>CM062809.1:1190510015-1191710015 GCA_031772625.1 Pinus tabuliformis
TTGGAAGAGTGGGATCGACTGTATTTGAAATTAGATCAATCACTCCGTCAGTTGACGGTAGGTTGGGAGAAAGTTTACGGTAACTAGTTGGAAATTCTTGCTGTGGAACAGTGAGGTTTTCGAACAATTTTGAGGCTTCATCCATGTGAAGGCAAATGTGAGTTTGATGACTCCCTTTGCATAACTTACAAGGAAACCTAACTTTACCCTTTTTCCCAGGAACCTGACTATCACTAGTTGATGGATCAATGGAAAGTTGATGAGATTTTTCTGACCATACTTCCAAGACCTTTGGAATACCAGGACAATTGATAAGGAAGTGGTCACCCTTACAAAGCCTGCAAGGGTATTTGGGTTTACGATGCATGTTGGAGGTTTCCTCAACACAACTAACACTTACAGCCATGGTTGGTTGGTTGACTTCTTTCTTATCTTGCTTCTTCTTCTTCCCTTTCTTCTTCTTCTTAGCCACCTGGTTACTAGCGTCAAGGCTTTTACCAAGCGAAGAGGAAGAAATGGAGGAAGAAATATTAGGCGAAGAAGGTAAAGGGTCAACAGAAGGTTGGTGATGTTGAGATGGTGAACTCTGTTGAGGTGAAGCATTCGGTTGAGGTGGAACAATTGGAGTATTTGGGGCCAACGAAGTTGAAAATAACCATATCGGTAAACCTATTGTAAATCCAGGTAATGACAAAGTAGCCATATAAGGAGGACCAACATTTCCAAAGTAAGGAAAAGTACTAGGATTCTCGTTAAGAGGGGTTCCTTGGTTGGTAAATTCCATAACAGAACATTGCCATTATAATCAACTTCAGTGAATTTTATTAACAATTTAAAACTAAAATTAACAATTCACACCTAACAATAAAAACACAATTCACACCTATGGTCTCTAAAAGTAAAAACAAACAAATTAACACACGCTATCAAATCTAGAGTCAAACCACACACAAACAATAACTTTTCGTACCGAAAACACTAGTTGGTGATGAAATCCAACGTCGCAGAATTCAATACAGAAATGGCGGTTGGAACAGTTACCCCGACAACCTGCTTAATGAATAGACTGGCACAAGTTTCTCCACTAAACCGTCTCGAGTGAAGAGAACCCCCTAGAAAATCCAAGTGAGTCTAGTCGACGTCTGCTCCAGGTACAGTGGGATCTTCCCTCCACCGTCACCTTAGGAAAGAATCCTTTAGATTATGGCCACTAAGGTTACCAACAGAAACAAAATACACACGCAAGGGCAGAGTAACAAAGCTCAATCCCCTTGAAGGCTCCTTGACATAATCCAAGGTTTACCAACAAGTGACCCCAAGCTCCTCGATAATGGTCAATCCGAGGTTTACCATTTTTAATACCTGTATATCTGCTATCATTCCCAATGAGGAAGGATTGATTACCTCACTGGTTCAGATATGATCTCGTGCTTGACTCCTTTAAGAGGAGCTTCCCAGAGCATATATGTAACAATTGGAATTTCTTTCCTACCGCAAGATCGACTACTTGTTTGTTTTACTGTCTTGGAGAGTTAACTAAAACCTATTCCAAGACACTAGCCCTAAAAATGTAAAAATTACTAGATGAATTTTAATTAAGCGTTGTGTTATTTAGGCTGTTATTACTCAAAAGGGTAAATGGATACGAAACCAATGGTGTTATAACCCGACCCAAAACTGAATGCAATCGAATATGATAATGTAATCTTTTCAATTCGATAAATCCTAACTAAAGTAAGGAGAGATTTTCCATTCACTTCCAACAATGCAGAAAATTGATCACTAAGAGAAAATATAACAAATTCTCTAATGCACTAATTTCATCAAGAAAAAACTAATGCAAATCAATTCCAAAACAATTTTTATTTTGTTTTTGTGTGTTAAAAACAAGAATAAAAATATGTAAATTCAAATCAAAGAAAGCTGATCTAGATCTACGATTGATTTTTCAGCATGTAAACTATGCAATTGTAATCTATGCACAACTCACTTGAAAAGTATGCAAATGTAATCTATGCACATTTTTCATTCATATTCTGAAAATGAGAATTCTAATTATGCAAATGTGATCTATGCAAAATAATTCTCAAACACAAGATGATTCTAATGTAATCTAAGAACCAATCAAGTGCAAGTCAAGAAAATTGGGTGAGAGTTCCAAAGATCAAAAAATAAAACACTCAAAGGCAAAAACAAAAGCAAAAAGATGCAAAATTGTGAAAAGACTGAGACAAACCTCCAAGTAATGACCAAAGGAAATCAAATTAAGAATTTCTCAAAAAAAAGACTCAAAACACCCAATTAACTTAATGGAGATTGATGAGATGAAGAATTCGCTGAAAGAAACTCATAAGCAAGGCTTTTTGATAGAACACATGCAGATCTGGGTAGACACTAAAAGCTGAAAATAAAAACTAAATTTAACTGGACAAAGACAATTTAGGTTTTTCAAAATTTTGACAGGGTCCGCAGGCTCCCGTATAACCAAGTGCGGTACCGCTCTGTGTAGAAAAGCAACAGTGCAGGGATGTCCGCACTGTGTTACAAACAGAACGTGCGGTCCTCTTTCAAAAGTGTGAAAAACAAAAAATATACTCAGATCCTAAAAACTACCCAATCCCACACACATCAGAAAAAACCAGAAACAAGAAAAAGTTTCTCAAGTCAAAGTAAAAGGAAAGGCAAAAAACCAAATTCAAGTCCCCAGTGGAGTCGCCATTTTGTCGGGCGGATAAATCGTTCTTGCGGACAAGACCAATCTCCCTAGTATCTATTGATATCTAGCGACAAGCAAACCAAACAAATTCTATCTTTCTCTAAATATGCAATTTATAAATAAAGGCCAACAGGTGTTTTAGGCCTACCTCAGGTCCAGTGCTAGTTTGTGGAAGCCACGCTCTGTTGATCCAAATGAGTTCCCTTTTGAAGAATCTGCAAACACAAACAGGCACACATATCAAATAACACCTGAAAAGCCAATATAATAAACCATATTTATCATGATGATCAAGGAATTCATGAAATAAACCATAGAAGACAATTTATTGAGAAAAATGAATCTGATTGTATTAACTTTAATCAAAGAAGAACTTTACAACCTTGGTGCCTTGATGATGTACAAGCTCCTCCCAGGGTCCAGCAAGAATCTCCTCTACTTTGACAAGTTTCACTCTCTTCCCAAAGAAGCCAAAAGGTATGTAATCTCTCCTCTCGAGCTTAACTAGGAAGTCTCAATTCCAACAGCATTTACCCTAAAAAATGTTCAGCTTTCAACCTCTCCAGCAACCAACGCAATGCCTCAATTTATAGAGCAGAGGAGGGAAGTTACTAGATCCACCTTCAAAGGGATAAGTCCTCCTTCAAAGGGATAAGCTCTTCTCATCAAGGGATTAGCTCCTTTAGTTATGGGATGCATGAACCACCTAGGAGCGAACCAACCATGTCAAGATTCCTTCTAGAAGTGTACAGAATTAACCCAAAGTGAGTTTTTAAGAATAAAATTGCGCTTTTTTTTTACTTTCACAGGGGTCTGCACCCACTCCTTTAGAGACAGAGTGGGCAGGTCCGCAGGTAACCTGACCAAGGGTGCGGGACCACAGTAATGGTAAGAGAAAGTGCGGAACCAGAGTTTTATTGATTTTCAAAGACTTTCTCTCATTTTTAAAGCTTGGCATGAAGAACTGAGGTTTGAGACTTGCAAAGGAGGACAGTATGAGTGATGATAGACTCACACTGACTGTAGAAAGTCATGGTGACAATATTTGTGTAACAGGTCACAATATAATCAGAGTCGACATAACAATAATAATGTAAGGGCACAACAATAATAATAGTGAGCTTATATGGGGCATAATAATAACAATATGGAGACAACATGGGCACAACAATAACAATGAGGGGCTACATTGACAATAATAATAAGGAATACATTGGCGTTATAGGGACCTAACATGCCCCTCTTCTTCAAAAAAGTGTTGTCCTCAACGCTTGAGTAGTTCTGGATGATTCTGTATAAAAATTCTCATCCTCCCATGTGGAATCTTCAATAGTTAAGTTCTTCCACTTGATGAGATACTCTAAAATTGATCGATTTCGTAGTTGTCAAGTTCTTGTTTCAGTGACTGCTTCAGGTTCCAATGTGATTTTCCTTTGAACTTGGGTAAACCTATGATAAAATCCATTGAAACCTCCTCCCAACATCGACTTGGAATGGATAAAGGTTGTAATATACCTAGCATCTTAATTGTCTCAACTTTATTTTGTTGGAAAACCAAACATTCTGCCACAAACTTTTGAATATCAGATTTAAGGCCATCCCTAAAAAAATCCTTCTTAACCTTGTGGTAAGTTTTTAAAAATCCTAAATGAGCTCCTAAGGGATAGGTGTGCAATTCCAAAAGAATCTTTTGTTTGAGTTGGGAATTCTTATAGAGGTATAAGCGATCTTTGTACCATAACGAATCATTTTTCCAGCTAAATGTATCATATGTACTAAGATCTTGCTGCAACTTTTGAATGAGTTCCCACACTTCTTCGTCATTCTTCCATTCATCCCTTGCTTCATTTATCCAATCTGGTTGGATAATAGAAATGGAGCAAAGTAATGCTTCCACATCCTCATCCTTTCTTGAGAATGCATCAGCAACAACATTTCGCTTCCCTTTTTTGTAGATGATTTCAAAGTCATAACCCAACATCTTTGTGACCCATTTTTGCTGCTCTTCTAGAGATAATCTTTGTTCTAAAAAGTATTTAATACTATCATGATCTGTTTTTACCTTGAAGTGTCTTCCCATTAGGTAAGGTCACCATTTCTTAAGTGCATGTAGTATTTCCAACATTTCCTTCTCATAAACAACTTTGTGTAAATACTTTCCTTTGATTAGACGACTTTCAAAAGCAATGGGTCTTTCTTCTTGCATTAAAACATCACCAATTCCATTTCCTGAGGCATCATATTCCATAATAAAGGTTTTTGTGAAGTCTGGTGTAGCTAAGATCGGTGGTTGGCACATTGCCTCTTTAAGATGTTCAAAGGATTTCGTTGCTTCTAGAGTCTAAGAAAAGGCATCTTTCTTCATTAATGTTGTTAGAGCTGCTGCTATTATCCCATAATTCTTAACAAACTTGCGATAATACCCTGTCAACTCGAGAAATCCTCACATATGCTTTATGGATGTGGTCATTTTCCATTCATTAATGGCTTTAATTTTGTTAGGGTCCACCTTAACACCTTCATGAGATACAATATGACCCAAATATTCCAACTCTTGTACTCCAAATAAACATTTGGAGGTTTTTGCATATAATTGTTTCTCCTCCAATAGTTTGAGTACTCTATCAACATGTTGAACATGATCCTTCCAAGACTTGTTGTAGATTAGTATACCATCAAAAAATACTAACACAAATTTTCTAAGGAAGGGTTTGAAAATGGAATTCATCAAACCTTGAAATGTAGAAGGTGCATTGGTAAGGCCAAAAGGCATGACCAAGAATTCATAATGACCCTCATGAGTTCTAAATGCTATTTTCGAAATGTCTTCAGTCTTCATTCTGATTTGATGATATCCTGAATGAAGGTCCAACATGGTGAAGTAAATTGCTCCATGCAATTCATCCAATAATTCATCAATGACATGAATGGGAAATTTATCTTTAATAGTGAGGTTGTTGAGCTCCCTATAATCCGGACACATGCGCCATGATCCATCCTTCTTGTACACCAATACTACTGGAGTAGAGAAAGAACTTTGACTAGGTTGAATTATGTCAACCTTCAGCATTTCTACAAGCATAGGTTCAATTTCACTCTTTTGGGCAAAGGGATATCTGTAAGCCCTGATGTTTGGAGGAACACTTCCTGGAATCAAATGAATAGCATGATCATAATCACGAATAGGTAGGAGGCCTTTGGGCGTCTCAAATACCTTGGAATGATTGTCCAAGACTTTTTGGAGATCTAGATAAATAGATGATTTCAATGTGGGAATCTCTAACGAACATAATTCTGCAATTACGCCACATTGTTCTTTCTTTAGAAGATTTTTCATGTCGTTAGAGCTTATTATCTTTCCCAGTTTCCCTGCGATACCCCTTAATTCAACTTCAATTCCTTATGAGAAAAAAATTCAAGAAAAGTTCTTGAAAATTAAAAGCTATCGTACCCAAATAGTGTATCCATTAGAATCCTTGTACAACATCAGAACCACCCATTATAATGGAAATCATTGGACTATTCAACACATATTCTCCCATGGATAGATTGATATTATGGCACTTTCAAGAGCAATTTATGGTTCCTCCATTTGCAACAATCACTTGACACTCTGGTGCTGGGTATAGGAAGCAATTCAATTCCTTCGCTATCTTACAACAAATAAAATTATGGGTACTGCCCGAATCAATCAACACTATTACCTTTTTCTTCTTGATATGTCCTATCTTGATTGTTTGAGGAGTGGTAATTTCGTCCAATGCATTACAAGATATGGTCAGATTCATTTCTTCTTTCTCTAGGGTTTGTCCCTGGTGTGTATCCTCTTCTTTTGATGTTTCTTATTCATTTTTTTCCTCTTGACAATCTATGTAAAATAATTTCTTCTCAGCACACTTATGAGCTTTAGTGTATTTGCTATCACAACTGTAACAAATCTCTTTTTGCCTTTTTTCTTCCAATTGTTGTGGTGTCAACCTTGTAGGTTGTAGAAGGCTAGAGGCAACAACACTTCGATCTTTATAGTTGTGATTGATAGGCTTCCTTGTTTCCATAATTTTGCTTTCAATTTTTCTTGCCAACCTAAATGCCTTCTCCAATGAATCAGATTTTCAAAGGCGAACCTCATGTTGGATGTTATCCTTTAAAGTCCCTATGAACACACCAATCCTATACTCCTCTAGATTATCTTTTACCCTTATATTCAATTTTTGGAAGTCCTCAATGTGCTCCACCATTGAAGCCTTTTGTATCATCATAATGTGCTATCATTTCTTCCGTAAAAATTTCCCAAGTGACAATTTGTTTACGAGAGAAAATCCATCGATACCATACAAATTGATTAGGTTCCAAATATAAAGTCGCAATTCATACCTTTTGTGTGTTTTGCATATTATGGAGATCGAAATATTGCTCCATCTGTAGTATCCATGTTATGGCATCCTTGCCATCAAACTTCCTCGTATCAATATTTGGAACATGGTGGGTCTTCAATCCAATGTTAGAGTCTATGAAATCATAACTAACATTTATTTTTTCTCACCATGAGTTTCCTCTATTATCTTTTCGCCATTAGAAAACATTTCTTGTAGCAACTTTTCCAAACCTCCTTTCAAACCTTTCATGTCTTTCTTCAAATCTTCAATGTTTAATTCTAAACCATCCATATTAACTTCTACACCTTTCTTTAAACCATCCATCTTAGCTTCTATTACTTTTTGTGAGAGTGAAATTTGTTGCACTTAGTCTTGTAATTTTGATATATCATGTTGCATTTCTTTCTCTTCTTCATGAGCCATGCTAGAGATTTTAGGTTGCTTAATAGGTGTTTCCATTTTCTTTCATCGGGGCATAAATTAATGATAAATATGCTTCACTGTGCCCTTTGAATAACTTTAAACAACTTTTTCAAACTAAACTTATGCAATTTTTTTAAAAGACTCCACACATTTTTTCTCTTTGTAGGAGCTCGATATTGAATCTGTTGTATATCTATAATTTTGGATCTCTAAGGTCTGAAATTTTGTCATGTGATAGCCCTCTGTGTCCTCTTTCCAACCCCACAAGTCAAACCTAAATTGGATTCTTTAAGAAAGAGTTATGTCAAATCTCCCACGATGACCTGATTATAGATTGGTTCAGTAGAGCAAACTTGTACGAAGTGCCACGTGTCACTGTTTCGACCTTCGGACCTGAAAACGATACACAAAAAACTACAATTTGTCCTCTTTCTGTAACTATTTACGAAATTTCAATCTGATGCTCAGAGAAAACGTTATAACGATTTTCCCAAGGTGACCTATTTGAGATCGAATTCAAGAGCCTGCAAAAACCCTAACTTCCTCAGTTCATATCTCCAAAAATATAGTGAGACAAGATCTAAAATTCGGTCTCGAGGTTCATCACGATTTTGGCTCAAATGGGTTTTAATTTCAGCTTTTGAAGCTTCGTAGAAAAAATGGTATAGCAAAAATTCCACGATGACCTGTTTGAAGCAGCGAAACCCTAGATTCAAAGCTCTGATACCAATTGTTATGCAACCAACTCACAAAATAGAAGAATGAGATAGATCAATGACTTCAAAAATAGCCTCTTCTAGGGGGAACCTCCTTTACATTACACAAATGAACAATTCTTGGATGATACAAATGACAAGACCTCATTTCTATATATAAGAGTCTAAGGGGTCACAATATAATTAAAGTCGACATAACAATAATAATGTAAGGGCACAAAAATAAAATAGTGGGCTTCTATGGGGCATAATAATAACAATATGGGGACAACATGGGCACAAAAATAACAATAAGGGGCTACAATGACAATAATAATAAGGGAATACACTAGTATTATAGGGACCTAACAGGGGACACCAAGCCTATAAAAAGGTGGTTCGCCTATTCAATTGGATATGGATCAATAGGTATAGGTGTCCCTATGTGAGGACCTTGAGGATTCCTGGAGACCCATGAGGGTAGCAAGAACTCCTAGAAGCCACAGACTCTCGACATCCCTTCCCTTCCTGAGTTGGTCACCCTAGAGGTAGTGGCATACCCAAGGGACTACAAGTGCAAATAAGGGGGTGCATTGCTTAGGTGTGGGGCTGATGGGGGATGTGAACCTATTGGTTGGAGGTTGTACCTTGGCATTGTTTGTATTTAGAACTAGATATGTATATGGATGAAGAAGTTGTTACCAAAATGAAGTCACGACCCTAGCTTAAGGATGATCGATTATTGAGAGAGTTTGAACAACACGATCTAAGTCCTAGAGTTAGTCAGTGAATCTTTACCAAATAAGTGGCTAACAATCATATATTGTTTACAGTTTATGATTCTCATGCATGTTATTATGTTATCATGGGTTTATATATACACACACACCCTGTGTTATGAGTATGTTGTGAGTGACATCATCCCATATATATAATACCTACATTAGAAAGATTTAAAAAAAAAATCAATATGGAACATAAATATTATAACAAAAGAAATATTTCAATGTTAGCAATGAATAAAATATTTCATGTCCAGAGTACATAATTTGCATCTAATTCATATCTAGAGAGATATTTTAAGTAATTGATAGTAAAAAAATTATAATTTAATCCATAAGCACTTTCTACTTTTTAGTAGGAGATTTGTAATTTCTTCACTATTCAACATGGAGTTTACAACCCACTTTAAAGAAGATGTGAGATTCATTCTATGTTCAACATAAAGTTGACATGTGATATCTAAAAAGGAAATATTAGTATAAAAAAATTAAGTGTTAGTCATAAATAAAATATTTCAATTTCCATATGAAGTAACATAACTTTATATCAACTTTATATAGAAAAAGAAAAAAAATTGAATGTAAAAGACCTCTTATATTTTTCTTTTCCATAATGAACAAAATGTGTTATTCCCTCATATTTAAGTGTGTACCTTTTATATATATATATATATATATAAAGAGAGAGAGATCATATGCCATGGATACATGTTTTCTACTTCTAGATATGAGGAAACATTTATTTTAAAATATATTAATAACCCAAAAAAACATTTTTATGTGGACAATGTGGATCATAAATAAAACATTTTTATCTGACTACAAATTACTATAATTCTAATATTAAATTATTTTTATTAAAAAAAATAATTGAATCTAATGAAAAGTTTAAATATGTTGAACCACCCTTGAGCTATAAGCAAAAGTTATTAAGATATTAATGGGAATTAATAGTATGTGAAAAGAACCTCACTAATAAAAATTTTATACACTATTTTAATATCTTATTTCAAGTAATTTAAGATGACTATGATTTTAAAATTAAATTATTATTCTTATACGCTATTTGATTTTAAATGATTGTGATTTTAAAATCAAATTATATTACTAAAAAATAATTAATAACATGTGAGAAGAATCATGATTACAAATAAAAATCTTATACATCTTATACATTAATTTAATATGTTATTTAAAAGTTAAATTATTATATTTATTTATATATATATTAAAAAAATTAAATTGACATAATCTTAGCTCACTATTAAAAATCTTATACACTATTTTATTATCTGACTACAAACTACTATAATTTTAATATTAAATTATTATTATTAAAAAAATAATAAATTTAATGAAAAGAAATTATATTAAATTATTATTATTAAAAAAATTAATTGAATTTAATGAAAAGTTTAAATATGTTGAACCACCCTTCAGCTGAGCAGAAGATATTAAGATATCAATGAGAATTAATAGTATGTGAAAAGAACCTCACGAATAAAAATCTTATACACTATTTTAATATCTTATTTCAAGTAATTTCAAATGATTATGATATTAAAATTAAATTATATTACTAAAAAATAATTAATAGCATGTGAGAAGAATCTTAATTCACAAATAAAAATTATATACATCTTATACCTTATTTTAATATCTTATTTAAAAATTAAATTATTATATATATATTAAAAAAATTAAATTGACCCATGTGCAAATAATCTTAGTTCACTATTAAAAATCTTATACACTATTTTAATATCTAACTACAAATTACTATAATTTTAATATTTTTAAATAATTGAATTTAATGAAAAGTTTAGATATGTTGAATCATCTTTCAGCTATAAGCAGAAGATATTAAGATATCAATGAAATCCAGCTATAAACAGAAAAAATATCTGACTGCAAATTACTATAATTTTAATATTAAATTATTATTATTAAAAAATTTAATTAAATTATTATTATTAAAAAACTTAATTGAATTTAATGAGAAGTTTAAATATGTAGAACCATCTTACAGTTATAAGCAGAAGATATTAAGATATCAATGAGATTTAGGTATAAGCAGAAGATATCAATGGGATCTATGTCTTGATATCAAATTTTTGTTGGAATTTGCGGAAATTTTCTTCAAGAAATGTAATTCTAGAAATTTTTTGAATCATTTTTTAATGGTGGAAATAGATTGAAATTTTTGAATCATTTTTTAAATAGTGGAAATAGATTGAGCACCTAGAAATTTTTTGAATCATTTTTTAATGGTGGAAATAGATTGAAATTTTTGAATCATTTTTTAAATAGTGGAAATAGATTGAGCACATTTAAAAACTCTTGGTCACTCAAAATCATAAAAACTTGACAGTTATATCAAATTGTTAAATTTAGGCTTCTGTGATCCATATCAATACTTTTGAGAAGGTTATTGGCAGAAATCACATCATAATTCGTTTGTCTACACATTTCGAACCAGCCAATGTGGTTCATCGTCAAGACAAGTTGAATCAAAATTTCCGAAAAAATTTCTGCCAATTTTTTTCAAAACCAAACCAGAATTTTCATTATTTTCCAAAGAGATTGTGGCATCCTTATACTACGGCTTACTTGACAGTCACTTAGACACCTCTTATTTTGTTTTGTCGGTATGTTGTTATTATATGATGTGTGGACCCTAAGTCAATGAGTACAGTGATCACTTTTCCTGGGCGGGACTATTGTACTATTCAGTTACTCTGAGCTAAGTACTCGTATAGTGCTATGTGCAATTGGTTGTGACTTTTCTCATTTTTTATTATTCAGTTGCGATCAAGTGACTGGTTATGATTTTTGTCGTTTCTTTTTATCATTCATTTGCGATCAAGTGATTTTTTATTCAGTCTCGAAGTCGCTGCAACAAACGAAATAGCTGTATTCTTGGTGATGCCAGACCATGAATTTAAATTGATCCACTCAATATAAAAAGAATTAGAGTTGAATGCCAGACATTTGTGAAAGTTAATTCATATGACTTTTAAGACTCAAATATGAACATTGCAGCATTTTCTGGGCACAGGAAGGAGTCAGGATATCCCTTTTTTCTATAAATAAATATATCTAGTGGGGTGTTTGCCCAGGAGGGCCATGTGGGCGTGAAGCCGAAAGTCCGCATGTATATTCTTTTCAATACAGGAGTTGAACCAGTGAAAATGGAGTTCAGGCTTTGTGGCCTTCACCAATGGTGTTGAATATTAGTGCTGAGATTCAATCAAGTACTCTCTGCAGTGGGCCTCGCACAATATACCAGAAAGTACCAAAAGCTGTGCTGTGCGTACCAAAGAGGGCTCGTCATAAGCTTACAAATGAAACAGAGACACTTATGTCCAGACTGACCCCTTAAAGTCAGTAAGCACTGCAGGCATGTGAGGCAGCTGCTGCAGCACAATAGATATGACAAGGGTGGGGCCAAATCATTTCTATGGGGAGGGAATCCATCACATCACCTTCTGCTCCCCTGCCTCTGACCACACACAATGCCTGACATGTCTGCTCTGCTGCTATTGCCACATGAAAAGATATCTACATATATAAAAGAGAAGGGACCTAAAATCCATAAAAACATATTCCATTCATTGCACCATATTCCAAGGTTGTTATTTTAATAAATAATAGACTGTTACAGCTAGCTATATTGCCCCAGTAGCAGCTACCACTGTATCTAATTGTATTTTTGCTATTCACATTTGTTAAGAAATTGCATAATAATGTCCAAAGCATCTGCTCTATTGGTGGGTATGGGGTATAATTACATCCAATTGTGTATAACTTTATGCTAATCAATTTTCATGATGATTCTTGTATTAAATTTCAGACTTGTCTGTTCGTACCGCTGGCTCTGTTTTGCTGAGTCATATTCACTGTGGAGCTGTGTGTTCTCAGCAGCAGATTCGTTATGATATTTTGCCTCCAGGCACCTGAAACCGCATGCCCAAATGCTTCAAATTCTAATGAAATTTAGCAATGTGTCACCTCACATGCTTGCACTCTAACCGCACCTGCTCCACTATGGAATCTGCATAAATAGGGAAAGGAAAGAGCTTTCAGGCTACAGTAAGAAATAGCTGGATGGAATATAAATATTAAAGGGAAAAAAGAACACAGCTCATGAGTTTGAAGGTACCGAGGCACATGGAACAAGTCCCTTCCTTTGTCATGATGGAAGTGGATGATTCTTGTGCTGGGCTGGTGTCGAAAAAGGAAAAGTTGTTCGTTTTCTTGGGATGGGGCAATGTTGTTTTAATGGAATTAGAAAACCCAAAAGGGCTATCAGGAAGGTTGTGCCCGTTGCTGCAAATTTTACATACACAAAAATCATGAGTTTCTCTGTTGTCACTGTGCATTGAAACAAAACAAAACATGTCTCTCTACCTCATTGACACAGACAAACAAACAGGACCGTTAACCCTTGTTACCATTCTTCGTCATTGTCGGCTTGCTGTTTTTTAGGCTCTTCTTCAGGGTTCTGCTCACTATCCAGCACATCCAGCAGATAACCAAAGTGATCCGTGGGCGGATCGAAGCTGTTTAGCTCTGCACAGAAAAATATAAACTGAATTTAATAGAGGCGAAGGCCGAGCAAGAAAGTATACAGTATCAACTGATTTAGGAATAAAGAATATATGGTTGAATTTGATTTTGAAGTTGAATTAAAATTTCTTCAGGAGTGTGGTTTGCAAAGTTCCCTTCATGATAAGCTGGTATGGAAAAGTCATTATCACTGTAAAGATTATATTGTTGAATTCGATAGGAGTGATTTGCAAACTCGGTATGATGAATATGAGTGATTTGCAAACTCGGTATGATGGATATGAAAGGTAGTAGTTTAATGAAGTTATAATTTTGTTTTAAGCAGAAATTTTTGGAAATCTAAGTTGATAAATCTAGGTTATAGTTATTAAGTTCTAGAATTTTAGGTGTTTAAGAGGTTTTTGATAGTGCTAAATCTATTTTCACCACAAAAATTGATTCAAACACTCAGACAATCAAAAAATTTAGTCACAACAAAATTGTTGTCTCATTACACAACTCCATCTAAAATTGATATGGAAAAGAAGAAACAGAAAATCCATTTCCAAGTATACTAAGCTAGATATAAAAGTTCATATGGAAAAGCTCCTATCACTAAAGTAGCAGAAGAAAGCAAGTTTAGCATGATAGATATGAAAGTTGATATGGAAAAGATACTATCACTAAAACCACATGGTAAAGAAAAAAATAAATAAAAACAACCATCAAAGTTATTGAAACTTCTCTAAAACTGTGCATATCACAATAACACTATATATATCATATTAACATAAAGATCATATTATATTAAAATGTAACAAACCAGCCTCACATGTATTATCAAATAACACACATCTAAAGGGGAAAAAAATGAATGATAAATGCTACTCAGTGGTGACATTAGATAACAATTAACCGCCTGAGTTCTAACTACTTCTAACCTTCTGAAACCTGAGTTTCTTCTTCCTCTACATTGAGTAGCCCATTAGAATGAGAATTTTGTTGTTGCAGAGTGATGCTATTATTTTGAGTTCTCTGCGCATGGTCAGCCAGATGCAACTCTGTCAGGCGTAGTCTTTCCAATTCGATGGCTTGCTCTTGCTCTTCTATATGCCTTCTGATCAGTTCAGAATTCTGAAACATCCTAGGAGCTGAAATAAAACAAACCTCCAACATTAATTAATTCATCCCAGCTGCTGCCCCTAATTAAAACCATTTACCTCACCAAGTCTCTCAAATCAGAATACAAACCTGGACATAGATCATAGTCCTTTGAATCTACATTGTAAGATGGCAACAAGTATCTTGCATATTGTTCTCCTCTATCGCCATTTTTCCTGCAAAATGTCAAAGTTCAAAAGCAAGAAACGTGCTACATGTTACTATCCTAAGAGACCTAAACAATCTCAATGTGATGGATCTGGCAGATGAATTTCAAAACCAGGCTGCTTTATGATAAATCACGTATTTATTTAACCTGTCTCCATGCTTGTTTCTCTCCTTGTATGGCTTAACCAGAACACGAGCACCGCAGACATAGTGAGGATTTCCTTTGGCCAGTATCAATTTGACAGTCTCTGGGAAAACATATGTTACAAATCCAAACATACGCTTCTGTTGGTATGGAATTCTCACATCCTCTACAGGTCCGTATATCCTGAAAGGGGCAACAATATATTTTTTTAAGATATTTTTATGCCCGGGACCTGCACCTGGTGTCAATTACTAACCAGCACAAGCATGTCATGTCACTGGCAGGACATAGAACCCTGGTAAAACCATATTAACTACCCCTTCCACCCACCAAGAAAGCCGCACTGGATAATATAATAGAAACTGATACTACATACCTGAAATAGTTGGAAACATCCTCCTCCGTGAAGGTGCTTTCAGCAGGAAATGTCATGTAAATTTGACGGGATCCAGAGCTGACACCACTCAAATAGTAGGGATCTCGTTCACTTGGCCTATAAGTTGTGAACCTGTTAGCATCCTCTGCTAAAACAATGGCGTGCTGACCATGAGGCCTATCAATGAGGCTTACTGTATTCTTCAAGCGTGCTAGTAGATTTGTCAAGCTGTATCCTGCTTTCCCATGCCTCTGGCTCTCAGTCAAGTATCCCTCGGCTTGCAGGGTTTTCCCAAATCTCTCGTAATAGAGTTGAGGTAGGGAAGCAATGGAAACAGGGGCCCGTCTTCCTCTCAATAATTCTTGAAGTTCTAACTCTAATCTCTCCAATGATTCCACAGAGAAAGCTTCTTCGAAGCGGGGATCCAAGGGAATTGAACTCGAGACGTTGTCAGAGCGTGAATAACTGTGAGTAAAACGGCAGCTGGAGCCATGCTTGCAATATCCCCTGGCAAAATACAGGCATGGTTTCCAAGAAACTGGCTCACAGCTTACAGAAACGTCTGTCATGGAATAAGATCGCCTGTGATTCAATCCTGTCTTGCTTCCATTCAAGAAAGAGAGCATCTCTGTATAGACATGACTATCATTTGGTAGGCTGTAGGAATCAAGATTCTCAGTGGGATAGAAGAGATGATCTTGGAGCTGACAATCATCCCTGAGGTTCAGTAACTGGTCATGATAGTCTGAAAATTTGTGATCACTGGGTAAGCTTTGCTGGCGGCTCAAATTGATAAAGTCGCTGTGCTCATCAGTTACAAAACGGTTTGGATTCAAGACTTCATGATGGGCGAACAATGCTGAATCCTGCTGTTGCTCATGTGGAATGTGAGTTCCCCCATGAAAGCCATTGGGTGCTGGAGAAGAGAATGAGCGAGACAACAAATTAGAAAACTGAGTGTAGCGCAGAGGTGACTGAAGAGGGGACGGAGATGATAAACCAAGCTCTGTCTTGGCCTTGGAAATCATGGACTGTAAGAGTGTATTAGGCCCAAATGCCAGGCGAATCATTTCTTGATCTCCCAGGTCTTGAAGAAGCAAATACCCAATGATCTTGGACACATTCTCTGGTTCTATGCTCTGAATCCTTGTGAACACAATCCTTGTTGCTTCATATGTATCCATTTTGCCTTCTACAACTGGAAACATCAAATCCATAATGTACACTGCAACACAATCTATTACGATTAGATTACATTACATTTCCTACAACTAACTTAACTTCTGAAAAAACCACACAATGCATTTTCAAAAGCTCACCATAAGGCCACTCATAGAAACACACAGAAATTGAAACTCTCTGCTATCAAATACCGGAAACAAAGAAGCTGAATCAGTAAAGCTTCCAACCATTGAAACTTGGTAATGGGCAAAACAATTTTATAAGAAGCCTCAAGGGCTTGAACTGCAGTAATAATAATAATACATTATACACCCACTAAAAGCCTACGCCATCATTACCATATTACAGTACAATCACTAAAGGGATCCACTCACTCCGCGCTGATTTCCAATCCCTAGCTTAACCATCCATTCTTTCACAATGCCTCGATTATAGAAACAGCCCTTTCCTGATAAATCTGGCGCCTCCACTATTTTCAACTACCATCATCATCACCTCGTTACCAGGCCGTCAAACCTATTGACTACAGCAAGAATTCAACTGCCTCGAGGAAAAAGTATTGAATGCCCTGACAGATGTAGATTTAGACTGCAAAAACACATATTTGGCAGCTATTACTAGAGGGGGTGAAGGGGAGCTCAGGGTACTATTCCCATGATTCTAAACCAAATCCAAATGGGCAGCTAATCTTAGAGGGGCAGTGGTACTATAATTTCCCATGATTCGAGAAAAAACCAAATCCAAATCAATCTGCAGTATTGAGTATCAATCCAACTGTTCTTTTCATTAGCATCCCATTCAAAAAAGCCATAAAACCAAAAAGTATTCATAGTGGCAAGCTGTCAAATTCTTACTGTTCATACACTTATAGCCCATATGATTAAATTCTTATTATCAGAACTAAACTCAAGCACAAATCATACCAAATAGGAATTTCAAATCTGAAACACCTGTTAAATTTGAAAGTTTTTGTAACAATTTAGTGACCATTTTCATCATTTTAACAAGAATGTTGATGATTTTTGGCTGTATTTAACTAGCAAATCATACGGTAACAAACAATTTATCAATCAAATTCCATGCCTATGCCTAGACAACCTAACAAAACTACATCACAGAATCATACCGACATTGACTTTGATTGAGTACAACAAATATCTCATTTCTTGACCACACAAAATATACCAGAAGAAGCCAGAAAACTACAGCTAAAAACATACTTCAGATTCAGCTTCTTGCATTCCTGATCCAGAAAAAGATCTTATCTACGGCCCTCAGGAGCCTGGGCATCATAATATAACACCGTTGCCTGGATAAATACAGGGTAACAGCCTCCACATTACACCTGTAAAATGGAATAATGAGGCACATTACAGTAAATTCCATCTGTAATGCCCCAGGGCCTGCGTGACGTTGAGGATGTATATGGGTATCACGCGGTCTAAATCATTTCCCATTTACGTCGTAAAAAAAAAATTAATAACGATGTAATTGATGGAAATTGACGGCGGGTAATCCAAAACCCTTAAAATCCGGAGATCGCGGGCCCCACTCTTCTGCTGCCCCCACCACCGACGTCCCGTCGAGACACAGCAGATCTCGCCGTCCCGTCTGCCGTCTGTATTCCCGTCTAACTTAACGGGCAAATAACGGATGACACGTGGCATGTACCAGTGTTGGTGGTCCCGGGGCATTCCCTTCCCTGTCGGGATTTGTTGTATCCTTTTTGCTTGAAAGAATAAAATAATAAAAGTAGAATAGGAAGGGCAATAATGGCAGGTATTTATTTATTATTTATATATTTCAGTGGATTTTTTTATTTATTGATTATATTTTTCAGCTGCCATTCTATTGGACCCCCCTGGTAAGCAGCCTCCTCTTTACCTCTTTGATTAGGTGGACCTTTGCGGTGATTTCTTTTATCAGTGGGTGCTGATTTTTAAATTCTAAATTAAATTTTTTTCAGCTTTGGCAAATGGGTTATCTTATTATATTAAACCTCACTTTCCAAATAGCATGTGATCCCATAAAAATATATGCACACATTAGCTGTAGTAATTTTTCGTTTTAAGCCGTTTTTGGAAAATTTCATTGTCAAAGTTTTTTAATTATTATTAATAGTAATTTAACTATAAAGTTGTATTTAAGTTAAATATCAAATTGTGTAAGTCCCACGGAGTAGGCGAGTTGGTAATCGCGCTGTAGTGTAGTTTGTCTGTAAAGCGGACTCTGTATTTGAGGTCAGGAGTTCAAATCCCCTGACTTACCTAGAGCTGGAGTTGTGTTATAGCGGGCAGGCGCAGTTCCAGGGGTTTCCCAGGGGTCAGGGGGTTGGGTTTCCCAGGGGTCAGGGGTTATAGTGGTGGCGGCCAGAATCGACCCCATGTTACGCAAGTTGCTACGTTGTCCCAGTTGCCGATTCCCTTGTCATCAAAAAAAAATATCAAATTGTGTAAGAGATTTGGAGTTTTTTTATTTATAAAATAAGAGATTTATTTTTATAGTTTTTTTAACTGGTGGGAAAATCCATCATAACTCAATTGTCAAATCGGTCGGTAGTGAGGACAATGTAGGTTTGACTCATCACCCTTAATCAAGTAAAACCATGCCACTCCTCGAAGAATTTTACTATTAAAATTTATTTAGATATATATACTCTATTTATTTTTAATTTTAACCTATAACCTTTTACAAAGAAGTATATATTTTCAACAAAAATTTACATAATAATTAATGTTAAGATATTTTATAAACTTTTACCTTTATAGAAATTTAATGAATTAACAAAATATAGTTTAAACATTGTATGTTTTTGTGTTATTTCAAATAAATTTTCATCAATTTTCTCTAAAATCTAATATGAGTTTATTTGGAATTGTAAGTTTGAATTATCAATCCTATATAATTCAAATACTTAAAGATATTTTTTATTAAAATATTTATACATTTAAAAATATAATCTAAATAACTGAAAATTATGATCAATTAAATATAAAATATTTCACTCAATTAAAAATATAAATTAGTCTAGAAATTTACCAAACTTTTAAATTATATTTTTTTAAAATAAGATTGTAAGTAATATTTTAACTTCTGAATTATAATCCAACACATTCAAAACACATAAAGCTAACAAAATTTAATACCTTGCAAAAGAATCCTGGAAAGTAGAGCAAGGGTTTAAGGAAAAATGCTTTGGAATTGCCAAGATAAAGGAAAAGGAAATTGAGGAAGTAGTTAGGAATAAAAGACAAAGACCTCCCTAACTCTAAGGTCTAAAAACCAAATTGATATTTAAAACCTTGTTTACACCATCATTAGAAAATAAATTGATATTTAAAACCTTGTTTACACCATCCTTAGAAAATAAATGGGAGGAACAACTAGATATCCTGCACACATCAAGGTTTTTGAAGGGAAATTATAGACTATGTGCAAGACTATTTTTGGAATTGTATCAAATTACACAAGTTACAAAGGAAATAACAAATAAGATGAATTAGGAATTAGGTTTGATTTTTGGAATAGTAGATATCTAGGTCAATCTTATGTTAGATGAAGATCTTCAAAAAGGATGATGTGATGATGTGGTGTTGAAAGTGACTATTTAACAAAGTCTAATTTTTCATTGTTTGATATTTACATCATTTTATAATTTTATTAATATGATAAAAAATAATTTTTCATTTCTATATTTGCAATATTTTATAATTTTATTAACTTAATAAATAGTTATAAATTTTTGAAATTGGAAAAAAATATTATATAAATTTTTAATTAAATAATAAATTTTAAATAATATAAATAAATTTAATAGTCTTTTATAGGTAAAAGAACTAATTTCCTTTGAATGAAGTTCCACTAAACGTTAGTCATATTCTTTGCATTACAAAACTAGATCAAGTGCAGAAAGAATGTAAATACAAAACACAAACGAACCAGTAAATAAATTAATAATATAAAAATATTCAATATCTTAAAGTGGTATGGTTTGACTTGAGATATTATTGAGAATTGCACCAAGTAAGTTACATAATAGGAAATGGAAATATTTTATTAAATTTTAAATTATTCATAGTTACTTTTATGAAGAATGGAGTTATGGATGGTTTTTAAAAGAATGGAGTTATGGATAGTTTTTAAAATGGGAGTTGTTGGTTTATATATATTATAAATTTATTTTATTTAGAAATAAAATTGTAAGTATTTTATAAGTTGTTATAATTAGTTTTGATTTATTTTAGTTTTGGATTTATTAAGTATTTAAAGTTTAAATTTTTTAAATTTAAATTTAAAAAAAGAAAAGAAAAATTGGAGTGTAAAATTTGAGGAAAATTTTGTATATAGAGAGATTTGATTTTTCTCTATGTTTAATAGATCACGAGTTAAGATACATTTAGACTATTTTAATTATTAATAATTATTTATTTATTTATTTATTTATTTTATTTTTTATGTAATTTTACTAAGTCAAAATATTTACATAACATGACATGGCATTACAACATCTCTTTTATATTAAACTAGAGAATACCTCTCAAAATAATAATAATTTATAAATTTATATTAATAATATTAATCAATAATCTAAAGAAAAAACCAAACAACTTAAAATCAATAATTAACATCCAACAAACCTTATACTTAACATGATACTTCGAAAACAATTACTCTAAATTATCATTAAACCAATACACATAAAAAAAAACATATATAATATTTATATACAACAAAATTAATAAATAAAATAAAATAAATATCCAATTTTATTAATATCATTAAAAGAAATCATAACCATCTTTTATATCAATATCTCCGTGATTTAATAAAATCTTTATAAGAGCATCATATCTCTTATCTATTATAATATATTTATATTAATCTAGAACAATGACAAGACCCTTACAATGAACTCAATTTAATCAAGAACCATGACAAGACCCTTACAATGTACTCAATTCAACCTATCATATATGTAAACCCCACACATATATATGTATATATATGTCAAGACATATATATGTGTATATATATGTCAAGACCAATGACATGAGGTGACAACTTCCAAGAAATATTAAGCACAATGGTCACAACTATTTGGGGCACTACAGCTACCTTGCAAAATAGGGCTATAATGTGGAACAATAATAAATATGTGTAAATACAACTCATGAACCTAAAGTGTGATGATTGGTAAGGTCAATGTTATGAAGCTAAAGTGTGATGATTTGTAAGGTCAATGTAAAAAAGAGCTCAAGCTTAGAATGGATCAAGGTGTTGTGAAAATTTGTGAGTTTAAATGTGTGGAAATATTATTGTGAAAGCTTAAGGTGGTGAAAATTATAATTTAAAAAAGAAAAAGAAAGCCTCACGAATGTATGAAGATGTGTAACTAGAGTTTTTTAAATATTATATTATTTCATTATTTGAATTTTTATCATGTAAATGAATATAAGTGTTGATTTTGTCTTTTTATTTTTACATTTAAAAACTTAAATTAAATTAAATTAAATGATATATATATATATATATATATGAACTGAGTTTATTAGGGTGTATAGTTTAGCTAAAACTTAATCACTCATTAGGTTAGGTGTGTAGATATTTTATGTTATAATATGTATGCTAGTTGGTATTATACAAAAGTGTTAGAGTTAGATTAATGATATTAAAGAGTGGGTTGCCTGAGAATGATGAAGGATAATTTCTAAAATTAAAATTAGATTAATAATATTAAAAAGTGGTTTGAAGGAGAATGACGAAGAATGAAAGATAATTTATTAAGTTAAATTAATGATATTAAAAAGTGATTTACATGGGAATAGTGAAGAATGATGGATGACAAGGAGAATAGTGAAGAATGATGGATGACAAGGGTTAATTGTAAAGATGATTTTAGAAATTAAATTTTATTATTAATTTTTTTTCATATATATATAAAATTATTTGAGTCTATGAGGTGTAGAATAGATGGTGATGGGATGCAGTATTAAGGCACTTCTTGATGTGAAAGTCACTGGTTCAAAATTTCGCGAGTAAAAAACCAGTTATGTTAAGGGTTGGTGTGGCCCATGCTGATTGTGATCCCCGAGTGATTTCGATGACTTAAATGCCTCTGGGTCATGGTTTCTCAAGCCAAAAGTTAATCGTGTAGTCATCTCAAGGCACACACAACTTAGCAAACAAAAAAAATACTACACACATAGAGAGAGAGTGTTAAGATATATATAACATTTTTATTATTAATATTTTAAGAATTACAAAAATTTTACAAGATTACTTCACTTATAAGTATGGATTCTTCAACTTTTTTGTTCTTGTTTGGGCAACAAGTTTTGAAAGTCTAATGCATAGTTTTTCAAGCACTCTAAATAGTGAAGTTGTGATGCATTATTGTTTCAATGCATTGAAGGTTGAATGAAGCTTTGTGAGATTGATAGCAAGCCCCTCTGGTTGCCTACTCTATAAGCCCGAGACTCTATCCACCAATTAGGCAATGAAAAAAAAATCTTCCTTTATCTTGCTCCTTCGTGCCTTCTTAACTGCACGGCATTCACATTCATAAGTCCTTGACTTACCCATATTAATTTTCAAATAAATCAAAAAGACTTTTGTCCCCTCCTTTATCCTCATATCCTCATCTTGCACTCTAAGTTCTTTTTATGGAGGCAGCCAAGTCCTTATTCGGCCAAATAAAATCGAACTCCTTTTATTATGGCCCCTTTCTTTTTAATTCCAAGTCATAATACAAACCGCACTATTGTGGTATTCCTTTTGAACGCCTCTTGTTGTAGTGCGTGGTGGAGGTATTACGAAATCTGGCAACCCCTCATATACTGAGGTAATTACTATCCAAATATCATTCCTCGTCACGGTTTTATTTTCCTTCCAAAGGAAATATTACTTCCTTATAGAGTTCAATTGGAATTATATATATATGGTATTCGGGGATCTTTGTAATCTCAACATAAATGGTCCCAATGGAGTCAACTAAGATCCTTTTTCCAATGGACAAAACCAAGTACTAATTTAAATTTGTGGGGAGCACGCATTTTTACCCGATCAAATCAGGGAGGTTTGACCCAACTTGTGGTTGGGAGTCAACCTTTCCCCTATCACCAAATCACTCACCCACTTCCTCTGACTTCCGACTAGACACTAGGCCCACGATGCAAAGTCAGACAGACTAAATTCACAAATTTCTTGTGGAACGACAAAGGAATCACAACCTACCTCTGACTGTTGGTTATCTTTGTTATTATTGGCTCATGTATTAGGGACTTTGTTTTACCTACATCCTTCACACACTGAACTCATTTCATATTTACAATATAAGTGCCAAGTTGTAATGGGGACGTAACAGGAACCCGCAACTTCGGCTATTATGCTCCCACGCTCCATGATGAATCGTCTCTCTAGCTATCAGACTTTTAATAAATTGATACACATTTCTACAAGATGCACGATATTTTACTCACTTTCTTCGAGCCTTAAGGCATAACACTACAACTCCTCTAGCTATGAACACAAGTAGCATAATGATAATTGGGTTCGATGCCAAGGAAACCAATCCTATATTATTGTAGGGACACTTGCTTTACACTCACAAGGTTATGTAACGATGAATTCTTGCATGGGCCCTGAAGTTTTTGATCCTCTAACAACATAACGCATCTCTCGTGTAGACAGGAATTGAGCAAATACTGGGACGGGGCAAAAGAGCATAGAAACTTACTTGGATTTTATTAACTTCAAAAGAAATATTTACAGAATAATTTTTTTATGGCTTGAGTATCGAGATTCTCTTCTCATCCCTATACATATACCTCCCTATAATTCTTTTAACTGAAAGAAAATACCTACGTTGTCAAAAGAAAAATTGCACATTTGTCCCAAAATTGCGAGGACACTTGTCAATATTTACAAAGGCCTACTTTGCCAACCTTCAAAATATCCTAACAACTTGAAAATATGGACACTTCTAGAATGAGGACACTTGGCCCCATCGGATAAAATGAGAAAATAAAACCCCATATAAAATTTACACATCCCCTTTTGGGGCCTTAAAAAAAATAGTATAGTTGGCACTGATGATCCTGCATCAAACACCTGGGTGGAAAAAGTTGACCTCCTAGTCAATATGCTAAATCCTTCATGGTCCCAAACAAAATGTTGTTGTTGTCCATATGCTTGATTCTGTTGTTGTTCTAATCTTGACTTCATTTTTCCAGGATCCTAAGTTTGATTTTGTTGCATTCCATTTTCTCTATTGAGGCAATCTTGCACAATGAGCTTAATGTTGGCTACCTTTCTCCTTCCACGATCCCAGGTTTTTTTTTGTAGTTGTTTCACCTTTTTTGTGTTGCTACAGTCTTCCATAATCAACCACGTACTAAAATAAATCAATATTTCCTCACCTTCGTACCGTTCTCTAGGTATTTCCTTCATCAGCATCGTAAGTTCCTCAACCTTCATGTCCAGTCTACACTCCTGCTGGTACATGTTGCTACTTCCTGGACAGTCCATAATTCTAATACCAATCATCCCCACTAATATATTTAGGGACTATATCTCCACTTCATCATATGGCTTCCAACTTTCTACATCCCCATAACAGTGAATAGAATGAAAAAATTCAAACTGTTGGAAACCTTCTATCACTATTTGTTGCCCTGTATTCCTTGGTTGTAAATCAAAGAAACTTCCTTGAGACAAACTAGTCTCATTTCTCTTCTTCTCTCCTTGCTCTCTTGGAATCATTCTTTGCCTCATTTCCAATATCTCAACATTTCTTTCCTCATGTTCTTTTTCCAAGAATTTCACAATGGTTAGACTCCATTGTGTGGTTTCCTCTTTCATGCATCTTCAATGAACTGCAAATTCATCTTCAACAAGTTGTATACTTGCATGTACTTTCCCTGTCAAAACATTGGTCACAATATCCTTCAACCAACTCAAGATTTCCTAGATGTCTCTATCCTTAAAAAACCAATTTCGTTCTCTTTGGAATAAATTTTCTTGCTCTCCATCCTCCAGAATGCTTTGTTCAACCTAGAGTACTGTCAAACCTGTATTTACATAAAATATATCAATCTTAAGCACATGAGGCCTTCCAGCCTCTTCTATTGTCCTCTTCGACAATTCTTTCTCCTAGTGGCTTTTATGAGACATGGTTATATCATCCTCCTTTATGACAGATTCCAGTTCCCTTCTTCCTTCAATTCCTTGGGAAGGTTGTCCTCCCTCATTATTATTAAAACCTACATCCACATGCAATGTGTTAGATTTAAAAATGGAAGGATTTCTTGCCTCATTTAAAATATTTGCATCCAAATATCCATGTTGATCTGAATCTTCTCTTTGATTCAGTCTCCACACATGGTATTCTCTTTGTTGGAGGGTTGCAAACCCTTGACCTAACTCTTGTTGTCCACATTCAGTTACATTTTCTTCCAACTCCAGCTTAGCATGCAGGATGCACACCTTCAAGTCAGTTATACTTCCCTCCAAGGAATTAAATTCCGCAACAATATTAATTTGAAATAAAGTTGCAATCTCATCCTCTATCATCCATTCTCCTTCATCAAATTCTGACTGCATTTCTTCCATAAACTCAATTATGCATCATGTTCCATGAGCTCTTCAGTTAAACTGTTTCCAATTTCCATCTCATACAATTGTAGAGATGTCCCTCTTGGAACTTTATTGTTGTCTCTATCTCCTAAAGGCAATTTCACATCCTCCCCTTCTTTTATGACAGTTTGTAATGATTGTCTTCCTTCAGGGTCTTCATGACCTACACATGCACGAAACACATTAGTTTCAAAAGCGTAAGGCTTTTGAGCCTCTACAAATGCTCCTAATTCCATTTGTTGTTTTGGACATTCCTCATAGTCCATGAAACTTCCTTTCAATTTCTTCCTTTTATCCTTGTCATCACCTTCACTCATTTGCATAATATATTTTGAGCACCCTTCAACATCATTATTCTCAAATGTTATTATGGCAATTTCTGGTAATTGCTTGTAGCATTCCTTCTCTTCTTGTTGTCGGTTATGAGAGGTAGCCCATGTGCCTTTTATTCTCTGTTGGACATCTTGTCCATGCCCTTGATCTGCATTCACATATAACTCACCAACTTTAAAGACAAAAGACCACCTAGCCACATCTAGTATTTCTTCCATCAACTCTCCTTGCTGACCTTTCTTCAATGCCTCACCAATATTCTTTATTGACAACTCCCTCTATTGCTTTGGACTTTGCACATAGTCCACGAGACTCCAGAAAGTCTCTCATTACCCTCTTCCCTAAGGATATCACCTCTCATTGGTTCACAAGTGTGAATTACTCCAACCTTAAGCTCAGTTGATCTAAGCTCTCCTTCTCTTATTGAAGCATTGAACAAGTGCTTCAACTCCATCTCTGGCCTCTTAGGGATATTCTTCTTGAAACCTTTTGTCTAAGAAGCAATTT
Source organism: Pinus tabuliformis (assembly GCA_031772625.1). Lineage (NCBI taxonomy): Eukaryota > Viridiplantae > Streptophyta > Pinopsida > Pinales > Pinaceae > Pinus > Pinus tabuliformis. Next base: position 1,190,537,061 of record CM062809.1, read on the forward strand.
GAACCTCCTCCTCAGGTTCAATCTCTATCTCTGGTCTTCTCATTCCAACATCATCTCCACAAATATGAGCCTTTCTTTCAACTTAGTGTTGGGAATGGGATCCCCCAAGGACAGTTTTGGCGCTAAAAGCCCATGTTTTGGGTCAATTTTGTAATAAAATTGTAAAACCTCCGCATTTTGTGGTCGCAGAGCGCGAAGGTGTCATGGGTCATAAAGGGTTGTCCACCCTTATTTTGTAAAGTGTAAAGTCGATTGTAAAGATCCACCCATGGTCCGTAGACCATGGGATTGTATAAAAAGGAGCTAAGTAAGTAAGCTCTAGGAAAAAAGAAGTCTTTAGCGAAGAATGGAGTGAAGTATCTTGATAGTAGAGTCTAAGTATTTCGGGTCTTAGCGTAGGTAGAGGCTCTGCAGCTGAGTGCGCAGAGGCCTAGGGTAGAAGTCTGCAGCTAAGTGCGCGGACCCCTGCAGCTGTGTGCGTAGGGTGGTTAGAGTCTGTAATAATCCGAAGATATCAATAAAGAGAAGTATTCCGCAATTTCTGTGTATTTATTTCATGTTTATGCATCTGGTTATATTGCGTTTTGGGTTTAATTTACAATGTTTATGTGATGCGCGAATATATGTGATTATATTGGGTAAAGGAATGCAAGTAAGAATATTAGATTATGCGGCACTAATTGTGATTGTTTAGTAAGATAAGTAAAACAATTAAGATAACCTGGGAACCTATACGATATGTTGTCATAGCATCGCGAAAGTACTTGGACCGCAGGTTAGGGTTGCGCGAAGGTCAATCGTACTCCTTTGTGGAGGTACTGAAGGGTGGAATAAGGGGCTAGACTAACAAAGCCCTAGAACTTAACGACCTACGTGAAGCTAGGAACGAAGGGTATAAACCGACATCACGACCATCTCAGGGTGTAAAAACTTGGTTCCAGCATCCCCCCATACTGCTTCGGGTGAGACTTCGGTCTACGCTCCGCGCGCTGATGCCGAAAGGGCCAGTAGTGTAGGGATTTGTTTGGCTAACTAATGCTGAACCTGGGTCAACCACCACGCATCCAACACTTAGCTATCTCCTTATCAATTTCCTCTTGGCTTAACTTCTTCTACATGCCATTCCTCTTGGAATCCTTTTCTCCTATGTTGCCGCTTTTCTTTGAACCTTGATTATGGAAATTAGTAACCATATCTTTCCTTCCCTTCTTGTGAGATTTCACCTACCCACTGTGAGTTTCAGACAAGCCCTTGCAACAAGTCTTCTCCATTGCTTGTTACGTGAAAACCTCACCTCCACCTGACTATTGGTGTCCCTTGGTTCCCTCCTCTGGGACCTCTTGAGCACCCCTCGCTCTTATATGGTTTCTACTATATATACCTTGCTCACATCTTGAGAACTCCTTTGGTTCTCTTCTCTTAAGGACCTCCTTTGTCATGTTCGCTCTCCAACCGCAACTGGGTCTTCTTCTTCAACAACCTCTCTTGCTACCAGGGTTCTTTTTTGTTAGAAATTAATTAACGGAGCAATGAAATAAACAATTTTTTGCAAAACAGAAATAAAAAAACACATAAAATGAGAGACACAGATATACGTGGTTCACCCAATTTGGGCTACGTCCACGGAGAAACAACCAATGCTTCCTTTTATATTATCCAACAAAATGAAGAGATACAACCTACAACAAATACGTTGTAATTTCCTCTTCGCAATCACATAGTGTCCTCTCTCTCTCTCGCTCAAAATAATAATACATAGTCGCAATATATTTCCCTCATATAAACCGAGGGGGTGCCTTCTAGGGAAAAAAACCATGAATTAACATAACATCGACCGTCATATCATCCGCCTAATGATGACCCAAATTGACTATGAAATTAAAATATTTTACAAGTTAATTTTTCATCCATTTTTAGCTCTAAGGGCACTTCCCTAAACCCCCGCTAGGGAGGGCTCATAAAATTCGTCATCTCCCCCCCCCCCCCCCCACACCCCTCGAACCCCCCTGGCAGCGATTAAATGGGTGACGTTGCTGCCCCGTTAGGAATAATGTTCCAACACGACTGAAACAAAAACCTCTAAACAATCAGGAAGATACTCAAGCTCCACACCCAACAATCTCCCACTTGGAGGTTGATTATAACAACTCCAACACTGCTTCACTTGCTAGACAATGCTTCCACTTTGGACCTAGTTGTTTCTCATCTTCATCATCATACTTGAAGACCAATTGAAACTTAGGAGGATCTCAATTTCTCCCTAGTCACAAATTTTATTAACCTGTCTGTAGGATTTTGGCTAGTGTGTATCTTTTCCAACTTCAATTGTCCATCTTCCAACACTAACCATATGAAATGGTACTTGAGTTGTATATGTTTAGTCTTGGAATGAAATGTTGAGTTCTTTGCAAAATAAATGGCACTCTGGCTGTCACTGTATAACCTGCCCATCTCCTACTTCTTACCCAACTCATCAATAAACCTTTGTAACCAAATCATTTCTTTACTAGCCTCTGTAGCATAAACATACTTTGCTTCCTTTGTTGAAAGTGAAACAATGTTTTGTAACTTTGAAACCCAACTGACAGTTGTTCCACCTACAGTAAAGACATACCCTATGATGCTCCTCATGTTATCTCTATCACCTGCCATATCTGCATCAACATATCCTCATAGAACAATGTTTGAACCACTAAAGCATGATTCTTTATTTTTGGTACCTCTCAAATACCCGAGAATCCACTTCACTGCCATCCAATGCTCTTTTCCTAGATTGTTCATATACCTGCTTACAATTCCCACTGCATGTGCAATATCAGGCTTTGTGTAGACCATTGCATACATTAAACTTCAAAATATTGATGCATATGGAACTTTACACATATAATCCATGTCTTCCTAAGTCTTGGGACACATCTCCTTACTTAGTTTGAAATGGCTAGCCAAAGGTGTACTAACTAGTTTTTCATTCTACATATTAAATCTTTCCAACACCTTTTCTATGTACTCACTTCAATACATTGTTAATTTGCAATTTTTCTTGTCTCTAGTTATTCACATACCAAGGATTTATTTTGCTACACCTAAATCCTTCATTGCAAATGAATTTGCCAATTTTCCTTTGAGCACATTTATTTCCTACATGTTAGACCCTGCAACAAGTATGTCATCTACATACAATAGCAATATAATATAACTGCCATCATTTTGTTTCTTAAGATAAACACAGTGATCAGAATGACATCTAGTATAACCTTGTTTAGACATAAACCTGTCAAATTTTAGATACCATTGCCTTGGATCTTGTTTTAGGCCATACAAGCTCTTCTTCAACCTGCACACTAATTTCTCCTTCCCTTTGACCTCATACCTTTGTGGTTGTTGCATATATATTTCTTCCTCCAAATCCCCATGGAGAAAAGATCGCCTTTACATCTAACTTCTCAAGATGCAAATCTTCTGCTGCCACTAGACTTAAAATAGTTATGATTGAAGTCATTTTAACAATAATAGACAAAAATTCATCAAAGTTTATATCTTTGTTTTGTGCAAAAACCATTCACCACAAATCTAGCCCTATACCTGTGTTTATCTCCAGCTTCTTCCGTCAACATGTAAACCCATTTATTTTGCAATGTTGTTTTACCTACAAGAAACTTGACTAAGTCCCAAGTATGGTTATGCATCAAGGAGTCCATCATATCTTCCATGGATTGCTCCCACTTCTTCTTGGTTTCTACTTGCATTGCTTCTTCATTTCTTTCCGGTTCACTAGAATTAGTCAATAACACATAATATAATGAAGAAGAGTATCGTTTAGGGGGTCTAGTTATCCTGGTAGATATTCTAACACCAATTTAAGGTGTTTAAGGTGCCTGTTACTATTGTGGTTGTTGTTGTTGTTGTGGATGTTGATCATTATGATTCTCAGGCACCTTTACTTTTTTTGTGATCTTATCAAGCACTGTGTATTCTTTGCTTTCTTTTTCCTATTTCTTTCCCTACATCTAATCCTTATACAAGGCCTTTTCATTGAATATGACATCTCTTCTCCTAATGAAAATGCGACTTTCATAATCATATAAGTGATAACCAAAATCATTAACACCATATCCAATAAAGGTACATTTCTTTGATTTTGCCTCAAGCTTTGTTCTATTTTCCTTATTAATGTGAACAAAGGCTTCACAACCGAAAGTCTTTAAAAATGAGTAGTTTACCTTTTTACCTATCCATGCCTCCTCTGGAATACCACCATCCACAGAACTTGAATGCCCTCTGTTTATTAGATAATAAAAAAAATATCTACAACATCTGCCCAAAATTGTAAGGGCCATCCTGCATGCAATCCCATGCACTTTACACGCTACATGATTGTCCTACTCATCCTTTCTAACACATCATTTTCCTGTGGTGTTCCTGGAACTGTCTTCTCTCTATGAATCCCATGCTCTGAACAGTAGTTATCAAACTCTTTGATGTAGTATTCACCACCATTGTCTGATCTGAGACACTTGAAATTATTTCATGTTGCATTCTCAACCAAACATTTCCATTTCTTGAAAGTATCAAATACATCAAATTTATTCTAAATACAATAAATCCAGGTTTTTCTAGTTGCATCATCAATAAAAGTAACATAATAGCGAGAGTCATTGAGAGATGATACCTAAGCAGGTCCGCACACATCTATATGCATAAGCTCTAATTTTTCACTTTTCTTTTCCTTCCCAACTCTAATAAAGCTGACTCTCTTATGTTTTCCGTAAACACAATTTTCACAGAAATCCAAATCAACATGCTTCAAACCTGGCAAAACAATTCTTGAGTGAAGAATCTACATCCATTTCTTACTCATGTTCCCGAGCCTATACTGCCACAATGTTGTATCTTCTCATGTGGAGATAAAATGATTAACAGACTAAGAAATACAATTGCATAAATACAATGTACCAACCTTTTCACCTTTTTCTATTATCAGGGCTCCTTTAGTGACCTTTCAGGTTTTGTCTATGAATGTAGTTACACAGCCTTCACCACCTAACTTCCCTGTTGAAATTAGATTTTTCTTTAGATCTGGAACAAGCCTTACCTCCTTCAATAGCCATTAGTTTCCATTTGCTTTCTTTATAAAACCTTACCCATTCTAATGATTTTACAGGGTTTATCATCACCCAAATGAACATGTCCAAAATCTCCTTGAAAATAGTCATGAAATTTTTCCCTATAAGGTGTCGCATGGAATGAAGCCCCTAATCCAACCACCCAGGCATCAATAATATTTTCTAATGAAATAATCAAACCATATTGCAACACATCACCTGTCACATTTGCTTCATGATTGTTCTCTTGTTTTCCATCTCCTTATTTTCCTTTCCGAGATTTGCAGTCTTTCTTCAAGTGTCCTTTCTTCCCACATTTCCTGCATACTATCCCTGATCTAGATTTGGATTTTCATTTTCTTAACTTATTGTGATTTATTGGACTACTTCATCTTTCCATTTTTCTTCCGCTAGTCTCTGCATTCAAAGCATTACCTAATGTATCACCGGAGCTTTTCTGTCGCATTTCCTCGCTAAGGATGGCACTAACAACATCATCAAACTTTAAAGTACCAGATGCATAGACAAATTTACTAATAGCCATAACTAAGCCATTCCAAATTTTTGGAAATGAGCCAGGAATAATAAAGCCCTAACTTCATCATCAAAATTTACCCCTACAGAACTTAACTAACTAGTAATCGTGCTAAATTCATTTAAATGATCAACAACAGATCTGCCTTCTAACATTTTCATATTCAATAGATGCTTCATGAAACATACCTTATTTGAGGCCGAGGGTTTTTCATATAGTTTTTCCAATGTCGTCATTAAACCTTTTGTTGTCGTTTCCTATAAAATGTTTGATCTGAAAATCACTTGTGAGTGATCTCAGTTAATTACTTAATGAAGGTATTATAGACTCATGTGCTGGTGTGTGTCTATGTTATCTTAGGCAATGGATCGATAAGATTGCAAAATACACAAACACTAGAAAACAGTAAGAGAAACACAGCAAGCAAAACAGAACACAATAAAATTTAATAAGGAGTTCACCCAATCCTCCTGGGCTACGTCTCCAGTCCAACTTTTAGTGGTGGCCTTCTTTTATTGTGTCTTTAAGTAGAGTTTTTACAATGAGGAGCTCAATTTGAATCTCCTAAAACAGATGATGCTTAGTAGGGTGGTTCTTGAATTCCCCAAGCCACTACAGTTTATAGACTCCCCCTTACCAAGTCACGACCTCAACTGGTCTTGATGGGATGAGTCCAATTTGGTACTCAGTTCCCGACAAATATCCTCTCAGGGATTGCTTGAACCTCTCAAGCCTGGTTCTATCTGCTTAATGCTGCCTTAGCTCTGTTGGTCAGCTCGACTTCTGTTCTTTGCTTCTTGCTTCGCTCTCTATTCTATCTCCTCTGTCTCACTGTCTCCTTGTTCTCTGTCTGTTTGTGGCTTAAAGCCAATCTGTCTCATGATTGTTCGCTTCCTCTTCCACCTCTTCGGATCGCCTGCTGTTATCTGCTTAGAATTCCCTGCCGCTGCATCATCGCCACTATGTAATGTCTCACAGGGAGGTGGCCACTTGTCCTCTCACGAACTAAGTGCCAGCTTTCCTCGATGGTTTGTTATTTCAGTTACTTCGTGAAATGATTCATCACTAGCTCAGCAGTCAAATCGGACTTCAAATCTTCATGTGCTATAGCTTATTCTTCCCGCCGAATCCGATTTCCCATCGGGCGCAATCTCCACCATTAGATATGGGGCCTCCAGATCCCACGGTTATCGCTCTTATCGCGCAGTTGACTTGCTCGAACGTTAGCCCGCGATGAGAGCAGTTTTCTCTCTCATCCACCGGACACGCGTCAATCAACGTATGGAATCGCTTGGTCCTCTAACAAACCCACTTATCACTCGAAACGCCTCCGATATTCCACCAATTTTGGAGCGCGGGACCCACCTTTGATTTTAGAGGTTTTCCCACGGTTTTCTGGCTTCCCTTGTGACCGAGCGCTCGGGGCTTTTCCTTCTCGAGGGGTTTTGCCTAGCAAAGCGCTAATCGCGCATCAGAAACGGCCTATGTTTTCTGATTTGAGCTTCCTAACCACTAGTTTGTGCCACTGCGCGGTCTCCATGGGCCTTAGTCAGTGCACTTTGACCGAGGTCCTCGTCATTCCATGCTGGCTACAAACTGCCACTATCCAGAGGTCTTTCCTGATAGCTCATTGTTCACAAGTTTTTGAAGTCTGTCATGATTTGATACAGTCATAGAACTCTGATAATTTTCATGGATCCAATTCAGATCATGGCCTTCCCACTGAAAAAGCTTTTGGACCACCAAAAGTTGGTTTTCAAGCATCGACTAAGTGAGGATACAACTGTCTCACTTGTCCAATCTCTATCCATTTTGCACTGCTCGGCTTTGAACCCTTGAGCCCAACTCTGAGGTACTCAACATCTCCCCTGCGCGTCGTTCTCACCTTCCTGTCCAGAACTGTGTCTTCCTGCAATTCATTAAGATATTCAGGTAACAGGTCATCAATAGAAGGCAATTGACTCTCTTCTTCAGGATCCTCAATTAGTGAGGGTTCAAACAATCTCAAGCTATCTGCATTTACGACTCAGTAGATGTGCATGTAAGCTGGTAGATCAAGGCGAAAAGCATTCTCACCAATTTTCTCAAGTATCTTGAAAGGTCCATACCTGATAGGCTTTAGCTTTTTACCTTCACCTTGCATCCTGTCCTTGCTGATATACAGCCAGACTTGGTCACCAACTTGAAAACTATGCTCCATCCGATGCTTGTCATGCCTTGCCTTGTATTTGGCCTGGATCTTTTCCAGCTGTTCCTGTACTGCCTGGTGAATCTCTTGGATTTTTTCAATGAACCTAGTTGCCCTGTCCACATCGCTGTGTCCCTCAACTATTGTGTCCTTACCAAAGACAAAATCCAAAGGAGACCTTGGTGTGAAACCAAAACAGGTCTCAAAAGGAGATCTCTGTGTAGAAGAATGTTTTGCTCGATTGTAAGCATGCTGCACATAACACAAATGTTCATCCCAAAGCTTAGGATGCTTGCTGCAATATCCCCTGAGCAACTGGATCGCTGTCCTGTTGACTACTTATGTCTGGCCATTGGTTTGTGGATGAAAAGTTGTGCTTTTCTTCAGTTTGGTGTCCATCAGTTCCCACAGACTTGACCAAAACTTCCCCACAAATCGGGTGTCTCTATTAGATACAATGGAAGTGGGTAATCCAAAATGAACCCATACATGCTGAAAGAATAGTTTTGCAGTTTGTTCAGCTGTAATCTGTTTATTACAAGGTATCAAAATACACATTTTTCTGAACCTATCCACAACAACATACAGATAGTCATGACTTTTCCTAGATTTAGGTAGTCCTCCAACAAAGTCCATGGAAACACTTTCCCAAGGATGAGAAGGAACTGGTAATGGAGTGTACAAGCCTAGTTTTCTGTTGTTGGGCTTGCTTTTAGCACACATAATACACCCTCTTACATATCTAGAAACTGTCTCATTCATTTTGGCCAATAACAAAATCTTTGCAGCTGTGAAACTGTTTTACTTACCCCAAAGTGACCTAATATTAGAGAAGTGTGTGCTTCTCGAGTTATTTTTACTCTTTTAGTTTGTGGAATGCATAGCTTCCCACAATGATATAGGAGTCGGTCCTTTATATGATAGTCCAATTCTTCTACTCGTTTGCCTTGACTTAAAGTTGCATATACATCTTTAAAATCTATATCTTGAGCATATTGTTCAATGTAGCTCTCATGTAACACAGAATTATGCTTAAGTATAGTAGATGAATTTATAATGGGTTTAGATAGCATATCTACAACTTTATTGTGTATGCCCTTTTTATATCTGATGACTAAATGAAACTATTGTAGAAAACCCATCCATCTATAGTGTCTTGATTGCTACAACTTAGTTTGGGAGTGTAGTTATTTAAGTGGTTGATGATCAATATGTATTACTGTCTCTTTGCCCATTAAGTAATGTTTCCACTTTTTCACACTCTATACTAATGCATACAATTCTTTGTCATATGTAGGATAGTTAACAACTGCAGAATTAAATGTCTCAAAATGATAACATATGGGTTTACCATGCTGTGTCAACACTGCTCCCATGGCATAGTCAGTGGCATCCGTTTGGATCTCAAATGGTATTTGAAGATCAGGCAGTGCTAGTACTGGTGTTGTACTAATCTTTTCTTTCAAGGTGTCGAAGGCTTTCTGCTGTTTTCCTCCCCACTGAAACACCTTGTTCAATCATGTTAAAGCATGTAAGGGAGCTGCAATTAAGGAAAAGTTAGAAATGAACTTTCTCGTGCTGCTCCTAAGAAGCTCCTAACTTCTGTAGCAGATTTGGGTTTAGGCCAGTTTACAATGACTGCCACCTTAGAAGGATCTATCTTCAATTCACCACCCCCTACTATATGTCCCAAATAATTCAAAGATGTTTTGCCAAATTCACATTTTGAGAGTTTAACATGAAGTTTTTCTCTTTTCAAAACATCTAATGTCTGCTTAACATGCTTTAAGTGTTCTTCCCATGTTTTGATAAACATCATAATGTCATCCAGATACACAATAACAAAATCATCAAGAAAAGGTCTGAGTACATCATTCATTATTCTCATGAAAGTAGCATGAGCATTAGTTAAGCCAAAAGGCATAACCAGCCACTCATACAATCCCTGCTTTGTTTTGAAAGCAGTCTTCCATGCATCTTGTTCTGCAACTCTGACCTGATGATATCCACTATGCAAGTCTAATTTGGAAAAATAAACAGCTTCTTTCAATTGATCTAAAAGATCATCTATGCAAGGAAGGGGGTAACGATTTTTTATTGTTATCTTATTCAGTGCTCGGTAATAAATGCACATTCTCCACGAGCCATCTTTCTTTCTCACCAAAATGATTGGTGACCCACATGGTGATGTGCTAGGTCTGATGAACCCCTTCTCGAGCAACTCCTGCACCTGCTTCTTGATTTTTGCATTCTCTAAAGCGGACAACCTGTACATTCCAATGTTAGGCAATGGAGCATCTTGCTGCAAATTAATTTCATGCACTATTTCCTTTTTGGGTGGTAGACCTTTAGGTTCTTGAAACAATATATCATACTCTGAAACAACCTTTTCTCTATCAGCTTGCTTTTTAGCATTACAACCCTCAAATACATTGGTTTTATCAGGTTTCTTTTCCTTTACAACCATCAGTAAGAATTTTTTGCATGAATTTATCATTCGTTTCATCTGCCCTGAGTTTATGAGAGTGTAATTATTCTTGAGCTTATGAGCTCTTACAAAGTATTTGATTCCATATTTAACGAGTAGATACTTGTTCTCATCTCTATAGAAAATAGCTTTTCTGTCATACAAGTAAGGACTTCCTAAAACAATTCCACATATATCCAAAGGAATTATGTCTAACTCAACCTCATCTACAAATGCTGACCCAAAAGAAAAATTGAGTTTACATTATCTAGTCACTTGTAGTTGTGCTTTATCATTTAACCATCCTAATGGATATGGCTTTTTGTGAGGTGTAGTCACTAATCCCAACTTCTTTACAATTGCTTCAGAAATTAAATTTACCAGTGAGCCACTATCAAACAAAGTATCAATCTTTTGATGTTTGGAAATAACTCGAATATGGAAAAGCTCATGTCTTTTTCTCTCATTTTCTTCATCAATGGTTGTTTCATCTTCTAAGTCCGACCCCAAATCTTTCTGAATAGCTGGAGCAGTCTTCTTCTTCTTGCCCTCGAACTTCTTAGGTCTCAGCTCTGGATGCAGAATCCAATAGTGCTCATCATCATGCCCATCCTTCTTACAGTTAGTGCATGAAGCCTTGCTTTTCTGTGCAGTGTTAGCCTTCCTTGCTTTCCATTTTTGTTTTCTTTTCTCCTTATTCTTGCTTGCATTGGGTTGGGATGATCCCCAACTTTTGGACTTCCATTCTTTCCTCTAGCTTCTAGATGAGTAGCTTGTACAGATACCTCATCTATACTAGTGGGATTAAACATGAGGATAGTGTGCCTCATGTAGCTATGTAGACCACCAATGTACTTCAACAGAGTCTCAGGTGAGTCTAATGAGATTCCTAGAATCAATGCTCTCTTCCTAAATTCTTGGGTGTAACCTTGTACACTTTTCCCTTTCAATTATCGAAGAGTTTGCCAACTCATCATGGCTTGCTGCATGTAAGCCAATGGATAGCACTGGTTTTTGATTGCAGAAACAAATTCACTCCAGACAGAAATAGTCTTACCATGTCTCTTCATGTCAGCTTGGGTCCTACCTTCCCACCAAACCAAGGCAGTGCCTCCAAGGCATAGGCTTGGAAGCTGAATCTTGATCTTATCTGAATCAATACTCTACACTCTGCAATAAACATCAATTTGTCTAATCCAATTGTCCAACTTTTCTGCATTCAACTCTCCATCATATATTGGTAAATCAAATTTAACATCTAGTTTAATCAAAGATGTCTTCTTTTTATGTTCAAGGCTATTAGGAGGTGTGAGAAAGCTTTCTTCTTTCCCTTTTCCTTTTTAGTGGTCATGAAGGAGAGACTCATCTTCTCCTTTATCTTGTTTGGAGCCTGGTGAATCTTCATCCTTGTGCTTTCTAAAGTCCTTATACATTTCCTCTACCATGGACCTTATGGCTAGGAAACTATCTATGAATTGAGGGTCTGGCCCCACAGAACCTTCCTTTGACATTGTCTTCTGAGGATAGACTCTCCCAATTTCAGGATTAGTTTCGACCAACTCTCCTTCTCCTAATTTGAGCTTTGATCTAGTTAGCATTCAACAGCTAAATCTAGCACAAGCTTGTCTAACCTTAACAGCCTAGAGCTTTGATACCACTTGATTTGAAAATCACTTGTGAGTGATCTCAGTTAATTAATTAATGAAGGTATTACAGACTCATGTGCTGGTGTGTGTCTATGTTATCTTAGGCAACAGATCGATAAGATTGAAAAATACATAGACACTGGAAAACAGTAAGAGAAACACAACAAGCAAAACAGAACACAACAAAATTTAATAAGGAGTTCACCCAATCCTCCTGGGCTACATCTCCGGTCCAACTTTCAGTGGTGGCCTTTTTTTATTGTGTCTTTAAGCAGAGCTTTTACAATGAGGAGCTCAATTTGAGTCTCCTGAAATAGATGATGCTTAGTAGGGTGGTTCTTGGATTCCCCAAGCCACTAGAGTGCACAGACTCCCCCTTACCAAGTCTCGACCTCAACTGGTCTTGATGGGATGAGTCCAATTTGGTACTCAGTTCCCGACAAATATCCTCTCAGGGATTGCTTGAACCTCTCAAGCCTGGTTCTGTCTGCTCGATGCTGCCTTAGCTCTGTAGGTCAGCTCGACTCTCTGTTCTCTGCTTCTTGCTTCGCTCTCTGTTCTATCTCCTCTGTCTCACTGTCTCCTTGTTCTTTGTCTGTTTATGGCTTAAAGCCAATATGTCTCATGACTGTTCGCTTCCTCTTCCGTCTCTTCAGATCGCCTGCTACTATCCACTTGGAATTCCCTGCGACTGCGTCATCGCCACTATGTAACGTCTCACAGGGAGGTGGCCACTTGTCCTCTCATGAACTGAGCGTCAGCTTTCCTCGATGGTTTGTTATTTCAGTTACTTCATGAAATGATTCATCTGCCAGCTCAGCGGTCAAATCGGACTTCAAATCTTCATGTGCCATAGCTTATTCTTCCCGCCGAATCTAGTTTCCCATCGGGCGCAATCTCTACCGTTAGATCTAGGACCTCCAAATCCCACGGTTATCACTCTTATCGCACGGTTGACTTGCTCGGACATTAGCCCCCGATGAGAGTGGTTTTCTCTCTCATCCGCCGAACATGCGTCAATCAACGTATGGAATCATTGGGTCCTCTGACAAACCCGCTTACTGCCCGAAACGCCTCTGATATTCTGCCGGTTTTGGAGCACGGGACTAGCCTTTGGTTTTAGTGCTTTTTCCAAGGTTTTCTGGCTTCCCTTGTGACTGAGCGCTCAGGGCTTTTCCTTCTCGAGGGTTTTGCCCAGTGATGCATGATTAGCGCTAATCGTGCATCAAAAATGGCCTCTGTTTTCTAATCTGAGCTTCCTAACTGCTAGTTTGCGCCACTGCGCGGTCTCCATAGGCCTTGGTCAGTGTGCTTTGACCGAGGTCCTCGTCGTTCCGTGCTGGCTACAAACCGCCACTGTCCAGAGGTCTTTCCTGATAGCTCATTGTTCACAAGTTTTTGAAGTCTGTCATGATTTGATACAGTCATAGAACTCTGATAATTTTCATGGATCCAATTCAAATCAATGTTAAATTCCACTGATGCTTCTGGACACAGTTGTATTGTTCCTAGTGCCTTTTTGTCAAGAATCTCCCATTTTGCATCCATCATACTCATCGGCTTCTTTAATTTTCCGCTCAATGGTAAGTACATATATTTTTGATACATCTAATCTTCCATTTTCATTTTCCACAATTGGTAGTTTTGGCCGTTAATTTCTCAACCCTAAACCTACCATCTTCCATCATTGCTCCCACTCAAACCAAGAACCCTTCTCTCCTAGAAATTTATCAACCAAATAGACCTTCGACTTTGATACCAGTTGTTATAAATTAATTAACGAGGTAATGAAATACACAAAATGTTGCGGAAACAAAAATACAGAAACACATAAAACAAGAGAGACATAGATATACGTGGTTCACCCAATTTGGGCTACGTCCACAGAGAAACAACGAATCCTTCCTTTTATATTATCCAACAAAATGAAGAGATACAACCTACAGCAAATCCGCTGTAATTTCCTCTTCGCTCTCACACAATCTCCTCTCTCTCTCTCTCTCGCTAATAATAATAATAATACATATCCGCAATACAATTCCCTCATATAAACCGAGGAGGTTCCTTCTAGGGAAAAAAAACCCTAAATTAACATAGTTTGTACTGTCAACTCATCTATTTAATGAATGACCCAGATTCACTACAAAATTACAATATTTTACAAGGTAAATTTTCATTTAGTTTTAGCTTCGGGGGCACTACCCCCGAACCCCCACCAGGGGGGGGGAGGCTCATAAAATTCATCGTCACCCCCCACTAGACCTCCCTGATGGAAATTAAATGGGCGACATTACCACTCCATTAGGAACATGGATCCAACGCGATTGAAACAAAAAACTTTGAACAATTAAGAAGATAATCAGGCTCCACACCCAACATTTGTCACTTCTTTTGAGAATTCTGCTAACTCTTTACAACTCATCTGTCAACTATAATTATGCTATCCATAATTGTTTCTTCCTACAATTATTACCCTACCAAAATATAAATGAAATAACATACCAATTACCTTATAAGGTTTCTCCTCAATAACTCTTCTATCTCTTCACTTGGTTGGGGCTTTCTTTTCTCCTTCTAGCTCTATTCCTTGTTGTAATATCTTACTTTGTGTCACTTTTTTTTTCTGAGAAGTTGTCTTGATGTTTGCTCCCAGACTCAGTCCTTTTCACAATCTGCCATTGTGTTCCTCCTCTTGGGCAACTTCATTTGCATGTCTCTTGTCTTCTATGTCCTATCCTTTCAACATTAAACTGTTAGTCAATATTAAATTAACTTAAAGAAATCATTACCTTCCATCTAGCATATTCTCCTCCTTGCTGGCTACAACATTTGCTAGCTGTAATGACAATGCTCAAAAAAGAGCTTTAGCTCTGATACCACATGATAGCAGGCCCCTCCGATGGCTTGTTCTATAATCTGGGACTCTATCCACCAATTAGGCAACAACATATTTTTTTCTCCCTTTATCTTGCTCCTTTGTGCCTTCTTAACTATGAAATTCACCTTCATAAGGCCCTTGCTTATCCATATTGATTTTCAAATCAATTAAATAGAATTTTTTCCCCTCCTTTATCCTCCTATCCTCTTCTTGTACTCCAAGTTCTTTTTATGGAGGCGGCCAAGTCCTTATTCAACCAAATAAAATCAAACTCCTTTTATTATGGCCCCTTTCTTTTTATATCAAAGTCATAATACAATCCACACTATTGTGGTATTCCTTTTCAACGCCTCTTGTTGTAGTATGTGGTGAAGGTATTACGAAATTCGGGCCCTCATATACTGATGTAATTACTATCCAAATCTCGTGCCTCGTCACGGTTTTATTTTCCTTCCAAAGGAAATATTACTTCCTTATAGAGTTCAATTGGAATTATATATATATATATATAGATAGATAGATAGATAGATAGATAGATATGGTATTCGTGGCTCTTTGTAATCTCCATGTAAATGGTCCCGACGGAGTCAATTGATATCCTTTTTCTAATGGACAAAACCAGGCACTAATTTAAATTTGTGGGGAGCACGAATTCTTACCAGATCAAATCAGGGAGGTCAGACCCAACTTGTGGTTAGGAGTCGGCCTTTCTCTTATCACCAAATCCATGCACCCACTTCCTCTGACTTCTAACTAGACACTGGGCCCACGATGCAAAGTCAGGATAGACTAAATTCACAAATTTCTTGTGGAACGATAGAGGAATCAGAGCCAACCCCCGACTGTTGGCTAACTCCATTGTTCTCAACTCATGTATTGGGGATTTCGTTTTAGTTACATTCTTACGTGCTAAACTCATTTCGTATTTACAATACAAACGCCAAGTTGTAATGGGGAAGTAACAAGAACTCGCACATTCGGCTATTATGCTCCCACACTCCTTCGTGATGGCTTGTCTCTTCAGCTATTGAACTTTTAATCCACTGACACACACTGCTACCAAATGCACGATATTTTACTCACTTTCTTTAAGCCTTAATGCATAATCCTATAGTTCCTCCAGCTACGAACACAAGTAGCATAATGATAATTGGGTTCAGCGCCAAGGAAATCAATCCTATATTATTGTAGGGACAATGGCTCCACTCTCACAAGGTTATGTAACTATGAGTTCTAGCATGTTCCCTGATGTTTCTGAACCTCTAACAATATAACACATCTCTCATGTAGATAGGAATTGAGCAAATACTATGACAGAACAAAAAAGCGCTGAAAATCATGCAGATTTTTTTAACTTCAAAGAAATATTTACAGAGAAAGTCTTTTTATGACTCAATTCTCGATCTCTTCTCATCCATGTACATACACCTCCCTATAATTCTTTTAACTTAAATAAAATATCTACATTTTCAAAAAAAATTACACATATATCCCAAAACTATTAAGACACTTGTAAATATTTACAAAGGGCTACTTTACCACCTTCAAAATATCCTAACAACTTGAAAATATAGACACTACTAAAATAAAAACACTTACCCATCAAATAAAATGAGAAAATATAACCCTATCTAAAATTTACACATCCCTCTAGACACTACTAAAATAAAAACACTTACCCATCAAATAAAATGAGAAAATATAACCCTATCTAAAATTTACACATCCCCTTTTGGGTCTTAAAAAAATTATATAACTAGCACTATGCATCATCAGAAATCTAGAAACAATGAAATATGAATCACAGTCTTCCTAAATTAAGAAGTCTACACTCAAATATATTTTCAATAATGGAAATATGTTCTATGTTTTGTTCATAAATTATTGCTAGTAGAATTGGTATAGTTAGTAAGATTAATATGGTGGTGAAGAACACATCCAAAACTTCTTGTAATTTAGGATAATTTTATAATTCCAACATCCTTACCCATCTTTTTAAGAACATTTTTGAAACTTTAATATTACATTATTACTGAACAACGTAATTATACAAAATAATTATAATAAATCAGATTTGAATTTCTATTATATATATATATTAACACATTCGTGCATTACTTTTATTTTTAGTAGAATATACATTTTCCAAACTATTATTTATATGGTCACAATTTTGCAATGACCATATTTCTAAACCATGAATACTTATAGTAGGGAAGACATAGTACTCCACATGCTTGAATTTATTATTTATAACCGTCTTTGTTTTTAATATTACTTAAATGTACCACCAAAGATTTGACAGTGGTAGCAGATTCGAAGGCACAAGATTTTCAATGCCTTGTTAACTAAGGCACCACCAGATTTCAACGATTATACAAACAAAATTAAATTATATGAGCAAAGTCACCATGTGCAACTAATAGGTAGAAAAGATTCCAATATGACAAAACACATGGGGTGTCCTAAAATGTGTCCAAGAATGTTAGAAAATGTTAGAATATACTATTAAGCTACAAAGTTCCAATCTCCCATCAACTCGTGTTTACACCTTTCCTTTCTATGCGTCTATCTTTTGTTTTTTTATCTTATACATTTTCTTGGATTCTAATTATCAATTTAATTTAGGTTTTGTAATTATCACATTAATTAGTTTAGAGTATTTAGTTTCCCTCTATTCACTTATTTTATATGTTATTTGATCATGGTATCTAAAATATAATTTTTATTTTGGTATCATTTACACATTTGATTTGTAGATTTGTATTTATGATTTGAAGTGTGAAAATAGATTTTAAATACAAGTCTATGATTTGAAGTGTGAAAATATATTAGATTAGTTATGGTAAAAGAAGAGGAAGAGGAAGAGAAAATAAAAGTGTTAAAAAGATTGATTAAGTAACTAATGAGAAAATTTGAATTACTTATCAAACTATGATTTGATATTTTGATAAAGATGAATAAAATAAATACTCTCTAGGAGAGAAAAGCAATTCGAACTAGGTTGGGTTTCCTTGTGCATGCACTTGGTTAACTAGTTAGCATTCTTAGAATAACTAGTAAGTCAAAAATGCAGTGGGAGACTCTAAATTAGAAAAATATCTTATGATAAGGTTAACTAAAAGTAAGTGGAGTTAAAAATCAATTAGACTTGATGTAAACACCCTCACATGCAACCCCATGCAAACTCCAAGAATAAGTCTGAAAGTCAACATATAAGGTAGGAAGGTGAGTTCCCCAGATGGTATGAGGTTGGATGCGACAAGTGAGAGGGCGACATGGTGGGCATCCCAACAAGAAACTATGGGACGGGACGTGGCGTTCCATCCCTCCCATGAGTAATACAACACAATAGCTCCTTCTAGTTTAGTCATGTGAAGTTATAATTGTTATAGACTACCTTGGTCTGTTCAACACCATGGTCATGCATCAAAGTGTATGCTCCTACATGTTTTCATAAATGTGAAGAATTTATGGTGGCAAGATGCCTTAATGGAGAATTATCTCTCGTGTCGACAATCGTTGGAGGATAAGGATTATTTTGTAAAGCTTTGAAGGAATCTTTTTAATTATGCAATCTCCTCAAGTTGTTTCCTCTATGGTATTTCATTGATTTTGAGTGTCAGCTTTGAGTTTCATTCTCTAGCACCCCTCCTTTAGATTTTGGGTAGTGAAAATAGGCCTCCACACATGAAACATGTAATTGCACCACATCATACTTTGTTTTTTTCCTACACGGGTGCTCAAGTTCGCCTTAGTCAACACCCTCACTCTTTGCATCTCGGTTCCTGGCCAGGGGCATGCATAGGCCCCTTGTTGGCTCATTCCCTCAGTTGTTAGAGGTATCTCCACAGGGAAATTACTTAGCTCTCAATTTTAGTTATGTTATTATACTTTAGTCATGCCTCACTAGAGAGCATGTTGTTGGAGAGGAGTTGTGTATTATGCATAGAGAGGAGGCTCAAGAACCCACTTTAAAGGGGAACCCTTAACTCAACATTTTCAAGAGAAAATCCTAACATCCATGCAAAGGGAGCTCAACAAGGCTGAGAAGGAAATTGCAAGAAGAGGGTTGATTCTCATATACTAATATTGCTATCGAAGTCATTGCATGGATCCTAGACACGGGAAACACGTGTGGGATGAAAACGAGAATCTTCAAACCATTGATTTGTATGACATATGAAATTTTTGTTGGGGAGGGTGTTTTTGGATAGAAATGGTGCCAAGGATGAAATATTACTTAAGATGGATGAGCTTTAACCTCAAATGAAGGATTTGAGTTGCAAATTGGGAAGAATAGAGGCCCACCTGGATATCCCATAAGATCTAGGGAGTCCACATCAGTGGAGAAAGGAGCTCATAAAGGTGGATACTTCTAACTCCATACCTTCTTCATGATTTTATGGTTTCATAGTGGTATTATTTTATCTCTAGTTTCACACTCTACTTAGGTCACTTGGCTTAAGGCCATTAGTTTTGGACAACATTATATGTTTATTTTGGTTTATATTTTGTCTTCAAAAATTTGTTGGCCAAAGGACTAAGGCATTTCCATTGGTATAGTTTCCCTAGTGGTATAGCAGGACATGCTTAGAAAATTATACATATATATTTTCTTGAATGATCAATGAGACTTTAACTTCACAAATAAAGGTAGGAAGGTGAGTGGATAAGGTGGTTATGTAGGTTATCTTTAGAAATAAGAGTGGAAATTCATGTCAAACCTTAGGGATAAGTCAATGTGAAATAATTGAGAGGAAATAACCATGTCATAGCCTAAACAGTTCCTAGCCACTACCACATGCCATCCTAGGTATTAACCCTTTCTAAAAATAGAAAATGCTAAAAATAGGTGATGATCCTAGATGGTAGGGGAGGTCTAGAAGTGAATAAAAAGTGGTCATATGTTCCCCTAACGATGTGTTGAAGAGAGTCAAATGATGGCATAAGTAAGGTTTTGATGACATTGTTGGCCCTTAGTAGTTGTATCCCTGGGGGTATCAACTTTAATATGTCAACCTAAGGTTCATACAAACTTAAGAGGTATCGTGCACTGTATATGCAATTCACATTTTTTCTTTTCTCAATGCATACTAATATATGAAACAATTGTCTTCATAATCAAGTGAAAAAATTGGTTATGATAATCAATAATCATTTCATTTGGTCTAGCCTGGCAGGAGATGAGAAAAATAGAATCAAAGTGAAGGAATTGAAATTGTAGAAATGAAGTTGTAGGAAGTAAAGGAAATGAAGTTGCAGGAATGGAAATGTAGGAAAGTAAAGTTGCAAGGATTCAAATGATACTAGTGCAATCAAATAACTACACTATGTTTTAAGGAAATCAACTCCACTCTATTATTGCATAAGAATAAATCAAATCACACAACCAAATAGTAATAAAGCAATATGTGATCCTACAGACAATCATGTAAATGTGAGAGCCTTGTCTTCAATTCCCCCTCATTCATTTAATCATGTTAAATTAGTGAATCAAGGTGCTTTACAAATAAATAACATGAAACCACGAGAAATGATGAAAAACCAAAGCTCTTGAGTATGTTCTATAGGAATACCTATAACTCTATAGGAAAATCACATAAATTATATAAATGCAGCAACTTGATGAAAGAAAGATGAAATTAGAAAGATGAAGTTGATTCTAACTCATGGAAACTATGACCATCACTCAACAACTATGAAACATCATATTCCAAGCATCTACAAGAACATCAAACTATGCTAATGTTATTGTACTTGACTAAAACAACAAAAGAAATGATAACAACTTAGTGAAACATATAGAAATAAAGTACAAAAGGTACAAGAAATTTTTCCAATGTTCTTATGGGTGGGCCCTCTCCAAGGTGATCAATAAACTTGAAAAAAATAAACATAGAATGCTTTCCAAAAGAAAGTATCCTTTCATTAATATAAAATTTGACATTACAAAAGTCTGAAATTAAAAGTTTGCAAGAGTGCAAACAACAATATTTTTATTTTCTCTAAAAAAAAAAACTCTTTCTCATTCCACAAGTTCCCCTCTTATACAGAATGTTTAAGGAGTATCCTCCTCAATAGGAGGGTTTCTTTCTCTCCAAAAATCCCTAAATCATGGTAGTTGGTTACTTAGGGATTGTTGCACAACCATTTCTTATTTAACTATTGATAAATCAAATTTCTTAGTGATCCAGGAGTTTACAGACATATGAGGCGATAGGGTCCGTTGTCTTCATGGTAGGTTGTTGAGAGTTGTTAGAGGTGCTCGATGTTCTTCAAAAACATGTCCAAATTAAAATATGAAGGTTTCCAAGGGTCACACAAGTCATTATTATGGTTAAATCTCTTAACCATATACCCAATATAAGGAATAACATGTAAACTCGAAAAACACATAATAGTCAGGTTCAACAATGCATGTTGTTCCTAGCTGATAGATGTTAGGTCGTTATACTACTAGTGTAACCCCTTATTGTTATTAGTACAACCCCCTTACTATATTGTTGTTCCCATGTAGTCCCCATATTGTTATTATTGTGCCCTTAGATTATTATTGTTATGTTGGCTCTGACTATATGATGACCCCTTAGACTCCTATATATAGAAAGGAGGTCTTGTCATTTGTATCATCTAAGAATTGTTCATTTGTGTAATGTAAAGGAGGTTGCTCCCTCGAAGAGGCTTATTTCTAAGGCGTTCATCTATCTTTTCTATCTTTTTGTGAGTTGGTTTCATAACATTTGGTATCAGAGCTTTGGATTCTAGGGTTTTCGCTGCTCCAAACAGGTCATCGTGGCATTTTCACTATATCATTTTTTTGTGACAGAAGTTAAAAAAAAACCCATTTGAGCTGAAATCGCATTGAAGCTCCTGTCCAAATTTCAGAGCTTGTCTCACTATATTTTTGGAGATATGATCTGAGGAAGTTAGGGTTTTTGCAGACTCCCGAATTACATTCCAAACAGGTGACCTGGGGAAAATCGTCATAACTTTGGTTCTGAGCATCAGATTTAAATTTCGTAAGAAGTTTTAGAAAAAGGATGGACTATAGTTTCCTGTGTATATTTTTCAGATCCGAAGGTCAAAACAGTGACACGTGGCACTTCCTACAAGTTCGCTCTTCTAAAAAGGTCTATAATCAGGTCACCGTGGGAGATTTGACATAACTCTTCCTTGGAGAATCCAATTGCGATTAGACTTACGGAGTTAGAAAGAGGACTCAGAGGGCTATTACAGGCCAAAATTGCAGAACCTAAAGATCCGAAATTACAAAGTTACAATCATTTCAAGATCGAGCTCCTAAAATCAAGAAAAAGCGAGATGAGGAAGTTTGATGGCAAGGATCCGGTAAATTGGATACTACAGATGGAGAAATATTTTGATCTACATGGTGTACCACTGTTGCAAAAGGTAGGTATTGCATCTTCATATTTAGAACCAATTCAATTTTTATGGTATATAGGACTTTGTTCTCGTAAACCAATTGTTATGTGGTCAATTTTCACGAAGGAAATGATAGCACATTATGAGGATACAAAGAGAAACACCTTCTTTAGCCAATTGATAAATCTCAAACAAAAGGGTCCAATGGAAAAGCACACTGAGGACTTTCAAAAATTGAATATAAGGTTAAATGATATTATAGAGAAGCAAAAGATAAATAGTATTATCTATGCCATCGAAGCTGATATCAATGGTATGAAAGCATATTGGAAGAAAGACATGGAAGATTTGAAGAAAGACATGCAAGGTTTGAAGGAAGGTGGGACAAAGCGACTATAAGAAAGGCCTCCTAATGACAAAAAGGATCAAGAAACGTCAAAAGAAGAGGATATACACCGGGAACCAACCCTAGAGAAATAAAAAATGAATCCGACCATATCTTGTATTGCAATGGTAGGAATTACCATTCCTAAAACTCTTAAGATAGAAGGACATATCAAGAAGAAGAAGATTACAGTCATAAAATATCAGGAAGAAAAGTATGAAGAAACATCAAAAGAAAATGATACTCATTAGGAGCCAACCCCAGAGAAAGTATAAATGAATCCGACCATATCTTGTAATGCATTGGTTGGAATTACCATTCCTCAAACTATAAAGACAGAAGGACATATCAAGAAGAAAAAGGTAATAATGTTGATTGATTCGGGTAGTACCCATAATTTTATTAATTGTAAGATAGTCAAAGAATTGAATTGCTTCCTATATCCACCACCAGAGTGTCAAGTGATGGTTGTAAGTGGAGGAAACATAAATTGTTCTGGAAAGTGCCATAATATCAAGTTATCCATGGGAGAATATGTATTGAATAGCCCAATGCTTTCCGTTCCAATGGGTGGTACTGATGTTGTGCTAGGAGTCCAATGGCTACAATCCTTGGGTACAATAGCTTTTAATTTTCAAGAACTTTTCATGAAATTTTCTTTGGAAGGAAAGGAAGTTGAATTAAGGGGTATCATAGGGAAACCAGGAAAGATATTCAGCTCTGATGAAATGACAAAGCTTCTAAAGAAAGAACAACGAGGCGTAATTGCACAATTATGTTTGCTAATGGTTCCCACATCGAAATCATGTATTTCTCCAGATCTCCAAAAAGTCTTGGACAATCATTCCAAGGTATTTGAGACTCCAAAAGGTCTCCCACGTATTCGTGATCATGATCAGGCTATTTATTTTATTGTAGGAAGTGTTCCTCCAAACATCAAGCCTTATAGATATCCATATGCCCAAAGGAGTGAAATTAAACATATGGTTGCAGAAATGGTAGAGGTTGGTATAATTATCCAACCAAATTTGATAAACAAAGAAAGGGATGAATGGAAGAATGGCGAAGCAGGGTGGGAACTCATTCAAAAGTTGTCGAAGATCCCAGTTCCAACAATATTGCTAGAACTTGACAAGGAAGGAAAAATCATATTGGAACCTGAAGCATTCACAGAACTGAGAAGTCAACAGCTACGAAATCGATCAATTTCAGAGCATCTCATCAAGTGGAAGAACTTACCCGCTGAAGATTCCACATGGAAGGATGAGAATTTTATACAGAAGCATCAAGAACTACTCAAGCGTTGAGGACAACACTTTTTGAAGGAGAGGGGCATGTTAGGTCCCTATACTACTAGTGTAACCCCTTATTGTTATTAGTAAAACCCCCTTATTATATTTTTGTACCCATGTAGTCCCCATATTGTTATTATTGTGCCCCATAGAAGCTGACTATTGTTATTATCGTGCCCTTAGATTATTATTGTTATGTCGGCTTTGATTATATTATGACCGCTTAGACTCCTATATAGAAAGGAGGTCTTATCATTTGTATCATCTAAGAATTGTTCATTTGTGTAATGTAAAGGAGGTTGCCCCCTCGAAGAGGCTTATTTCTAAGGCATTCATATATCTTTTCTATCTTTTTGTGAGTTGGTTTCATAACAATAGAAGTTATAAACGGGCCTTTAAATGTACAATCCAAGGGCCCATCATACCCCCTTCTTGGATGTTTACCAATCCCTAGGAAGTACCTTTTTAATCTTCCTAATCCTTGAGTTTTTGTACCCTCATTTCCTTGGTAGCTTGCTTAGCATCCCATGTTATATATATAGGTAGCTCCCCTAGTAGATAAAACCCTACTACATTCTCTATTATTTTCCATTCCTTTGATTCATGTTCCTAACTAATATGCTATCTCATCCTTAGCAGTAGTGGGGAATTGAATCTTAGTCTAATCCACTTTGTTCCCATTCTTTGGATGATCCTTTTTTGTAGTGGTGTCCTAGAAAAGGCATTATGTATCTTAGTGTGTGTGTGTGTATTTCATTCATCTGCAAGTTGTTAGCTATCCATAAATTTCTACAAGCTAAGGAGAGAAATCCCAGAGGTAACCATAAACCGGTTTTAGGCTAAGGTCCAACCTCCCTAGTCTTGGAGAGGGATATCTTGCTATTTTCTTCTATCAAGCAATTGAATGACTAAAGGGATTTGGGTTTTAGGTTGGTTATGATAATCAAAGTGAAAATGTTTTTAAAATTGTGGCTACAAGGTGAAAGAGAGATTCCATTGGCCATGGAGTCAAAATAATATTTTAGTAACCAATCACAATCAACAGAGCAGTTTGAACTAGGGCAAGGTAGGCAGACTTCTGGATCTACAAAATTTGTTGTAGTATGGCTGAGATGAAATGAGAGTGAGGATCCATTAAATATAAAGCATGTATAAATGAATCTTATATCTAACTTCAGAAGAAAACACTGAAATTGTTTGACAAGCATGAGCAAGTTACCAATGTAAAATCTGCAGCATAATTTTCTTTCAAACAATTAAGAAGAAAAGGCACATGTGAAAACTAGAAGGGAAGACAAATCACAAAGAGAGGCACATCACCATTATGTCTAACACAAGAATCCTAGAACAAAACAGTCCATGTGTTGATGTATTGATCACTTCTTTAAAACTTTCTCCATTGTTTACAAAGTTTTCTCTTTTCACTCCTAAATTCCTTTTTACATGTCTTTACATCGTTAAATACAATAAGGAATTCAAAATTACCACTCTATGTGGTCGAATTCACTTCACAAAAGTAGAATAGTCTAGATGCAATGCATCTGCAGAAAATCAAGAACTACCATATCGAAGTTATCACAATTTAGAAACATCATTGATTTAAAACTTAAAATAGTTTAGAAATATCATGTCTGGAAACTCATCTAAACTAACTTATCCAACCAGAAAAATCACTTCTAGAAGGTCCCAAAATAAAAATTTACGAAAATAGCCATGACTAATAAACTTGCGAGTAGTTGCGTGGCAGAGGGGACTAATATGTTTGCGAAAGAGTTGCGCATCAAAGGGGACCGAATTTATGGAAAAATAGGGTTCAAATACGAGCTCATATATCCCTAATCTGGATAGATTTTACAAAATTGAGGGAGGTTTTTGTTCTTTGGCCCGTTCTTGGAAAAAACCTCTTTTATATTTCCAAAATTCAGCTCCATTTGGTCGAAACAATCTTTTGAAAATGATGACAAAAGCAGTCAGTTTCACAACAAATTCACAACTATTGTTTGAACTCGACCTGCAACCTCTCCTTCAGATTTCTCAATGATGTCTTTCACTTCAAACTTGCTCCAGATCTCAAACAAGACTTTGGATGAGATAAAATGAGAGAATTTTCAAACAATTTTGAATTTTTAAGCCACCCAAATCCCTCTCATGTCATGATGATGAAATTTGAAATCATGGACTATTAATAATGACCCCTCATGGACTATTAAACCTTTACAAATTCGACCTTTACAAATATTTTGACCTTTTTACACAAGGGACTCTTTAGACTATGACACATAGTTACTCATATGCTAAAATTGACAAACAGACATCTAAAATGAAATAGTAAGATAAGAAAACACTTTGATTCCTAGACTATAGGACCCTAACATTGGCTCCAATGGGGATGGTAGCCTCCTAGTGAGGTGCCAAGAACACCACAGACTAGTAGTATTAACCATTGGTATTATTAACTCCTTGACTGAACTTCAAACTGACTCAAACTGACTGAAAACTGATTATATTTATTACAAAGCTCAAAACTTATAAGGGAAATTGACAGCAAATCACAAAAGCCTTAGGGCCTTCTCCCCGGGCTTCAAACTTTGATGATAGTTGTCCACACCTGCTGAAGATAAATATACAATCATGTGTAATGATCCTTCTAATGTAACCAATCAAGCAAATGACTACTTGAATGATGCTTGTATTTAGCTCCACCAGGCATAAAGAAAAAATCAAAAAATGGAAACTCAAACTATAACTGAGACTGATAACCATAATCCATAAATACAAAAAAAATCCATCTTCCTTGATGACTGCAATGGATTGGAAAAATATTCTTGGATATCATGAAGTCCTTGATTTGGCTGATCCTTCTCAAATTGCAATGGAATAATTTGTTCTTTCCTATTATCCAGATGAGAGACAAAGCTTTTATGTTCTTTCAAATCTTCAAATGAGGGATATTCATCTTGAATAACAAAAGTGTCTACATCCACAGGGTCTAGAACAACCTGCTCTTCTTCATTATCTACTTTCAATGTTTGATAATTATTTTATGCCATAATTACTTTGTCTGAAACTTCCACACATGCCAATTCAAAATTCTAATTTACACAAATCTACTCTTGAAGTAACTCTTCAGAAAATGGATGAGCTAGAGAGACATATGAGTTTTGAATTTCTAGAGATCCTTGTTCATGCATTTCATCAGAAACCTCATCTTGGTTTTCACAAACCTGGCCTTGAAATAAAAACCCAGAAAAAGAACAATCTGATAAAACAAATGAATGACTATCTTCATATCCTTGATCATACAAAGACTTACAAGCCTGCTGCAAATTTTCATCAATTTCAGAAAATAGAAATTGACTGTCATCATTTAAATCCTGCTTAGTTTCCTTTTCATCCAGTATATCAGCCACCATTTCTTCTTGGTAATGGAAATGTTTCTCGTTCAAAGCTTCCAAAATTTCCTCGTCCACGAATTCTTCCTCACCATATGTATTTTCTAGATTTTGGATAAAACCCTCAAAGTGTTCAAAACAATTCTCAACCAAAGACAAAGAAGGATGAGATTCTCTGTATTAAAAAAAAATGAATGAAAATATTTAAGAGAATAAATACTAGCAGATGGAAAACCTTCATACCAATATCTTGCTTTTTCCTCTAAGGTAGCCATGAACATTTTCGTGAGGAAGTATTCATGAAATTGAACCTTAAGTCTACGCACATGCATGTGAAACTTGACCAAATGAAGAGAAACATCATCTCCTTTCTAATCTCTGAATTTTGGCAAATAATTTTGCCAATCTACACAAGGCGTGTGTTTTGGAAAGCCTGGAATATGAATGTGATGCATTGGAGCATACCTTGCAGGTCTGTGATCCATCTCAAACCAATAGAGTTTCTAGTGAAACCCTAATTTCTGGATCCTGCTGTTAGCAGAGTCTTTGGATCAAGTTGAAATTTGATTGGAGTTTCCAGTTGAATGGTTCAGCCTTCATATGTCTGGTTGTTGTCCACCATCAACAACCAGATCTGAAAATTTGATGATTTTTCCAAGAGAAGATGGAACCTTTCTTTCCATGGCAATGACGCCACTATGTTAGCACTCCGTAAATTTCTCCAGGCTGAGGAAAGAAATCCCAACTGTAACCAAAAACCACTTTTAGGCTAAGGTCCTGCCCCCCTAGACTTGAAGAGGGCTCTCTCGCTATGTTATTCTATCAAGCAACTGAATGACTGAAGGCATTTGGGTTTAGGCTGGTTATGATAATCAGAGTGCAAAAGTTTTTAAAACTGTGGCCACAAGGTGAAAGAGAGATTCCATTGGGCATGGAGTCAAAATAATATTTCAGTAACCAATCACAATCAACATATCAGTTTGAACTAGGGTGAGATAGGTAGACTTCTGAATCTACAAAAATTGTTGCAGCATGGCTGAGATGAAATGAGAGTGAGGATCCATTAAATATAAAGCATGTACAAATGAATCTTATATCTAACTTCATAAGAACACAATGAAATTGTTTGACCAGCATGAACAGGTTACCAATGTAAAATTTGCAGCATAATTTTCTTTAAAACAATTAAGAAGCAAAGGAACATGTGAAAAATAGAAGGGAAGACAAATCACAAAGAGAGGCACATCACCATTATGTTTGACACAAGAATCCTTGAGCAAAACAATCCATGTGTTGATGTACTGATCACTGCTTTAAAACGTTCTCCAATGTTTATAAATTTTTCTCTTTTCACTCCCGAATTCCTTTTTACATGTCTTTACATCGTTAAATACAATAAGGAATTCGAAATTACCACTCTATGTGGTTGAATTCACTTCACAAAAGTAGAATAGTCTAGATGCAATGCATGTGCAGAAAATCAGGAACTACCATATCAAAGTTATCACAATTTAGAAACATCACTGATTTAAAACTTAAAATAGTTTAGAAACATCGTGTGTGGAAATTCAACTAAACTAACTTATCCACACTTATCCAACCAACAAAATCACTTCTAGAAGGTTCCAAAATACAAATTTACAAAAATATCCATGACTGATAAACTTGCGCAGCAGAGGGGACTGAGATGTTTACGCAACAATTGCGCAGAAGAGGGGACTGAATTTATGGAAAAATAGGGTTCAAAGACGATTTCATATATCCCAAATCCTGATAGATTTTACAAAACTCAGGGAGGTTTTTTTTTTGGCCCGTGCTTGGAAAAAAATTCTTTCATTTTTCCAAAATTCAGCTCCAATTAGTCAAAAACATCTTTTGAAAATGATGACAAAAGTAGACAGTTTCTTATCAAATTCGTTGCGACTGTTTGAACTCGACTTGCAACCTCTCCTTCAGATTTCTCAATGATGTCTTTCACTTTCAACTTGCTCCAGAGCTGAAACCAAACTTTGGATGAGATAAAATGAGAGAAGTTTCAAACAATTTTGGATTTTTAAGCCGCCCAAATCCCTCTCATGTCATGATGATGAAATTTGAAATCATGGACTATTAATAATGATCCCTCATGGACTATTAAACCTTTACAAAATCGACCTTACAAATATTTTGACCTTTTTACACAAGGGAATCTTTAGACTGTGGCACATAGTGACTCATATGCTAAAATTGACAAACAGACCTCCAAAATGAAATAGTAAGATAAGTAATCACTTTGATTTCTATACTTTAGGACCCTAACACAAGCTATAGAGTAAAACTTGCCATCTTCCCTGGCATGCTTATATGGCTTCATCACCTAGTAGTATGGCCATGCCATTAAAGTGGAGGATGGTATCCTCTTGTCTTTATCTCCATATCTAGGCCACTTGTTAGTTCTCCATGAGGATGTTGTGGGCTAGGATAATAGTCAGAGTGTTATGTACCTTTGTATACTTTTAATGGAAATTGATACTACTATTGTATTCAAACGGAAAATAAGAGATTACAAACTTCCTCCACACTACTGCGGAAAGAAATCAACAATATAGAAACACATGCATAGACATGCATACATCAAAACTATAAGAAAACAATCATTTACTAGGGAACCCAACTGGGAAAATCCCCTATGATGCTTTCAATTAATTAGATGAGACTGAGAACCTATTACAATTGCTTCCTTGAAGTATGAAGCAACTCTTGCACTTGCAAATTTGTTCTCCTGCTTCCTGTCCTACACTGGCCAACACTTAGGCAATTCTCAGACTCTGAAGCTCCTATTTCCTTGCTCAAATCTGGAGGACTTGAGCTCCTATTTCATAGGGAATTCCCTATTTCCTTGCACAATTCCCAAGGAATTTCCCATCTGCCTAATTATCTAGCCTATACATTCAACCAGTATACAATTAATAATTACAATGTGCCTTTGACCTCCACTCTAGTAAGGAAATTTGAATCTCATGCATGCATAAGTTGTATTTATTTGATTGACTAGTTAACCGATAGATCATTGAGTTAATCTACTCAACTGACCTTTAACCGACTAAAATGAAGACTTGAGCTCAGTTAACTGAAATCAACTATGCATAACTAAATTAGATTGCTAATTCTTAGCAATCAGTACATTCACAACTCTACTCTTATCCTCTAACATGAATTAACTAAGCTAACTAGGTGACAAGGCCATGTCACTCAAGATAACTACATCCAAGTCATCTACTGATGTGAAAATTCAAGTTTACTCAATTGAACTTTCTTGATACACTTTATAAGACTCCCTCTTAGCAAGAAAGGGATTTTTGACCACCCCAATCCTCCTCCCGTGGAACGAATTTACCTCTATTGATAATGCCTTTGTCAAGATGTCTGCATTTTGCTCCTTAGTTGGACTATAATGTAACAACATAATTCTCTTCTACACACAATCGCGCAAGTGATGATACCATATATCAATGTTCTTGGACCTATCATGAAAAAATGGATTCTCAAAGAGTTTGATACAACTTTGATTATCACGGTGAATCATTTTCAGATCCATCTCCTGACTGGAAAATCAAACAAGTATTTTCCTCATCCATATGACCTCACATGTTTCTTGACTTATAGCCATGTACTTAGCCTCTGCTGAGCTGAGTGCCACAAACCTCTATTACTTGTTGTACCAGGATATCATTGTGGACCCAACACTAAAGATAACACCTAAAGTACTCTTCCTGTTTGATGGACTCCCAGACTAATCTGCATCGGTGAAGCCTTGAAGATTCACTCCCTTTATCCTCTTGAACCATTACCCATACTCTGTTGTACCTCTGAGGTACTGCAACACATGCTTTGCTACCTTCCAATAAAACTTGTTAGGCTTCACCATAGCTTCATTAAGCTAATTAACTGCATAGCATATGCCAGGCCTTATGTTCACTAGATACATCAAGGATCCCACAAGTCATCTGTAGATGGTACCATCTACTGCTTCTCTAGAAGAATCACTCTACTTCCTCTAGTTGGTAGCTAGAGGTGTGTCCATAGTCTTATAGTCCTCCATATGAAATCTATGAAGTATTTTGAGGCATATGTCCCCTAACTCACAAACAATTCACCATCACCCTGTCATACTTCCAACCCAAGGAAGTAATGGATGAATCCCATGTCCTTCATCTTGAATTCTCTTACAAGAGCATATCAACTGCTCATGCACTGCAAGTATCAAGTCATCAACATACAATACCAAGATAAGAAACTTTCCATCTACCATAATGTGATAGAGGTTAGCATCTATTTCACTTTTAGTGAATCCCAATCCACTGGGATATGTATCAATCTGAGCGTACCATGATTGGGGTGCCTATTTGAGACCATACATGGCTTTTATGAGTCTACACACATGTGTCTCCATATGATACTGCTCAAATCCTTTTGGTTTCTCTATGTAAATTTCTTCCTCAACAACACCATTGAGAAAGACTGTATTTACATCCATCTGGTGGATATTCCATTCCATTTGTGCAACTAATGCAATAATGGATCTGATTGAGGAATAACTTGCTACTGGAGAAAATGTTTCCTCATAGTCCACTCCCTCTACCTAAGAGAATCCTTTGGACACAAATATGGCCTTGTACTTCTTGATGCTCCCATCAACTGCATGCTTTACTTTATAAATCCATCTGGAACCAACCACTAACTTGTCCTCTAGTCTCATCACCACCTTCCATACATTGTTCTTCATGATGGAGTCATACTCCTCCACCATGGTATCAACCCACCTAGGTTGAACAACTACTTCCTCAAATGAAGAAGGCTCTGACTCAATGAGCTCTGTCATGAGAGCCATATACCTAGTGTACTTGTCTATGACCTCCTCTGCATGCATTGAGATCTAGGATCGCCCACATGCTTCTGTGCATCCTACACCAATCTGTCAGCTTCTTTGGTTCTCTTCCTCCCCTCTCTGGAAGTTTCTAGTTGAGTGGGTTCCTCCACTCAACCTCTTGTCTGCTCCTCCATATGTGGATGCTCCAAAACATCCTGAATCTCTGCATGAGGCTCGTCATTAGGATCTATAAGATCCTCCTCCTATAGGATACTCAGATCTCACTATAAAGAGCATCTCATAGCCTTCTCCTCATAAAATTTGACATCTCTCCTCACTACTATCACCCTGAGTGAGGGTAAACACACACGGTAATTATGTGATGCCTTTGTGTATCCTACAAAGACTCCCATCCCAACTGTAGGCTCAATTTTTTTCCTACCATCCTTGGAGACATGATAATACACAGTCGCTCCAAAAATTAAAAAATGAGATACATCTCCCTTTCTCCTAGAGAAAGCTTATTCAAGTGTGATCATGCCAAGTATATTATGCGAGTTCCTATTCTACAAATAAATTGTTGTGTTGCATGCTTCTGCCCATGGCTGTAATGGCAACCCCAGATCATGCAACATATCTCTTGCTACTCCCACTATGCTTATGTTCTTACTTTTAGAAATCCCAATCCACTGCGGGCTATTGGGCACTGTTAGTTCTCTTCTAATCCCCTCTCTAGCACAAAAGTCCTTGAAGGTGTTAGAAACAAATTCTCTTCCCTTGTCACTTCTCAAGGATTTGAATTTCTGACCAGTCTCATTTTCTACCAATGTTTTAAATTCAAGAAATTTAGAGAAAAAATCATCCTTCTTCTGCATGAAGAAGATCCATCATTTTCTACAAAAGTCATCAACAAAAATAACATAATACCTATGTTTTGTTGTATGGGTTGTCAACAAGGGTCCATAGACATTAGAGTGGAATCGCTCAAATATTTCTTCTACTCTTCCATCTGGACCTTGAAAGGTGGCTTTCGAATACTTCCCCAAAGTACATCCCTTACATACATCATGCTGATCAAGGGTGCCTTTTGGGAGACCGATGGTAATCTGCTGCATGATTTTCAAGGCCCCATGGTGTAAGTATCCCATGTGCCTATGCCAAAGTTCTTCAACATCTCAACTCTATACCTTCTCTGTCTTGCTACTGAGTGCAACACAAGATTCCACCTCAAGTTTGTACAGGTTCTTCAAATGAACCCTAATCTGTTTCACTTTCCCAATACCAACATGTCTCAAAAAGGCTTTCCCTTTACTAAAAATAACATCGTAGCCTCTATCCTCCAATATAGCTACATAGATCAAGTTCTTCTTCAACCCAAGTATGTACATAACATCTTTTATATGAAGATGGGAACCCAAATCCCTCTTGAAGGTAACAATTCTAGTTCCTTTGGCACTGTATCACCCATCATCCCCAAGTTCTATGTGCATATTGAGATCCTTCTCCTCCAGGCTATTGAAGAATTCTTTTGATCCTGTCATTTGGAACGAGGCACTTGAATCAATGTACCACACATTCCCCATCATTGTGATTTCCATGCATGTGATCCAGGCGAAGTCTAATTCGAATTGTGAAGCTAGTGATTCACCGCCTACTCCTCCTGAAGACTTCGTGTTAGACTTCTTATGCTGACACTTTGTTGCATAGTGCCCGAGTTCGTGCCAGTGAAAAAATTTCACCTTGCTGAGGTCCTTCTTCTTTCCATTTTTCTAGCTAGACTCTGGTCTACTTTGGAACTTCTTTCCCTTACATTTCTTGCCCTTCCCACCAAGGAAAAATTATCTTCCTCCTCAGATTTGTATGGAACTCTATCTCTGGTGTTCCTCCAAATTTCTTCCTGCACTAAATCTACCCAAAGTCTCCCCCAATTTGGAAATTTTTCCCTTCCATTCACAGAGTCCTTCTAGTTATGTCAGGCCTTAGGAAGTCCTAGGAGAGCTAGGCTCACTAGCTCGAAAGATGGTATAGTTTCTCCAACTCCTCCAAGTTCATCTTCAACCCGAGTGAACCTAGAGAGGTAATGAAAAATAATTTCACTCTTTTACATTCTTATATTTATGAGCTCGTCCTTCAATGCCAATTTCCTGGCATCATTGCTATTCTTGAATAATTTAGTGAGGGTCTTACACATAATATATGGAGTCTCCTTGCCATGTAAATATGAGACGATGTTGTCTCACACACCCTCCAGGATGATCCTCCTAGCCTGACATCCTTATTCAACTGAGCAAGTGCTTGAACATCTACAACTATTGACTTGGGAATATCTCACTTGGTATATTCCCAGACTGCATTGTCATCCAGGAATGCTTCCATCCAATCCTTCCAAGCACAAAAGTTATAGGTTCCCTCCAGGGCATACTATAATCTCAACCCGATAGAAGACATATTCACACCTGCTTCACTCAATCTAGAAATTGAAAACTATGAAGGAAACAATATTGTGACTAGTTTCTAGTGTGATTTCTACTTTGATACCATGTAGATTTTTCATGGAAATTGCTACTACTGATGTATTCAAACCGAAAATGAGAGATTACAAAATTCCTCTACATTACTGTGGAAAGAAATCAACAATCTAGAAACACATGCATAGACATGCATACTTCAAAACCATAAGAACATAATCATTTACTAGGAAACCCAACTGGGAAAACCCCCCATCCTGCTTTCAATTAATTATATGAGACTAAGAACCTATTACAATGGCTTGCTTCAAGTATGAAGCAACTCTTGCACTTGTAAACGTGTTCTCCTGCTTCCTATTATCATTGGCCAACACTTAACCAATTCCCAGACTTTGAAGCTCATATTTCCTTGCTCAAATCTGGAGGAATTGAGCTCCTATTTCATAGGGAATTCCTATTTCCTTGCGCAATTCCCAAGGAATTTCTCATCTACCTAATTATCCAACCTGTGCACTCAACTAGTATACAATTGATAATTATAATGTGCCTTTGACCTCCACTCTAGTCAAACAATTCGAATCTCATGCATGCATAGGCTATACTTAGCTGATTAACTAGTTAACTGATAGATCACTATGTTAAAATACTCAACTAACCTTTAATTGACTCATCTGAATACTTGATCTCAGTTAATTGAAATCAACTATACATAACTGAATTAGATTTATAATTTTTAGCAATCAATACATGCAAAACTCTACTCTTGGCCTCTAAATCGAATTAACTGAGCTAACTAAGTGCAAGGCCATGTCACTTAAGATCATTACATCCAAGTCATCTGCTGATGTGAAAATTCGATTTACTGAATTTGACTAAGGCAAAAGTCAAATTGAGCTTTCTTGCTACACTTTATAACAACCTCTACCCTCACCCACATTGGTCTAGTCACTTGATTTGGATATACGAAGGGAACAAAATGAAATAAATAATTATAAGAAAAACATAGATATAGTGAAACTTGACTTCTATTAATAAATGGAATGTGCTAAAACTGTAAAAATGCAAAATGAAACAAGCTAGCTTGAAT
Organism: Pinus tabuliformis; assembly: GCA_031772625.1. Taxonomy (NCBI): domain Eukaryota; kingdom Viridiplantae; phylum Streptophyta; class Pinopsida; order Pinales; family Pinaceae; genus Pinus; species Pinus tabuliformis. Next base: position 1,190,572,736 of record CM062809.1, read on the forward strand.
GGTGGTAACTTATCTATGAGTGTTACAGATCCATTTGGGAACATCAAACCCAACTTATGGATCGATACTATTAGGGCCCATCAACCCCTAATGCAGTTTTTACATGCCCTAAAAGAAGTTAAACATCAGAATGCCTCACTTCCCAAGAAGTTCCATCACTGAAAACATCCAAAAAATGCCTCTAAGAAGATCAGCGCAGGTAGGCCTTCATTAGGGTGCGCTGCAGTGCAACCCAGTACACTAACAGGGTGCACTGCAGTGCAACCCAGTACACTACCAGGGTGGATCAGCGCAGGTAGATACACTACCAAGGTGCACTGCAGTGTAGCCAATACACTGTTAGTGTGCATTGCAGCGCACTTGGTCCCTCTTTGGCCTGCGCTGGGTGAATTTGAGTGAACTTCCATGAGGGTTTGAAGATTCCTTATCCATTGGAAGCCTCTAGAAGTTTCTCAATGCCACCTGCTCCTTTGAGTTTGCATTTGGATGAGGAAGGGAATTAGGAAACATCAATCCCCTATCCCTTCTTCCATGGAACTAATTTCTAAATTTAGAGAGGCATTCATTATCACCATTTATGGCATAACCTCCTTCACTCACCTATAAATAGATCACTCATCTAAGAGATCAGGGCCTGGAAATTATTGAATAGTAGGGAGATGTTGTTGCTATGAGATTTGAGTTTATTGTAAGTATTGTAATGATGTCAAACTGTCTTGCTTATTATGAGGAGAGGATGGGATTGGACTGGAGGAGTGATGTTGAATTAGGGAAATTGGGTTGTAACTCTTCCTTTCACTAATAAAGTGTTCAAAGATTTTTCCATATGCTTGTATTGTCTTTTGATGCTTTCATATGCTTATCATGTACTTGATTCCATGCTATGTTTAATCAATAGATCATTATCACAAGCTTTGATGGGTTTTTGTTCTGTCCATGTGCAGGTACTTCTCAAGCGACTTAAGTATGGGAAGGATCAACAAAATCAGTCAAGGGAGATAAGGAACAAGCGGAAGCTACAAGTAGGTTATCTGTTCTCTTATTTTATCTATTGTTTATAGAAAAGGTGAAGAATGCTTTGTACTGTTGTTTCTAGATTAAGCTACTAGTCTAGAGGTCTAGGTGTTTATCCAAGAACACTAAAATTTCCCAAAACAAATTTGCACCTAACGGTAAAGTTAAGTTTCCCTGTAGTTTATGTGGAGTTTACTTTTTGTACCTTTTCAACCCATTCACCTTTGTCCCTATCTGGACGAAGCCAAAAAGCTGTTGGATAACCGTCCTACTTCATGGCAGCGACTTCCATCTGGTTACAGGAGACTCTCCCTTTCATCATGCTGGGGGCATGTAAACAAAGCTCAAGCATACTTTTTCGTTTTAAGCTTGTGTAAAAATGAAACTGAATCCAAGCATAGTTGTTCATTTCAAGCTTGTGTAAACATGAAATAGAATCCAAGCATAGTTCCATATGGTTCAAGCTTGTCTAAAATGAACCCATTTCCATTTTTAACCCTCGTGATTGCCATTCTATCAGCCTATTTCGTTAGATGAGCCTTGGTTTTTTTCATCCCATCACTACCATCCCTTTGGCCGATCATACGCTTTCACTTGGTTGTTTTACCTTTTTTGAGGAATTGCAATGAGTGGTCTTATTAGCCAACCTCTTCACATAAATCAACATGTTTTGAGAAGTTCCAACATCACCGGAACTAGTTGCTATCCTACACACCACTCGTTCCTCAAAATGGAGTCCTCTTTAAGATATTTTCAGACTCTCTAAATATGAAAAGATTGTCGAGCGCTTATCCTTTCCAGCTCGTTAATGGATTGGAAATGATATCTCTCTTGTATTATTTTACGCTTTTTCAGACTTGAGAGATTAACTTACAAAAAAGAACTTGTGGAGTTTTCTTTTTGTACCTTTTCAAACTCTCTAAACATGAAAAGGACTGAGTTATCTTTGTCGTTAAACTTGTTAAAAACATCAAATAGCGACAAACTTGTCCATCTAGACAAGGCCGAGTTTCACCTTCACTAGACTCGTTAAAGCATCAAATAGTAATGGATTCACTCGAAGGGTGGAATTATACAACAAGCATATGTTATCCTCCTCAATCTTGATAAAAAATAAAGAGGTACTGGTTAGCAATGACTGGGGAAATGGGAAAAAACCGAGAAATCTCTATGGTAGCAAGTCGCTCTTGAACATGACACTTTCACTTCATCTCCATGACTATTTGGGTTGGGTTATCTGCTTGACGATTATGATACTCATGGTCTATCACACCATCCATCACTTTTTTTTGGGTCAATGCTGCTAATTCATTCAGACTATTTGGTTTGGGTTATCTACTTGACGGTTATCATACCTATGGTCTATCACACCATCTATTACTTTGGTTTTGGGTCAATGCTTCCAATTCATTTAGTGTTGCCGATATGATCAAGAGAAGTCATTCAGTTCAAACTTCATCCTTTGCAATATCGTAAACCTTCATTTTCATGACCGCCATTCTTGAACCTTGTGTCGTAAGTCGATTCTCATCTCCAAAATCATTTACCTCATTTCGTGTCATTGATGTGGGATACATCAAGGCCCTCCTGCGACGAGTCGCTTCTTGTCGACATCAACACATCATCCAAGAAGTTGACTTAGAAACACCCCTTCAGTACCTTGAAGCTTGCATACATCAATGGCAGATTTCTCGCTTCCGGCGATAGGTTGACATCAATGGCCTTTGACTGAAAGACTTTGTATGGTGTTCAAAATCAAATCATTTATTCACACCATGCGAAATGTACTGTAGTACCTTGAGGGTCATTAACATTATCGATGATCCCTCTCACGTCTGTTAATGACTTACATCATTGGCCGGTAATTAGATGATGTCTTTCCATGTTCGACTTCAAAACATCTATTCACATGGTTAGAATTGTACTTGAGCAAAAGATTGAACGCGATTGAAGACCCCGGATCTAGTTTCATCCATCCGGGTTGCGATATTTTCAGGAGTACTAAATCAAATGTACAATGGCCTTACATTCATGGTCAACCATTCATAGGTCTATATCTGTAGACAACTATATTTGTAAATGTAATGAAAGTTTATAAGCTGAGCATGGGTATGCCTTACCTCAGCTAGTTCATGAGAAAGATCAAATGATATATGTATTGTAATTGATGCAGGTCACCTTCCGTTTCGAAACCTCCTCTTCTCGTGATAGACAATGTCACTCGACATATATATTTATGACTTCATGCTTTAGGGGAAACTGTTACAGATCCATTTGGGCACATCAACCCCAACTTACGGATCGATACTATTAGGGCCCATCAACCCCTAATGCAGTTGTTACATGCCTGTCATGCGGAAAGAGTCGATAGTGCGGACACAACCGACCTCCCTAGAAGCAAAAGCTTTCTAGTGACAAACAAGACAAATAAACACTACCTTTCTCTAAACATGCATTTAAAATACAAGTAATCAGGGGATCTTAACATACCTTTAGTCCAACGCTTTGTAGTAGTCCAGCCTCGCCGATCCGGATGAACTCCTCCTTCTCTTCGAAACCTGCATTCACTAACAAGCCAAAAGATTAAATAGCACCTGATAAACTCATAAAACAATACATATCTATCATACAGACCAAGGAGTATATGAAACAAATCATGAATAACAATCTGTTGAGAAAAATGAGTTCATTTTTATTAAGAGGAAACAAAAGGAAACATTACAACCGGAGCCTTGGTGTTGTGCAAGTCCCTCCTAGGGTCCAGCAAGAGTTTTCCTTTACTTTGATCAGCTCACGCACTCTCAAATAAGGCTAGGAAAGGATGGGAATCTCTCCTCTCAAGCTTTACAAGGGAGTCCTAATTCCAACAGCATCTACCCTTAGGAATGTTCAGCTTTCAACCTCCCCTCCCTTTGGCCCAATGCCTGTATTTATAATGCTCTAGAGGAAGTTATTCAGGTCCACCATCAATGGGATAAGCCCCTCTTTGGATGGGATAGCTCCCCTCTTGATGGGATAAGTTCCTCTATCATAGGGATACATGAACCATCTGGAGGCGCTCCATACACGTCAAACAAGCTTCTAGAATGCTCTAGAAATGACTACAAGTAACTTTTTTGGAGTGAAACTTGTGCCTTTTGACCTTTACAGGAGTACGCACCCATTGCTTTATAGACAGAGCGTACAAGTACGCAGGTATTGTGAACTTGGGGTGCGTACACGCAGGTAAGGCTAAGACAAACTGCGTACCCAGAGATATATAGATTTTTAATGACTTTCTCTCTTTCTTGGAGTTTGACATGGAGAGCAGAGGTATGAGGCTTGCCAAGGAGGATAGTATGACAGTTGATGGAGCCATATTAACTGCAAATAGTCATGGTGACAAATTTTAGTGTAACAGATTGCCCCCTAAAGTGCGAAGCCTGTAGTAGATTAGGGTTTCATATAATCTAGGAAGGGTGAAGTACTTTATCATTTCAAGGATTATCTTGTGAAGAGCCCAGTCGGAACCTGCAAGTATTCAACACAAAATACATATATAAGATCATATCATCGCTGAGGTAGGAATTCCCATACTTAGATTGAAAACTTTAACTAATTGACTATCTACTGCTCTGATACAGGAATGATTTTGCAGTACATCATAATCATAGACTTTTGTAGACACAGTATGGACGCAGCCATCTATTTATAGTTAGTCTATTGTATAATGAATACAAAACTCCTCGCAGCCTGGATGGTGGAAACTAGATCCAGGGTCTTCATTTCTACTTCCCGAACAGGTACGATTCTATCCATGCGAATAAATGAGTTGATGTCGAACATGGTAGAAACCACTTGATTACCAGTCAATGATGTAAACTGTTAACAAGCGTGAGAGAGACCACCAGTGATGTCAATGGTTCTCAAAGTACCCAGTACAATCCATGAGATGTGAATGAATGAGTTGATGTCGAACATTTCACGGAATCCTTCGATCGAAAGTCAATGATGTAAACCGTCGTCAAAGGCGAGAAACCTGCCATTGATGCATGTATACTTCAAGGTACTGACGATTCCTATGTCATCTTTCTAGATAATGTGCTGATGTCGATAGAAAGCAGCCCATTGCAGGCAAGCCCACAACACGAAATCATAGATCAAGTTGAAGAAATGTAGCTGTAAGGACTGACTCAGGGATGGTCGAGATGGATGACGGGTATTTTGCAAATGAATGGTTTATTTGTAGTGACATCTTGAACACATAACGACACGACAGATGGCTTGGTGACATTTGACCCAAAGTTAATACCCGGCTGAAGACTTTCAATGTGGTTTGATCAACTGTGAGGCAAAGGATTTCCCAACCCAGGTGAATGAAAAGTGTTGTGTTCAAGAGTGGTAATAAGGCTTCTTCTGAGACAAAGGATAACAAATGGGCTCATTTTTCTCTCTTTTCCCCCACCATTTCTGGCAAGTACCTCTTTATTTTTTACAAGCTTGAGGAGGATAACATATGCTTGATTATAAGCTCATCCTTCGGATGAGTCCAACTTAGTTTTGATTCGAACCCTAAGAAGGAGTGGTCCGTTCCTGTTTGTAATCGAACAGGTCCTTTACTGTGAAATTTTAACGAGTCCAGTATAGGAGAAACTCGGCATTTTTCATTTTTAGAGAGTCTGAAAAAACTTAAGAAGACTCCAGGTTGAACTTTTTCGTAAAGTTGTGTCTCCCAAGCCCGAAAAAGTATAAAATAATACTTGAGAGAACCGCTTGATCTTACGACCAAGGAGTACTTTCATGATTAGTGTTTTTGACTTGAAAAGTAAAAAGCGATCAAGGACACGTCGTTTTATTTCCAGTATCGAATTTGAAACGACAAAAATCTGGCAATCTTTTCGTGTTTTTACGGTCAGAAAAGGGCTATAAGAGGACCGTCTTTTAATTCCGTTTTAACGAGTGTAAAAGAAACGCTCGGCAATCTTTTCATATTTTGAGAGTCTGAAAAGGGCTTAAAAGAGAACTCCAAGGTTTCATTTTTTCGTAAGTTTTAACGAGTTCGAAAAAATGATAAAAATGTACTCATGGTTTTCATTTTTTCGTAAGTTTTAATGAGTTCGAAAAAAAATGTACTCATACGGCCGACTTTCAATTTAATTTACGAGCAGGAAAAGACGGAAAGAACTTGGCATTTTCATTTGTTTTACGAGAATGAAAGATAGCAAAATAATCTCGGTATTTTCATGAGTTTAACGAGTCTTGAAAATAACTGAAATTGACTCGAAATAGGTTTCATTTTTACAAAAGCTTGAAACAGATAAAAACTATGCTTTAAAGTAGTTTCATTTTTACACAAGCTTGAAACAGAGAGAAAACTATGCTTGATGCCCCCTAAGCATAACTGCTAGAGCGCATGCCCCCCAGCTTTATTTCATTCAATCAAGTACAAGCTGGATGGAATGAAGGTTCATGTACGAGATCATTTGAAAGACTCGACCTAAAACTGTAAAAAAATTATGCAAAACACTGAAATAACTAACCTAAATATACAACTTAACATTCATGAGATCTAGTCAAACTCTCGACTCAAGTAGAGGAGGATTTGTTTCATTTTTTAACGAGCTTGACACAGGAAAAAAACTATGCTTGGATTTGGTTTCATGTTTATGCAAGCTTGAAACGAAAAACTATGCTTGTTATAAGTTCTCATGCCCCCAGCATAATGACGCAAAACGAGGTACATGCCCCCCAAGCTTCATTGCATGCAACCAGGTGGATGAAATGAAGGTTTACTTTCGAAATCTTGGAAAGACTTGTGGGAGATGTTTCATTTTTTTGTGAGGTTGACACAGGAAAAGAACTATCCTCAAAACCCTTGTTTCATTTTTTAAATGAGCTTGACACAAGATAAGGAACTATGCTCATAACTACTCTATAATCTACCTAACAAAGAACTATACCTAAAAAACCTTGATTCATTTTTTAACGAGCTTGACACAAGACAAGGAACTGTGCTCTAAAATCCTTGATTCATTTTTTAATGAGCTTGAAACAAGACAAGGAACTATGCTGATGACTACTCTCTACAATCTACCTACTTAACCTATCCTTGTTTCATTTTTTAACGAGCTTGACACAAGACAAGGAACTATGCTCAAAAAGTTCGCATGCCCCCAGTATAATGATGCAAAGCAAGGTACATGCCCCCCAGGCTTCATTGTATTCAACCAGATGGATGGAATGAAGGTTTACTTTCAATATTTAACTTGAAAAGGGAGTTGTTTCATTTTTAAGGAGGTTGACACAAGAAAAGAACTATCCTCATACCTGATTCATTTTTTAACGAGGTTGACTCAGTAACAGGAACTATCCTCAAAACCCTTGCTTTCTACAATCTACCTACATATCCTAGAATCTACCTGATTCATTTTTTAATGAGGTTGACTCAGTAAAAGAACTATCCTCATACTAGCCTGTTTCATTTTTTAACAAGGTTGATACAGGTAAAAACTATCCTCGTTCTAGCCTGTTTCATTTTTTAACGAGGTTGATACAGGAAAAAACTATCCTCGTACTCCTTGTTTCATTTTTTAACGAGGTTGATACAAGAAAAAACTATCCTCGCAACATTGATCATGGCTTCCAACTGGAAGAAAGACATGTCAATGGACACACCTTGATCATGGCTTCCAAAAGGTCTTCATCAGAAGGAAGAATACTTCTCTGGAAGGAACACATGTCAAGGGACTCAAAAGGGATAAGAACATCGTGTTCAAGTAATCCCATAGAGTTTTCCATGTCAATTACCAGATCTAAATCAAAGGAAGATGAGCAAACAGTGAGAGGCTCACTTACATCGGTAACTGAAAACATGGGACCAGTTGCCACATAATTAACCCGTGGCAGGGTAGATACCACTTTAGAATCAGGAACATTTAGGGGTGTCATATTATTGGTAGTTGAGACAAGACTAGGGAACGAAAGCTGGTCTACAGTCACAATACTGCCATTGTGAGGGAAAGACATCATACGAAATAGTGTCGATACGACAGCTTTCATTACATAAACATAGTCTCGCCCAAGGAGTAAATTGAAATCCAAGGGACCTCGAACTACCATAAGATCAATACAGACAGTTTTACCTTCCAAGGTAATAGAAAACTTCGGAAGGATCCCTAAAGGTTCACTAATGGTTCTGTTAAAAGCTTTCAGATTCTGCGTAATAGGCGCAAGCTGAGGGGAACCCAAAGCTTTCCAAACAGTTGAGGATAAAATACTAACAGAAGCACCTTCATCTACTTGAGTACGATGTATGTCCCTACCACTAGCCTTGACAATGATTTGGAAAGGGATGGAGGAAGGAAGACGAGGTTCTGTCAATCTATTCCAATCAAAGGAAAAGACCTCAGTACTTGGAGGGGGTTCTGTAGACACAGGTGGAATGCCCCCCGGCGTAGAAGAATCTGATGTAACAAGAAGAACCTGAGCGGTATGAAGTTCACTTTCTAAAGGGAAAGTGGGATCGATCGAATGTGAAATTGAATCGACCACTTGATCAACTAATGGATCATCAACCTGAGTGACATGAGTTTCACTCTCCAATGGAAGAGTGTGATCGACGGTACTTGAAATTAGATCAATCACTCCGTCAGTTGACGATAGGTTGGGAGAAAGTTTACGGTAACCAGTTGGAAATGCTTGCTGTGGAACAGTAAGGTTTTCCAACAATGTTGAGGCTTCATCCATGTGAGGGAAAATGTGAGTTTGATGACTCCCTTTGCATAACTTACAAGGAAACCTAACTTTACCCTTTTTCCCAAGAACCTGACTATCACTGGTTGATGGATCAATGGAAAGTTGATGTGATTTTTCTAACCATACTTCCAAGACCTTTGGAATACCAGGATAATTGACAAGGAAGTGGTCACCCTTATAAAGCCTGGAAGGGTATTTGGGTTTACGATGCATGTCGGAGTTTTCCTCAACACAACTAACACTTACAGCCACGGTTGGTTGGTTGACTTCTTTCTTATCTTGCTTCTTCTTCTTCTTCTTCTTCTTCTTCCCTTTCTTCTTCTTCTTAGACACCTGGTTACTAGCATCAAGGCTTTTACTAGGCGAAGGGGAAGAAATGGAGGAAGAAAAATTAGGCGAAGAAGGTAAAGGGTCAACAGAAGGTTGGTGATGTTGAGATGGTGAACTCTGTTGAGGTGAAGCATTCGGTTGAGGTGGAACAATTGGAGTACTTTGGGCCAATGAAGTTGAAAATAACCATATCGGTAAACCTATTGTAAATCCAGGTAATGACAAAGTAGCCATATAAGGAGGACCAACATTTCCAAAGTAAGGAAAAGTACTAGGATTCTCATTAGGAGGGGTTCCTAGGTTGGTAAATTCCGGAACATTTGCCATTATATCCAACTTCAGTGAATTTTATTAACACTTTAAAACTAAAATTAACAATTCACAATTCACACCTAACAATTAAAATTCACAATTCACACCTATGGTCTCTAAAAGTAAAAACAAACAAATTAACACGCGCTATCAAATCTAGGAGTCAAACCACACACAAACAGTAACTTTCCGGACCGAAAACACTAGTTGGTGATGCAATCCAACATCGTAGAATTCAGTACAGAAATGGCGGGTGGAACAGTTACCCCGACAACCTGCTTAATGAATAGACTGGACCACGTTCCTCCACTTTAACCGTCTCGAGTGAAGTGAACCCCCCAGAAAATCCAAGTGAGTCTAGCCGACGTCTGCTCCAGGTACAGTGGGATCTTCCCTCCACCGTCACCTTGGGTAGAATCCTAAAGATAATAGTCACTAAGGTCACCAACAGCAACAAATATACCTGGGGGAACAGTCTACGATTCGATAGCACGCAAGGGCAGAGTAACAAGCTCAATCCCCTTGCCGGCTCCTTGACAATAATCCAAGGTTTACCGACAAGTGACCCCAGGCTCCTCGATAATGGTTAATCTGAGGTTTACCGTTTGTAGTACGTGCGTATCTGGCATCATTCCCAATGAAGGAGGATTGATCCCCTCATTGGTTCGGACACGATCTCGTGCTTCTCCTTTAAGAGGAGCTTTCCCAGAGCATAAATGTAACTATTGGATTTATCCTACCACAAGATGAGCTACTTATTTGGTTTTTCTGTCTTGGAGAGTTAATTACTCTCCTACTCCAAGACACTAGCCTGATCTATATTGGTGTTTTAGAGCCCTAGAAATGTAAAAATTACTAGATGAATTTTAATTAAGCGCTGTGTTATTAAGGCTGTTATTACTCAAATGGGTAAATGGATACGAAACCAATGGTGTTATGACCCGACTCAACTGAATGCAATCGAATATGATAATGCAATCCTTTCAATTCGATGAATCCTAACTAGAGTAAGGAGAGAGTTTCCATTCACTTCCAACAATGCAAAAAATTGATCACTAAGAGAAAATTTAGCAAATTCTCTAATGCACTAACTTCATCAAGAAAAACTAATGCAAATCAATTCCAAACCATTTTTTTTTTTTGTAAATTCAAATCAAAGAAAACTGATCTAAATCTACGATTGATTTTTCAGAATGTAAACTATGCAATGGTAATCTATGCGCAATTCACTTGAAAAGTATGCAAATGTAATCTATGCACATTTTTCATTCATATTCTGAAAATGAGAATTCTAATTATGCAAATGTGATCTATGCAAGAGAATCCTCAAACACAAGATGATTCTAATGTAATCTAAGAACCAATCAAGTGCAAGTCGAGAAAATTGGGTGGGATTTCCAAAGATCAAAAAATAAAAATACTCAAAGGCAATTAACATTCATACACAATTTAGCCCCCCCCCGCGAATGAGGGGGAATTTTTTTTGCAAAAACAAGAGCAAAAAGATGCAAAATTGTGAAAAGACTGAGAGAAACCTCCAAGTAATGACCAAAGGAAAACAAATTTAGAATTTCTCAAAAAAGAGACTTAAAACACCGAATTGATGAAAGCTTAAAGCAGGAATGCCAATGAAATTAGCCAAGATGAAAGCTTCTGACAGGTGAACAGTGGATCTGGGCAACAAAAATAAGCTATAAACAAAATCTAAAAGGAAAAAAGGAGAAAACTGAAAATTTTCTCAATTTTGACAGGGTACGCAGGCAACTTGTTTGCACAGGTGCATGTACGCTCTGTGTACAAAGCTGCAGTGCGTACAGGTACGCACTGTGCTCAACGCAGAGGCTGCGTACTTCTAACAAAACCAAGAAAAGCTAAAATCTAATTTAACCCTAAGCTATCCCACCCAAACACACAGTTAAACAGCCAAAAACCAGAAAACAAACGACTTTTCTCAGATCGAAGTTTCATACAAAGGAAAAAACATTCACATCAATGGATTCCCCAGCATGGTCGCCATTTTGTCATGCGGAAAGAGTCGATAGTGCAGACACAACCGACCTCCCTAGAAGCAAAAGCTTTCTAGTGACAAACAAGACAAATAAACACTACCTTTCTCTAAACATGCATTGAAAATACAAGTAATCAGGGGATCTTAACATACCTTTAGTCCAACGCTTTGTAGTAGTCCAGCCTCGCCGATCCAGATGAGCTCCTCCTTCTCTTCGAAACCTGCATTCACTAACAAGCCAAAAGATTAAATAGCACCTGATAAACTCATAAAACAATACATATCTATCATACAGACCAAGGAGTATATGAAACAAATCATGAATAACAATATGTTGAGAAAAATGAGTTCATTTGTATTAAGAGGAAACAAAAGGAACCATTACAACCGGAGCCTTGGTGTTGTGCAAGTCCCTCCTAGGGTCCAGCAAGAGTTTTCCTTTACTTTGATCAGCTCACCCACTCTCAAATAAGGCTAGGAAAGGATGGGAATCTCTCCTCTCAAGCTTTACAAGGGAGTCCTAATTCCAGCAGCATCTACCCTTAGGAATGTTCAGCTTTCAACCTCCCCTCCCTTTGGCCCAATTCCTGTATTTATAATGCTCTAGAGGAAGTTATTCAGGTCCACCATCAATGGGATAAGCCCCTCTTTGGATGGGATAGCTCCCCTCTTGATGGGATACGTTCCTCTATCATAGGGATACATGAACCATCTGGAGGCGCTCCATACACGTCAAACAAGCTTCTAGAATGCTCTAGAAATGACTACAAGTAACTTTTTTGGAGTGAAACTTGCGCCTTTTGACCTTTACAGGAGTACGCACCCATTTCTTTATAGACAGAGCGTACAAGTACGCAGGTATTGTGAACTTGGGGTGCGTACACGCAGGTAAGGCTAAGAGAAACTGCGTACCCAGAGATATATAGATTTTTAATGACTTTCTCTCTTTCTTGGAGTTTGACATGGAGAGCAGAGGTATGAGGCTTGCCAAGGAGGATAGTATGACAGTTGATGGAGCCATACTAACTGCAAATAGTCATGGTGACAAATTTTAGTGTAACAATGCCCTAAAAGAAGTTAAACATCATAATGCCTTACTTCCCAAGACGTTCCATCACTGAAAACATCCAAAAACTGCCTCTAAGAAGATCAGCGTAGGTAGGCCTTCATTAAGGTGTACTACAGTGCAGCCCTATACACTAATAGGGTGCACTGCAGTGCAGCCCAGTACACTACCAGGGTGGATCAGTGCAGGTATATACACTACCAGGGAGCACTGCATTGCAGCCAATACACTGTCAGTGTGCATTGCAACACACTTGGTCCCTCTTTGGCCTACGCTGGGTGAATTTGAGCAAACTTTCGTGAGGGTTTGAAGATTCCTTATCCATTGGAAGCCTCTATAAGTTTCTCAATGCCACCTTCTCCTTTGAGTTCACATTTGGATGAGTAAGGGAATTAGGAAACATCAATCCCTATCCCTTCTTCCATGGAACTGATTTCTAAATTTAGAGAGGCATTCATTATCACCATTGATGGCATAACCTCCTTCACTCACCTATAAATAGATCACTCATCTAAGAGATCAGGGGCTAGAAATTATTGAATAGTAGGGAGATGTTGTTGCTATGAGATTTGAGTTTATTGCAAGTATCGTAATGATGTCAAAATGTCTTGCTTATTATGAGGAGAGGATGGGATTGGACTGGAGGAGTGATGTTGAATCATGCAAATTAGGTTGTAACTCTTCCTTTCACTAATACAGTGTTCAAAGCTTTTTCCATATGCTTGTATTGTCTTTTGATGCTTTCATATGATTATCATGCACTTGATTCCATGCTATGTTTAATCAATAGATCATTATCATATGCTTTGATGGGTTTTTGTTTCTGTCTGTGTGCAGGTACTTCTCAAGCGACTTAAGTACGCGAAGGAGCAACAGAATCGGTCAAGGGAGATAAGGAACAAGCAGAAGCTACAAGTAGGTTCTTTGTTCTCTTATTTTATCTATTTTTTATAGAAAAGGTGAAGAATGTGTTGTACTGTTGTTTCTAGATTAAGCTACTAGTCTAGAGGGTTAGGCGTTTATCCAAGAACACTAAAATTTCCCAAAACAAATTGGCGACTCAGCTGGGGAGAGATTACCTTTCCTAGTAGCTTATCCACCTCCTTAGACACCATGACATGCTTTACTTGTTGTAATTCAGCCTTTTGCATTGAATTTTGGTCGAAATTTGAGGTTAGATGACTCCTTAGTGGCCTCACAAGAATCAACACACGCTATCCTTAGAGACAGTGCTATGCAGCGTAGTTAGGCCTTCTTTGACCTGCGCTGATTAACATTGAAATATTTTAATCAGCGCAGTTTCGCCCTCTTTGACCTGCGCTGATCAGTGTATATTGGCCCTCTTTGACCTGCGCTGATTAGTTTTGAAATCATTGAAATCAGCGCAGTCTTTAGTGGGAGCCAGTGCTCTGCAGCGCAGTTAGCCCCTCTGTGACCTGCGTTGATCAACCATAGTTTAAATTCCCACCTTTGAATTGAGTTTTGCAAAAATTCTTCTGATTGCTTGCTTGCTGAAAATCAATGACGTCTTATCTCTGAAAACAATATTTTCATCTCCCTAGCTAGCCTACTTTGATTGGATTGATTAATGTTTCTTTAAAGTTTTCTTTGTCATTATCAGTCTATAGTCAAAGTTAGTTTTTGGTCGATTGATCTTTGTCGAAAGAAAGTGTCATAAAGTCGTCTTTTCCTTCGAAAACTGAATTGTCGTAAAGTCTTCATTCATAAAAGATCGATTGATTTATATGTGCATATGGTTTGTCTTTTCGTCGAAAGTGTTGTAATTCCTCATTTCTTTGAAATCGAAAGTGTCGTAAATTCTTCCTTTCCTTGAAAAGAAATTGTCGCAAAATTGTCATTTTTATGAAAAGAAATTTTTGTTCGATTGTGCATATTTCCTTTTTGTTCATCATAACATTAAGGGATTTGAAAACAAAAACTTGCATCGTTCATATTGTAGTTTTTGAATGCTTGAAAGGAATAGTTAGGGAAATTGCATTAGTTGTGCTCTTTGCTCTTTGTCAAAGACCTAATTGCTCTATCCCTACTAGCTAAGGATTTTCATTGTTAAATTGAATGGAAAGATTGCTTATCATATTAGTTGCATTTTAGGAATTTCAAACATACATCACGTGGTGAACCTTGAAAGGCAAATTCTAAAGAAGATCAACTTAAAATTTATCTGAATTTACCTAATGGAGCATTGTCACCTAACGAAAAACATTTAGAGGTCTAGGTTAGAGACATGTTCCGGCATCATAAAACAAAGTAGCTGAAGCTAACTTGTCTGCAATACATCCCGAGTGTGATACATCATTCGACGTACGTGAGTATATCGTAGCTCGTCCACGTACCTTCGGGTATATAGGGTGGTGTTACACGTAAAGTATATGGGAATGCTCTCACTGTGTGGTTTTGCATTAAACAACGCTTATATGGATTGGGCCTCCATGTACCTTTGGGTATATATGGGAGGACAAATCTAGGTTGCTATCCATCCTTAGGTAACCGAGTCGGCCGCCTTGTACACTGTGATACACCAAACACAGCATTCGAAGATATTGCCTGCCCGTACTTCTTGGTTCGCAAGGATGTATTCTGCAGTTCACAGTTGCTTGGTAAACCTTTTTTCCTAGATTATCCCTTTTTTTTTGTTATGGTACTTTGATTAAAATAAAATTAATTGACCGCGGATAACATCCTCCACGCTCGCTCCTTAGTTGATCTTAGGTTGAAACATATGGCAAAAAATCCGGAGTCCACCGATCAAGTAATTCCTTTTGATGGGAATCCTAGTCCTTTTCCTCCTTTCGGAAGTATTGGTGCTCCTTATATGGCTACATTGTCCCTTCCAGGATTTACCATTGGCTTGCTAGTATGGTTGTTTTCAACCTCCTTGGTTCAAAATGTCGTGACTTCTCCACAATTGAGTACACCTTCAATTGGAAAAAATAAACCTCCAGTTGACCCTTTGCCTTCTTCCTCGTTTGTTTCTTCCTCCCATTCTTCCTCTTCGCCTGGTGAAAGTATTGGTACTAGTAACCAGGTGGCTAAGAAGAAAAAGAAAGGGAAGAAGAAGAAGAAGAAGCAAATTCAACAAAGGGGCAACCAAGAAACTATTGCTTTGAATGCAACATCTGATGAGAAATCATCCATCAAGCCTCACAAAGTTCGATATCCATGTAAAATTTGTGTGGGAGACCATCTTCTTCGAAATTGTCCTAATATTCCTCAAACCTTAGAAGAATGGTCTTCTCGTTCACAACATCCCGAGTCATCAACTTCTCGAGATCATGTTGGTGACACACCATCAACTAGTGGTAGTAAAGTTCATGGAAAGAAGAGTAAAGTTAAGTTTCCATGTAGGTTATGTGAATGGAATCACCCCATTCACCTTTGTCCCTATCTGGATGAAGCCAAAAAAGTGTTGGATAACCGTCCTGCTTCACCGCAACGACTTCCATCTGGTTACAGGAAACTCTCCCTAAATCCTTCACTAGTTGATGAACTGACTGACCGAAATCAACCGTCGGTCGAAACCACTCTCTCTGAATACCCGACCCAAATCAACAGGTCGAGGTAATAGTTGACTCGATTTCACCTTCAGAAAATCGTACCTTTCTCGAAGAGAGTGAATGTAATACCACTCAATTTCTTTTTGTTTCCTCAGATTCTAACGAGCTTGGGGGTAATCCTCTTGTTCCATCAAGACAGGAGGAAAATCCTTTCGTTGTTGTAACTCAAGGGGTTAATTCTTCCAGTTCTACGATACCCCCCTCCAAGTCATCTAGTCACTTCCTTTGATTGGAATCGAGTGGCAGGATTCTGCCTTCCTTCTTATGTGCCTTTCCAGATCATAGTACGGGTTTGTAATATGATTGTATCTGGAACTATTATAGATTAAGGTGCATCAATGAGTATCTTTTCCTCAACTGCTTGGCATGCGCTTGGTTCGCCATTGCTTGGCACGCCTGTTACATAGAATTTGTTGGTTTTTAATAGAGGAACTAGTCAACCATTAGGGATCCTCCCTCATTTACCTATTACTTTGGGAGGAAAAATCGTTTATCTAAATGTGATGGTAGTCCCAGGCCCTTTAGATTTTAATTTACTTCTTGGGCGTGACTATGTTTATGGCTTGGGAGCTATTGTTTCCACACTCTTTCGAGTGATGTCTTTCCCGCATGAAGGTAGAATTGTCACCGTTGACTAGCTTTCATTTCCCGGTCCAAATATGGCTCCTAGTCAACCATATTCCCTAAGTGGTCCTTTTGTACCAATGGTATCATCCCAGCCACGGGTTAATTATGTGGCAACTCGTTCCATACCTACATCAACTAACGCTCAATTCAGTGATGTTGTACATCATGTACTGGGGGCATTGGAACCAGATCTCTCCTTCATGACCTCTTATGAGTTGTGATCGAAAGTGCGAGGAGAGTTCCTTGTCTTGTGTCAACCTCGTTAAAAAATGAAAGGAGTACAAGGATAGTTATTTGTCTTGTTTCAACCTCATTAAAAAATGAAACCAAGGATATGAGGATAGTTCTTTTACTGTGTCAACCTCGTTAAAAAATGAAACAAGCCCCACGAGTTCCTTGTCTTGTGTCAACCTCATTAAAAAATGAAACAAGGAATATGAGGATAGTTTTATTTTTGTTGCGTCAACCTCATTAAAAAATGAAACAAAGAAAATGAGGATAGTTCTTTTACTGTGTCAACCTCATTAAAAAATGAAACAAGATCACAAGGACAGTTCCTGGTCTTGTGCCAACCTCGTTAAAAAATGAAACTAAGAGTACGAGGATAGTTTCTTTTACTGTGTCAACCTCATTAAAAAATGAAACCAAGGAATATGAGGATAGTTCCTTGTCTTGTGTCAACCTCGTTACAAAATGAAACAAGGAATCTGAGCAAAGTTTCTTGTCTTGTGTCAAGCTCATTTAAAAATGAAACAAGGCCCCACGTTCCAAGTCGAGTCTTTGATTAGATCTTGTAAAATCCCAGTCGAGTCTATTCACTTGATCTCGTAAATGAACCTTCATTCCATCCACTTGATAGCCACGAGTAGTCTACTTAGGTGAATGTAATGAAGTTTGGGGGGCATGCACCTAATGGTAAAGTTAAGTTTCCCTGTAGGTTATGTGGAGTTTACTTTTTGTACCTTTTCAACCCATTCACCTTTATCTGGACAAAGCCAAAAATCTGTTGGATAACCGTCCTACTTCACCGCCGCGACTTCCATCTAGTTACAGGAGACTCTCCCTTTTATCATGTTGGGGGCATGTAAACAAATCTCAAGCATAGTTTTTCGTTTTAAGCTTGTGTAAAAATGAAATTGAATCCAAGCATAGTTGTTCGTTTCAAGCTTGTGTAAACATGAAACGGAATCCAAGCATAGTTCCATATGGTTCAAGCTTGTCTAAAATGAACCCATTTCCATTTTTAACCCTCGTGATTACCTATCACCCTCTTTCGTCAGATGAGCCTTGGTTGTTTTCATCCCATCACCACCATCCCTTTAGTCGATCATACGCTTTCACTTGGTTGTTTTACCTTTTTTGAGGAATTGCAATGAGTGGTCTTATTAGCCAGCCTCTTCACATAAATCGACATGTTTTGAGAAGTTCCAACATCACTGGAACCAATTACTATCCTACACACAGCTCATTCCTCAAAATGGAGTCCTCTTTAAGATATTTTCAGACTCTCTAAATATGAAAAGATTGCCGAGCGCTTGTCCTTTCCAGCTTGTTAACGGATTGGAAACGATATCTCTCTTGTATTATTTTACGCTTTTTTGGACTGGAGAGATTAACTTATGAAAAAGAACTTGTGGAATTTTCTTTTTGTACCTTTTCAAAACCTCTAAACATGAAAAGGAACGAGTTATCTTTGTCATTAAACTCGTTAAAAACATCAAATAGCGACAAACTTGTCCATCTAGAAAAGGCTGAGTTTTACCTTTACTAGACTCGTTAAAGCATCAAATAGCGATGGATTCACCCGAAGGGTGAAATTATACAACAAGCATATGTTATCCTCCTCAAGCTTGATAAAAAATAAAGAGGTACTGGTCAGCAATGACTGGGGAAATGGGAAAAAGCCGAGAAAACTTTATGGTAGCAAGTCGCTCTTGAACATGACACTTTCACTTCATCTCCGTGACTATTTGGGTTGGGTTATCTTCTTGACGGTTATCATACTCATGGTCTATCACACCATCCATCACTTTTATTTTGGGTCAATGCTACCAATTCATTCAGACTATTTGGGTTGGGTTATCTACTTAGCGGTTATCATACCTATAGTCTATCACACCATCCATTACTTTGGTTTTGGGTCAATACTGCCAATTCATTCAGTGTCGCCGATATGTTCAAGAGAAGTCATTCAGTTCAAACTTCATCCTTTGCAATACTGTAAACCTTCATTTTCATGACCACCATTCCTAAACCTTGTGTCGTAAGTCGATTCTCATCTCCAAAATCATTTACCTTGTTTCGTGTCGTTGATGTGGGATACATCAAGGCCCTCTTGCGATGAGTCACTTCTTGTCGACATCAACACATCATCCAAGAAGTTGACTTAGAAACACCCCTTCAGTACCTTGAAGCTTGCATACATCAATGGCAGGTTTCTCGCTTCTGGCGATAGGTTGACATCAATGGCCTTCGACCAAAAGACTTTGTATGGTGTTCGACATCAAATCATTTATTCACACCATGCGAAAAGAACTTTAGTACCTTGAGGGTCGTTAACATTTTCGGTGATCCCTCTTGCGTCTGTTAATGGCTTACATAATTGGCTGGTAATTAGATGATGTCTTTCCATGTTCGACTTCAGAACATCTATTCACATGGTTAGACTTGTACTTGAGCAAAAGATTGAACGAGATTGAAGACCCCGGATCTAGTTTCATCCATCCGGGCTGCGATATTTTCAGGAGTACTAAATCAAATGTACAATGGCCTTACATTCATGGTCAACCATTCATGGGTCTATATCTGTAGACGACTATATTTGTACATGTAATGAAAGTTTATAAGCTGAGCATGGGTATGCCTTCCCTCAGCTAGTTCATGAGAAAAATCAAATTATCATGATATATGTATTGTATTTGATGCAGGTCACCTTCCGTTCGAAACCTCCTCTTCTTGTGATAAATCATTTCACTTGACATATATATTTATGACTTCATGCTTTAGGGGGCAACTATTACAGATCCATTTGGGCACATCAACCCCAACTTACAGATCGATACTATTAGGGCCCATCAACCCCTAATGTAGTTGTTACATGCCCTAAAAGAATTTAAACATTAGAATGGCTCACTTCCCAAGAAGTTCCATCACTGAAAACATCTAAAAACTCCTTGTAAGAAGATCAACGTAGGTAGGCCTTCATTAGGGTGTGTTGTAGTGCAACCCAGTACACTAATAGGGTGCACTGCAGTGCAGCCCAATACACTACCAGGGTGGATCAGTGCAGGTAGATACACTACCAGGGTGCACTGCAGTGCAGCCAATACACTGTCAGTGTGCATTGCAGCGCACTTTGTCTCTCTTTGGCCTGCGTTGGGCAAATTTGAGGGAACTTCCGTGAGGGTTTGAAGATTCCTTATCCATTGGAAGCCTCTAGAAGTTTCTCAATGCCACCTGCTCCTTTGAGTTCGCATTTGGATGAGGAAGGGAATTAGGAAACATCAATCCCCATTCCCTTCTTCCATGGAACTGATTTCTAAATTTAGAGAGGCATTCATTATCACCATTGATGGCATAAACTCCTTCACTCACCTATAAATAGATCACTCATCTAAGAGATCAGGGGCTGGAAATTATTGAATAGTAGGGAGATGCTGTTACTATGAGATTTGAATTTA
Source organism: Pinus tabuliformis (assembly GCA_031772625.1). Classification (NCBI taxonomy): domain Eukaryota; kingdom Viridiplantae; phylum Streptophyta; class Pinopsida; order Pinales; family Pinaceae; genus Pinus; species Pinus tabuliformis. The sequence continues at coordinate 1,190,593,082 of CM062809.1, forward strand.
TTGCAAGCATTGTAATGATGTCAAACTGTCTTTCTTATTGTGAGGAGAGGATGGGATTGGACTAGAGGAGTGACGCTGAATCAGGCAAATTAGGTTGTAACTCTTCCTTTCACTAATAAAGTGTTCAAATCTTTTTCCATATGCTTGTATTGTCTTTTGATGCTTTCACATTGTTGAGGGAATAAGTCCCCTAGGGCTTTGGGTTAGAACCCTATCAGAGCAGGAGTAATCTACAGCAAGAAACACGCATAACACTCAGGAAACATGATTAAATAAACTAACTATGCGAGGATGAACATACCCGGATGTCCTTCGTTTGGTAGTTCCAGCCAGGGTTCAAACCCTCTGCAACTCTTGATGACCTACGAATCTACAGATCAACCAATTCAAATACACATAGTAGCATATAAAGAAAGCATTATAGTGAAATCAACTTTATATCATATAAATAGATGGTTAGTTATACACCAAAATAGTCAGTCATACATAAACCATAACAATAACTTCCGATGCATAAGCAAAGTCGATCTCATGAACAAGACAACGTTTCTTTTTATTGCAGAAAACTATAATAAACATGGAAAGAGTTCACCTGAGTCTTCCTCTTCCGACTCCAAGCGGAACCGTCCTCTAGGTCCGTCCAGTCCCAGTCTTCAACAACCTCCTTCCATAACCAATACCATTATATCTCCAACAAGTGAAAGAATATCAACACTCAAGGAAACAAGGGTTTCCTGAACTTGGGGAAGTGCTTGAAGCATAGGGATACTTTAGACGTGATCAGGGAATGATCTCAGTATAGTAATTATATCATTTCTCTCCTCCTCAAGGCCTTCCCATTGAAGTATTTTTATACTTCCCCCAAATTAGTTTTTTAGTTGGGAACAATTGGGCCACGGGCACTAGGAGATAATCAATAGGTAAAACCCATGATCTCCGCCCATAATTAACGAAATTTAATTTTTTTTAAGTTTTTTAACACATATACGCGGGTTGGGTATTAACTAACCCACATGTACATGCTTTTATCACAGGGAAAAGAAGTGTACATGAAGTAAAACACTATTTTTAAAATATTTGGACCAAGTCTGGAAGGAGGGGTTGCCGTAGGCCATAAACCAAGTATCACAAATACCAAGGGTGATATTTGGAGCTATAACAGATGCCCCCTAATATATGAGGTTAGAAGGGGAACATGATGGCCGAAATGTATTAAGTATATGGAAAGGAAACCTATCAAAAACTGAGAAGGACTTCACCAGATTTCAGCCTGCCAAGCCATCAAAAAGAAGATAAGAAAGAAACAACTGTATGAGGCGGGCATACCCATGCTCAGAGAAAGTAAAGCATGTCCACATATCAAGTACAAGCGGATCCAATATGTATACAAGTATAAAGGACTGAAAGTACATAATGGATCATCTGATCGTGATCGAACAAGTACATGTCTGAATATCACATATAAAAAGATGATCAATGAAGCTGTAAGATGAAGTTGATCACTGATGTCAAAAATTGATCCCAATAGTACCAAATGAACATGATGGAATAAGATGATACTACATCGCAACTCGGATGCTAGCATATAAGATGTCGCTGTGAAGGACTAAAACATATAGTGTGGTGTTGTGGTCACCAACAACCCCCCTCTTTGTTTGATATTAGTAATAACATCAAGCAAAGGGGGACCCTTAACCAAAAATCCAAAAAATATTTTTGTTTGAAAAATCTTTTGTATTAACTCCCTAAGAGCTATATCGCGTCGCAAAGGAAAAAAGAAGCGCTTTCCCAAAGCGCGTAAATACACTAAAAAGGAGCGACGCGAGAACCCATCGCATCGCGTGCATTAAAAGCGCTCAAAAAGGGAAAACCTAAAGAATCACCGATGGCCGATATGCGACGTCGCACGTCGCAATGTCGCATAAGCAGCACGAAGTGACAAAGCGAAAACCTAGCGACCTTGCGATCTTGCGATGTGTGATTTGCGACCATGCAAAGCTGCGACCTGCGATCTATGGTTTGCAACGAATGAGACTATCAATTGCTGCGACACCACTTATTCACATCGCAATCTTCGATGCTGCGATGCAAATCGCAGAAGCCATTCATCGCAAGCATTCCTCGCCATGATCTGTGAGCCCGAAATTAGGCGCGCACATTACGGGAAATTAATGATTGTACGCCTGTGTATCCAAAGATGATTATGTTGCATTTTTCGAAGAGTCAAGTCATAATGGGTGACATGATTATGCATTCATTAGAACTTAATTGCTTTCATGTCAATCTTTTCTTCTGTCTCTTTTCATTTACGTAAACTATAAGTCAGCAACTGATATAAATATATATGCAGGAAACATCTAAGGAAAAGCGCCAGAGCTAGAAGAACAGAGAGGAGATGACTTCACAGATGGATACCGCATACAGCAGGGCCGCGGATTCCAGAGTATCACTCAACAAATGCTGATGGAAATAGGCTATCCAGGACTCAGAGTCAAAGGCGCACAAAAGCAAAGCGTTTATGAAAGATCCTGAGTCCCAAATTGGGTAAAGCAAAAAGAAAAACGCTTAAGGGGAAAGACGTCTCAGAAAAGCCTGGAACAAAGAATGGAAACAAGTTTCAATTGAGAAAATCATTCAGGCAACAAAATCCCGAGCTCATTGAGTCATTCGCACGGCCGGAAACCGAAATAGCAACAACACAATCAGTTTGAAAGAAATCTGAGTTGTACTAAGTATACACGCCGTGAAGACACTCCTCCAGAATACCACTTTCAAAAATATCTTCTAGTTTGTCAGAAAGAGGTGCCAGCTCTTGTTATTTCTAATTTTCAAGCTTGAACAAAAGGAAAGGACAAGCAGCCGACTCTTTCACGGCGAACAGCGCATCGCTTACAGCACTAAGGAGCAGATACAAAAATGGTTAGAAATTAGATTCAGTTTTTAGAAATAAATTTGTTTTAGTAAAAGGGCGGTCATTTGAAGCCGTTCCCTAAATTTGTGTAAATAAAATTAGCCGGTTAGTAGTATTTAACCCTTCTCGTTGCATTGGAGAAGGGTCCGGAAATTTGTCAAAAAACTTGTCCTCAGAACATGCACTTTTGCACCCTCGGAGGGGGTTTTTGATGAATGGACGGATCGAGATTTATTTATGTTTGCATTTTAATACCTGCTACCGATGTTGCACTTCTGTACTCTTAGTAGGCATTAGAAGTAAGTAGAAATAGATCGTTATTACTTCAGGTCTGTGAGTATAAAATCAGTCATAAATGGTACTTTTATCTCTTGACGAATTTCTGCTTGCATTCTTAGAGTAATATACAGCTGATGTTGTTTATATGTTAATGTATGAATGAGTGGACTACCATTTGGCACTTTTGTACGGTGGAGTCATTGATTTGTGCTTAATACATGAATAACTGATTATGCGATATGTTGTTCACAACCGTTTTGCTTAACTTTTTATGCAGGATGGTTCATCTTAATTGATTTATATTCTCATAATAGCTGAATAATCTTCATTACCAGTTATTGTGTGAAATCTTTCTAGATCGCATAATGGAAAAAGTTCTATCCCGGGTTAGCGTAGATTAGATGTGTTGTTCTTGTTAGATTAAAGTAGTATAAAATTCAGTCTCAGAGTTTAGAATTAAATTAGCTTAGAAATGATTCCAGATTTTCCATTATCATATTCTACACACACACACATCACCAAACTCTACACACACACACCCCCTTAGAACAGGAAGCTGGTCCCGTTATCCCCAGTCGGACCCGCTACACCAAATGGGCACGGAGCCGCCAACCAGGTTCCCGACCGGGTGGGTATCCCCCTTGTTGTTGACCCGATTTCAGGGCCCTCAACATATTTGGTGCTAGAAGGAGGGCCGAACTATGAATGGCACCTAAAGAAATATCTAAATACCATTCTGAGAGTAATACACCCTCATCAACTCCCTCGACTTCTCCAACACGATTAAAACCGGAATTTGAAGTCGCTCGAGTATCTACCACTGCTACATATTCGAATATATCAGACCAATCTATCATTGAACCCTCTGAAATTCAAACTTTGATTCGTAAACTCCAGGGATTCTCTATTTTTAACCAGAAGTCTGATAAATCCAAAAGCAGCGTGACTTCGCAGTACAACCCTGCTCATCCCCTTACTAGATTAAAGAGTGAAAAATTTGGTATACAACCAAGTGAACTCCCTCTTCCTACCACGAAAAGAGCAAGGAAAACTCCACCAGAGTCTGACAGTAAGACTCCTTCATCCACTTCGTCCATATCAACTCCCTCACCGCGAAGTCAACCACCCACTCTTTCATTTCAACTCACTCACCCATCTTATACAAACCTTCCTCTTCAAACATCAAAGATCTTAATATCTTCATCTTCTCAGCATCAGGGATCATCTTCTGCACTTCCATTAACTAGCAGCTCAACGATGGCCCAGTCTCCATGGAACAATCCTGGGGCGGTTTTAATGCCTCCACCCCTGAGCCCTATACCGGCCCATCCTGAGAAATTGCTGCCTAAATTCAATCCGGAAGCAGGAATGCTAGCCGAGGAACATATCAATAATTTCATGCTTTCTGTTAATCTCAACGGAGTCACTAACGAAGATGCTGTTGTCCGGCTTTTCCCTTATACAATGCAAGGAACAGCCGGGTCGTGGTACTTTTCGTTACCTTCCGGATCCATCACAAGCTGGGACATTTTTCAAAGTCAGTTCCTCACCAAGTTTGGTGATGACAGATCCATGGCGACATTGATCAATGACCTATCTAATCTTAAGGCTGAGGCTAGAGAACCCATTAAAGATTTTAACTTACGGTTCAATAAGATCCTCAACAAAATCCCCGCTGCTTCACAACCCAGCGAGGAAGTAAGATGTGAATGGTACATCACGGCTTTACCTCCAAACTTGGCTATCTTCGTAGATAGGGAAAACAAGACCACCTTAGTTGACAACTTGACAGAAGCGTTAGCAGTGGAAAAACGCGTGGTAGCCCTAGAAAAGAGATCTGCTAACGAAGAACGCAAATCTAAGAAGATCTCTTTCAAAGAAGACACCAAGAAGAAGCAAACGAAAGACCCTTTCGATTTGGAAGGATTACAAAAAGTGTTGAAAGCCATGTCCAATGAGATGATTGATATTAGGAAACAAGTAGCAGAGACTTCTTCGAAAAAGCCCTTTAGGACTTTTAAAAGAAATCCTCCCATGGAGGTAAAACCACCTAGTGTTGTCTCAAACATTGAATCTGAAGAAGACGAAGAAGAAGAGAATACCACTGAAGGGCAGACCGACGAGGAAGAGGTCGTAGAACTACAAGGAATGTGGGACTTCATCCTCCCACAAGAAGAGGATCAAGAAGCATTTCCTGTTAGCACGAGAAGCAAAAATCAACTTGATCCTCCCCAAACTACCCCAAAACAAAAGGGCGCAAGCCCTGCAACAAAAGAAAAGGTCGCAACAAAAAATACAACTCCTAAAGCGACCCAGCTTAGCCCAGTCCAATCTGATCAAACGCCTCCATCAAGAACACTAATAGTGTCGGATGAAATGGAGTATAACATCATTGATGACATGAAGAAGACTAGGGCTAATATCACTCTGTATGAATTGAGTAAATTGAAACACCAGCAGAAAATAATGATGAAAGAATTACATGCTGTGCCTACTACATCTTTACCTACAGCTGTAGCTTCCCACAATCTGGGAATGCCTCCAACCAACACGATCAATAAAATTGATCCAAATGACATCGCCTTGATTGGAGGAAGATCAAGATATCATACTCCTCCTTTTCTTCTCACATATGAAATCTTCAACAAAAATGTGCACAATTGCTTGGTCGATTCTGGTGCTTCAACGAATATTTTACCGAGGTCAATATGTGCCAAATTGAATGTGCAACCTCAAAAATCCGCAGTATGTATAGTTCAACTTGATCGATCCCAAGTCGAAGTGATTGGTGAACTTAATCAGGTGACCATAAGATTGTCATCTAACCCAAAAGTGTGTCACGTTATCGACATTCTAGTAGCTGATATCCTTGAGTTCTATGGTTTGATTCTTAGCAGGGATTGGTCGGAAAAACTCCACGGATATTTCTCAACCGATTGGTCGCACATGTGGTTACCATACAATGGTAAACCAAATTAGATAAAGATTGAACGAGAGTTGCACCAAAAATACATAGTGACAGAACTGGAAGGAGAAAATGAAGCCATAACGTACAATAGCAGCATTGTAGGCAATTACGCAATAGATTCTTTCCTAGGTAATTTCAATGCTCATATTTCACCATACTTAGAGAATTCAGTTTTATCCCAAGTTGAAAATTTCTCCCAAACTGATGACTCAAAATGTTTTAGTTTTTTAGATAATTCTGTAAATACATCTTTATTTTGGAAATTATATTTTGACGGATCTAAATCCAATGAGGGGGCAGGAGCAGGATGCGTTCTGATTAACCCAGACGGGAACAAGATTATGCTCACATGCAGACTTGAGTTCGATTGCACGAACAACACAGTGGAGTACGAAGCCTTGGTTCAAGGCCTATACAAAGCAATCGGATTGAACGTTAAGTATCTTCAAGTCTTTGGAGATTCGGAGAACATCGTAAAACAGGTACGTAACACCATACATTGCCTGTCAAGTCATTTAAAGCATTATCAATCATTAGTTCAAGATCTCACTGCGCATTTCGTAGCATTCAACATCTCGTCAATTCCAAGAATTCAAAACGCGAGCGCAGACCTGTTAGCTAACGTAGCCTCTAGACTTATCCCTTCCGAAGATTTTAGTCCTGATAGGTTTTCAATAGAATTAATATTTAGACCATCCATCCCTGACAATATCACCAATTGGAGAGTGTTCAACGACGATCCTGACATCGTAAATTTCCTTACTTCCGAAGGATCCTACTAAAATCAGATAATCGACGAAGACCATCATGATCACCAAATACAACAAAATGGCTCTGACAATGCTATACCGAAATCAATGGTCAAATTAGAAGATTTATATGATTTGAAAAGTCGGTTTAAAAGGTCCGCCAATGCTAAACTTTGCAGTTCTACCCTGAACTATGAATTAGTAAACCTAGGAACCGATCAGAAGCCACAAAACGTTAACCTAGGTCACGGCCTAGCTCCTGAAGAGAAATCAGCATATATCCGTCTTCTGAGACAATACAAGAACGTTTTTGCCTGGAATTACGATGAGCTAAAGACATACAACACTTCTATCATTCAACATGTTATCCCTATGATTGACAATGAAAAACCTGTCCAGCAGAAGCTCAAAAAAATACACCCTAACCTAGAAAATCAGATAAAAACTGAGCTTAATAAGTTGTTGAGAGCCAGAATAATCTTCCCCGTCAGGCATTCTAAATGGGTATCCAATATGGTGCCCGTTAGGAAGAAAAACAGAGACATTAGAATATGTATCGATTTCCGAAATCTCAACAAAGCCTGTCAGAAAGATAACTTTCCCCTCCCACCTATGGAACAAATATTACAGGCAGTAGCAGGCTCAGAATTAATGTCATTCCTGGATGGATTTTCAGGATACAATCAAGTACTGGTGCATCCCGATGATCAGTTAAAGACTACGTTCTGAACCAAATGGGGCACTTATGCATATCGGAAGATGCCATTTGGTCTGATCAATGCCATAGCTACCTTTCAGAGAGCCATGGACATCGCGTTTAAAGGGTTAGTCAATAAATCAGTAGTGATTTACCTGGATGATATAACAGTGTACTCCAAAAAATGAAACAACCATCTCAAAGATTTGAAGCAAATCTTTCAAAGATGCTTGAGGTATGGGATTTCGCTCAACCCAAAGAAATCTTTCTTTGCATTAAGCGAAGGGAAATTGCTCGGATTCATAGTGTCGAAATCTGGTATTCACATAGAACCCGACAGAATCAAGGAAATTTCCGAAATATCCATACCTCATAACAAGAAAGCCATGCAATCCTTCCTTGGACAGATCAATTTTGTCAAAAGATTTGTCCCGGATTTTTCACGTATTATTTCTCCCTTACAAAATATGATAAAAAAGAATTCAAATTTCAAATGGGGTCTAGATGAGCACGAAGCATTCAACTTAATCAAACAAGCTATCATCAATGCTCCATCTTTGGCCACCCCAAATTTTTCAGAATCTTTTACCTTATACACTTTTGCCTCAGAGAAATCCTATGCCGCGATTTTGACCCAAGCAAATCAAGAGAAAGCGGAAGCTCCAATCGCATTCTTTAGCTCGAACTTACAAGGTGCTGAAATTAATTACTCAGACGTAGAGAAACAAGCATATGCTGTTTTCAAAGCGATCAAATATTTCAGACCTTTCTTGCTTAAAGCCCACACTAAAGTCGTAGTACCGTTTCCGGCGGTAAGAAACCTTTTGGTGCAGAAAGACGTGGGCGAAAAGAGAGCTAATTGGATTACCTCTTTACAAGAATATGATCTCGAGATCAAACCAGCAAACGTCGTAAGAGGTCAAGGCTTCTGCAAGATGTTAGCTGGAGCATCGCAAATCCCGGAGAACTCATCTGAAGAGGTACAAGCGTATGAGGTAAGCCTAAACGATGCAGAATCATCATATGCTGACACCATTTATTTTCTTAAGAACGGGTATGCTCCATCACGTCTGGATCATACCAAGAAAAGAGCTCTGAGATTAAAAGCTAAACAATACCAGCTCATAAATGATGTCTTGTTTAAAAGGAATTACGACTCTGTGCTTCTTAGGTGTCTTGAGAAAACTGAAGCCGAAAAGGTTTTGCAGGAACTCCACGATGGACCAGTAGGTGGACACTATGCCGTAGATGCGACTGCACATAAAATATTGCGTGCAGGATATTATTGGCCCACGCTGTTCAAAGACTCATACAATCACGTAAGGAAATGCCAAGTCTGCCAGACTGCTGCAGGAAAACAAAGGAAACCGTCCATGCCGCTACAACCAGTCAACATCGACCAACCATTCAGTCAATGGGGCTTGGACATAATAGGTGAGATCGTTCCTCACTCTTCTAAGCAGCATAAGTATATCCTTACGGCAACTGATTATTTTACCAAATGGGTAGAAGCAGTTCCTCTCAAGACAGTTCATTCTGAAAATATTATTGAATTCATAGATCAATTTATCATCACTAGGTTTGGATTGCCAACAGCATTAATGTTTGATAACGCTTCATATTTTTCTGGAAATACTATGACTGAGTTTGCGCTCAAAAGAGGTTTCAAACTGAAATATTCTGCCAACTACTATCCGCAAGGTAATGGATTGGCTGAATCAACAAACAAGAACCTAATCAGAATTATCAAAAGAACAGTCGACCAAAACCAAAAGAATTGGCACAAAGCGCTGGTAAATGCTTTATGGGCTGATAGAATCACAAAGAAAGCTTCAATCGGCACTTCTCCCTTTAATTTAGTTTATGGGAGAGAAGTGGTTCTTCCGACTCACCTAGTCATTCCCTCTTTGTCTTTAGTGCAATATATCGATGAAGTATCTACTTCCTCTTTACAATTAAGACAAATGGAAATAATCAAACTAGAAGAGCAAAGAGAACAAGCTAGGAAAACCCATGCTCATCACCAAGTGCTAATAAAATCTTCTTTTGACTCAAGCATCATAACCAGAAAAAACTTTCAGATGGGTGATTTAGTTTTGAAATGGGATAAGGCTCATGAAGAAAAGGGCAAACATACGAAATTTCAAAAGCTGTGGCTTGGCCCTTTTCAGATTGTAGAAGTCATAGGCCCGTCTACATTCGTGTTGCAGGATCTAGCAAGTAGGAGAGATTCTTTACCTGTCAATGGACTGATTCTTAAATTATATTTTCCATAGAAGAGAATTCTTCTAATTTTTGTAGGATAGATTTAGTTTTTAGTTTTTATTTTGTTTTGTTTTTCTCTTCTTATGAATAAAACCCGTTGTAATTGATCATTTAAAAAGGATTCATGAAAGAGCACGCCAATTCTCTATCAGATTTTGATTTCGCTTGTACAAATAGCAAATTTTTTTGAAAATCTGAATTTTATTATTGACAAATAGAGTTAACTTCACTTTGATTACGATACTCGTTTCAACCTCTAAAAAACTTTGACAAAAGCAACCCTTGGTAAAAGAATTGTTTTGTATCAACACCATGAAAGGTATCATCAATAATAAAATAAGCATTCTCTGCAAAGCTGTTGTTTTCAAAAAATCTATTATTGTCGTCCAGAGCTTTCTTAAGGAAAAACAATGACTTCCTCCCTGCTAAAAGGAAATTACAGCATTCAGAGAAACAATCCAAGCAAAACACTATATCTCAAAGAATAAGAGGTCTCATCACGAGCAGGCTTATCATGATCACAGATATTATAACTTGCTGACTTTGCCAATACTGTCTATCAAAACAGGGCAACGAATTAAGATTGTTGCAATCAAAAGACAAGAGGTCTCATCACGAGCCGACTTGTTCAGCAAAAGTGTAAATCAAGTGAATGACTGTGTCATAATTTGGCCACCAAACCAAGACATTGTTCTTTAGAGAATTAAAAAAGGAAAAGTGTGTCAAAAAGGATTTTTCTCTGGAATGTTGCGAGTAACCTCAAGCAGGAAAAAGGATCATTGCTGGATAACATGGTAACCTTGTCGAGGCTGTGGACACTTGCGGGCAGCAGAGGTTCTACCTACGACAAATGAGCATACTTTTAAGCCAGTACGCAGAGAAGACCTTATTTTATCTTTAATCAAGACCAAGTAATGTCTGGTGCGAATGCAAGAAAAAGCCTGAGGAAGCAAGCAATTGGGATATGAAAAGGGTTGAGACAAAATATCGTTGACAAGGTGAGGGGTAATCTACTCTATCTGTCCATAACAAAATTTAGACATATAAAATTTTTGCTGTTTCGGAAGTGAACGGTCAATAGAAATGCAAAGATAACTGGTTCTTCACAGTGAATCGCCATTGTTGTGGTCACCAACAACCCCCCTCTTTGTTTGATATTAGTAATAACATCAAGCAAAGGGGGACCCTTAACCAAAAATCCAAAAAATATTTTTGTTTGAAAAATATTTTGTATTAACTCCCTAAGAGCTATATCGCGTCGCAAAGGAAAAAAGAAGCGCTTTCCCAAAGCGCGTAAATACACTAAAAAGGAGCGACGCGAGAACACATCGCATCGCGTGCATTAAAAGCGCTCAAAAAGGGAAAACCTAAAGAATCACCGACGGCCGATATGTGACGTCGCACGTCGCAATGTCGCATATGCAGCACGAAGTGACAAAGCGAAAACCTAGCGACCTTGCGATCTTGCGATATGTGATTTGCGACCATGCAAAGCTGCGACCTGCGATCTATGGTTTGCGACGAATGAGACTATCAATTGCTGCGATACCACTTATTCACATTGCAATCTTCGATGCTGTGATGCAAATCACAGAAGCCATTCATCGCAAGCATTCCTCGGCATGATCTGTGAGCCCGAAATTAGGCGCGCACCTTACGGGAAATTAATGATTGTACGCCTGTGTATCCAAAGATGATTATGTTGCGTTTTTCGAAGAGTCAAGTCATAATGGGTGACATGATTATGCATTCATTAGAACTTAATTGCTTTCATGTCAATCTTTTCTTCTGTCTCTTTTCATTTACGTAAACTATAAGTCAGCAACTGATATAAATCTATATGCAGGAAACATCTAAGGAAAAGCGCCAGAGCTAGAAGAACAGAGAGGAGATGACTTCGCAGATGGATACCGCATACAGCAGGGCCGCGGATTCCAGAGTATCACTCAAAAAATCCTGATGGAAATAGGCTATCCAGGACTCAGAGTCAAAGGCGCACAAAAGCAAAGCGTTTATGAAAGATCCTGAGTCCCAAATTGTGTAAAGCAAAAAGAAAAACGCTTAAGGGGAAAGACGTCTCAGAAAAGCCTGGAACAAAGAATGGAAACAAGTTTCAATTGAGAAAATCGTTCAGGAAACAAAATCCCCAGCTCATTGAGTCATTCGCACGGCCGGAAACCGAAATAGCAACAACACAATCAGTTTGAAAGAAATATGAGTTGTACTAAGTATACACGCCGTGAAGACACTCCTCCAGAAGAACACTTTCAAAAATATCTTCTAGTTTGTCAGAAAGAGGTGCCAGCTCTTGTTATTTCTAATTTTCAAGCTTGAACAAAAGGAAAGGACGAGCAACCGACTCTTTCATGGCGAACAGCGCATCGCTTACAGCACTAAGGAGCAGATACAGAAATGGTTAGAAATTAGATTCAGTTTTTAGAAATAAATTTGTTTTAGTAAAAGTGCGATCATTTGAAGCCGTTCCCTAAATTTGTGTAAATAAAATTAGCCGGTTAATAGTATTTAAACCTTCTCGTTGCATTGGAGAAGGGTCCAGAAATTTGTCAAAAAACTTGTCCTCAGAACATGCACTTTTGCACCCTCGGAGGGGGTTTTTGATGAATGGACGGATCGAGATTTATTTATGTTTGCATTTTAATACCTGCTACCGATGTTGCACTTCTGTACTCTTAGTAGGCATTAGAAGTAAGTAGAAATAGATCGTTATTACTTCAGGTCTGTGAGTATAAAATCAGTCATAAATGGTACTTTTATCTCTTGACGAATTTCTGCTTGCATTCTTAGAGTAATATACAGCTGATGTTGTTTATATGTTAATGTATGAATGAGTGGACTACCATTTGGCACTTTTGTACGGTGGAGTCATTGATTTGTGCTTAATACATGAATAACTGATTATGCGATATGCTGTTCACAACCATTTTGCTTAACTTTTTATGCAGGATGGTTCATCTTAATTGATTTATATTCTCATAATAGCTGAATAATCTTCATTACTAGTTATTGTGTGAAATCTTTCTAGATCGCATAATGGAAAAAGTTCTATCCCGGGTTAGCGTAGATTAGATGTGTTGTTCTTGTTAGATTAAAGTAGTATAAAATTCAGTTCAGAGTTTAGAATTAAATTAGCTTAGAAATAATTCCAGATTTTCCATTATCATATTCTACACACACACACATCACCAAACTCTACACACACACACCCCCTTAGAACGGGAAGCTGGTCCCGTTATCCCCAGTCGGACCCGCTACACCAAACGGGCACGGAGCCGCCAACCAGGTTCCCGACCGGGTGGGTATCCCCCTTGTTGTTGACCCGATTTCAGGGCCCTCAACATGTGGATGGTGTCAACTAGCAACAATAGGAGCAACTGACCAGTGAACCAAAGAATGATGATGCAACCCAAGGTCGTCACCGACCGTCGTCGTACATTTCTACACAATGGGAATAAATGATCTGAAGTCAACCATGTGAGAAATCGTTTGATTACCGGTCAATGATGTATACCATTAACAAACACGAGTCTACTCAGCGATAATGATAATGAGAGTCAAGGTACCCAGTACAATCTAACAAGTGCGAATAAATGAGTTGAGGTCGAACACCTGGAAGAATCTACCAATCAGGGGACAATGATGGTTTCCCACTATCGATAGCGAAGGATTTGCCACTGATGACTGCAAACCCCAAGGTACTACCGAATGGACTCTAGATCTTTTCCCCGGAACAATGAGTCGTAGTCGATAGGAAAAGATCCGCTAGAAGGAAGGCATTAAGGCATCCTTCATTAATCTAGCGCGAGTGTAACTCGTAGGCCAATAATGTGGGAGGAATTAGACGAAAAAGATGTAGTAACCCGATCGAAGCACGTTTCCGGTGTACACAAGATGTAGCTAACACACGATAGAAACCCTCTGAACCAACCAATAATGAAAGCTGACACAGAGGCAAGGAATCCACTAATAGGGTCAAATGGAAACCAAGGCACTGCATGAATCCCAATGTGTGATAATGAAAGCTGATGTTGAACACAAGGGAAACCACTCAGTCAAAGACCCATGATACTGATCGATGCTGAGCACAAGGTGACCTATCAATAATGAAAATAGGGCCAGGGTGCGGCTCTAGGCCTACCCTTAGAGCAATATGTCATCGTCGATAAGGACAAGACCCGCCAGCAAGAAGTCGATGGAGACCTTCTCAAATTGGCACGAGTAAAGAACCAATATAACTGATGCAATAACAAACAAGACACTGACAACCAGGGATAGTCGATTGAAAAATAGGTTAAGAGACACCGCAGAGAGGTCGACTCAATGCCAAAAGGTGAAAATGGTCAAAATTCAATGCAGTAGTACAACTCAACACAAAGGAGCCTCTAGGGCATAAGGCCAGAATGAAGCGAAGAAGCAAAGAGGAATGAGTCTTCAACGCACAAGTCATGGTGGGACTAGAGAGGACTCCCGAGCCTACTCAATAAAACAACATGGGCAACCAATGTCAGTGAGGTGCTAACTATGATTCCCATGTAAAGGATGGCTCTACCATCATGTCATGATTTAAAAATCGGCGAGTGAACATAGTTTACTAACCATAACACGATGGGATCGACTCTTACGGCAAGTGTATCGACAAATGGAGGCTAGTATGCAAAATGCAACGGAAAAATGGTTTCCCTAACCTATATGCCAGTGAGTAAACGATACCTGCCATGACGGGTCAGCAGTCATGGAACCAATATGAAATTTCCAAAGAAGCATCCAAAAGTCCTGAAAAAACAACCTATTCCCGACAATCCAAGCTCACAAGTTAAAAGATTCATGAGACGAAAAAAATCAAGTTTTGAAAAAATTTGACATTTTCAAAGCTATAAAATGACATTTTGACTCACCATTTGTACCATTTGTGTTGAGAGCAAAAGATGTGGAGAAAAAAGAGCAAACTTGCCCCCCAAAGAATTGGACCGTTCAAATTGGATCAAAATCATCAGGTAACCCCCAATTCTAGCTTGCATTACTTTATGATTGTTTTTAGAAATTTTAATTGAGATTTGACCGTAGGAATTTATGTTAAAAATTTCAACGTAGCGTATACGTGGGTTGGATATTATAAACCCGCGTACACACAAGCCCTACACGCGACTGTGTATGAAAGGGACCCGCGTATATGCGGTTTGAAATTTAAACACAAAAAACTAACAGTTGAAACTTAATTTTCTTTCAGGATGACAATCACATGGAGAGAGAGGGAGCATACTACCATTGATAATGAAGTTATGAATGATCAGCAGGCCTTAGATGCATTGAGGGGATGTGGCTTATTGAAAATTTTCAAAATGCCCAATATGAAGGCCAACACCTGCTTGCTTGAAATGTTAATCCACTATTGGAGTATTCTAGATGATGCTTTTATGATTGATCAAATGCCTTTGAGGATAGAGGTAGATGATATCTACTTTATCACTAGTGTCTCCCAGAGAGGAGAAGTTGTACATTCAACTAAGCGGACACGAGGTAGTCTTTCAGTGGAAGACTGCGTACATATATACTGTCCTGGGCATCCGAAGAAAATTGGAAGCCAGATCCCAATAAAACCTGTGGAGAGCTTGTCCCTGAGGATCTTACTGTTCACCATAGCCAGGATAAACAGATCAGCTTCATTGCACCAAGTGTCACGAGTGTCCATGAGCTTGGTCGTGGAGTGTCTCACTACTGTTTTTGATTGGTGTACACCTCTTCTTACCAATATGAAGAGCCAGTTGTCCTCCATTCAGAAAGGGCAGACCAAAAATTTCGGATATGGGACCATTTTATGCTCCTTCTTCTTTGAGAAGGTTCCTGGGTTGCGCCCTAGAGTATCAGTTTCTATAAGTAGCCCCCGAGATCCTCGGATGGGTAGGTGGGCCGACCTAATGAAACGCCTTGGAGGCGGGGATGTGCCGAGGACTGCTTTCGATGATGAGTTCTTCTCCTGGTGGGAACAACAAATCATCGCTGTGGACGACTATCCCTATGTTGGCATGGATTTCAGAGGAGATCCGGATTTGGTGCTGCCACCAAACGCTGCATGGGGAGAGATAGGTAACCATTTTTAAAGTTTTTATCAATTTTAATATTTTTATGTGTTTTTTAAATATGAGAATGAACTTAGAAATATTTTAGATGGGATTAAAATACTAATATAATATTCATGTTCCAGATGTGGGTCCGGTACGACTAGACAGATTTCCGCGGCACAGGCGTCACGGAAGAGGCGCCGAAGAGGCAGCTGTTGAGATAGAGAGGGTCTTATATGCAGTTCAAAGAAACTTGGTGAGGTTAACTCACCAAGTACCTATGGTGGCCATAGAAGACCTCCCTGAGGAGATGCAGCGCCGCGTGGTAGGAGTACCACAAGACTAGGTTCTCATTCTTCGGCGTGTGGGAAACGTAGTGGGCACCTTCTTAGTCGCTCATCCTGAGCCCGGTCATAGATAGACTAGACATTATTATGGGCATTTAGTCCCGATTTTTTATATTATTTTTGAAACACTTTATGTACACACGGGCGGTTTTATGATATATATATACAGTTCTAGATTTTTTATGTTTGTTTTTATCTTGATGAATGAATGATATGCCAATCTAATGCTTGATTAGCAATAGAATTTGCTAATGAATTTTCAGATCGTGGAATGTGCAAATAAGTAATAAAAACAAATGATCTTTGCAACACCCTCACTCTAAAAAATTGGCGATATAAATAAGGATCCCGAACCCGATAAATGTTATTCAATTGTGACACTACCAGCTATGAGTCAAGATACACTACCAATGAATCAATTCCATAAGAAATAGCTTCGGATAGTAAATTAATGACGGCAGTATATTCAGCAATATTATTTGATGTTGAACCAATAAATACTCCCCTTGACACCATCAACTGACCAGTTGGATAATAAATCACCCAAGCTACGGAAGCGATATTCCGAGTGTGTCGACTAGCACCATTGGCGAATCCAAAATAGACCAATTCATCCATCAACACCTGCCAAAGCAGATCAAAAATTGTCGATATCACTAAAAATCCCGATAAAATATGTACAAAAATACAAAATATACAAAGCCATTCACTCGGTCGTAACCTAAGCAAAGTACTTCTTGAGGTAGAGCCCATTTCGGGGCTCTGCCAACTTGTTCCCTTCAAAATCAACTAATTCATAAGCCCCTTTTCCTAAAACTCATTTCAATATAAAGGGACCATACCACATAGACTTGAATTTGCCTGCCCCCAAGGTGTCTTTATCTTGGTCATAGACCAAGACAAGGTCGCCTTCAGAAAAGACTCAAGGACGGATAGCTTTATCGTACTGAGTTTTAACCCTTTTCTTATGAGCCTCATTGATTATGGTGGCATCTCGACGCTGCTCATCGAGATGTTCCAAATGAAGGAGGTGCTCTTCGAGACTAGAGGTCTCTGGAAGGAGCTCAATAGCCAGCTTAAGGGATGGAATTTCGCACTCAACAGGAAAAATAGATTCCAGCCCATAAACTAATTGAAAAGGTGTAAAACCAGTGGTAGTCTTTACCGATGTTCGGTATGCCCAAAGAGTCGGATACAACATGAGATGCCAATTGGAACGATTTTTTTCAATTGTCCTTTGCAGGATCGTCTTGAGGGACTTATTCACGGCTTCAACTTTCCCATTGGCCCGAGGATGATACGGAGACGAATGCTCCTGCCGAAAGCCCAACTTAAGAGCCAATTCAGACATCAGTTGGTTCTGGAAGTGACTGCCATGATCAGTGACAATCTCTCTCGGGATACCAAAACAAGAAATAATCTGATTGAAGAGGAACAATGTTGTTGTTTCACTATCATTTTTATAAGTGGGCATGGCCTCATCCCACTTCGTAAAGTAGTCTACGACCACTATAATGTACTTGCGATTCACTGCTGAAGGCGGATTACAAGTAGTGAATTCAATACCCCACTTTTTAAAACGACCGACAGTGATAGCAGGGAAAAGACGAGCTGGATGTGCGCGCATCTTCCGAGTATAGACCTGACAAGGGTGGAAATGTTTGACCACTTCAATACAATCTTTGAAAAGCGAAGGCCAAAAGTAGTCGGCACGCAAGATTTTTTGGGCTGTAACAAGCCCTGAAAAATGACCACCACAAGCTCCACTATGGCAATCATTAAGCACAGACTCTGCTTCCTCTAAGGTTAAACAACGCCTAAGGATTGAATCAACCCCTCGGTGATATAATGTATCACCAATGATGACATAGTTCTTAGCCAGGTGACGTAATTTTCGATGTTCATCCTTGGAGGAAGCAGGAGGGAACTTCGAAGTCTGGAGATAGATGATGATATCTCCATACCAGGGGTCTTGTGAAGAGATGAGGAATAGATGTTCATCTGGGAAACTTTCCTCATAAATAATATCTTCTCCACAAGGCAGCTTGGAAATTAATTCCGCAAAAACTAATGATTTCTTAGACTTGGCTGACAAGAACTCGAGATTGAATTCTTGTAAAATAACAATCCATCAATTGTATTTGCCCCCAATCACTCGCCTATTGAGGACAAATTGGAAAGGATTGACCACTGCTAAGAAAAATGTTTTGCGTAGCAGAATATAATGGCGAAGCCGCTGGACAGCATGGACAACTGCCAAGGCCAATTTATCAACCAGAGAATAGCGTAGTTCAGGGCCTACCAAGCCTCGACTCAAGTAATAAATCACATGCTCTATGAGAGCATCATATTCCTGAACCAGAACCATACCTATGGTTGATTTTGCGGCTGCAAGATATAAAAGGAAATCTCTACCATAATCCAGTGGACTCAAAAGCGGGGCAGAGATTAACGCCTGCTTCAAGGCATCAAAAGATCATTGCGCAAAGTCATCCCATAAAAATGGAACTCCTTTCCTCAGCAAACACATAAATCCTTTAGTTATCTCAGCATAATTTGCTATAAACCGTCTCAAGAAATTTGCCTTTCCTTGAAGACTTTGAAGTTGTCGGATGGAAGATGGGGGAGGCAACTGAATTATTGCCTCTACCTTGAAGGGATCAACTCGAATCCCTTCAGTTGATACAATGAACCCTAACAACCGACCAGATGTAACCGCGAAAATGCACTTATTTGGATTCAACCGGATCTTGTAAAATCAACATCTCTCAAAAACTAACCGAAGGTGACTGGGATGATCGATCCTCTTTCAAGAACGAGCAGCTAAATCATCCAAGTATGCTTCGATGACATGCTTGATGTTGTGGAAAGCGTAAGACATGGCCCGCTGAAACGTGGCTCCAGCATTTTTAAGACCAAAAGGCATCTTTTTGTATGCAAAGGTACCCCAAGGACATATGAAAACTGTCTTATGCTGGTCTTCTAAACGGATAGATATTTGATTATAACCAGAGAATCCATCCATGAAGGAGAAAATCTCATTACCCGCACATTCATCAACTATCTGATCAATAAATGATGTGGGGTAATTATCTTTTGGACAAGATTTGTTCAAATCCATAAAGTCAATGCAGACGCGGATCGTTCCTTGTTTTTTATCAACTAGGACTGGATTAGAAACCCAATCCGCTATAGGAACGAGGTATATAAAACCCGCCTTGAGCAACTTTTCTACTTCAGCTTTAATAGCTGCTACTTTCCTAGGACTGACCGACTGAAGCTTTTGATGAATTGGCTTAGCGTTTTCATACGTCTTGATCTCATGCTGAACGATGGATGGATCAATACCAGACATTTCTTCATAATACCAAGCGAATACATAACTCTTTAAAGAGGTCAGTGTAAATTTGAATCTCTTCAGGGGAAGACTCAGCTTCGATGAAGACATTTTCTATCACATTAGGGTTCCTAGAGATGTTTATCGGTATGGTTTTTGAAATGACTGACATATTACCTTCGACACGAATCTGTGTTGGAGACAAAGGGTTTGAAACCATACAAACATCGCTAGTAAGCAAATTGGAGAACCTAGATTTGACTTCCTGCAATGGGGGAAGAAAATATGAACGATGGTGTAAATCTTCCCAAGGTCGATCTACACCCGTCATTGCTTCTAAGATTGCTTCCTTAGATGGTAAAACTGTATCTAAGCAATCCATAGTAGAAGTAGAGTCAAGGGTCCAAGCTGGGGCCACATCACCATCTAAATCTTCTTCTGAAAAAGGAGTATGATGGCCATCTGCAGATTTAACGATAGACTGATATCTAAGATCTACTGCAGACATAGGGAATGCCATTCCACCCACTTGTCCTTCATCTAATTTGGTTGTAGGCAAAGGCAAGGTCCAAGGGTCTGAAAAATAATGAGTCCGCAAGAACTCTTCCAATGAAGACTCTTTGGAGGACGAAATGGCATTGATTCTAGCTATAGGAGTGGGAAGATCAAAGGTACCCATCAATGAAGAATACATCCCAACTCCTAGATTCTTGATAGGTTGACAGGGGTTATCCATCAATGGAACAGTAGAATCCGAAGTTGCACGAGGGTCAACTGGAGCATAATCCAATTGATCAACCTTAACAATTTTCCCCTCATGAGGAAAACAAAGGACTTGAAACAGAGTTGAAACTACGACATCCATTTCATAAATCCAATTCTGTCCTAAGAGGAGATTGTAATCTAGGTTGGCATCAACGATTTCTACTTCGACATTAACGACCTTTCCTCCAACACATATAGGAAAGGCTGGGATATTCCCGTGTGGCCTATGCGAATGTCCGTCAAATGCTGTCAGGACAATGGGTGAAGGAATAGCTGAAGGTGATCCAATGGCCTTCCAACATGACATAGACATTACACATGTGGAAGCTCCCTCATCTATAATTGTTTGAAAAATATTAGTTTTCTGGTAAGTAGACTTTATTTGAAAATCCAAATGAGGAGGAAGTCTCTTTTTGACATTGAGCATGTCAAAAGTGAGCACTAAAGAATTGTTTGGATCGACTGCCCCGATCGCTGAAAGGAAAGCACTTCATTGAGTAGGACATGCCTGGAGTACCTCTAAAGCATACATAACACAAGGACTTTGAGCTAGATCTTCTACAATGGAGTAGTTCTGGGCTGCCCTAGCATTAGGGTTAACAGTCGCGCGCTTGGCGGAACCTTTCGGTATCCGAGGTATAGACTCGACAGAGGGTCGCTCAATATGAAGTGGATCCATATTTCCTGGAACAGATTTATCCTTAGATGTTTCTACTTCACCATAATCCTGTGACCGTGTAGCTACATTGACATTAGAACTCATCATGAAAACATTTGAGGAATTATCCTCTTCCTGGTTGCCCCCTGCAGAGGTACCAGGATTTGAGTTCGCGCCAGCAAGTAGTTATTGCCCTTGGGGGAAAGGGTTAGTTAAGACAACTTGGGAGCTAGAAGACCCTTGCTGCACTATCAAGCGCCGAGCATCTTGAATTTTTGGGCAAAGATGAGTCAAATGGTCTCCACTTCATAACTTGCATGGAAATTTAACTTTTTTCTTAGACTCTTTTCCACCCTCCCCAGCACCATTTCCAGGCTTGTTCACATTACCCTTCCCATCTTGATTCTTCTTTTTACCTCATCCCTTCTTCTTCCCATCGGTATTTTGATTTCCTTTGGGGTTAGAAGCCTGAACGACGTTTACGGAAGAAGGTTGGGAAGGTGAAGGAGTAAATGGTGCAGCCTGATTGGAAGAAGCAGTTTGTAGAGACAACTGCTGCAGTTGGCTCAAAAGGTTCACCGCATTTGCATCAATCGATCCAACAATACCATCAGCATGAGGGCTTGGATTTGGTTTGGCTATATCAACCGTAGATCTAGGAGCATCAGGCAAGATTTTCTGAAAAGTCCCAGGGTGAGAATATATCAGTTCTAACTGTTGGGCGCGATAGATAGCCTGCTCTTCTGAATACACCCCGGACATAGAAACATCCTTGGAGATCTCGAGTTGTAATGATTTTAAAAACCATTCGAGACGGAATTCAGGTGGAATTTCGACTTTGATGAGCCTCTTTCTCCATCTCCATTCCTGGATATGATCAGAAATGTGAGTAGCCGTGTCCTGATGAAAATGGGCTAGAAGTTCAGTTCCGGCTTCGTAATGGACAGGGAACTGAAAATGGTTTAAGAAAATGTTAGCGAAATTGGCGAAAGATGTAAAGGTGCCCCCTGGCAACTTGATATACCACTTAGCTTCATTCCTAGTTAAGGTTCGCTGAAATAATCTCAACCTGATCAAATCATCGATTAGGGAGTTAGATGAACACCATAAATGGAACGTGGTTACATGGTCGCCCGGGTCTTCACCACTCTTCCCTTCGAATTTTGGGATATCCGACGGAAGTTTGGTTGGGACCAGAGGCCAAGCCAGATTGTATCTGATTGGATCATTCGTCAACTTCGTCAAGTCTGGCAGATTGAGCGTGGCCAGAAACAGAAGACATGGAGGACCTTGGGGATTCCACCCAGATTGGGCAGGGTTCCCAAAAGTCTGAAAAGAATGACCTGGATTTTGAAAGGCACCAGGTTGCTCAAAGTAACTGGTAGAACCTACTGAACCAAAAGGTGACCCTTGTGGTCTAGCAAAACTCGGAGTTTGACCAACTCTAGCCGGAAAACCTCCGTAACCAGCAAAGTTTCCCCCTAACGAATTATTGTAAGGAGCTGACAGCCCCTGGTAAGGGTTCCAAGCATTAGCTAAGGGTGGAAAAATTTGAAATGAATTCACTGAGGAATACGACACATTCCCTTGTTGGCCGAAAAACTGATTCCCAGTTCCTATCCCACTAACCGCAGGGTTTGTCCAACTCTGGAAGGGATTACTACCTTGACCTGTGAAAGGAAAAGGCATAGACCCCATTGTCGGATTGGAATGTGGTATATGACCACTTCCAAATGGGAAACCCTGAAAAGAGGCCGATCCACTCATCATGGACGTGGAGGCGGTTAATGGTACACTTAATGGAACTGAAGGAATACCTTGAGAGGGCATTCCAAAAGGGAAGAATCCAAAACTAGATGCATTGGCTTGGGAACTTCCACTCATCGACGGAATGGAAGTAGACCCAAATAAGGATGTGCTAGCAGTAGACCCAAATAAGGATGTAGAGGGGATGGAAATAGTTCCTCCCCCTTGCACTGACATGGGAGTCTGCATACTCGCAGCACTCGTGGTGGATGCCATGCTTCCAGTAGTGGTCATCGAAGGGATAGATGTGTGTGGACCTGGGCTTGAAGGCCTGTGAGTCGGAGTTCCAATGTATAACAATACGTCTGGATGATCGGGAGGCAGAGGAGAATTCGGAGCCGCAACCGACTCTGAAAGCTCTTCCACTTCAATACTATCTTCCGACTGGAAGAGCACTCGAGAAAGAACTGGTGTGTTCCTCTCTAGCTCTGTAGTAGTACCAAGTCTATCTTGTGAACTAATGCCCCCAAGCGGAGGATCAATCTCTGACGTGCCTACTGCCACTGGTTGAAAACCACTGGTAGAATCGCTCCCATGCTTTCTAGGAGAAGGCTCTAGACTCGAAGGTGAAAGCCCACGAAGTCTACAGGACCACCGAGGTGGTCGATCAGCTACTTTGAATGATTTTATAAGATCTACTTAAACACTCAAAAAAATTGAAAGCTAGGCCGACTAGGAGCATAGAACACACACTAAAAATGTCCCTAAAGAATTCAATAATCAAACAACTTCCAAGTATTTCCGCTCCGGGTGATTAGGACCAGACACCATAATACAAGAAAGTTAAATAATAAGGGCCTTCCGAAAATAGATTGGGGTAATTACACCCCAATTCTACTAGCGCAGTTATCAGAGGTAGTTACGTTGACCTCCAGACAATAGCCTTTGCCGGTGCAAGCCCCCAAGCTTCGTAAGGGTGCCCTCCAGAAGTACCGTTGAATGTGATGCAACATCAACCTCAGGTGCCACAGGATTCCCCTCCGCAGCCACCTATGTAGATCCCTAGGATAGGCAACTAAAGATACCAACTCGTATCAGAAGCCGGGCGGAATAGTCGTGAGGTAAGATCCAACAAGTAAGAGAGGGGGTATCTCTCGTCCTTATCTTCACAAACCCTCGTGCTTAACTCCCAGTCACGCAGCTTTCCCAGTTTCCCTAACGCTATTGGATTTCACTCTTTATTCAGACTTCTATGTTTTACAATTTAGAATGGCCTTGGAGAGTTTACTCTCCTCTCACCTAATCCAAGGCCCTAAATAACCTAAAACTTGTTGGTGTATCTGATTGACAATATAAAAAGTTCTAGTTTATTTTATTAAGCGCTTGATTTTAAGTGGCTGTTCTTTTAAGTCAAGGGACAATATGGAAATGAAACCGATGGTGTTTTATGACACAAAATAAATTAATGAAAAACTAACTTATATGCAATGCACTTGTTTGTTCTTCGATGAAAAGCAACTTCTACTTGGGTTCTAAGAAACTTCTATAAAGCAAAAACTTTTTCCTTTTCTTTTCTTGTAGCAGACTTCACACTCACAAAAACTAAAAAACTATTGATGCTTTAATAATGCAAAACTACCCTAATGCAAGGTGTACATGATAATGCAAAATTCTAGATTACTCTAAAAGAGATGAAAGCAATTGTTTAAAACTTTTTAATAAGCCAACTTAAATGTTTGAAGAGAATGCAAATTTCAAATAAAAATTTTCCTCCAAATAAGCAAGGCAAATCTCGAAAAATCACAATTCACTTTCACAAAACCAAAGAAACCAAAATCAAATTCGGCAAAAGAAAGCAAAAACAATGTTTTTGAAGAACTTTTCTTTTTCAAGAAGCAATGAAAACAACTTTTCAAAAGCACTCAAAATGCCATCAAAGACTCAAAGACTGAAAGCAAAGCACAAGGAAACTTTCTAAGTTACCAATTCAACACGAATGAAAACTTGAACAAAAAAGTGTTTCGACTTGCGCTAAACGATCCAAAAGCAACAAAAATAGTTTTGAGAAACTGATCAAGAAATCAAGAAAGACAAACTTTCAAATTCATCAACAAGAAACTTTAGAAAAGCAAGAAGAAGGTGTATGGCCACAAAAATGATGGGAATAAAAGCAAGTAGAATAATAATGAAGTTTGACACAAAGATTGCAAACAATCTTCTATTCGGGAAGACCAGAAAAATCAAGAACCTCTACAAGAAGCTTTGTGTGTTCAAACACAAATCATAAAACTCCCTCTAATGCAAATCGAGGCCACAACTTTTCAAAGCATGAGAGAATTCACAATAGTAAGTTCACTGAATAATTAAATTCTGAAGACAGAAACTTACCACTCAGAAACCACAAAGACCAAGAAACAAATCTTTCTGGGGAGAAAGATTTGAAAAAAGCATGCAAAAAATTGTATATGCGACTGTGTCCCTACACAGGTACGTGTACACACGCTTCTGCCAAAAGAAACTCACGTATACGTGGTTTCAGTTCACAGAAACAAGCGTGTATGCTTTTATAAACAGACAAAGATGCATATATGAAGTTTTACAAGAAAAATAAAAATGAGGCTTGATGAAAAAGACCAGACTTGAACTCTGAGTTCCTACAGGAGCAGGCAATACTGTCACAGTAAGCAAACTAAAAACTGAGCCCTGATTGACACTGAACAACCCAAACTAAGAATAACAAGATTGTTATCCCTAGCGGAGTCACCAATTCTGTTGAGGGAATAAGTCCCCTAGGGATTTGGGTCAGAACCCTATCAGAGCAGGAGTAGTCTATAGTAAGAAACACACATAACACTCAGGCAATATGCTTAAATAAACTAACTATGCGAGGATGAACATACTCGGATGTCCTTTGTTTGGGTAGTTCCAGCCAGGGTTCAAACGCTCTGCAACTACTGATGACCTTTGAATATGCAGATCAACCAATTCGAATACACATAGCAACATATAAATAAAGCATTATAGTGAAATCAACTTTATATCATATAAATAGATGGTTAGTTATACACCAAAATAGTCATTCATACATAAACCATAACAATAACATCTGATGCATAAACAAAGTCGATCTCAGGAACAAGACAACGTTTCTTTTTATTGTAGAAAACTATAATAAACATGGAAAGAGTTCACCCAAGTCTTCCTCTTCCGGCTCCAAGCGGAACCGTCCTCCAGGTCCATCCAGTCCCAGTCTTCGACAACCTCCTTCCATAACCAATACCATGATATCTCCAACAAGTGAAAGAATATCAACACTCAAGGAGTAAGGGTTTCCTGATCTTGGGGAAGTGAAGCACAGGGATACTTCAGACTTGATCAAGGGATAATCTCAATATGGTAATTCTATCATTTCTCTTCTCCTAAAGGCCTTTCCATTGAAGTATTTTTATACTTCTCCAAAATTAGTTTTTTAGTTGGGAAACAGTTGGGAACAATTGGGCCACGGGCACTACGAGGTAATCAACAGGTAAAACCCGTGATCTCCACACATAATTAAGGAAATTTATTTTTTTTAAGTGTTTTAACACATATACGCGGGTTGGGTATTGACTAACCCACATGTACTCGCTTTTATCACAGGGCAAAGTAGCGTACTGGAAGTAAAACATTGTTTTTAAAATATTTGGACCAAGTCTGGAAGGAGGGGTTGCCCTAGGCCATAAACCAAGCATCACAAATACCAAGGGTGATATTTGGAGCTATAACACATATGATTATCATGTACTTAATTCCATGCTATGTTTAATCAATAGATCATTATCATATGCTTTGATGGGTTTCTGTTTCTATTTGTGTGTAGGTAGTTCTCAAGCGGCTTAAGTACAGGAAGGAGCAACAGAATCGGTCAAGGGAGATAAGAAACAAGCGGAAGCTACAAGTAGGTTCTCTATTCTCTTATTTTATCTATTGTTTATAGAAAAGGTGAAGAATGCTTTGTACTGTTGTTTCTAGATTAAGCTACTAGTCTAGAGGGTTAGGCGTTTATCCAAGAACACTAAAATTTCCCAAAACAATGAGAAGAGATGTGATAACTATGCTGATTATGAGATCACATTACAATGAAGTTGAAAGACCCATTTTAACATTAGTAGCAATGAGGAAACCATAAACATCCAAAAACCTAACTCTAGGAGATGAAATTCCAAAAGGTTTGTGGGCATTGATGGGGATAGTTGGTATGTTAACTTCCCAAGGTTTTAACTTTTGCATAAAAACTCTAGTTGGCATGCTTGGTAGCTTGTTGGAAAGGTCTAGCCGAGAGGTACACATTCCAACTAGGCCCAATCTAGAGCTTGTGGTTATATCCTTGGCCCTCCCATTAAAAAAAAATTCGTTTAGGGCCTCGAAATGGCTCCAAAAATTTAGGACCCAAAAAACTGTAGAAAAATTGATAAGATGGAGAATGATGCTTTGAGCCAGTGGAATAGGTGGGTGGCCATGGATATCCACATGGATCAGTCCTCCCCCCTTGGGTATAAATAGTCTCTATTGTGTTGAGTTCCCCTATAAGATGGGGGAATCTTTTATTGAACTTGGCCCTAGGTGAACTACTTGGTGCAGGAGCTACACTACTTTGAAAACCCAATAAAGTTGAATCCTCTGTTGACTAGTTCCTTTAACCTGTGTTTCCATGAACTCATCAATGGTTTCCAATTCCATGCAATATAGGTTGAGATCTATTAGTTTCAACTGCTTTATTATCTCTGATGTGTTCAATAATAGTGGAAAGTATGGTCGAATGAGATCCATATTGAACATTGAGTGTAAGCCATGAAAGGGGGAATACTTAGCTCAAAAGCATTGTCACCCATAGCCTTGGTGATGGTGTAAGGTCCATAGCAAAGTGGATGAAGCTTTTGATGGGGTCCTGTAAGGTGCACTTTTTGGTAATGCAACCAAACCTTGTCTCCCACCTGAAATTTGTGTGGCACCCAGTGTTAATCATGGCACTGCTTGTACTTAGTATTGGATTTCTATAAATTATCATGGACCTGTTGATAGATTTGTTAATTTGTTCAATATATTCGGTGGCTTTGTTGGCCTTAGAGTGAGCATGGGAAAATTCCCCCTATGTGGACACAAAGGGTAGCGCTACATCAATTGTTGAGAAATTGCAACAAGAAATTTCAGTTTAATTTTTCCTTGAATTAAACTATGAATTAAATTTGAATTCTATTATCATAGCAACTTAAAATAGTTAAATTAAGTTTATTAAACTTATTTAACTTAGGAAATTCGAGTTGTAAGTGTTTTGGAAGTCATGTATATGTTCTCCCTACTTTGTAAGAGTCTAGTGTGAGTTAATTGTGAGTTGTAAAATAGAATACTCAGTTTCATGAGTCATTTCAGTGAAATTAGTTCTCAAATTGATTGAGAGAACTAATAGTGAGTTAATAGTCAGCGGTGACACTAATGAACTCCACCAGTGCTACTCTAGTTAACTGAATATTTACTCACTAGAAACTCATGCATGTCGATTTTGAGAGAGACCCAGTTGAGACTAGAGTGCAGGGATAATGTACTATTTGTTTTAGATTTTTCTGAGTTGCATTGATAGTGCATGCAATCAGGAATTGATTCTTAAGGAATTGCATAGTTTTTAGAGGCTTTATTTCCCTTTAAATACAAGCTATCCTTCATAGGAATTACACATTGGAATAGAGACTTTGAGAGCTTGTGAATTGGCTAAGCTTTGGGCTTGAGCTTGCTTATGAGTTGGAGATTGAATTTGCTAAGTGTTGGGATTGTTCTAGAGAGAACAAGCATTGTAATTTCATCTTTATTTTTGAGTTTAATACAAAACAGATAGTGGGGTTTTGAGTCGTGGTTTTTCCCGGATATTTGTTGTGTTATGTGCATTTGATTCTTTCTTCTATTAATTATTGTTTGCTTGATGTTTATGGGCTTCCGCTGTAAAGGGTAGAAGTAGATTCTTGTCTCTTGCTTTAGCAAATTGCATTAGCTTGTGAATCTACATGATTTTCTACATTAATAGAACCCAACGGTTGAAGTTTCATGCTCACTTAAAAAGGTTTGCAACTAATTGAGCTATGGATGGTTTTGTTGTAGATCTGTTAAACATAGGGGAGACTGTCATCCCATGTGCATGGATGCTTGGAGTTGTACATGCACAAGATATGCACAATAATCTTGTTGTTGACCTCTGTCTGGCTATCAATTTGGGGGTGGAAAGCAATGGATTTGGCGAGCTTGGTGTCCAATAGTGACTATAGGCTTGACCAAAATGTGCTTAAGAACCTATTGTCCCAATCTAGTATGATGGTTTATGGTATGCAAAAATGTGCCCATACCTATTCGAAGAAGAGCTAGGTAGGGGCCTCTATATTGATATTCTTCTTGTAGGTTGTTAGAATGCCCATCTGTAGTAAGGAAAACCAAACACCCCCCATTACTTCAAATAATGGGAACCCTTTACATTAATTTTTGGCTAAACACATTTTTATGATTTTAATTTAAATTAATTGTCTTACAATTTTTCCTTTTTCACTTTCGTTGAATTTATATTTTGGTTGTTTCATTGAATTCAACTTTTCACTAGCTTTCCATTGATACTTGTTTCGCCTCATTTGGTTAACCGGTTTGTAAATAACACTCCTTTGAAGTTTGATTATTTTTGTTAGTTGGGTTAATAGATGTATAAAATGCATGATATTTCAATTTTTACAATTAAGATAGTCATTCATTGTAAATATTAACTCTTAGTTAATTTTCACTATTTTTTTTTTAATTTTATTTTCACTAACGGTTCTACAAAATGACCTAGCCAAATTATAGAACAATTGAACAATGTGTTTCGGGTTCTCGTAATTTACTCCAATTTATTATTTCAAAACAATTTGCCAAATCTGAAATCTCAAAATTGCAAAGTAACTGTAGTTCAATTTATAGAATATTTAATTCCAAATAGACCCCACTTCTCATTACATCCTCCCTTCCGAAATCCAGAAATTAAAAAATTCGATCAAAAAATACGATACAATATATCACATATCACAAATTTAATTGTACATTAATTTAGCAATTCACGATTTGCGATTTTGAAATTATAAATTTTTTAAATTAACCTCCTTATGACTTTTGTGCCCGCTTCACCATGACCTCACTCTCAACTCACCCTCCTTATCACTCCACCTCACACCACTCACTCTCTCATCCATTAACGTTAACACCTCTCCTCACATAACACCATTTCTATTAAGCCTCCATATTATTATAGTCACGTGATTTTGGTTTGTAATGAATTGAAATAATATGGTTTTAATAATATTATATGTATTGTATTTGTATTTTTATTTTTATTTTTTATTTTTTTCCGAAGAAAAAGCGAACTTTTTATTGAAGAGATAAAAAGTTACATTGCATATGCATAGCATTCCTTTGTTGTTATGGAGCAGTCCATAACGCTGCAGTGAAACAAAAATTGTCCTTTTACTAAGGACCACCTGTCCATAAGCTTGCAAAACTGTTCTAACCAAAAGCTAAAGCTTTTCCAGCTATAGTTTTTTAGAGCTTCTCCCTAAAGAGGTTATAAAAACAGTCATAGAAAAACAGGTCTCCTCAGAAGAGGAAAACAACCTTTACATCAGAAACGTATTTGCTTAAAAGTATTTTGTCTTATGATTACGTTCCCTTGAGTTCCAAAAGAAAGACTAAAAACATAGCATTCTGAAACCAATCCCTTATAAAAACACTCCCACTTGAAGTTCTCGTTGCAATCTGAAGAAGCATCCAATCATCTTTACCACAATTCACGACACTCAGTTTGTTGCTCAAGAACACTTTCAGCAGGCATAAGGGCAATGGCAGAGAACGCTGTTTCTTCAGGAAGAATGAGAACCGATCTCGATTCCCTACATTCTGAATGTGTAGATGCAGAGCGATCACTATCCCCAATCCCCACGGTCATATCGGTGTTGTCATCTATGGTGGAGCGGACTCTCGCCAGAAATGAAAAGCTTGCAGCCTCTTACAACCCCGCCTATTTGCTTCCCCTATTTTCTAAATGTAGGGGGGAATCTCTGACACTTGGATCTGTCCATGCTCTTCTTCAACGATTTTCCAGCTACCCATATTCAGCTGCAGACCTTCCTTGGATAGCTTATCTGTTGTATCATTACGGTCCCTGTATATGTGGGATAGTGAGAAGCGGTTAAAAGAAGTTTTTAGAACCTGAATATCATCAACCAAAGAAATTAAAATATGATTTCTGCACATGCTTTGACCATTAACCCAGTTAATGACATTTAAAGAATCTTCGAAGATCTAAATCCTGAAAATGCTCCTTTGGATGAGCCAACAAAGAAGGAGTTTTAAGGCCGATATCTCTGCATAGTTGTTCGATCCGGAACCTAGACCAACAGAGGCTTTATAAGTCTGATGAGTATTTGTGTGGAAAACTATTCCTGCACCTGCCCTATTGTTTTGAGAGGCCCCGTCGAAATATGCCCAGGGAATGCCTTCTTGAATTTGTTCTATCCTATTCTGTCTTGGAACTTTGTTCTTCTCTGGATCAGGGATATTTGAGTAGATCATAATAATTTGTATTGCTATAGTTGTTCCCTGGAATTCCTTATCTTGAAAAATGCTCCGATTTCGTGCGATCCATACCCCCCAATAGATTATAAGAGGTAAGTTCCACATGTTTCCTTCCGGATGATTTTGCCACCATTTTTCCCAGGCTTCGTTCAGATTCCTTCCTACCCAATCTATCTTCTTATTCATCAGTTTTTATGCCTCTGCTTAGACATTTTTGGCTACTGGACAAAAAAGAAATAAGTGGTTGATAGTTTCAGAATCCGTTCTACATAAAGAACATTGACCCAGTCCTTGCAAATATCTGGCTTGTAGAATATCCCATGTAGGTATTTTCCTTTTTAAAATGCACCAAAGGAAGAGCCTGGCTTTCGCTGGGCATTTTAGTTTCCATAAGTTCCTAGCCCACCATTCAGGCTCTTCCCATCCTTTTCTTGACATGATGAATTTATATCCATTTCGTGGGGAGTATTCTCCTGTATCAGCATGAGCCCAGACCAGCTGATCCGATTCCTCTTTTATTCTGACATTTGTTCTGGATAGTTCTTGTATATATGCATTCCATTCGTTCCACCAAAGGGCCTCTAAGTCCAAATCTTCGCCTGATTTCCAAGCTTGTCCCCACATTGAAGAGTGCCCAACTTTCTCCACCTGGTTTAGGGAGAAAATACCTTTTGATTCTAACTGTCCAATTAGTCCAAGGGATAGGGCATAGTTTTCATTGTAGCCCACCCAGGGGTCTCTTCCTAACTACAAATTTCTCCCATTCCCTATCTTCCATGCCAACCCTTGTTCAACTACTTTGAAGGATTCCACCGTTGCTTTCCATACCACCAAGACATTCTTCTTTTTCTTGTTTTGGCTCCTTATCCAGTCTTCTAACAGGATCAGATCTATATATTTTCTCTTTACAAATCTTGTCCATAAATTTTCCAACTTTATGAGCCTCCAGCCTGATTTTGCTGCCAGCGATAGACTAAAATCATAAAGGTTTTTTATTCCCCATCCTCCCCATTCTTTTGGTCTTGCCACTTTATCCCAGGCAACCCATGGGAGAACAGAGTCTTCCTTCGAGCCTGCCCAGAGAAACCTACTGCATATTCTTTTTATTTTCTCCAGTATCCCTTTTGGTACCCAAGTTAAGGCTGCCCAGTAAATCGGCATGGCTAAAATCACTGCTTTGATTAGGGTCAATCTCCCTGCTCTGGACAGCCATTTGTAGCTCCAATGCACAATTCTGGATTCTATTTTGGCTATCAACCAGTTCCAGTCTTCTTTCCTGTATGCGTTAGGCTTTAGCCAAAAGCCTAAGTACTTAAAAGACACATCCATATTGCATATATCAAAAGGAAAAGATGAAAGGATCTGTGCTTTCTCTTGTCTATTTAAACCTTCCTGAATTATCTGAGATTTTCTGTTATTTATGCACATTCCTGTTGCTTTCAAGAAAAGGTCAAAAATAAGTTTTAATTCCTTTATTTCATTGGAGGTTCCATTTGAGAATACCAAAATATTATCAACAAAAAGAAGATGGGATATGAACATATTTACCGCCACTTCTATCCCTTTTACCTTGCCTTCCCTTTTGGCCTTTTTAATCAGCTGGCTTAGTCCTTCAGCAGCTAATAGGAAAAGCAAGGGTGACAAGGGGCATCCTTGCCTCAAGCCTCTCTGTCCTTTGAAGAAAGAAGTGGCTGCCCCGTTTATGAGGACCGCATAACTGACATTTGAAAAGCAGCCCATGATCCAACTGATAAAATCCACTTTGAAGCCTAAATGGGTTAAAAGCAGCCTGAGATAATTCCAGTTAATTCTGTCATATGCTTTTGATAAGTCAATTTTTATTACAGCTCCCTTCATGTTCTTCTGCTTAACACTGTGCAAGGTCTCCTGCGCCACGCCTATAGCTTCATGTATCTGTCGCCCATTTAGGAACCCAAATTGTTCGCTGGATATGCATCTTGTCAATATCGGCTTTATGCGAATCGCAATCACTTTGGCAATAATCTTGTAAATACTATTGCATAGTGAAATAGGCCTGAAGTCTTCAAATGTTTCAGGGTTTTCCTTTTTAGGGATGAGGGCTATAAAAGTTGCATTAAACGGACTGTATACCTCTCCCTTTCTTCTGGATTCATCAACCACCTCAGTTATCTCAGAACCTATCAAATCGAAAAAATGTTGGAAAAGCTCAATGGTCCACCCATCCGGACCTGGGCTTTTGTCTTTGGCCATTGATTTGATGACATAGCTCACTTCTTCCTGAGTGACTTCGCTCATCAGTTCCTCTGCTTCTTCCCCTTCCACATACCGAGAAAAACATTGAGCGGTCTTGATTATTTCAGCGATTGTAATCTCTCCTTGGTCTGAATACAAGCTTTGGAAGTGCCTTTGCCCAAGCGCTAAAAGGGACTCAAACGTCTTTATCTCCCTACCCTCTTCATTCTTGAGGTTCCAGATTGTGTTTACAGATTTCCTTCCTTTTGCATAGTTATGGAAGAATTTCGTGTTTTCATCCCATGACTTAAGCCAAATCGCTCTGCTCTTTAACCTCCATTCCTCCTCTCTTGCCAAAAGAATTTGGGATTGGCGTTTTTCCAAGGAAAGGATCTTCTCTTTTGATTCTTGTGTTGCATAACTATCCTCTTCTATGCTTTCCAACCTTTGTAATTCCTCTGTGATCCTAGATAAATCTTCATTCTGTTTCTGCTTCTTGTCCTTTGCCCATTCAATAGTAGCTTTCTTTAGTTTCTTTAAATTTTCCATAAACAAATACCCCTTGTCCTCGGTTGAGTTTCTGTCTGGGTGTTGCCATGTTTCTTTGAACAGTTTTTCAAAGGATTTCTCTTGCAGCCATGTAGCATTGAACTTGAAAGGAGTTGCCGGCTTAAGTGGAGGCCTGCATATTTCTAAAGAGATTGGAAAATGATCCGAGGGTCCTCCCTCTTCGACCCATTGTCTAAACAGGGACACTCTGGAGGATAACTCTTCGTTTATAAGGAAGCGGTCCAGTCGTTTTGCAACTCTTGCTTCTCCTACTCTTCTGTTCCTCCATGTCGGCTTGATCTTGATTGGATTTGCATCTATCAAGTTGTTAGAGATTAAAAGATTGTGAAAAAAATCAGAGAGTGAGTCCTCTCTGGCTGTTGGGCCCCATGCCTCTGCCCTACCAATTGAGAAATTCAGATCTCCACCCAAAATTAGATTTTTGTCTTTCACCACCGATTTTGATAGAAATTATGTCCAAAAGGATACTCTTCCCTGACAAGGTCCATAGATATTAATCAATGTTAAGGGAAATGCGAATTCTGGGGACTGAAATTCAATGCCCATTGCATGCTTCATGCCCCATTGATTTGTGATCTTTAATTTCCCTTCCCTGTACCCTACCGCCATACCTCTGGAGTGTCCTATTGAGTCAATTGCTGAGAAATGCCAGCCCGACAAAAGGGAATCCAGTGCAGCTTCTACTTCTACACCCTTCCCCAAAGTTTCCTGTAGAAAGAAGATATCCGCCTTTGAATTTAAAATCATCTCCCTGAGCGCCAGCTTTTTGGGTTTACTGGCTAAACCCCTACAATTCCAGGATGTGAAAATCATTTTAAACCATTGTCAGGGGTCTGCACTACTCTAAGTGCCCCGAGAATTGATAGTTGTTTACCATCAGCTACATCGTGTTTTGCTTTGACTTGGGCCTTGGAAAGCTTTGATTTCCTTCCTCTAGACTTCCTTTTTGAACACTGTGCAGAGGACTGACCTATTCCGCCAACAGAGTCTAAATTCTCAGACTTGTTGTCTAGGGATCTAAGATTATAGTGGCAGAAAGGAGGAGCGACTGAGGGGGGAGGCTCCTCATAAGGGCCATCATCACGATTCAGATTTATGGAGGGAATAGCAGCCGAAATGATTTCAACTTCATTTTCCACTTGCTTTTCAATATGCATTTCCATAAGATCATTATCTTCAGTAATACATTTATTATTTTTTACTTCAGACTTCAAGCATTCATATTTTATTTCAGAAGGAAAAGATGTATTGCTTGGGTCCAAACCCATACCCTTTGAGTCCTCGACTTGAGAAGGATTTTGTAATTCTGCCGCTTCCTTGCAGATCTCCTGAGCTGCTCCTTCGATCCCATACATGGTTGCAGCTTCTTCCCTACTAACCATATTGACTTGAAAAGTTTCCTCCGATGTTTTCCCCTCTTGCATAGTATCCACCTCCATGACCCCTTCTGGTTGGAAAGACGAAGGTTCTGTCCTCTGGCTTGTTTGGTTTTGATTCACTACCTTCTCAATCTGAGCAGTTGTCTTTTGATATGTCCTACGCCTTCTCCCTAAAGGGCATTCCTTAGCCAAGTGTCCATAGGCATGGCACCTATGGCATCTAAAAGGCAAATGTTCGTAATCCAGAACCTGTTCAAAAACATACTCTTTATATTGAAGATTGATTTTTTCTGCTAGGCCTCCACGCGGATTTAGACTGACTAGAATCCTTGCCATTGCTTTGTTCTGTGTTTGCAAGAATGACATATCCACTTCCAAATATGTGCCCAACCTGTTCCCTATCGCTTTAAACACTGATTCCACCCAGAGAAAGGATGGCAAACCCGGAGCCCTTACCCACACCGGAAAAGCATCTGTTTTTTCATGCATCGCATCGAACATTGGTCTCCATTTTTTGAAAAGAATAGGTATGCTTCCGAAGGCCCAGTTCCTTTCTACCACCCAGTCTGCCGCTGCCTTATTCTGTATTGTATTTTTATTATAATTAATTTTATTTTAATTATAATGTTTTACTATAATTTAAATTATAATATTAATATAATATAATAATATTTTAATTAAAATTTTAAATTATTTTTACAATAATTTCTGTTTATAACTAATAATTTAACTGTGATTAATTAATTTTGTTTTTGTAAGCTTAGGTAGGACTTTCTCATTTTCGAGTTTTTACATGTTCGTTATTCACCCCATTTCCAGAGAGGGTAGCACAAGAATCGAACCCAAGATCTCTGGTTTGGTGAGACTTCATTTCCATGGCCATTGCCACTTGAGCTAGCCCTTTTGGAAAACTATGATTAATTAATATTAACAAATTAATCATTGTTATTTAATTTAGCATTAGAATTTAATTTAAAAATTCTATTTTTAATTTAGGCAACAAAATTTCTAGAATTCTAGCAATTTTGACTCATCAACTTTGTAGACTCATAAATTGAGTTTTATTTGGTCAAATGAGGTTCATGACGGCTTATTGGATAAATAAAATCATGGAGATTATTTCTGAAGTAGTTGAAAGATCGGATTTGATCATTTAATAGGTCTAAAATTCAGTAGAAGATCCGATTTTTTAAATAAAATCAATTTTCTGAGTTTTGTTTTATGCTTTCTCATTTGCCTACAAGATCTATTGAGTGTAGATCCATTCATCTATGTTCTCATTGACCAATTAGATCCTCATAGGCATCAATAGAAAGCTCATATTTCATTTTCATTTAATTATTTAATTAAGTTTTGATTGGATATGTTTTAAATACCTGATTTGGTATTTTGTTTTATTTTTGCATTTAATTTATTTTTGATTTGTTTTTGCAGGAAAACAGTTGAAGAGATGATAAGATCTCAATCAATGAGAATGATCCAACAATATAAGAATTGGATTTTGGGTCAATGAAAATTGATTGAGTAGAACTACTCTTCAATAACTTTCTTATTGAGAATTCTTTTTGTAAAAATTATAAATAGTAGATTGTAGAATGTATTAGGGACTTCTCTTCTCTGCAATTCTGGAATTCTTAAAGCACTATTGTAATGATGATATAGAGTTGTAGATGAGAGGACAAAAAATCTTAGATCTGAGGATTATTGAGATTTTTCTTTTTACGTTCTGAATTATGTATGGAGAACAGCGCTTGCACTACTGCAACTATTGTTTTAAAAACAGAAGTTTAAAGCATTGTAAAAGACTATTGGAGACCAGAGCCAAAGAAACAAATTCAATAAATTGGTATTTATAATACTATTATTTTAAATATTGGTTTCATTTTATGATGGCAAAAATGTGTCATTTTATTCATATTTCTACACTATTGTCAGTATGAGTAATTTATCTCAATTATATGTTATTATTTATCTCTGCTTTTGTGGGTTTGAATTCTAATTTTTGAGTAACTATTTACTCAAAAAATCTGTCTTTTAGTACAGATTTAACAAACAATAATATCATGTGAACTACTTCCTTATATTATTGTTTAATCATTCGAATTACTGATTTAACAATCAATATCACTTTGTGAACTACTTCCTAAATGTTGTCGATTGATTATCTCAGTTAAAAGGTCTCTGAACAGAATGTGTTTTTACATTCATAATGTCAGTTAATTGAACTACTTCATTAACTTGATATTTATTATAAATTTTGAAAATGCAACAAGATGATGGAGCTTAGTGAAAAGAAGTCACCTTCACTAAGTGGGCCCGCAGGCTATTTTTGGTGCAAAGTCTATTTTTAGACTATGTCTATTTTTAGACATATGGATCATGATCTATGAGTTGCAGGATGCTATTTATGGATGATTGGTCATGTTGGTAAAAATAGATGTACCTCTATTTTTAGACATATGGGCGGAGTCTATTTTTAGACTGCCAGTCAAAAAAATAGAACAATAGAATATTATTAGCTCTTAATAATATTTGGACTATAAACATTATCTTATCCTGTTGCAACACTTCAGTTCGAGCTACGGATGTGGCACATGAAACTGCCAGAAGGAAATACGCTTTTCCTATGGGTTAGTTGAGCTATTGCATGATGGAATTTAGTTAGAACTCAAGTGATTGAGTTTGGTGGAGTTGATTGAGGAGTTGATGGAGTTGTGTTCAGTTTGACTTAGTTGAACTAGTTGTATTTAGTCTAACTGCCAAATACACTAGTGATGAGTGATGTGAATTAATTATTAATTAATTCACTAATTATTAACTCATAAATCAACTAAAGAATACATCAGTTAACTCAGTGCATGGACAGTTCAGTGGAGACAAGTGTTAGAGGTGGGTGAAAGGGTGAGACTACTATCAGTTGTGACTATAGCTGTGCATGAGATTTGCACAATCATTGATTGAGATTGCCAATGAGGATTGCGCAGTACAAGCCAAGGGAATTCGAACTTGGATCTGATCTATTCTCAACTTGGATTGCGCAGTAGAGGCAGGAAAACAGTGGAGGAGATTTGAACCTGTGACTTGATTCAGATCTGAGCTAGTTTGTGTGTAGCAGGTGGAGATAGTACTGAGTACTTGTGAGGAGTATTGTACTATGTATTGTTACATGTTCTCTATCATTATAATATACAAATAGTTGGGGGTTTTCAGCTGTATGCTTTCCCCAGTACACACTGTGTTGATATGTGTGATTGATGTTTCAATGTGCACATGCGATTGTTTTTAATTCCGCAAATTGATGATCAACGTAGAGGAGGTTATGTATTATGCATGCATTCCGCAAATAGTGTATAATCAAGATAATCTTTGTGAATAAGTGTTATATTATTCAAAATTTCTACATGGTATCAGACTAGCTAATTTGTAGAAAAATTTCTACATGGTATCGGAGTGAAGTTGATCATTAGATCTATTATTCAGAAAGTGATTACATTTTATTTCTTCAGGCAGAGTCTGTAATCAGGCCAGGTAGCCTATGGATTCATCCTTCTTTTGGAATGTGAGATATCCGGTAAATGCCCATACAGTCAATCTCTGTACGAGAAATACCTTGTTCTCACGAATTTTAGATCAGAAGCGGTTGAGTTTTGAGCTGGTGGAATTCAAATTTGCAGCAGTGTTTTCTTGGTGTCGAAGTTGAAATGTCTTTCAACGAATTGCGATTGGATTATTCCCTTGAAGGCAGCTCGAATTATATTGCATGGAAAGACAGGATGGAGGTGGTGTTAGATGACAATGGGTTGAAGGAGTTCATAGAGGCTGAGGTCCCAAAGCCTATTGATGTTGCTCACGTTGAGGCTTGGCAAAAGAAGACAACAAAGTGTCGAAGGATTCTGTTGGAGGGCGTGAAGGATCACATTGTATCCAGCCTGCATGGAAAGGATTCTCCATACTTGATTTGGAAAGCGTTGACAGATTTATTCCAAAGCAAGAGCGACCAGAGGAAGTTTGCGCTCAAGGATAAACTCAGAAACATTAAGTGTGAGAAAGGAGACAGTATGCCCAAGTATCTCACGAAGTTCACCCAATGCCGGGATGAGCTGGGAAGTGTGGGGGTGACTGTCGATGATGAGGACTTGGTGAGCTTGGCTCTCCTTGGTCTTCTGAAGAGTTGGCATTCCTATCAGTACTCTGTAAATGGTTGAGAGAAATTGCCAGGATGGGAGAGACTTTGGTCTGATCTTGTGCAAGAGGAGATCAGGCAGAATACTAGGGACGGATCTTCATCAAAGGCATCTGATGAAGAAAATTGCGCTTTGGCTGCCAAAGCAAAGAAGGGGAAGAACAAGAAAGCTTCTCATTCTGGTGCGAAAGGCAAGAAGCAGGACATGTCCTAGGTGAAGTGCTTTCACTGTCACCAGCACAGACATTATGCCACAAATTGTCCGCAGAAGAAGAAAAATAAGCACGCTGCTGGATCTGCAGTGGGAGAGGCCTTAGCCTCGCAGTTTGAGCTAGATTTTTCGCTGATCGCATGCTTGGTATCAAGTGTGATGGGATCGGTATGGTTTTTGGACAGTGGTGCGTCTTTTCACATGACAGGAGACTGAGATTTGTTTTCTGATCTGGATGAGAAAGATCTTGGAGTGCACATCGAGATGGGTGATGATGGTAGATACAATGCGACCGTATCAGTACCATTTCCTTTGAGAGGGAGTCTGGTAAACCTTCATATTGAAGGAAGTGATGCATGTTCCAGGATTGAAGAAAAATCTTATCTCTGTGGCGATGTTAGAAGACAAGGGATATGATGTTGTCTTCAGTGAGGGAAAGGCTTTCCTGCGCAGTAAGACAACTGGAGAAACCCGGAAGATAGGGGTTTGAGTCAAGAACCTTTATCAATTGCATGTAGATGGCTGCACAATAATGGCATGCAAGGCAGAAGGATTGGTGAGCCAGGATGATGGTGAGCTGTGGCACCGAAGATTGGGCCACCTTCACCATGGAGCCTTGAAGATACTGCAACAGATTTCTATTGGGCTTCCTAAAGGCACTCTTGCGCAGTCAGATTAGTGCAAGGGGTGTACTTTGGGAAAATTTGTGAAAGCCACCTTTCACGAGAAGGATAGTTGCACCACGATGATCCTTGAGAGAATTCACACAGACCTGTGTGGACCTTTCTCAGTAGCTTCGACAGCAAAGCACAAGTACTATGTGATCTTTGTTGATGATTTCTCTCGAAAGTGCTGGATCTTCTTCATGCAGAAGAAGAGCAAGACATACTCAAAGTTCTGTGAGTTCAAAGCACTGGTCGAGAAGGAATCGGGGAAGAAGGTGAAGGCTCTTAGGAGCGACAATGGTGGTGAATTCATCTCTGGCAAGCTCAAGGACTTCTGCAGTGTAGAAGGGATTCGAAGAGAGCTCATAGCTCCCCATAACCCACGGTAGAACGGGGTTGCTGAGCGGAAGAACAGAACGATCGTGGGTGTTGCACGGGCAATGTTGCATGATCAGGGCCTACCCCTTCACTTATGGACGGAGGCATGCAATATTGCAGTATATGTGCAGAACCGTTGTCCTCACAAGATACTTGGCATGAGTACACTCGTGGAGGCTTATTCTGGTAAGAGGCCTGATATTTCCCATTTGAGGATTTTTGGTTCTCCTGTTTACATGCATGTGACGAAGGATGCCAAGAAGAAGCTGGAGCCGACCGCAAAGGTTGGGATATTTGTGGGGTACACTGATACGCCCCACAACTATCGTGTGTATTTACCAGACAGTTGTAAGACTGTTGTGCGACAAGATATCAAATTTCAAGAGGAGAAAGCCATGAAGTGTTCGCTTGAGAGGGAGCCACACTTTCATGCAGATGAGGAGCTATTAGTTCCTAAGGATGAGCTTTAGGATGTGGATCAGCCACAAGATGAAGTTCATGGAATGGAAGAGACCACTCATGCAACACCAACCATCAGAGGGCAAAAGCGCACTACAGAAGCTGGGCGACTGGCTCAAGATGCAAAGAAGGTTGTAGGACCACCTACAGCACAACACAGACAGAGACAGTCACCTGATCGGTACACTGGATACATGGCTCTTGTGAGAAAATGTGTCGTGACTGAGCCATCCTCTTTCGAGGAAGCTGTGGAGGATCCCGCATGGGTAGATGCCATGGTGGAAGAGTATGATTCGATTGTCAGAAACAATGCATGGGAGATTGTCCCATGACTGGAAGGGAAATCAGTGGTGGGTTCGAGATGGATCTACAAAGTGAAGCAGACAGCTGACAGGAGTGTGGAGAAGTACAAGGCAAGATTTGTTGCTTGAGGCTTCTCACAGATAGAGGGGATCGATTATGAGGAGACCTTTGCACTTGTCACTAGGTATTCTTCCATACGGACGATTCTTGCTCTCTCAGCGCAGATGGGGTGGCACATCCATCAGATGGATGTGAAGACTCCGTTCCTCAATGGAGTCATTGAG
This sequence comes from Pinus tabuliformis, assembly GCA_031772625.1. Taxonomy (NCBI): domain Eukaryota; kingdom Viridiplantae; phylum Streptophyta; class Pinopsida; order Pinales; family Pinaceae; genus Pinus; species Pinus tabuliformis. The sequence goes on from CM062809.1 coordinate 1,190,635,143, forward strand.
GAGGAGGTGTACATAGAGCAGCCCGAAGGTTTCGAGATCTTCAGCAATGAGTCGCATGTGTGCAGGCTCAAGAGAGCACTGTATGGATTGAAACAAGGACCTCGTGCTTGGTACACACTGATAGACAGTTATTTCACCGGACTTGGATTCTCCAAGAGTGAGGCGGATCCTAACCTATACCAGATTGTGGTGGAGGGTAAGTTACTGATCATTTTACTTTATGTAGATGATTTGATTTTGATGGGAGATGAGTTGTTGATACTTTCATGCAAGGAGGATCTTGCTAGAGAGTTTGAGATGAAGGACTTGAGCCTCCTTCATTATTTCCTAGGATTGGAAATTTGGCAGCGCAGTGATGGACTATTTGTTTCTCAGGGTAAGTATGCCCGAGAGATACTGGAGAAGTTCAACATGCATGGCTGCAAGCCTGTTGATACTCCTCTTCCTGGAGGTTGGAGGAAGGAGGATGCTACTTCAGCGAAGGTAGTGGATGCCATTGTTTATCGACAGTTGGTGGGGTCGCTTATGTATCTGGTCAATACACGACCCGATATATGCTATGCTGTTAACCAGCTTTCACAAGCTATGGTTAAGCCAACCAAGCTCTTCTGGAAGGCAGGCAAGCATGTATTGCATTATCTCAAAGGCACATCGGGATATGGATTGTGGTACAGACAGGAGGATGACGTGAAGCTAAGTGGCTTCACGGATGCAGATTGGGCAGGGAGCCCAACGGATAGAAAGAGCACATCTGGAGGGATCTTCAGTATCGGGTCGACAATAGTTTCTTGGTACAGCAGGAAGCAGAGATCCGTGGCACTCAGTTTAGTAGAGGCCGAGTATATGGCAACAACTTTGGCTGCATGCGAGGCTATATGGATAAGGAAGATCCTGGTCGGGTTGTTCGGGTCACACTTGGAGCCTACTGTGATTTATTGTGATAACCAGAGTTGCATTAAACTCTCGTCTAATCCAGTATTTCATGATATATCAAAGCACATCGACATCAGGTACCATTATATCAGAGATTGTGTGCAGCGGAGAATCATGTTACTTTCATACATTCGCACAGAGGATCAGGACGCTGATATCTTGACGAAGGCGCTCACCAGGAGCAAATTCGAATACCACAGAGGCAGGATAGGGGTTGCAGATAATCCATATCTTGTTGAGAGGGAGTGTTGAAAATGCAACAAGATGATGGAGCTTAGTGAAAAGAAGTCGCCTTCACTAAGTGGGCCCGTAGCCTATTTTTGGCGCAAAGTCTATTTTTAGACATATGGATCATGGTCTATGAGTTGCAGGATGCTATTTATGGATGATTGGTCATGTTGGTAAAAATAGATGGACCTCTATTTTTAGACATATGGGCGGAGTCTATTTTTAGACTTCCAGTCAAAAAAATAGAACAGTCGAATATTATTAGCTCTTAATAATATTTGGACTATAAACATTATCTTATCCTGTTGCAGCACTTCTGTTCGAGCTACAGATGTGGCACATGCAACTGTCAGAAGGAAATACGCTTTTCCTATGGGTTAGTTGAGCTATTGCATGATGGACTTTAGTTAGAACTCAAGTGATTGAGTTTGGTGGAGTTGATTGAGGAGTTGATGGAGTTGTGTTCAGTTTGACTTAGTTGAACTAGTTGTATTTAGTCTAACTGCCAAATACACTGGTGATGAGTGATGTGAATTAATTATTGATTAATTCACTAATTATTAACTCATAAATCAACTAAAGAATACATCAGTTAACTCAGTGCATGGAAAGTTCAGTGGAGACAAGTGTTAGAGGTGGGTGAAAGGGTGAGACTACTATTAGTTGTGACTATAGCTGTGCATGAGATTTGCACAATCATTGATTGAGATTGCCAATGAGGATTGTGCAATACAAGCCAAGGGAATTTGAACTTGGATATGATCTATTCTCTACTTGGATTGCGCAGTAGAGGCAGGCAAACAGTGGAGGAGTTTTGAACCTGTGACTTGATTCAGATCTGAGCTAGTTTGTGTGTAGCAGGTGGAGATAGTACTGAGTACTTGTGAGGAGTATTGTACTATGTATTGTTACATGTTCTCTATCATTATAATATACAAATAGTTGGGGGTTTTCAGCTATATGCTTTCCCCAGTACATACTGTGTTGATATGTGTGATTGATGTTTCAATGTGCGCATGCGATTGTTTTTAATTCCGCAAATTGATGATCAACGTAGAGGAGGTTATGTATTATGCATGCATTCCGCAAATAGTGTATAATCAGGATAATCTCTATGAATAAGTGTTATATTATTAAAAATTTCTACAATAAGTGAGACATATTTAAATCCCAATCATTTAAATATCTTGCTCTTAGTTGGGTTATATCTATATCTTCCTAATTGAGATAGGCTTAGGGCTTATTTCCTTTTTCTTGTATTTCAGGATAACTTTGCATTTAGATTTAATTCTACATTTATAGAAGCCCTCTTCCCAAATAGACAAACTTTAGTTGTGGCTTGGTTGAACCCAGATCAACTTAAGGATTATTTTCTTACCTAATCAACAAGAGGGCTGATCTAATGTCTCTTCTCTATTGGTAGATGAAAGTTATACTTTAAGCTACTTGGAGATAGAGAAAAGGTAGCTGGACCTAGTTAAACCCGTCAGACCACCATTTTAACGGAAAATGTGTTTCTTTAAGGTCTAGACCGGGTGGTCTCCCTTATAGTGTTGTAGGCAGAGATTTTCAAGCGTTCAACATTTTTGGCGCTAAAATGAGGGCTTGAAACTTGTTGTCTATTGAAGTCTTTGTATTCTAACATTTTATTTTTATTACAATGGCTCCTCTTAAACTTCTAATTTGGAGTTGTATTTTTGGACATGTGTCTACCAATACTCCACCAGAAATAGTAAAACACTTGTCAAAGGTGAAGTTTAAAGGTAAGAGGAACACTTATGCATTTAATCATGTTTTACAATTCATTCAAAAAATTTCAAATCCTACTTTTCATGATATTGATGAAGGCATTTTATGCATGATTTTTACTCTTACATTCTTGGCAAAAGCCAAAAGCTAGTGTCAATTACTTCCAGTTGCCTCAATTCACAGCTAGGATCAATTTATTACAATGTTTCTTTGTAAATTTGATGGTTATGTCTACAAACAGGTATGTGACGATTTTGAAGATTTACGAAGGTTCGAAAATGAATCTTTTATTGATTTTTCCATTCAATTTCATTTAAATTGTTTGAGATTTAAAATTAAAGAAAAACCTTCAAAAGATTAATTATTAAATTGGTTCGAATATATTTACTCTCTTCCTTCAATTTATAATCCACATGGAATTATTACAAGCTTTGATCAATCCTCTTCTAATTTTATTGACATAATTGAAGATTCCAACATAAAGGTGCATACCAATCATGATGAAGTGGCCTTAGCCATGTATGATAAATTCTTAAATTTAGTATACACCTCTTACGATATTAATGATAATCATGTTAATTAACCAATATCACAAATCTTGGAAAATTTCGCTAATCAGCTACAAGAAGATACTCGCAACAATCTTGGAGAAAATATCACTTTGAAATATGAAAATCATTGTATATTAAATTCAGAAAATTTGATTGCAAATCAGCGAGTACAAGTAGTAACTAAAGTTTCCAATAATGCACAATCTGCTGTACAAATTTATGAATTTGATCATATTGATCAAATACCAAATTTAGGGCAGCCAAATAACTATCTTCAAGAAAGCACAAGTACACAAATGAATGATTTGGAATCTGAAATTTACAATGAACATAATTTACTTGAATCTGCAAACAGAGAATATTTCAGATTCATTTCTTCTAATTGACATTTCTCTCTTTATCCTGATATTTTTGCTGATAGCAATTTATCTTCTCTTCACTTTAAAGTTATTTTACAAAACAAAGAGGTTGGTCTAAATGAATTGCCAATTAGTTTTTATCAAGATAGAGAATTAATTATTGATCATTCTTCTGGCATTAATGAACATGTGCTTCATATTACTTCTTGTTTTGATACATTGTATGAGATTCAAGGGAATCTTTTAAAAAGTCCTGAATTCATTTATGATAATTGCTTTGACATTGAAGATGTTGATTTGTCTTCTTCTCAAGAAAATCCTCATAAGCAAGTTAAAATCACATGTGAAAATGAAGAACACTCTAACGTAGAAATTCTTTCAAATAGTTCTCATTTTCAAACAATTAATTATACTCATGATTTCAACATTCAAGAAACCATTCCAATTTATGATTTATACCTCGATCAAGATTTCATTCCTATTCATAGTCATAATTCTCTCTCTAATTCACAAGTTAGTACCGACAATCATTATAATTGCATTATTCTACCCAATCCTTGTGAAAGAGAAATTGTTTTTAAAAAGTCCAAATTTTACTGTGACAATAATTGTAACACTAGTGTAAACTACAATTCAATTTTGTTATTCCTTCATTTATTTTGTTTAACTTTATATTTGTTTTTTGTCTTTCAGTTTTTGATTTTTAGATACTTTGTGCTGACATATTGAGCAGTTCAGTATTGAACACTCAATTGATATGTTTCCTAAATGGGAAAAAGAATATTCAAATTAGAATCGTGAACCTTAAGAGTTATTTATCTTCCAATTCCAACTGATGTTCATTTATTATCAATTACTTTTCTTCTCAAAAGAAGTACCAACAAAAGAGTATATTTTCACAATATGACCATCAATCTAATTCAATTAATAATCTTCTATTATATCTAAAAATTTTCCATCCATTTTTCATTGATCCATTTGGAAAATATTTGGAGAATTTTCTTACACGGAAGATTGTTAATAATTTAACACTTGCACATAACACTAACAAATTTATGCAGGCCATTGTATCTAAAAACTCATTTCCACAATCTGGCCTGTCATCTTCTCTTTTGAACCTCTTCCAATCATTAATGTAAATTGATCAAGATTCTTATGATCCAATTAAAATTCAACTGGAAAGGACATTCCAAGAGAAGTTGATTGTAAATAAGTTCATTCATATAAATATATTAGCGATAAATGTACATTCTGCTTTCAGATTTAGTTTTCTTAGCTTAACTATATTTGTATTTTTGTTACTAATGTTCGACATGTACATACATGCAGGAAACAAAATGCTCTCATGGTTACATTGGAAGTATGACTATACCTAGTCATGTTTCCTTCATTAAGTTAGAAATATGTATAGATTAATTTAGATTAGATTTCTTTTCTGTTTGCACTTATTTTATTATTTCAGATTCTTAATAAGAAAGTAATGAATCTGAGTTTTTTCAGGCATCCCCTTTTATTTTTTTGGAAAAGCGGCTTAGAACATTTTAGAAGCTCTTGAATAGTCAGATCATACATATTTTTGAAGCCTTTAATTGTCTTGTTTTGCAAAAATTCATCACATTGATCATATATATGAAGAAATTCCAAGAATTCGCTACAGCTTAGCAATTTTTTATTCTCAAGTATTTATGAAAAAGAGCTTGTTTTCACCACTCTTGTATTCCGATGTAAATTTGAGGTGGATGCAATTTGAAAATTTATTATTTATCATTTTTTTAAGTAGGTTATGTTGAACATATGCAAATTTTGAGAAAATTTGGGAGAACTTGAAGATTTATGAGGTAAACTTACAATCAAAATTCTTCCAGGTATGTGTTTACAACTTCATCATCATCTATTGTTAGTTTTACCTTTTTCAAAGGTTATTTCTTATTTATATTTTGTTTCTTTTGCAGGTCTTCATCGACTTGATTATGGAGACCTAAAATAAGCAAGCAGCCAACCCTTTTCAAATCTGCAACATGATTCAGGGAAGTATTATTTGTTATTCATTAGAATTTGAGTATCTCTTAATTTTGTTTTCATTCATTAAAACCCAAATAGGCTTTTCAAACCCCAATAGGCCTTTAAAACAATATCAGAAGATTCATATCAGAGCATTCTAATAGCATAATTCTCATCATTCGAGAGCTCTGATAAAATTATTCCCCGATCCAATATTTCCTATAACTATTAAAATGGGCTTTCTGTTTAAAAAAACGAAATGAAAACGGACGCTTCATTTTAATTGAATACTTTTAGAAGTTTTCAGCCCTATAAAATGCCACGTCATATAATCACAGTTCGCATATCGAAAGTTCTCTAATAAGCATACTCCAAATATATCAGATATTTTGAATCATCAATTTCTGATAGATGACTTTGCCAATATTGTGATGTCCATACAGCCCCTGGACCCAATACAACATTTAAATTCAGTTTTAAAAAGATATCGCGTCTATTCATAAATCACAACTTTGATTGGGGCTTATGTTTAAAGGTTTCGATGTCCCGGATCCGATATGAAATTAAATCCAGATAATAAAACTATCAGGTATTTTCTTCATCACACATCGGCGTATCAACAATGTTACATCCCGTACTCAAACCTTCCAATCGTCAATCTCTTATAAAATTCAAATCTGGTACCACCAAAGAGCCACATCATCTATTGCATTCCGCTATCACAAGAATAATATCGGTGTTTCTTTTTATTAACAACTCTAATATCCCTATATGATTATTCTCCGATATCACAATCGCTCCATCATAGTTTCCCACCGCATATGCTCATATAGCAACCTTGCTATCGCAACACTTATATCACATCGCGAACCTCAAATGAAGCCTTGCCTTAAGATCCTCTGATGCAATAAATTCCGATATATTCTTCTCTGTCATTGTATGTTAACTATTGTATAACATTCAATCGCATATCGACAAAGGTAAATCTCGTAGCTTGAAAGTTATACATGACAAAGAAACTTGTGATGCCAAACATCTAATGAGGCACTATCCTGTCTAAAAGAATTTAAGACACTTTTGGTCAACCATTATGGTAATATAGAAATTGATAAGGAATTTAGAACATGGTTAAATCATTTTCAATTTATCTTATCTTTCAGTTTTGATATATCACTCTATATTTAATATACGAAAATTCAAGACTTCTCTATCTACACATCTATTATTACATTGTCTTGGATTTGGTCTTGATTTTGAAACAAATTATAAAAATCATGGAGTCAATATGAATTGTAATATTTTGAGAACAATCCTCACTGCAATCCATAAAGAAGCATCATTTCATTCTCATTTTTGTGGATTTGTTTTATTTTCAGATTCCTTGGACATAAAGCATTGCATTATTCTAGTTTATTGATCGCTTTAGATTAAATTTAATAAATAATGATTTTGGGTCAATAAAACTTCTTAATGTTTTTAATTTAATTAAAATAAGAAGTTATATTTTGTTGAAGAAAATGATACCTCTTAGGTCTTAATCAACCATTTGCACCTCTACCAGAGCAGTTTTGAAGTTCATTCTCTTTTGTTCAGTTTGTTTTGATATTCTTAAGAGAAACAGTAATGATCCTCATCGAATAAGCTAAACCAGGGAGTTTATGGACCTTTAGTTTGTTTCTTTAAGCATTACTTTTAATCGGAAAATGGCTAAGATGCTTTTATGCAAGTTTTTCTTCGAAACAAGAAAATTTGCAACAAATAAAAACTTCTCATTTAGCATATTATCTATCATCACTACTATTCACCCTCTACATTTTGAGAGCCTCATTTCTTATAACTGTGCAAGATAAAAAAAAAAAAATCTCAACATAGGAAGGAACGTACATATGCTTATTTTCTTTTATCTCCTTTGTTGAGAAATTTGTATAAGTAGTCTTGTTGGAGTTTATGTCTTAAATTTGGATTTTTCTTTTATATTTCATCTTCTTAATTTTCATTTTTGTTTGTTGATTTCTCTTCTTACTTTAGTTTAGGAATTCTTTTCCTTTTGCTTTCAGTTTTGTTTTAATTTTAATGACTCTATCATGATTTATGTGAAATGATTTTTTCCTCGCTCAACAATGATTAGCATACATGGGAAATCTCTTAACTCTATCTATTTAAGTGAATTTCATTTACCATTAAAGGCATATATTTATGGAATCATAAAACCAACTTGCTTTAAATATTTTTAAGTGATTGAATTTACTTTTTCAAGGAAAAATTGATCTGAGTTTAACTTAATGAATCCCTCTCCCCTCCACATAAAAGCTTATTATTGATAGTTCTAGGGAAACAATTTGGAGTAAACATTATGAAAGTATTATATCCATTAAACATAAATCTCTATTACCATCCCACCTCTTTCACTCAAATACATCATAAAATAAAAGCTTGCAAAATGCGCTTATCAAAAGAGTGATTAAAGAGGAAGCATGAGAAATACTAGTAAACCCATCGAGGTTATGGATGCTCGCTGGTAGCAAGACTAGGCTTGTATGGCATAAAAAACAACTTTGTCGAGGTATTGTTTAGGCTTGCTGGTAGCGAAGTGATGTAAGAGACCATTCATAAAATAAATATATGCTTTATCAAAAACTCATATCTCTACCTTTTTCTATTTTTCATATGAGGTAGTTTTAAAACAAATTTTCCCAAATTTGGATTCATGACTTACTCGAATCCTCTTTAAGTACTTATCTTTACAAACTCATATTACTTAATCTATTTATGTGGGACCTATGGAAATATTTTACTGTTAGACGATTTTGTGATTCCCATTATGTTTAACCTTCGGGTAAATTAAAGTTCATTATCGTTATTCAAACATCACTGGTTATTTCCAGTGTGTCACCATTGTTGTAAGGAAAATCCAACACCCTCCATTACTTCAAATAATGGGGACCCTTTACATTATTTTTTGGTTAAACACCTTTTGATGATTTTCATTTAAATTAATTGTCTTACAATTTTTTCTTTTTTACTTTTGTCGAATTTATATTTTGATTGTTTCATCAAATTCAAATTTTCACTGGTTTTCCATCGATACTTGTTTCGTCTCATTTGGTTAACCGGTTTGTAAATAGCACTCCTTTAAAGTTTGATCATTTTTGTCGCTTCGATTAATAAATCTATGATATTTCAATTTTTACAATTAAAATAGTCATTCATTGTAAATATTAACTCTTAGTTAATTTTTACTATTTTTTTCATTTTTCACTAACGATCCTACAAAATGCCCCAACCAAATTATAAAACAATTGAAAAATGTGTTTCAGGTTCTCAATTATTTACTCCAATTTATTATTTTAAAACAAATTACCAAACCAAAATTCTCAAAATTACAAAATAGTTGTAATTCAATTTGTAAAATATTTAATTCCACATACACTCCACTTCTTATCACATCCCCTTCAAAATCCTAAACTCAAAATATATGATTAAAAAATACGATGTGATATATCACATATCACAAATTTAATTATGCGTTAATTTAACAATTCACCATTTACAATTTTAAAATCATGCGATGAGATTTTTAATTTTAATATAAAAATTTTGGATTAACCTCCTTATGACTCCTATACCATGAACTCACCCTCCACTCACTCCCTCCATTAACTCCTCCATTAACGTTAACACCTCTCCTCACATAACTCCATTTCCATAATCCTCCATATTCTTATACTCACATGATTTTCGTTTGTAATGAATTGAAATAATATGGTTTTAACAATATTATATGTATTGTATTTTTATTATAATTAATTATATTTTAATTATAATATAATGATATTTTAATTAAATATTTATATTAATTTTGTAATTAATTAAAATTAATAACATAATTATAGTTAATTAGTATTAATTAATTAATCACTGTAATTTAATTTAGTATTAAAATTTATTTTAAAATTTTTATTTTTAGCTCAGGCAATTTTTTTTTAGAACTTTGGCAATTTTGATTCATTAATTTTAGAGGCTCATAAATTAAGTTTTACTTGGTCAAATGAGGCCCAGAATGGCTCATTGGATAGATAAAATCATGGAGATTATTTCCGAAGTGGTTACAAAACCATATTTGATCATTTAATAGGTCTAAAATTAAGCAGAAGATCAAACTCCACATTTTTAAACGAAATCAATTTTCTGAGTTTTATTTTATGCTTTCTCATTTGCCCACAAACTCTATTGAGTGCAGATCGATTCACCTATATTCTCCTTGACCAATTAGATTCTCACATACATCAATAGAAAGCTCATATTTCATTTTAATTTAATTATTTAATTAAGTTTTGATTGGATATGTTTTAAATTCCAGATTTGGTATTTTGATTTTATTTTTGCATTTTAATTTATTTTTTATTTGTTTTTGCAAGAAAACAATTGAAGAGATGAGAAGAAGAAGATATCAATCAATGAGAATGCTCCAGCAATAGACGAATTAGATTTTAGGCCAATGAAAATTGCTTGAGCAGAACTACTAATCAACAACTTTCCTATTGAGAATTCTTTTTGTAAAAATTATAAATAGTAGATTATAGAATGTATTAAGGGCTTCTCTTCTTTGCAATTCTAGAATACTTAAAGCACTATTGTAATGTGGATTTAGAGTTGTAGATGAGAGGAGAGAAAATCTCATATTTAAGGATTATTGAGGATTTTTCTTTTTACATTCTAAATTATGTATGGAAAATAGAGCTTGCACTAATGCAACTCTTGTTTTAAAAGCAGAAGTTCAAAGCATTGTAAAGTATGGTTGGAGACGTTGGAGACCGGAGCTAGAGAAACTGATTCAATAAATTGGTATTTATAATACTATTATTTTAAATACTGGTTTCATTTTATGATGTCAGAAATGTGTCATTTTGTTCATATTTGTGCACTATTGTCAGTATGAGTAATTTGTCTCAATTATATGTTATTATTTATCTCTGCTCTTGTGGGTTTGAATTCTGATTTCTGAGTAACTATTTACTCATAAGCCTGTCTTTTAATACTGATTTAACAAATAGTAATATCTCGTGAACTACTTCCTTGTATTATTGTTTAATCATTCGAATTATTGATTTAACAATCAATATCATTTTGTGAACTACTTCTTAAATGTTGTCGATCGATTATCTCAGTTAAAAGGTCTCTGAAGAGAATGTGTTTTGGCATTCATAATGTCAGTTAATTGAACTACTTCATTAGCTTGATATTCATTATAAACCGAACATATTTAAATCTCAATCATTTAAATATCTTGCTCTCGGTTGGGTTAGATTTATATCTTCCTAATTGAGATAGAGTTAGGATTTATTTCATGTCGCTTGTATTTTAATATAATTTTGCATTTAGATTTAATTCTACATTTATAGAAGTCCTCTTCCCAAAGAGGAAAACTTTAGTTGTGGCTTGGTTGAGCCCCAGATCAGCTTAAGGATCACTTTCTTGCCCGATCAGCAAGAGGGTTGATCTGATGTCTATTCTCTATTGGTAGATGAAAGTTATTTGGAGATATAGAAAAGGTAACTGGACTTAGTTAAACTAGTCAAACCCACCATTTCAACAAAAAATGAGCTGCTTTAAGGTCCGGACCGGGTGGTCTCCTTTATAGTGTTGTAGGCAGATATTTTCAAGCCTTCAACACCATCTTAGAAAATCAATCAACAACCATGAAAACACAATCATTCCCTTTCTTATTTGAAAAAATACTAGGCATGTAGTCCATTAAGATCGATTCCCAGGGCGTACCGAGAGTAGACAAAGGAGTTTACATGCCTTGTTTCTTAATGGCTAGTTTGGTAATGCCGTAGGAAGTGCAAGACTTAATAAACTCGATAAAATTGTGTTTAAGTTTAGCCAATAGAAACACTTTTATAGCAAGACCATTGTATTTTCCACACTAAAGTGTGATGCCTTTCTAATGTAGTGAGCTTCCCAAACAAGCTTTGTATGCTTTCTTGAAGGAAAAAATAAATGGCCCAGACGGCATAATAGTTTATCCTAAAGATGAGAGTCATTGACGACCACACTTGAGCTCAACATCTAGTATGTGGTAGCAAATTCAGGATCACTTTCATAGAGTTGGGGCCACCTAGAGGCCTCATGTCAACAAGAGTGGAGCACCTTGGTCAATCCTACAACTAGATGTCCATCGATGCAATCGACAATGCGATTGGTGCTCCTTGTCATATATTTGATATTGATATGAAACTTCTACATGTAGGTGTATGTGGACCACTTTTGATTGTGGTTATCTTGAAATTTTCATTATTTTTGCATGAACCGCGGGTCCTGTGATAAGTGTTGATGGATATCTCCTTCCTAAGAATGCAATTTTTCCATGAGAGGCAGGCTTATACATTGGAATACATTTCTTTATAGTAGGTAGGGTATTTACGGATGACATTTGATAATTACTCACTATGGTAGGCCACAATATTATTATGCTAAGTGATAACTACGCCCATATCATAGCCTGAAGCATCTGTCTCAATCTCAAAAGGTTCTTGTAAATCAGGTAAGGAGAGCACTGGGACAAAGCATAGGTGGTGTTTCAAATCGTCAAAATATTTTTGTTGCGACTTCCCCACATGAATTTTTCTTTGCCACCACCCCTTTCCACTTGGCTAATGACCCATGCAATATGTGAGAATCCCACCACGAACCTACAATAGAAGGTGGCAAGGTGGCAAGGCCTAAGAAAATATGACCTCACTTACTATGGTTAGGTTGACCAATCATGAATTACATGAATCTTGGATGGATCCACATGCACAACATGCTCACAATAATAAATTTCTGATAAATGTTAGCATGTGTTAATGAGATTATTTCGAGCTTATTTTAGTTGAATTTAAGCCTAAAAACACCCAAATTAATAACAAAATGTACTCCATATAATTTTCACTTGATTATCTTAGGCATTTGGGTGCTTAGATCATCTTACTTATTCACTATTTTGCAAATCCGGTTACCTAGACCATTAGTTTGACTTTTCTCCTGTGCAAGATGCGCTACTGGGTATATCTAAGCTTGGAAAGGTCCTCTACACTCTTCTACAACCTTCCACCATATTCCCCCACCTTCATATTGCTTCTAGAGTCCATAGAATGATTTCGGATGCAATCATATAGCATCATGTAGCAACCTTGTAACACTTTGCAGAATTGATCAAAACTTGGCCATAATTGCCTCTTAAGCCTATTTTTCACTTTTCATCACTTATAAATGTTCACCAAGCCTTGGAATCTAACTGGAAGAGACCAGACACCTTTTGAAGATCATCTTTATGTCATCGTAGCTTTAAACGTGCAAATAGGATTTTTAGTTTTGATCATGAGTTAAATAACATAAAAATAATTTGCATTGATTCCTTTTAAGCACTTGATAGTTTGTGAAAATATATTAGAGTTTCCTTGATGCAGTAGAACAAGTAAAGTTTCAATCACTTATTTCTTGTAAAGTTAAGTTTAGTATATGTTTTTGGTACATTTTTTTGGCGATGTTTGGTATGTACATATGTATATGGATGTAAATACCACCATGAACTATGTTATAAAGCTCCAATAAGCGGTATGGGTGTCATGTTATTATCATGTTATACTTGTCATGTTGGTTTGCCTCTCAGAAGGATGGTCATTGTAAATACTGCAATGAGCTAAGTTATAAAGCTCCATGGGTAGTATGTTTTTCTTACAACAACCTTGTTGGTTGTAGGTGTTGTTCAACACCAAGGACAGTGTTCCCCCAAGGGGGAGGATTCTGTAACAACCCTAGTAAAAAATCTAAGTAAAAGTTAATAAAGATAAAATATTTACCAAGGTCATGGGACATGTATTCCAAGTGGAATGTTGGGTAAAATCATAGTGATGGGGATCACTGGTGATTGATTAATGGCGAAGGCAATTGGTAAAGGCAATGACAAAGGCTTTGGAAAGGTAAAATGGATTTTTTGGCACATTTATTTATGAAACTAGTGGAAATTAGGAGAAAATGGAGGTGAAAGGTCACAGGTTGCATGTGAGGAGGAAAATGAAGGAAAATAATGGAAAATGAAGAAAATAGAGGCCTCATTAATAAAAAGGCGTATGAGGATCAGTTCACATACTTTTGTCAGTTCAACTTTGGAGCTCTCATTCTATTCTCTCTCTCTCATACTCTTGGACACTTATATTTTTCTTGGAACACTCTTGGAGGAGTGTGGCATACTTGGAGTTTTGGATCAAGAATCCAAAGGAAGAGCAGGAAAGCGCAAGAGGACATCGAGATCAGTAGCTACAACAAGTTTTTCTTATAGGTATAGAGTTGCATGTATGTTTTCCTCACTAGTTTTGGCATGCATAGCATATGCATGTGGTTTATTGGTTATGGTTTGTCATTAGCATGGAGGATTTCCTAGATTGACATTGGATTTTCCTAGACTTGCCATTTCTTTGATAGTCATGGTGTTGTGGGTTCATTTCTTTGTTTTTCTGGTTGGTTCTCGTGTTTCCTTTAGCTTGGGTTGATTTACTAGTTCCTAAAAGCGTTGGTTGGAAAAACGCTCTGGAAGCCTTGTAACAACTTGGGTCGAGTTACTAGTCCTGGAAGCCTTGGTTGGACAAACGCTCAGGAATACCTTGGTGGGTTTAGTTACTAGTGCTGGAAGCCTTGGTTGGACAAATGCTCTGGAAGTCCAACAACAATTGTGGGTTGAGTTAATAGTCCTAGAAGCATTGGTTGGAACAAACACTCTAGAGCCCTAAACGTCTTGGGTAGAGACCAATCTGGTGATGGTTTGTGATGTCCAACCATGAGTTGGAATCATTGGTTGATGGGTTAAGGTGGTTTGGCCTCTGGAAGCCCAGGTTCAATTTTGATGGATTATTCAATGAGATCCCACATTCATGTTTGGAATATGGCATAGGGGTGACTAAATGGAGAGAGATTTGGCTCAACCATGTCTATGGTCGGGTGGTTCATGGAAGTCCCACACCTGGTTGGCCTTTGCATCATTATATGAGGTAATTTATCCTTGTTAATTCATGAGTATTATACTAGTTTATATGTGGATGATATGGTTGTTGTTTCCTTGGTATTTCTGTTGTTATTATGTTGGTTATGAACATGTATTATGACAGTGTCTATGTATGGCTCTCATCATGTTTTTACTTGTAAATGAATGACCAATGTATCTATGGCATATAAATGAAATTTCAGCTAATGTGTTGAGGCATCAATGCTTCTTAGCGATTCTCAAATAAGTATGAGACCCCTATTCTTAGTTATGTTGCTAAGATCTGTAGCTTCCATGTTCGTGACATGTTTGACGAAATGTCTGGCATGGCTAGTAGGGGTCCAGTCTAGGCCTTGTCAATGTTTTTGCAAATGTATCTTTGTTCCACTGTGAAATTTCATTTTTGAAGGTGCCATTGAGTTTTAGGCAGTGACCTAGGCTATGGGTATGAAAAAGTGTCACAAATCCTAGAGTCGCAGGCACAACACTAGGGAAAAAAATTCCCTGAACACTCACTTTTCCTTGTTGTGGGAGTGTTTGGAGCCTCCTGGACACATGCTGGTCCATATCAAGGAAGCATCCAGGGGTTTGATGCATTAAAACTTCAATTGATCTCATGGGCTGGTTACCTGAGTGGTTGGGATGGCTCTTGGGAGTTCTGTTGCTGATGTGGAAGGTATGTGTGATGTGTTCCACTGGTTCCACTTCCTTAACTGACACACAGGGAGTCGAATCATATCATAGTAGCTTCTCGTCAAATGTTTACCCCGGTTGGTCGGTTACTTGGGTAGATGTCGGAGTAGGGTGTTATAGAGTGGTATCAGAGCGGGTTGCACTCTCTTTGGGTCATATTTGATACAACAAAGTGGTATCAGAGGCATGGTTCACCCCTCAAACTGGATGGGTTGTGTGTTGGTCCTGCATTCATGTCAATTGCATATGTGTTTCTTGTGTTGTAAGACCATGTGCTTGTTACTTTTTTGCAGTGAGTTCGCTATGGGAAATTGATGGTGTCATTGTGGAGTGTGTCATCATGAGTGTATGGTTGATTACGCATTGTTTATGCACATTAGTATTCACATGTGGTCAAGTGTACAATGATGTGGTGGTTGTTGTCATGCATGAGGTCATGGTATGTGTAGTTGATTTGGTCATGCATTGATGACTGGAATCTAGCTATAATGATGGTTATATGGTTATATGATTATGTGTTATATTTCTATATGTTTCCATGATTATGTTATACATGTATTACACTAATTTTTTGATCCTGCAGACGAGGTATCGGCCCTGAATTATGCTAAGGTCTGTTGGTTTATTGTGATTTGGTTTAGTTGACATGATATACCTTGCAGGAAGAATATCAAATATGACTAGAAAGATGGTAGAATACAGTTCCTGAGACTCTCCCTATGGAGCAGATGAGCTACGTGGTGTTGGGCACTCTTCTAATTTTTCAAACACACTGAGAAGCTTAAAGGAAAAAATAAGGAGTTGTAAGGTAGACAATGACAGAATCATATAGGCACAGGAGAAACAAGTAGAGGTAAATGCAATGATACTTCAGAGTTTTTCAGAATTGAAACAACATGGGCCAATTCAGATCAGCCATGAGAAGGATGACATAACTAATGGGGCATATGGAAGTAGGTCTCATGGTGAGTACAGGTCGGATCGAGATGACACGATTAGAGATGGTAGGTTCTTGGACACTCCGGATAAGAGAGGTGATAGACACAGGTAATATTCTAGTTATGGTTCTGACATGCACCATGAACGTCATCGTTATCATCCTTACAGGAGGAGTGACAGGGGATATTTTCTAGATGAGTTTAAGAAAGAAAATCCGCCTACATTTGCTGGAGAGATGAAGAAGTCACAGGATGTAGAAGCATGGTTGCTTGGTATGAGGAAGTTCTTCAGATTGCATGATTATTTAGAGAACATGAAAGATAGAATAGCTACATTCAGTCTCAAAGGTAAAGCAATATTGGGTGGGAAGATGTTAAGAATGTCAGAGGTATTCATGAGGACTTGACTTGAAGTGAGTTTAAGAGGCTATTCTGAAAGAAGTATCTCTCGAAGAGATTCTTTGTTGATAGGGAAAAATAATTCTATGAGCTAAAGATGGGATCAATGACAAATGAGGAGTACACTAGCAGGTTCTTGGAGCTATTAAGCTATGTACCTTAGCTCAAGGAGGAGAAGGCCAATATTAAGAGATTCATTAGTGGATTACTGATTGCATTCAAAGACATGATTGAATTCGATGAGCCTAGATCATTAGAGGAGGCCATCCAGAAGTTAAAGCATTATTATGAGAAATCAAAGCACATGTATAAGACTAAGACGAACTGTAAAGGTAATGCAAAGAAAAAAATAAAATGGAACAATAAGTGAGCAAGACCTCAGGGTACATGTAATAAATAGAATGCAATGCCATCTAAAAAGTTCAATGAATCTGATAGAGGATAGGGACTTCGATCTAAGGAGCAGAATAAGGATGAAGGTTGGAAGCCTTTGCAGTGTTGGACTTATGGTGGAGAGAATCGTAGGAGAGATTCTCCACAACATCAGGGTGGTTTACCATAGATCTGTAGTGCTCAAGAGGCACAGATAATGGGAGATGTTGGGCAGAGTATTCCTAGGATCTATGCAGTGCTGGATAATAGACAAGGAGATCTCCATACATCTATTATCTAGATGGACGGTAAGCTTTGTGATCAAGTTTTTTCTATTTTGATTGACCTTAGATCTAATTATAGTTATGTTAATCTTGAACTGGCGGATAAGTGTGGTTTGAATAAACAAGTGCATGTAGAGTCTTGGTTAGTTCAGTTGGATACAGGTACCAAGAAGAGAGTTCATCATTGGGTAAGAGTTTGTACATTTGATTTGAATGGTATCCCTATCTCAGTGCATTTGAATGTATTGTCATTGGGACCATACAGTATGTTGTTGGGCATGGATTGGTTGTACCTTCATAGAACCAAGGTGGATTGTTATAACAAATCCATTGAGTTCTTGGCTGACAGTGGGGAACAAAGAGTCTTGCGGGGAAAGAAGAAAGCAACACCAGTTAGAATGGTGACAATTATGCAGGCCAAGCACAATTGTGGGAAATGGTGTGTGTTATTTGCAGTGCAAATTTCTAATTACAAAGGTAATGAAGTTGAGGATGCAGATGTTTTGAGAAGGTACCCAACCCTACAACAATTTCAGGATGTATTTCCTACATATTTTTAGGGTTTCCACCTCACAGGGAAGTATACTTTTCTATTGAGTTGACGCCAAGGGCTGCTCTAGCATCAAAGGCACCTTACAGTATGAGTACACCTGAGTTGGTAGAGTTGAAGTTGCAGTTGAAGGAAATGTTGGACACGGGATAAATTAGGTCAAGTGTATCACCATGGGGTGCACTGGTACTGTTTGTGAAAAATAAGGATGGTACTCTCAGGTTGTGCACTGATTACAGGTAGTTAAACAAAGTCACCATCAAGAACAGGTATCTGTTACCGAGGATTGATGACTTGTTCAATCAATTGAAGGGAGCAGAAATGTTCTCGAAGATTGATTTGAGATCCAGATATCATCAGGTATGCATTAAGCAAGAGGACATCGACAAGACAACTTTCCAGACCAAGGATGGGCATTATGAGTTTGTTGTAGTTCCATTTGGTTTAAATAATTCTCTAACTACCTTTATGTGATTGATGAATAGTGTGTTGCACCTGTATTTGGACAAGTTTGTTATTGTGTTCATTGATGATATATTGGTATATTCAAAAAATGAAGAAGAGCAAGTCGAGCATTTAGCAGCAGTACTGATATTTTTGAGAGAGCATTAGTTGTATGTTAAGCTCAGCAAGTGCAGTTTCTTTCTGACTGAGGTACACTACTTGGGGCATGTGGTTTCTAAGGATGGCATAGCAGTGGACCCAGAAAAGGTAAGAGCTATCATGGAGTGGGAAGTTCCCAGGAATGTGGACGAGGTGAGATCCTTCATGGGGTTAGCAGGGTATTACGTGAGGTTCATCAGGAAATTCTTGTAGATTGTTTATCCTATCACATAATTGCAAAGGAAATGCAAGAGGTTTGAATGTACAGAGGAGTGTATGACTAGTTTTGAGCAGCTCAAGCAGTTGTTGACACATGCACTAGTGTTAAAGATTGCAGATCTGGACAAAGAGTTTGTAGTATGTATAGATGCTTGCAAGAGAGGACTTGGTGGAGTCCTTATGCAGGATGGATAGGTGGTATGTTATAAGTCATAGAAACTGAATTAGAATGAGAAGAACTACTCGACACATGATCTTGAGTTGGCAGCGATCATACATGCATTGAAGATGTGGAGGCACTATCTTCTTAGCAGGAGGTTTGTATTGATGATTGATCACAGTGGTTTGTGGTATCTATTTAACCAACCAAATCTGAATGGCAGGCAAGCTCGGTGGTTGGCCATGATCAATGAGTTTGACTTTGAGATCAGGTATATCAAAGGTAAAGAGAATAGGATGTAAGATTCTCTTAGCATGCGGATATAGGTAAATCACATAGCATCTATGGGCTCCTATGGCACAGTTTTACATGATAGGATCTTGCAGGTAAGTTAGCAAGATGATAGGTACATGGATATTGTACATAGGTTACAACAGAGTACAGGTATAGGTAGTGGTGCAGGTATAGGTACAGGTACATGTACAGGTAGTGGTACATGTAAATGTACAGATTCATGTGCGCAGGATGTGGACTATCGTCTCACAACAGATGGATTGGTTAGATTTAGGGACAAGATATATGTGTCAGATAGAAGTGAGCTCAAGAAGAGGGTATTGAGGGAGTTTCATGCAAAAGCATATTCAAGTCACCCAGGTTACTAGAAGACACTGATAGTAGTGAAGAAGCTTTAATATTGTCCGAATTTGAAGAGAGACGTAGCAGAGTTTGTGGCTAGGTGCTTGGATTTTCAGTAGGTGAAGGCGGATTGTCAGGATCTAGGTGGACTGCTACAGCCGATTCTAATTCCATAATGGAAATGGGAGGTCATTTCCATGGACTTTATCATAAGTTTGTCGAGGACAGTGAGACAATATGATTCCATCATGGTAGTGGTGGACAGGTTGACAAAGGTAGTGCACTTCATTCTAGTGAAGTCTACATTCTTAGCGAGTGATGTGGCACAGGTATTCATTAGGGTCATGGTCAGATTGCATGGAGTTCTAAAGAAGATTGTGTCAGACAGGGATGTGAAGTTCACTTCCAAGTTTTGGAAGGATTTATTTACAGGTTTGGCCACAAAGTTGGCCTTTAGTACAACTTATCATCCACAGACAGACGGATAGACAGAGAGGGTCAACAGGATATTGGAGGACATGTTGAGGATGTATGTGATGCATCAGCAGTGGATGTGTGAAGAGTACCTTTCACTGGTAGAGTTAACTTACAACAATGGGTATTAGGATTCACTGAGGATGAGTCCGTTTGAGGCATTGTATGGGAAGATTTGTAATACTCCCATCAGTTGGAGTGATCCAGTTAACAGGGTGTTGATTGGACCGGACATGTTGGCAGACATGGAGTGGGAAATGCAAATAATCAAGAAGAATTTTTCACTAAGGATGAGTCTGTTTGAGGCATTGTATGGGAGGAGTTGTAATACTCCCATCAGTTGGAGTGATCTAGTTTACAGGGTGTTGATTAGACCAGACATGTTGGTAGATATGGAGCGAGAAATGAAGATAATCAAGAAGAATTTGACAGCAGCACAGGATAGGCAGAAGAGCTATGCATATCAGAAAAGGTTGTTCAAGGAGTTCTAGGTTGGGGAGCATGTATACTTGCGCATCAAACCAAAGAAGAGCTCCTTGTGGATTGGATCATGTGCCAAGATAGCTCCTCGGTTTTGTGGACCTTTCAGGATTATTGAGCGGATTGGGCCAGTATCCTATCAAATTGCACTGCCTCCGATAGTGAAAGTCCATGATGTTTTCCATATTTCATTGCTTAAGAAGTATGTTAAAGATATTGATCATGTGATTTTCTTGTCTGTATTGCAGGTGGATCCAAAAAGAGAATTCCAGTTGGATCCATAATGCATTTTGCATAGAAATATGCTCATGCTCCAGAACCGAGCAATTGAGCAAGTTAAAGTGCAATGGAAGCACTTTGGGCATGTGTTAGGCCCCTATACTACTAGTGTAACCCCTTATTGTTATTAGTATAACCCACTTATTATATTGATGTACCCATGTAGTGCCCATATTGTTACTATTGTGCCCCATAGAAGCCCACTATTGTTATTATTGTGCCCTTACATTATTATTGTTATGTCGGCTCTGATTATGTTATGACCCCTTAGACTCCTATATATAGAAAGGAGGTCTTTTCATTTGTATCATCCAAGAATTGTTCATCTATGTAATGTAAAGGAGGTTGCCCCCTCGAAGAGGTTGAATTCTAAGGCGTTGATCTATCTTTTCTTGAGCTAGTTTCATAACATTTGGTATCAGAGCTTTGGATTCTAGGGTTTCGCTGCTCCAAACAGGTCATCGTGGAATTTTCGCTATAACTTTTTTTTTGCGATGTTCCAGAAGTTGCAAAAAAAACCCATTTGAGAAGAAATCGCGTTGAACCTCGGGTCCGAATTTCAGAGTCTTTCGCGCTATATTTGCGGAGATATGATCTGAGGAAGTTGGTCTTTTTGTAGACTCCGGAATTACATTCCAAAAAGGTGACCTGGGGAACATCGTCATAACTTTCTCTCTGAGCATCGGATTGAAATTTTGTAAGAAGATACAGAAAGAGGACAGATTGTAGTTTCTTGTATATATTTTTCAGTGCCAAAGGTCGAAACAGTGACACGTGGCACTTCATACAAGTTCGCTCTTTTGGAAAGGTCTATAATCAGGTCATCTTGGGAGATTGTGCATAACTCTTTCTTGGGGAATCCAATTTGGGTCAGACTGGTGGCATTGGAAAGAGGACATAGAGGGCTACTATAGATCGCAATTTCAGAACTTAAAGATCCGAAATTACAGAGTTACAGTCATTTCAAGATCGACCTCCTAAAATCAAGAAAAAGCAAGATGAGGAAGTTTGATGGCATGGATCCGGTAAATTGGATACTTCAGATGGAGCAATATTTTGATCTACATGGTGTACCACTGTTACAAAAGGTATGTATTACATCTTCATATTTAGAACTGGATCAATTTTTATGGTATGAAGGGCTTTGTTCTCGTAAACAACTTGTTACGTGGTCAATTTTCACAGAGGAAATGGTAGCACATTATGAGGATACAAAGAGCAACACCTTCTTTAGAGCAACACCACAACAATTGGAAAGAGTAAAAGGGCTTTGTGACATAGTGGAAAGAAAAATTATGGAAACCAGGAAGCATACCGCTCACAACTATAAAGATGGAAGTGTTGTTTCTCCTAGCCTTCCACAACCTACAAGGGTTACACCACATCAATTGGAAGAAAAAAGAGAAAAAGGGCTTTGTTACAATTGTGATAGCAAATGCACTAAAGGTCATAAGTGTGCTGAGAAGAAATTATTTTACATAGAATATGAAGAGGAGGAAGAAAAGGATCAAGAAACATCAAAAGAAAAAGATATACGCCAGGACCCCACCCCAGAGAAAGAAGAAATGAATCAGACCATATCTTGTAAAGCATTGGCAAGAATTACCACTCCTCAAACTCTCAAGATAGAAGGACATATCAAGAAGAAAAAGGTGCAAGAAGTGAAAGATCACACCGAGACAGAAGAAATGAATCCAACCATATCTTGTAATTCATTGTTCGAAATTACCACTCCTCAAACTATCAAGATAGAAGGACATATCAAGAAGAAAAATGTTCAAGAAGTGAAAGATCACATCAAGCATCAAGAAATGAATCCGACCATATCTTGTAAAGGATTGGAAGAAATTACCACTCCTCAAACTCTAGAGATAGAAGGACATATCAAGAAGAAAAAGGTTCAAGCAATGAAAGATCACATCGAGCATCAACAACAAGTTCTCCAACTTTTAAAGGATAACGCCACTTTGGTGCAAAATCAAATGAAACAACAGGGAGATCAACATCGTAGTGAAAAATGTTTTGATGTAGGTGATTGGGTATTTTTACTGCTACATCTCAAGCAAGCTATTTATGAGAAGGAAATGTTGGCAATACTACATGCACTTAAAAAATGGCGACCTTACCGAATGGGAAGACTCTTCAAGGATGAGGATGTGGAAGCATTGTTTTGTGCTATTTCTATTATCCAAACAGATTGGATAAACGAAGCAAGGGATGAATGGAAGAAGGACGAAGAAGTATGGCCACTTATTCAAAAGTTGCAAAAGATCCCAATTCAAACAATATTGCCAGAAATTGAAGAGGAAGGAAAAATCATATTGGAACCTGGAGCAGTCACAGAAACAAGAACCCGACAGCTACGAAATCGATCAATTTCAGAGTATCTCATCAAGTGGAAGAACTTACCCGCTGAATATTCCACATGGGAGGACAAGAATTTTATACAGAAGCATCAAGAACTACTCAAGCGTTGAGGACAACGCTCTTTGAAGGAGAGGGGCATGTTAGGCCCCTATACTACTAGTGTAACCCCTTATTGTTATTAGTATAACCCACTTATTATATTGATGTACCCATGTAGTGCCCATATTGTTACTATTGTGCCCCATAGAAGCCCACTATTGTTATTATTGTGCCCTTACATTATTATTGTTATGTCGGCTCTGATTATGTTATGACCCCTTAGACTCCTATATATAGAAAGGAGGTCTTTTCATTTGTATCATCCAAGAATTCTTCATCTATGTAATGTAAAGGAGGTTGCCCCCTCGAAGAGGCTGAATTCTAAGGCGTTGATCTATCTTTTCTATCTTTTCTTGAGTTGGTTTCATAACAGCATGATGAAGCTACATGGGAGATGGCAGATCAGATGTAGGCTATTTATTCTTCCTTATTCGTTGGTTGAGCGGATGTTTTGGTATATGTTTTCGATACATGTTTTGGTGATTTTTGGTATATGTACATATGTAAATGGATGTAATTGTCACCATGTGCTAATGTTATAAAGCTCCAATAAGTGGTATGGGTGTCATGTCATTATGATGTTATACTTGTTATGTTGTCATGTTGGTTTGCTTCTCAGCGGGATGATCATTGTAAATATTGCAATGACCTAAGTTATAAAGCTCCATGGGTAGTGTGTTTTTCTTGCAACAACCTTATTGGTTTTAGGTGTTGTTGAAAACCGAGGACAATGTTCCCATAAGGGGGAGGGTTCTGTAACAACCCTGGTAAAAAATCTATGTAAAAGTTAATAAAGGAAAACTATTTACCAAGGTCATGGGACACATATTCCAAGCTGATTCTTGGGCAAAATCATAGTGATGGGGATCACTGGTGATTGATTAATGGCTAAGGAAATTGGCAAAGGCAATGACAAAGAATTTGGAAAAGTAAAATGGCATTTTTGACACATTTATTTATGAAAATAATGCAAATTAGGACAAAAGGGAGGTGAAAGGTCATAGGTTGCATGTGAGGGGGAAAATGAAGGAAACTAATGGAAAATAAAGAAAATAGAGGCTGCATTAATAAAAAGGATTCTGATGATCAGTTCATAGACTTTTGTCAATTCAGTTTTGAAGGTCTCATTCTATTCTCTCTCTCTCATACTCTTGGCCACTTAGAGTTTTCTTGGAGCATTCTTGGAGGAGTGTGGATTACTTAGAGTTTTGGAACAAGAAGGCAAAGGAAGAGCAACAAAGCACACGATGACATTGGGATCAAAAGCTACAACTTGTTCTACTTGCAGGTACTGAGTTGCATGTATGTTTTCCTCACTAGTTTTGGCATGCATGGCATATGCATGTGGTTTATTGGTCATAATCTGTCATTGGCAGGGAGGATTTCCTGAATTGATAGTGCATTTGTCTAGCCTTTCCATTTGCTAGATAGCCATGGTGTTTTGGGTTCAATTCTTTGTTTTTCTAGTTGGTTCTGATGTTTCCTTTAGCTTGGGTTGAGTTACTAATTCCTGGAAGCCCTGGTTGGACAAATGCTCTAGAAGCCATGTAACAACTTGGGTTGAATTACTAGTCCTGGAAGACTTGTTTAGAAAAACACTTTGGAACCCCTTGATGGGTTGAGTTACTAGTCCTGGAAGCCCTAGTTGGAAAAACGCTCTGGAAGCCCGACGACAACTGTGGGTTGAGTTACTAGTATTGGAATCCTTGGTTGGAACAAAGGATTTGGAGCCCTTGAAGGCTTGGGTAGAGACCAATGTGGTGATGGTTTGTGATGTCTAGCCATGAGGTAGAATCATTGTTTAATGGCTTGAGGTGGTTTGGCCTCTGGAAGCCCTGGTTCGATTTTGATGGATTGTTCCATTAAATCCCACATTCATGCTTAGAATATGGCACAGGGGTGACTGGCCGAAGAGAGATTTGGCTCAACCATGTCTACGGTCGGGTGGTTCATGGAAGTACCACACCTAGTTTGCCTTTGCATCATTAATATGAGGTTATTTCTCCTTGTTAATTCATTAATGTTATACTAATTTATATGTGTATGATATGGGTATTGTTTCCTTGGTATTCATGTTGTTATTAACATGTATTATGACAGTGGCTACGTATGGCTCTCATCATGTTTCTACCTTTAAATTAATGTGTTGTTGATTCTAGCAAGTGCCTAGTACATCTAAATCTGGTGTATCTTTGATAATTATTCGAAGGATAGAGACACCACTTATAACATTTCTTACCAAGAGAATTTGGTTGGTTCAATCATGAAAGGAAATACATATTCCATGAGCTCTTTATATATATATATATATATATATATACACATACATACATATATACATACATACATACATACATACATATATATATATATATATATATATATATATATATATATATATATATATATATATATATATATGTATATATATATACATGTATATATACACGTATATATACATATATATAAGACACACAATGATATAAATGGTAAATCAAAGGAGGCCAAATTGCTCAAGGAGTTACAGATCATTTACTTTAATATGAATGTGGAAGCAGGAGAAAGAGAGGAAGTAACCCATCATGTAGAGCCCGAAATATTGATAATTCCACACTTCTATGGATTTAGAAAGACATGACGATTATGCAAAAGGAATGGATGTGAATATTCACGGAGCGCATTTAAAGATTTAGTTTTCAGAAACTTATGCAAGAATTTTCATCATCTTAACTCAAATGAATCTGTAAAAAGAAGGAAACATATCTAGGAGCTACATAACATGAAATTTGAGAGGAACATGAACATTATGAAACTACAAAAGAGAGGAGACATACTGTAATCCCGGAACGAAGGAATCACCATTGATTTTCATTAATATCTTGAGTAATACATTCATGAAAGAAGAAAAACGTTCCCAAAAATAACACAGAGTTTTTCTTTCCTGAAATTCCGAACCTCTTCTATGTCGATCAAAAGATCATATATAGGCCTTGTTCAACTGAGATAGGTCATTAAGGTAATATTCCTTCTCGATTTTGGACTTCGTTTCAAATCATGTATCAAAATTCTAGCATGCGCAAGACCACAACCATTCCAACCATAATAAAGTTTCTTGACAAAAGCATAGTAAAAGATAAAGTAAAAATAATTGAAAAGTAAAATGAAAGGCCATAGCTAGCACAATATGAGTAATCTTCAGGAACAACGAGATGATGATGATGCTTGATGAGAAGCAGTTGGAGCATGAGAATATACTATTTGTATGAGGGGAGGATTTTCATACTATTCGCACTGATGCCATAATGCTGGAGGAGGTTGTGGAATGGAATTGAACTACCTGTAGTTGATCCTGAGAGTAACCACCCATAAATAGTCCAGTCTGTGGTCAAACACGTTCCTGACAAGCTCGAGGAGTTGAAATTCATTGTTTAGGAAATTCATCACCATTATGCCTTTCAGGATGGGCGTTTTCTCATGAGAAGTTACTGTCTTGCTCTTGATTTCAATCATATTTTGATTATACTGCTCCTATGAAAATAGTTCCCCATGAGGTCCCCACAAGTTGGGTAACCCAACATGTAGGAGCTTGTCAAACTCTTCACTAAAAACAACATTGTCTTTTTGCACCCTGATGAGACTTTTCTCTGCTCTGGCCCTAGCTTCCTCCTTTGAAATTACCTTGGAGATGTTTTCTTATGCACTTATCATGTCTGCTATGTCCATTGGTCTCAGCTCCTCAGTTGGTCTTTCATTCAAGAAGTGGATAAATTTCGTAGCATACTAAGAGTTTGTCATGCTCACCTGTTTAGTATTCAGTAGTGATGGTGCACATTCTGCACAAAGGGTCTTTTGATCATGCATCAGAGTTATCTGCTCCTAGCTAAGATTGATCTCTCGGATAATTTCATCCCATACCAACTACCTGGCTTCGATGAGGGACATGTTTCCTTTCAGCTTAGCCTTTAACTCCTTTATTTCTTGTGTGGCAACCTATAGGTCCTTTGAGACCTTCTCGACATTTTCAGTTGAAGTTTATAGCTGCTTTTCTTTCTGAGCTAATTGGGCTTTAGCAGCATCTAAATCCACTTGAATATTCTTTAATTCTCCTTCAGACAGTTGAAGTTCGGTCAATTCCTGGGTGAGGCGATCGGTGGGATTCTGAGGGTCTTCAGGCAATACTATCATGCAGATATGGGAAGAAATCCTATTTTTCAACTCAACCATTGTTTGTTCCAAGGCTAATACTTTGTTCTTACTTTCAGCCAACTCCTTCATCAGAGTTTCCTTCTCCATTTCTACCTGAATCAACTCGGGAGTCTGAACATGTTCGCTACTGGACATCTTCAACTTTCATCTTAACTCCTGATTTTCTTGTTGAGTTGACTGCAAAACAGTTTCTACTATTGCCTTGTCCTCTGGATCTACTCCCATTTTCATGATCAACTCCTTATATGACTCCTTCTGTAAGAATATTGCCTGAGATTTGATTTTTTCCATATTTACCTTATTAGATACCTTCTCTAGATAAGTTTTAGCTCGGTTAATGGTCATAAGATTCTTGCCTAGGTCATTGTACAACATCTCCCCAACTTGCCTGTGCAAGTTGACTTTGTCTACCAAGGGGACATTGGTTAAGTCTAGGGAGACATCCAAATTTTGGAACTGAGGTCCTCTAGGTCCATGGCGACTAGCACCCGAGTGTGACTAGGTGTTAACTGCGAAGCCATGTCTTTATGTAACCTTTCCCTTGCCTTCCTGTTTTTGACCTGAATGGCCTTCCCTAGTGCCCAACTTGCCCCTGCTGTATCAAAACTTCTTTCTGGATCTGGGATGGCCACCTCTGTTGAGGATGTATTGGAGGCTACTAGTGGGATCTCCAGATTAATCTAGAAGCTCGGGCAATCAAAAACTAGTTTCTGCAACCATATATCCACTTCCTTAAATTCTTGTTCCGATCTTTGACCCTGTTCCTATTTTGAGGTTTGACCCCTTTCCCTTTTATGCACATGCCCTTCCTCCATGTTAGCCTCTTCTGATGATTCAGTCATCCTCTTTTGTGCTTTGCCCATGCTGACTGGGGATTCGGTCTCCATCTCTGTATTAAGAGATCAAGAATCAAAGTTAGTTTTCCATTCAATCTCGGGCTTGGGATCATGTACATAAGTTGAGGCTTTAATCGTTTCTCTTCTTCGGGCAAGGATGCCTCGAGGGTCATAATACCAAACATCTCCCCTTTCAAACTCCATGGCTTCAAGTAGGGCTTCAACTACTTTGAAGGCTTATCTTGTGTTTACCACAAAGGGGCCTACAGGCTGTCCCATTTTGAAAATGTAACCTTTCTTTGCTAGTACAAAATGGAGCAAGTCTACACTAAGGACTTGTTTGATGAACTCGAGGGAGAAGATCCTCATAGGCATGAATGCTGGCAGGTGATATGGAGGGATTTCACAACCGAAAACCTGAATTTTTGTGTAATCCTCATAGAGGTACTAGTCTCCTATGGCAGCTTCCTCGTTGAGTTGGAGGAGCTCTCTCTGCTGTGGGAAAATTCTAGGAGGTGGAATCCCATGGATGATTCGGTAGGCAATGGCCATGAAGGTTGAAATGAACTGAGAGTACCCCCCAAACCAGGTCCTTTCCTTACTGAGATATTCCAGTCAAAGACAAAATTTCACTGCTTGTTAGGGGAAAACACCTGAAGATTCAGGAATTGGAACTCTTCAACGTGAGTATATAAGAATAAGTAGAATATCAAGGAGTAGTATCGAAAATAAGATGAGGATAGAAAGTAGTGAAGCTGAAAGCATATGGCAGCTGAGAGGTATTCTGGGATGTTGAGGAAGCAATCAAGTTGTTGCATTTTATGAAAACATCCCAAAGTGGCCTTACTCACTCTCTGAGAGGTATCTTCTCCCATCAAACAGGTAATTGCATCTAGGATAGGTTGGACTGATGTCTGGAAGAGAGTTAATGGGAACCATTTTTCTGTGGGAAGGGTTTTGACCTCAGGAGTGAGGATTTGGCCCAGGAAAGACTGTTGTTCCTCAAAAGGGAGTGTAGTGAAATGATGGACTAGGGTAGCATCAGTGAATGTATATGCGATGGAGGAATCAGGGAAAGTCAAAGATCTTTGGATTAAGAGGGGCATTATTTCTAGGATTTTAACTCCTAAGGTGGAAACAAAACAATTCGTGTCCCTTTGATATGAGTTAGCCAACCAAGATATGAACTCAGGGAAGAGGTGAATTGGGGGTGTAATTTGGAAGTACAGACCAGAGTTAACAACCCTAAAAGGATCCTCCCTCCTCACATGGTCAGAAAATATTTCATAGCGGAAGTCAACGAGTGAGAATGGGCAGGTCGGGTCTGCAATTTGGCATTCGAGGTCCATTAAGGGCACGAAGCCGGTGGTTTTAAATTCACAAGTGTTAAATTGGTGTTGTAGGCGTCACGTCCTTCATTTTACAGTATGAAACAAAAAGTAAAAAAAATAGGAGGTTGGGGTGTAGGGTTACCTAGAGCCTGCAGGAGGGTCTAAAAGTGACTGTGGAAGTTGTTTGTTTCTTTTGGGAGTATGCGGCGAGGTGAATCCTACACAGAAGTCTAGGCAGGATGTTTTTTTACTGAGACTGAGTAATCGTTGTTAGGGAGGTAATTTTAGGGCGACAGGGGCTTATGTAAAGAGAAGGGTTTAGATGCACAAGTGGCAACTGTGAGGATGGCGTAGGATGATAGGTTTCCATCTCGAGTTGGTCTAGGTCGATGAGGCGGACTACAAAGGTGCAAATAGGCATTATCCTTTACCTTTACCTTTTACCATTTACCTTCGATTTCGATAGCCAGTGAGAAGGGCCTGCTTGGCGGATGGCCCTCACAAGTTACGATAGGCGGTATTGTGGTTGATATGTGTTTCACACCAGGCTTCGGAATGGATCGTAGTTGTCAAATCTGAGCTGGCCGTTTCAATGTCAGGGGTCGCATCTGTTGTTAACTTTCATTCGTGTATCTTGCCAGAGTTGAGGTGAGAGAGTGGGGAAAAATCAACGGAAAGAGACCCAATCTAGAGGTGCAAAATCTTTAATTGTGAACCAAACTTTGGAGGAAATAATTCGAAAGCTTCGAATTATTTAAACTGGTAATGAAATTTGAACCCTTTTCGACCCAACACATGGTGCCACAAATCATATGCATCAAAGAGGTGTTCCTCTTCGCAAAATTTTAACAAGCTTTACACCATTACCATATTTAGGAGAAAGATCATGGAAATGGGGATAACATTGGCTCCAACTGGGGACGAGGTATTGACTTCAATGCATCGAGAACCTGCAACCTGGTAATTTTCTTTGGGCATGGAGTCTTTTCAACAAAAATTCTCATAAAATAAAACAGATAAAACTTGGAACATCATAGATTATTTACATATACACATCGGTATTTACAATGCATGAGGGAGGATTACCTTTAGTGCGAGAAGTAGAGTTTGAGGAAATGACCATTTACTGGCAGTTCCAGTGATTCTCCTTCCAAATTTTCCAATAGGAAAGTATTGTTACCTTTTACTTCAGATATTTTGAAGGGACTGAACCATAACAGGTCAAATTTTCCATGCTTTCCCTTATCTTCCCTGCAAACATCCCACCTTAGGACTAAATCGCCTAGTTGTAGTGGTCTATATTTAGCCCTTTTTTCAAATAGAGACTTCATATTTAGCTGATAACTGGTCAATTTTTCACCAACCTATTCCCTGTGTTCATTTAGTTCTACCAACTGATTTATTCTTTGGGTTAAAGCATTTGGTTCTTCTTCCACCTCCTGTAACAACTTAGTGACTGGCATTGCCAACTCTAATGGGAATACTGCCACTTTTCCATACACCAGTTCAAAAGGTGACTTTCCTGTGGATCATTTAGGAGTCACTATGTTAGCCCACAAGGAAAATTTTAGCTGAGCATCCCAATTTCTTTTATTTTCTGTGATTGTTTTCTTCAAAACCCTTACCATAGCCTTATTGGAGGATTCAGCTAGCATGTTTCCATGAGGCTATTAGGTAGTGGAGTGCCCTACAATGATATTAAAATTTTGACAGAAATTGATAAATTTGGTGGACTTAAAGACCTGAGCATTATCTGTTATGATCTTCATAGGGCAACCAAAACGAGACAAGATGTTTTCCTCTAGAAATTTAATCACCATAGAGTTGGTAGCATTTCGAGCTGGGATAGCCTCCACCCACTTTGTGAAGTAGTCAGTGGTTGTAAGTATCCATTTATGTTGGCCGTTGGAGGGAGGATGTATCTCTCCTATTAAATACAACCCCCATTGCCTGAAAGGCTCATCGACATGTACGAGAATCAAAGGGAGAGGTACTAGTTTCTACTTCTTGGCTAAGACCTAGCATTTTTGGCAAGCATGGATCTAAGAGTGGACCTCCCAAAAGGGTGGAGGCTAATATAAACCAACTTTCAATATCCTATGAGATGTGGTTTTCCAACTGTAATTCCCACGACAAATACCACTATGAGATTCTTCAATCACCTTCTGAGTTTCATTCTCCACCAAGCATAACAACAGAATCCTTGGAGAGTCTTTCCAATAGAGCTAACCATTAGCTATGACAAATTTTTTGGCTTGTAGTCTTAAAGTTCAGTATTTTGACTTATCCATTTTCAGTGGGCACCTTAGGAACAATAAATAATGAACAATGTTCTTATACCAAACCGATGTCTCAAATTTGATATGAATCTTCTGGACTGAGGTTTTAATGTCTGCTTGTTATATTCCTACTTCAGTGTCTTCTTTCAATAGATTAATCCCCAGGCCTTGGCAGTTGGATTCTGACAAGATTTTGGCCAACCCCTATCCTTTGTTAAGTTTAGTAGGCTTGATATCAAAGTCATATTCCTGGATCTTGGTGATCCACCTTCCTCGTTTTCCCTTGCTATATCCTTGTACCAGAATGTCTTTGACTGCTGCTATTGGGACATATGCTATTATGTCTAACTGCAATACATATATTCTGAATGCATTCAATGCTTTGACTAGAGCGTAGGCCTATTTTTCCAAAATGTTGTACTTCAGTTCAACGTGTCTCAACATTTGGCTAAAAAAGGCGATTAGATGTTCATAACCTTCCTTATTCTTTTGTAACAACACCACAACAATAGTATGGGGGGAAGAAAAAGAAAAGATATAAAAAAGGTGTTGAATAGTCACGACTGACTAGCACTGGTGCTTTGTAAAATGCTGCTTTGATTCTAGCGAAGGATTCTCGGGAAACAAGGCTCCATTTCACCTCATTCTCCTTTTTCATCATGACTGTGATACCTTTCACTATTTCAACATAGTTAGGTTTGAATCTTCTCATAAAATCGATCCTTCCCAAAAACACTTGAATCTCTTTCTTGTTATTAGGCAAGGGGATGTGACTAATAGCCTCCACTCTCTTAGGATTGATTTTTACTCCCTCCTCTGCCACTATGTGTCCCAATATTTTTCCTTCGCTTAGAGAAAATTGAGACTTTTTCGGATTCAGAGACAATCCATATCTCCTACATTTTTCAGAGGTGAGTTTCAAGTGCAAGACATGTTCTTCACTTTTCTTGGAGAAGACCATGATGTCATCTAAGTATACCACTACAAACTTGTCTTGTTCCCACACAAATGCTATATCCATATCTCTTTGAAACGTGGCTCCTGCATTTATGACACCAAAGGGCATGTGAGCATACATGAAAGTTCCCCAAGGGGTGGCGAATGTTGTTTTGTTTGGTCATCTAGGTGTACTACCACCTGATTGTATCTTGAGAAACCATCCATAATGGAAATCCTCGATAAACCAACTACTTTATGTAATATGTAGTCCATCTTAGGCAGTGGGTAGTTGTCTTTCAATGATACTCTGTTAAGGTTCCGAAAATATACACACAACCTTATTTCTCAATTCTTTTTCCATACTAAAACTACGTTTGATACCCACTCATAATACCTTGGAGGCACTATAGTTTTAGCTTGCAGAAGCTTCCTTATTTCCTTCTCAATAGATGGGAGCAGGAGAGGATTGACCTTCCTGAGCTTTTGTTTACAAGGTTTCAATCCACTTTTTAGAGGAATCTTATGCTGGATAATGTTAGTATCAAATGTCTTCAAATCATCATAGGACCAAACAAAAACATCTTTATAAAATTTGAAGAGATTTAAATACCTTTGTTTATATTGCGAGGGGATCTCCTTTGATAATTTGACCATCTGAGGTTCATCCTTTGAGCCTGTTAGGGTCCAATAATTTATAGGATCAATGATCATTGATTATTTGCTTTCAATATTTCAGATTGTAAATAATATAGCTACAAATGATTTCCAAAAAAAAGAGATAGAAAAAGTGAAAATAAAAAATGAAAAGAGGGTATAAATACAAAAACAAAATAAAAGAAAAAAGAAAATAAATAATAAATGAACCCCATAAAAAAAAAACCCTGAAAGTGATGCTAGTTTAAGTGCCACTACCAACCTTCTCACTTTTTAAAAGAATAAATGGATGAAATTATGTGCAGCTTGTTCAAAATGCCACAATCCCTTCTGCTTGAGACATATAGTTTAATCATGCTCAAGTTGTTTTCATTTTATGTTAATTAGGTTAGAGTGAATAACTTAACCAAACATATTAATCTTGGTTAAGATTAGATAGGTAGAAACAGGTGAATAATTTTAATCCAACTATTTAATATGAATTAATTTAGCTGATTAGATTAGTCTAGTGTTTGAAATAGATAGCCTTTGTCTTTGAGAATAAGAATTGAAGGGGTTTGCATACCCAAATACACCCATAGTTTCTTTAAAATAGCATTAGGATAGGAAAATGAGGATTTTATGTAATATGTCCGAAGTATTTCATTATCCAAAGTTTCGCACTTTGGGCTATGTTTTATAAACCAAAAAGATGTGGTGGGGCCCTCCGCTGTTAACATCCCCACATTTCACCACCACGCGATCATCCCCCGCTTGCATCTGACGACCCATAAAGAAGTCCATACCCCCCCAAAGCAGCAATGTTTAATGACGGGGGGGTCCAAAAAGCGGTTTACTGCCCTCCGACATGGTGCCACCAAGTGAGTTCGGCCCCCCCTCTGAAAGCTATATTTCCTTCCTGCCTAATGCGCCTTCCCGCCAACGGTTGCATCTACGTCCTATCACCGTCACCACTCTCGTCTCGCCACCTCACCCCAAGTCTCGTCACTCCCACCAACAGTCCCACTCCACTCCTTCCCTAATGCCCAACTACCACGTCTAAGACCATTTCATTCTCCATTAATATCCTAACCATTTACCCGCACCATTACAGGATTTTAATGCCTTAGGAGACCGTTAATTCAACGGTTAAGGCCAATTTCACTGCTGATATATATAGAATTTCACACTCTGATCACACTTTCTTTTCATCGCTTGTTCAATAGAATTCCCTCCTCTTTGTACTATAATTCTTTCCACAACATTCCTACTGCCCATCATTCATTAATCGCTAGTGGTCTGCCACTCTTAATTTCCCAAATTACTGGACGTACAATGATTTCTTATTATTGCAGTATTTGATTCTCATCCTGCAAACCACCATGGCACCTAAAATTTCCCATGTGATCAATATGATGCTTAATCCCCCTATTGATCTATACCATACTCCACTAGCATACTGAGATTATAAAATCATTGAAACACAGTGCAAATTCGACTTGTTCGAATTGCGTTGCTAGTTCCAAGACAATTTCCTTGATCAATCCGATGAAATACATCTCTAGAAATCCAGACTCCCTCTATTTGCTATTCCCTAATCCTATCATTTTCATGAATTTTTCCTGAGATGCCAAGCCTCTTACCTTGCAAGCAAGAGGGAAATTATCTCCCCAAAGGGTGAAATTCTCTTCACCTTCACAGCTAAAAGCATTACTCAAATGTTGGTGGTTCCCCGCTGTGATTCCCTCTCCCCTTTCTCCATTGAAGCTCTCAAATAAATTTACCAAAAGTTAACTTTCCCCCAGAGAGCAGCCATATTTGAAATCTTCCTCCCTAAAGACTCTCAACTCCCTAAGAAAAATCCTCCATATCCCTCTTCTATGTTCCCTCAAAGGACAAGACATATTATTTCTGTTTTGTCTTCCATTCTTGGTTACTACTCAGATGAGTGGGTAGATGAGCCTATTCTAGGTTTTCTGTCCACCCTTTCTTCAAAAGAAGGACCATCAATCACTTTTGACTATGGCCAGTTCTTATAAAATGTAATTCGTGAACAATTCCTTCAGTTTTAAACTGAAGGAATGTTTAGATATTCATCCATTCTGATGTATATGTTTATATTTTTCCAAGCAGATAAGTTTCCATTCTCAGTGCAGAAATTAGATCAGCAAGGAGAGCCACAGTCAGTTGTTTTATGGACTTCCTTAGTCAGAAAACAATCATAGGAGTACAACTTTTTAGAGTTTATAGATCAATTTGTATATCTAGCCACTTGCGTGTTAAGTGGCTAGTAGGTTCCAAGGATAAGTGAAGAAATACAGAAGATTTTTCAACTCAGTGAACTGGTTAAAACACGGGATTGGTATCTTTACCAATCATTCACAGAGATTAGAGTGTATGGTTCAGAGCTTCCACCATACAAACTGCCCAAATATGTGCCCATGAGGATATTTGCCTTGGAATATATTAGATAGATAATTCATTATGATAATATTCATTTTGTGATAAGCCAAAAAGAAATCCGAGTTCAAGATCAAGACACAAGTTGGACCTTTTATTTGCAATAGTAGAGCAGCAGGAGAGGAAGTAGTACTCTTGCTGAAACAAATGAATTTTCCTCTCAGCTTCACCTAGTTTTATGACCCCTTTGGGTTAATTTCCAAGTTGAGAGTAGAACACAAAACTACACCATATGTGCACACACAGAGGTTTGAAATTGAAAAGTATATGAACCAGCATACTTGGGTGGAAAATACGTTGCAAGAGGCTGAGGAGTAGGTACTTTCAAGGACAACTTCAGAGACTCCAATACCCAAAGAGAAAACATATAAGAGAGATAGGGAGGATGATTCTCCAGTCACCGAAGTCTCAACCAAGGAATTTAAAATATACACTAAGAAGCTCAAATCAGGTTCCAGTTCTAAAATAGAATTTCCATCACTGGAGGATACACAAGGCACTATTGTGCTCTCAGGCTTGAAGACATTCAAGCTGGACAGTGGAACTACAGAATCTCCATCATCTTCCTCAGTTACAAAGGATATTCCATCTACTATCCCTCAAACACCTGAAACTTGTACATAGTAGAGACAATTGGACATTTTTCAGATATACAAGGAAATCAAGCAAAGGAATGAGGCCATTCATGACAACATATCAGCTCAGTTCAGAAAAAAATCCTCTTCCATTCAACACAAACTCATTTCAGCATATGATATAGAGAAGGGAAGAATGCATATGGCATTCTTGCAGGCCCAGGTCCCTCAACCAAAGTCAACAACAAAATTCAAATAGACCACTTTTGAATTTGATTCAAAGGATGTCCATCCTTTGGATCAAATAGATATAAACAGACAGATAGGTGAGATGGTATATTAAACTTTCACACAGACTGCTATCACTGCCTCAAAATTATAGCTCACTTTAAATAATATGCAGTCTCAACTCAAATTGGAGAAATTCTCCTCATTGGCCAAAGATACTAGAATCAAATACTTGGAGGAAATGGTATTCAAAGCAGGCCTTGACCCAGAAAATGAAAAAGCTACATAAGAAATAACTAGAAAGAAGAATGTTGATATTGCATAATTAAAAAAGAAATTGAAGTTGCTAGCAACAGAAGACCCCCAGGCTAAAGAACTTGGAGAAACAAAGCTGCAAAAGGAAGAGACGCTAGAGTTTCTTATGGAGAAAAGTGCCCAGATTAAAACAATGGAAGCTGAAATGGACAAACTTATAAAGGAAAAGGAGCAAAATGCACAGCTTGCAATTGTTCCTCTTGATGCAGTTCCAATTGCATCTCTGCTACATACAGGTATCCCTACTGTTAGAGCCTAGATCGACCTCAAGCTGAAGGGAGGCAATCCTGGGATAACAATAAACCACGCTTAACCTGGTAGCTAGCCCTATCAGGTCGAGAGAGGGCTCTATCCTTGTCAATCTCAGTGAAGATGACTAAATTGAATATAGATTTTAGGCTAGGTATAGTAGCTCTAGGGTTTTTGTTTGATTTTGAAGGTTTGGTTGTTGGATCAAATGGAGCAGGCAGCTTAGGTCCGGGAAATCAAATCAGGGATGCAGACATGTTCTGTGGGGCGAGATAGATAAGTGTTTATGCACTAGTAATCAAGTGAGATGGTTGGTTCAAGACTGCTGAGGGGCTGAGGAGGGCATGTGGAGACCATGAATCCTCTTCAAACTGCTGAAAACATTAAGAACTAAATGCATTCCCAAGGCAAAGCACTGTTATCAATGTATTTTGCCTATTTATCTTGATTCATTTAGTTTAGAAGAATGGAAAAGGTTTTGAAACATATAACACATAAGAAAAACTCATTACAAAAGAAGAAACAATACAAAACACAGTATCACAAGAATCCCACAAAAATAGCTGCAAAACCTGGTTTTATTCCTTGCCAATGAGTGCACCACTTCCAAAAGAGTCCAACCTTTACAAATGACTAAGAGAAAACATAATATAGGAATCAAACAACTCATTCTAGTCATCAGGGGTCGAATCCATGAGTCAAGGAGTTGTTTCAACAACATCTAAACTAGGAACAAGAAAATAGGCAGTGGAACAACTTGCCTCTAAAACTAAGGAAACTGATACATTCAGTTCAAAACCAATTTTGATTTGATGTATCTACCCCATCAAGTGTTTTCCATTAATATTTACATCATATTACATCATTTACCATGCAAAATTTACCAAGAAAAGAAGAAGAAGTCAACTGCTGAAGAAACTAGGCGAAATTTGACTTTTAGGAAAAATTGACAAAAATTTGCCTGATGCACAGCGCCGCTTTAGGGAAGCTTTTGGAGGCCTTCCACTCATCCAAATCAGGCCCAAGATAGCTTTTTGGAAAGCTCTACCTATCTAGTTTCTGGAACATCTTGAATTTCCTAATTTGGAGTTGATTTTCCCCTTCAAAAATCAATTCTCCCAAGACTGCTTCCTGTGGGTCCAAAAAGTGGCAGAGAGGGCATTTTTTGAGTGTTTTTTGCCCTTTTGGTGGCCAAGATCTTCTCCAAAATTGATGAAACTTTCTGGGTTTGCTTATTTTTTGATGCTAAATCCAAATATATAATCCATTTGTCAAGAGGATGCACCAATTCAATGCGCAGCACTAGTGGCGCTGCGCATCAGCCGAAATTTTTTGTGTTTCTAATTAAAAAATTGGAAAATGACAAAATTGTCTCAAAATTTGCCCAATTTTGGCTCAAAGCTGCATCATGGGTTACTTTGTTGGGCTAAAGTCACATCAACCAAAATGTTGATCTTTTCATCCTTCTTTTTGCCTTTTAAGGCCCTCCTTAATCTTGCCTTAAGGTGCTTGATCCTTATGTTGCATATTCTATTCCGGGTCAAATAATGATAGGCCATATGGCGAAGCATTTTATTTTCTTTATTGGCCTTCTCTAGCAACTTCTCAAGGTGAATTTTCACCCTCTCTAACCAAGTTTCTCGGTCATTCTCAATTTCTTGCTCAATGGAGGTCATTTTGACCTTTGTCTTCTTTGCCTTTTGCTAGTTCTCTTTGATTATTTGTAACTCCATGAGGTCTTGTTTGTCAGTCAAATGTTTGTTTTCTTGCTCGAGATATTTGATGACCCATTTAGCCCTCTCTAAATTAACCATCAAGGCTTTTATCTCATTCTTTTTCTCCTTGATGATCATGTCTTTGATAGTTCTTAGATCTTGAGCATCCAATTCAATGACATCTACTCCTTGTGTCTCCTCATGGTCAACAAGGACAAAATCTCTCTCTTGTCCATCACTAGGATCATCCTCATGCATCTTTTCCTTTCCTTTATCTCTGCCCTTCTGTTGCTGCCCAACCTGTACCTGTTTAGCTGGAGAAGAAGGCAAAGCCCCTTCCACTCTAGGTGGAGATAGCATTTTCTGTGGTCTGTAGATGAAGGCGAGACCCCTTCCACTCCTTGTGGAGATAGTACTCGCTTGGCAGCTGCAAAGAGCATCCTAGTGCCTCTTTCATAGGTAACCAACATAGGGACCCCCACAATTTCAGTTTCTTGTACCTTTTGCTGTCCTGAAGGCTCCCCTTCCTCTTGGGGAATTGATGAAAAGATTTGAGGCTCCTTGAACATCTCATGGGAAATGAAAGTTTCCCATGGCATTCCCAACTGAGTAAGCTGATGCAAAACAATAATTTTGATGACAGAGAAATGGTAAATACTATTGAGTTGCTATGGATATGATTTCCTCTTTGCAATTACTGTCATCCTTTCTATGTGTTTGCATATGAAGAAAGGGATGCTCATCATTCTGACCCTGGTGAAATGCATGAGCAATCTGATTTGGTAGGCATAAAGTCTGGAAAACCTACCCTCACATGTAAAGTATTTGATGATAAGTTTCATGAGTGGAACATACCGGTCCTCCAAGAATCTAAAAGGAAACACCCTGTTGAGCTTGCCATGGTACTTAGCCTTAATGTAAGGCTCATAATGCTGCCTGCTGATATTTTGCCTTTTGTTCCATTTCTCCCCTACATCCAGAATTCCTGTGGCATCCATAATGATAGTGGGTGAAAGAGTGAAGGTTACCCCGACAAGTTGTACCACATTGTTATCCATGTTTGTCACAAACTGTCTTGCTAGCTCATGGTGAAATTTAACCCTCTCAACCATCTCACAAAACTCAAAACAGGACTGATATCTAAAACATGTGGTGGCTAGTGGGCAAGAAAGTAGTTCACTCATGCTGATAGGTTCCTCCCTGATGATTCTACTACCCTTGTGAGGCTTTCTCTGCTGCAAATTCCTCTCTCTAGAGCTATCACTTAGGGTATCTTGCTCATATTCAAACTCACTATCTCGCTCCATTTTTAACTCTTTGGGATGATTTGATGAATGATGGACAGTTATGTGAGGAAAAGATGAGTATGAAGAGATTTTATAAGAAGGAAAATAGTGGTGAGATGAAATGAGAGGGTAGGTGGGGTTTATAAGGAATCTAGCGTTTGATGTGAAGGGATTTAGGGCTTAGTGAAGGAATTAATTTTTGTAGGGAAATAGGGGAAGGTGACATGGGTTAAGTAAGATGGGATTTAAAGGTAAAATTAGGGCAAATGATAATGGGAAAATGAAGACAAGTGACAAGAGCTAGAAATGGTGAGAAATTTGGTAGGAGACAACTAGGGTTTTGAGTTTTAATATGATAAAACCACAATTATAGCATAAAAACCATATGTGAGATCAAAAGTGAGGTTAATTACTTGATTGGAAGAGAAATGCAACAATGATGGTGACTAGAGGTGAAGTTTGGTGGTTTTGAAGTCTTACTGGCCAATGCGCAACGCCTGCTCACCAATGCGCAATGCCAGTGCAAATTAACACAGGAGAAAATTGCCTGATGCGTAGCGCCCCTCTTATGCGCAACACCGAGCTCCCAATGCGCAGTGCCAGGAAAACTTGCAACAAATTGCGAGTTTTCTTCCTTTTTTGCTCAATCTTCCTTCAAAACACGGTTTTAGCTCTTCACTTGACTTTTTCACAATGAAATGGCTTTCTTTCACTGATTTTTCTTTATATAACATACACTTTGATTTTTCTTCATTTCAAACTCATTTTTCTAAAGTCTTGGTAACTTTTTCAAAAACTCTACTTTTCAGTTTGAAACTTGACCCCTTTTCCTGGCAATTTGATGGACTGATGTCTTGATGCTTTTGTTTTTGCAGTGGCAGGAGTTGGTAAGGTGACCAGGAACAACTGCTGAGTGCTTATTACATATAGAAACAATTAAATTACATGAAATTTTACAAAAATAGAACAATACTCTGTTTTCACCTCAAACTGAGTTGGAGGTGAAGACTTATTAAATTTTACATATGCTGAGAATTCAAAAATATCTGAAGATTCATATCTTTTTACATGTCTACATGACCCTTATTTTCTGCAAATGTGACTTTAATGAAACCCTAATACCTAATGTTCTTGAAAACCCTAAGACCTAAGACTTCTTTAAAGCAAATGGAGCAAAGATGAAAATTGACTATAAACCATTTGACTGAATGATCACTGAAAGAGGTCAGTAGATATCATGTGATGAGGAGTAAACTGGACTAACATCTACCAACAGTTGATCCATGACCTAATGGAATGCAGCTGATGAAAGCAGGACTCCTAACATGAATGCAAAAGAGTAAATGTTTGATCACTGATGGCAGTGTGAAGACACTGACACTAACACCTACAACAACTACTACATCTAGAACATCATCCTCAACAGCGCTTCCCACTTCAGTGGTGGATGACTCAGTTAAATTGGCTCAATCTATGGAAAATATGACTATACAGGGAGAAGAGTTGAAGAAATTGAAGCAGGAGATAAAAGTTTTGCAGGAGCAGAGTAAAAGGTATGAAAATGCCTACTTGACAGAAACACAGAAAACTCAGACCTTGTCCCAAAGAGTGCAGAAAATGGAAGAAGACTGTGCCATGGGAAAAAAATTGGCACAAGCGATCCGAATTGGATCCATGAAGAATAATTAAAGAACCATGAAAAATGGTAAATAACAATAAATAAAATAAATAAAAAAGAACTATGGATAGAATTAATTAAAATTAAATTAATTAACTAATCAAATAAAATTAAAATTAAAACAATAAAAAGAATTATAAAATAAATAAATTAAACTTATTTATGAATTAAGTATATCAATTAAAATATTTTTAGGTTCTAGGTAAAACAATGGGAATAATTAAAGCTAAATAAATAATTAATTAAAAATAAAAATAAATAAGAAATCATATATATAAATGTCGGCTTCTTTATAAAAATTAGGGATCTAGGTTTATTTATACCCAGGTCAAAAGACTCTTCTCTCAATAAGCTTTCATGCATATTCTATCTAATTTAGTCCTGATGATGGACCCCCTTTGGGGTTTGAAATGTCGACATAATGAACACGAAACTGTGGATAATCCGGATCATGCCACTGCAAAAAACTACCACAAAAGCTTAAAATCTAACATAACCATGACTGTATCATATCAGGACAGACTTCAAAGAATTAAGAGCAGCGATCAGAAACACCTCTGAATAGTGGCAGTTGGTAGCCAGCATGGAACGACAAGGACCTCAGTCAAAGCACGCTGACCAAGGCCCATGGAGACTGCGCACGAGGCGAAACTATCCCCTAGGAAGCCCGGATCGGGAAAAGGAGGCAGTTTTTGATGCGCGATTAGCGCTGGGCAAAACCCCTCGAGAAGGAGAGGCCCCGAGCGCTCGGTCACATGAGAGCTGGGAAAACTGTGGGGAAAAAGGCTAAAGGCAAAGGCGGGACCCGTGCTCCAAAAACCGGCGGTATTTATCTAGGGCACCCTTTGGCGGTAAGTAGATTTGGCGAAAACAGAGCGATTCCACTCAACGCCCGACGTGTGGCAAGC
Source organism: Pinus tabuliformis (assembly GCA_031772625.1). Lineage (NCBI taxonomy): Eukaryota > Viridiplantae > Streptophyta > Pinopsida > Pinales > Pinaceae > Pinus > Pinus tabuliformis. The sequence goes on from CM062809.1 coordinate 1,190,678,180, forward strand.
GGAGGAGAGAGAAAACCGCCGCTCATCACGCGCTAACAGTCGAGCAAGTCAACTGTGCAAAATGTGCGAATGGCGTCGGATCTGGAGGCCCCAGATCTAATGATCGAGAACGCGCTCGATGGGGAGACTGGACTTAACAGGGGATTAAGCCGTGGCATAAAGAATTTTGAAGTTCGATTTGACCGCCAAGGTGGCGGATGACTCATTCCACGACGTAACTAAAAAACCAAACCGACGAAGCAAGCTGGCGCAATTGCAGGAGGACAAGTGGCCACTCCCTATGAGCCTGATGATGACGCCGAAATAGGGAACTCCCAGCGAAGCTGTAGCAGGCGATCCAACAGAGGGGGAAGGGGAATCGAATAGCCATGAGCTCAAATCGCTTTAAAGCCATCAATAGACAAAGCAAAGGACACCCGAAGATAGAAGACGAAGAAAGAGAAGAAGGGAAAGAAGACAGAGAAAACGAAGAAAAGACAGTGAAGCAAAAAGCAGTAAGAAGACAAAGGGCCGAGCTGACCAAAGGTAGCGTTGAGCACCAAAGAGCTTGAGAGATTCAAGCCATCCCTAAGAGGATCTGTCAAACTAAAGAGGTCAAAAAAAGCTGGTAAGGAAAAGAGTCTGTGCACTCTAGTGGCTTGGGGAATCCAAGAACCACCCTGCCAAGCAAATCTGTTTCAGGAGACTCATATTGAGCTCCTTCATTGTAATTCTCTGCTTCAAGACACAATAAAAGAAGGCCACCACTGAGAGTTGGACCGTAGATGTAGCCCTGGAGGATAGGGTGAACTCCTTATTAAATTCTTGTGTTCTTATATTTGCTTATTGTGTTTCTCTGCTGTTTTCCATTTCAAGTGTCTGCGTATTTGCAATCTGATCGATCCATTGCCTTAATAACATAGATACACACCAGCAAATGAGTCTGTAATACCTTCATTTAATAATTCTTTAACTGAGATCACTCATAGGGTGATTTCCATATCAAGTGGTATCAGAGCTTTAGGCTGTAAGGTTAGACAAGCTTGTGTTGGTTTAGCTGTTGAATGATCACTAGATCAAAGCTAAAATTAGGAGAAGGAGAGTTGGTTGAAACTAATCCTGAAATTGGGAGAGTCTATCCTTGGAAGACAATGTCAGAGGAAGGTTCTGTGGGACTAGACCCTCAATTCATAGAAAGTTTCCTAGCCATAAAGTCCATGGTAGAAGAAATGTATAAGGACTTTAGAAAGCATATGGATGAAGACTCATCAGGTTATAAGCAAGACAAAGAAGAAGATGAGTCTCACTTCCATGACCACTCACAAGGAAAAGGGAAAGAGGAAAACTTTCTCACACCTCCTAATAGCCCTATGCATAACAAGAAATCATATTTGATCAAACTAGATGTTAAATTTGATTTGCCTATATATGATGGAGAGTTAAATGCAGAAAAGTTGGACAATTGGATTGGACAAATTGATGTTTATTGCAGAGTATAGAACATCAATTCAAACAAGAGAAAAATTCAGCTGGCAAGCATATGCCTAGGAGGCACTGCCTTGGTTTGGTGGGAAGGCAGAACCCAAGCTGACATGAAAAGACATGGTAAGACTATCTCTGTCTGGAGTGAATTTGTTTATGCAATCAAAAAGCAGTTCTATCCATTGGCCTACATGCAACAAGCCATGATGAGTTGGAAAACTCTTCGGTAGTTGAAAGGGAAAAGTGTGCAAGGGTACACTCAAGAATTTAGAAAGAGAGCATTGATTCTAGAAATCTCATTAGACTCACCAGAGACTCTTTTGAAGTACATTGGTGGTTTACACAGCTACATGAGGCATACCATCCTCATGTTTAATCCCACTAGTATAGATGAGGTATCTGTACAAGCTACTCATCTAGAAGCTAGAGGAAAGAATGGAAATGCAGAAGTTGGGGGACAATCCCAACCCATTGCAAGCAAGAGCAAGGAGAAAAGAAAGCAAAAGTGGGAAGAAAGTAAGGCTAACACTGCACAGAAAAGCAAAGCTTCATGCACTCACTGTAAAAAGTATGGGCATGATGATGAGCATTGTTGGATTCTGCATCCAGAGCTGAGGCCTAAGTAGTTCGAGGGCAAGAAGAAGAAGACTGCTTCAGCTATTCAGAAAGATTTGGGGTCAGACTCGGGAGATGAAACAACCATTGCAACCACAGGTATAAAAGGTAATAATTCTGAAGCATCTACTAGTAATTTTGCTCAATCTATTATTGATGAAGAGAATGAGAGAAAAAGACATGAGCTTTTCCATATTCGAGTTATTTCCAAATATCAAAAGATTGATACTTTGTTTGATAGTGGCTCACAAGTAAATCTAATTTCTGAAGCAATTGTAAAGAAATTGGGATTAGCAACTACACCTCACAAGAAACCATACCCATTAGGATGGTTGAATGATAAAGCACAACTACAAGTGACTAGATAGTGCAAACTCAAGTTTTCTTTTGGGTCAGCATTTGTAGATGAGGTTGAGTTAGACATAATTCCTTTGGATATATGTGGAATTGTTTTAGGAAGTCCTTACTTGTATGATAGAAAAGCTATTTTCTATAGAGCTGAGAACAAGTATCTACTTGTTAAAGATGGAATCGAATACTTTGTAAGAGCTCATAAGCTCAAGAATAATTATACTCTCATAAACTCAAGGCAGATGAAAATAATGATAAATTCATGCAAACAATTCTTATTGATGGTTGTAAAGGAAAAGAAACCTGATAAAACCAATGTATTTGAAGGCTGTAATGCTAAACAGCAAGCTGATATAGAAAAGGTTGTTTTAGAGTATGATGTCTTGTTTCAAGAACCTAAAGGTCTACCACCCAAAAAGGAAATATTACATGATATTATTTTGTAGCAAGATTTTCCATTGCCTAACATTGGAATGTACAGGTTGTCTGCTTTAGAGAATGCTGAAATCAAGAAGCAGGTGCAGGAGTTGCTTGAGAAGGGGTTCATCAGGCCTAGCATATGACCATGTGGGTCACCAATCGTTTTGGTGAGAAAGAAAGATGGCTCATGGAGAATGTGCATTGACTACCAAACACTAAATAAGATAACAATAAAAAATCGTTATCCCCTTCCTCGCATAGATGATCTTTTAGATCAATTGAAAGAAGTTGTTTATTTCACCAAGCTAGACTTGCATAGTGGATACCATCAGGTCAAAGTTGCAGAACAAGATGCATGGAAGACTACTTTCAAAATAAAGCAGGGATTGTATGAGTGGCTGGTTATGCCTTTTGGCTTAACTAATGCCCCTGCTACTTTCATGAGATTAATGAATGATGTACTCAGACCTTTTCTTGATGATTTTGTTATTGTGTATCTGGATGACATTCTGATTTTTAGTAAAATGTGGGAAGAACACTTAAAGCATGTTAAGCAGACATTAGATGTTTTGAAAAGAGAAAAACTTCATGTTAAACTCTCAAAATGTGAATTTTGCAAAACATCTCTAAATTATTTGGGTCATATAGTAGGAGGTGGTGAATTGAAAATAGATCCCTCTAAAGTGGCAGTCATTGTAAACTGGCCTAAACCAAGTCTGCTACAGAGGTGAGAAGCTTCTTAGGAGCAGCACAATATTGGAGGAAGTTCATTTCTAACTTTTCCTTAATTGCAGCTCCCTTACATGCTTTAACAGGATTGAACAAGTGTTTCAGTGGGGAGGCAAACATCAGAAAGCCTTCGACACCTTGAAAGAAAAGATTAGCACAGCACCTATACTAGCACTGCTTAATCTGCAAAGACCATTTGAGATCCAAACAGATGCCAGTGACTATGCCATGGGAGCAGTGTTGACACAGCACGGTAAACCCATATGTTATCATTCTGAGACTTTTAATCCTGCAGTAGTTAACTATCCTACATATGATAAAGAATTGTATGCATTAGTTCAGAGTGTGAAAAAGTGGAAACGTTACTTAATGGGCAAAGAGACAGTAATACATACTGATCATCAACCACTTCAATATCTACACTCCTAAACTAAGTTGTAGCAATCAAGACACTACAGATAGATGGCTTTTCTACAACAGTTTCATTTAGTCATCAGATATAAAAAGGGCATACATAACAAAGTTGCAGCCATGCTATCTAGACCCATTATAAATGCATCTACTATACTTAAGCATAATTCTGCACTACATGAAAGCTACATTGAACAATATGCTCAAGATATATACTTTAAAGATGTATATGCAACTTTCAGTCAAGCAAAAGAGTAGAAGAATTGGATTATCATGTGAAGGACCTACTCTTATACCATTGTGGGAAACTCTACATTCCACAAACTGAGAGAGTAAAGATAATTAGAGAAGCACACACTTCTCTGATATCAGGTCACTTTGGGGTAAGTAAAACAGTTGCACAGCTGCAAAGATTTTGTTATTGGCCAAGAATGAATGAGACAGTTTCTAGATATGTAAGAGGGTGTACTATGTGTGCTAAAATCAAGCCTAGCAACAGAAAACTAGGCTTGTACACTCCATTACCAGTTCCTTCTCACCCTTGGGAAAGTGTTTCCATGGATTTTGTTGGAGGACTGCCTAAATCTATGAAAGGTAATGATTATCTATATGTTGTTGTGGATAGGTTCAGCAAGATGTGTATTTTGATACCTTGTAATAAATAGATTACAGCTGAACAAACTGCAAAACTGTTCTTTGAACATGTATGGGTTCATTTTGGATTACCCACTTCCATTGTATCTGATCGAGACACCCAATTTGTGGGCAAGTTTTGGTCAAGTCTGTGGGAATTGATGGACACCAAGCTAAAGAAAAGCACCGCTTTTCATCCACAAACAGATGGCCAGACAGAAGTAGTTAACAGGACAGTGATCCAGTTACTCATGGGATATTGCAACAAACATCCTAAGCTTTGGGATGAACACTTGTGTTATGTGCAGCATGCTTACAACAGAGCAAAACATTCTTCTACACAGAGATCTCCTTTTGAGACCTGCTTTAGTTTCACATCAAGGTCTCCTTTGGATTTTGTCTTTGGTAAAGATACCATAGTTGATGGACACAGTGATGTGGACAAGGCAACTAGGTTCATTAAACAAATCCAGGAGATCCACTAGGCAGTACAAGAACAGTTGGAAAAGAGCCAAGCCAAATACAAGGCTAGGCATGACAAGCATCAGATGGAGCATAGTTTTCAGGTTGGTGACCAGGTCTGGTTGTACATCAGCAAGGACAATATACAAGGTGAAGGTAAAAATCTAAATCCTATTAGGTATGGACCTTTCAAAATACTTGAGAAGATTGGTGAAAATGACTTTCGCCTTGATCTAATATCTTACATGCACATCTACTCAGTCGTAAATGCAAACTGCTTAAGATTGTTTGAACCTTCAATGACTGAGGATCCTGAAGAGCAAAGTCAGTTGCCTTCTATTGATGACCTGCTACCTAAATATCTTAATGAATTGCAGGAAGACACAGTGCTAGACAGGAAGGTGAGGACAACGCGCAGAGGAGATGTTGAGTACCTCAGAATTGGGCTCAAAGGTTCAAAGCCGAGCAGTGCAAAGTGGATTGAGATTGGACAAGTGAGAAAACAGTACCCTCACTTAGTCGATGCTTGAAAACCAACTTTTGGTGGTCCAAAAGCTTTTTAGTGGGAAGGTCGTGATCTGAATTGGATCCATGAAGAATAATTAAAGAACCATGACTGTATCAGATCGGGACAGACTTCAAAGAATTAAGAGAAGCAATCAGAAACACCTCTGAACAGTGGCAGTTGGCAGCCAGCGTGGAACAACAAGGACCTCGGTCAAAGCGCGCTGACCAAGGCCCATGGAGACTTCGCAAGAGGCGAAACTAGCCCCTGGGAAGCCCGGATCGGGAAAAGGAGGCAGTTTTTGATGCCCGATTAGCACATCACTGGGAAAAACCCCTCAAGAAGGAGAGGCCTCGAGCGCTCGGTCGCATGAGAGCCGGGAAAACCGTGGGGAAAAAGGATAAAGGCAAAGGCAGGACCCACGCTCCAAAAATCGGCAGTATTTATCGGGGGCACCCTTGGGCGGTAAGCAGATTTGGTGAAAACGGAGCGATTCCACTCAACGCCTGACGTGTGGCAAGCGGAGGAGAGAGAAAACTGCCACTCATCACGTGCTAACAGTCGAGCAAGTCAACCACGCGAAATGTGGGAATGGCATCGGATCTGGAGGCCCCAGATCTAATGGATGAGAACTCGCCCGATGGGGAGACCGGAATTAATAGGGGATTAGGCCGTGGCATAAAGAATTCTGAAGTTTGATTTGACCGCCAAGGTGGTGGATGACTCATTCCACGATGTAACTGAAAAACCAAACCAACGAAGCAAGCTGGCGCAGTTGCAGGAGGACAAGTAGCCACTCCTTGTGAGCCTGATGCTGATGCTGAAACAGGGAACTCTAAGCGAAGCTGTAGCAGGAAATCCAACGGAGGGGGAAGGGGAATCGAATAGCCATGAGCTCGAATGGATTTAAAGCCATGAATAGACAAAGCAGAGGACACCCGAAGATAGAAGACGAAGAAAGAGAAGAAGGGAAAGAAGACAGAGAAAACGAAGAAAAGACAGTGAAGCAAAATGCAGTAAGAAGACAGAGGGCTGAGCTGACCAAAGGCAGCGTCGAGCACCAGAGAGCTTGAGAGATTCAAGCCATCCCTAAGAGGATCTTTCAGACCAAAGAGGTCAAAAGAAGTTGGTAAGGAAAAGATTCTGTGCACTCTAGTGGCTTGGGGAATCCAAGAACCACCCTGCCAATTAAATCTGTTTCAGGAGACTCATATTGAGCTCCTTAATTGTAATTCTCTGCTTCAAGACACAATAAAAGAAGGCCACCATTGAGAGCTAGACCAGAGATGTAGCCCTGGAGGATAGGGTGAACTCCTTATTAAATTCTTGTGTTCTTATATTTGCTTACTATGTTTCTCTGCTGTTTTCCATTTCAAGTGTCTGTGTATTTGCAATCTGATCGATCCGTTGCCTAAATAACATAGATACACACTAGCACATGAGTCTGTAATACCTTCATTTAATAATTCTTTAACTGAGATCACTCATAGGGTGATTTCCAGATCAATAAGTGAAAGAAAATATCTGGAAAACAATTAATGAAGACACAGGAGAAATTTTTCCTTCCATTCAAATCATTTTTTAACATAAGGAACTTTTTGAGATGTCGACTGAAGTCATTGAGCAGGTTAGAAAGCAACTAGGAGATAAACCAAATGAAGCCATTGAGCTGATTAAATTTATGAATTCGAAGAACAGTAAAGAGTTAGAAGAATTAGAGATTGAAGATCGAACGAAAACCATTTTGGAAGTCAGAAAGGTGCTGACGAAAAGGAGCCTGATGAGATAGCTTGAAGAGAAAGGGAAAAGCATGAACACAAGCATACAGAGATTCTTTTCCAATCTGGAGCCTCTCTACAAGAAAGGACTTCGAAACTTGTTAGTTATTAATGACAAACTTAGTACATGGCCATATTACAGTGCACAGATTATGAATAAGGTGAGAAACAACTCGAAAGTTACAGTCGAAAGACTTAGAATGATAGGAAGGGCATTTCTAAAAGCACTATCGTTTGATCTCGAAATCCACTATGCAATTTCGAATTTGTTCATCACCTGACCAACACTTGTCAGGTATATTGAAGTTGATGAAGTGTACAAAAAATTAATGAAGATGAATATCCCAAGTGAACAACGCTAGGATAAACCCTGCGAATTGTTAGAGTAAATGGTGAACTCAGCAGCACAGCTTAGCGTTACTGCACATCTAGTTTTTCAGCACCAGACAGCTAGTTGTTCCTTTATTTCAGTGACACCACTTTACACAGTTCAATTCTCCTCATTTTATTGTAATAAGTTAGCTTAATGCAGTCCTATGATTTTGTAGATGCATCCTCGTCATCCTGACATGATATTTTTTGTAATTTAGTTATAAATACTTCAATTGTTGAAGTAGTACATGTTGGTTTTTGTACGAAGAAACAGTATTGTATGCCTTTTGCTAAAGCGTCAGCTGATTTTCCAAAGCAATATAGAGGCTCTTTCACAGGATTCATGTATCAAATTGCTGGTGTAGTACACATATCTGTTATATGTGTTTATATCTCTCTGTTTATAGCACATGATTGTTTTCTAAAAATATGAATTATTCAATAGATAAATAAAGGGAAGAATTTGTTTAAATATACACTCTGCACTTGACTACGAATAATTTCTATGTTTTCTTCTGATCTTTGAATATAGAATTCAGGTAACAATGCTTTATATTTTAAAGTGAACCTTATTTTGTTTTTCTTCTCCATTTCACAAACTTTAAAGAATCCGGTCGGTTTGGCTACCTTACCTTGTGAGATATATCTATAGATACTCTAGTTAATCTGTATTTTATGTATTAGACTCCATAGCCCAATGGAAATCTAAGTTATCAACCAACCATTCAAATACAAATCAAACCCCAAACTTCATAACTAGCCTAATATTCAATCAAACAAAGTTAAATATTATAGAGAGAGCCCTCTCTGAAGCTGGCAGGGCTAGATCCCAGCTTCCAAAGTTGGTTTGTGGTTACCTTGGTGATTTTCTTTTGCAACCTCAGAAAATTACTGAGTGCTAACATTCTGGCGACCATACTGGGGAATTAAAATAATCCTTTATTCCATCATCATAAGATTATTTCCCTAGTTTATATATCCTTATTTCAAGAAATTTAATGATTAACTCATTGGAAATAAAGGATTAGAGGTTGTTTTACTTTTAAAAACAAAAACAAAAAAATTGGCTCCAAAAAGAGTTTATACTCGAGCCAATCCTGATCCAGACCCACCTGAAATTCTAGACAATCCTGAAAGAATACTCAGAAGGAGAAGTTTAGCTGAAAGCCAGGGAAGCAATAGCCCCCTTTCAAGGGCCAATTCTCTTCTTGAGAACCTTGATACTATTCACAATATTCAGTTTGACCTACCTTTCGAGCATAGTCCTTTCAGGACTAAGTCTGAATCTTTTGTTGATCAGACAGTAGTTGATGAAGCCATTCTTCAACCATATAAACCAATAAGACCATCTGTTGAACTTGATTTGGATCAGCAAGCCCTTCAGGAGTTTGACAAGTTGCAAGATCTTGTTTTAGCCCTTGATCAGGTTGTACATCAAGCTTACATACAGCAGTCTGTTGAGCTCTCTGCCCTTACTATTGTTGCATCTACTTCATACTCTTAATCAATTCATCCAACATCAGTTTGCCCGTCCTCTTCTATAATTTCAACTACTCATCTAATAGTATCTCAAGTATTCACCCAATTAATTCCCACAAATCCTATATCTGCTCCTCCCTTAAGACCAAATATCATGGTTGTTCGCTATGCACCTCTGGTTCTACCTGCACAGTTGCATAATATGCCCCAATACTATCAGACTAGGATACCCCAGTTTGATGGTACTATTCATGTGACTAAAGAACAACACATTGACAAGATGAATGAATTCTTTGATCTTCACGAAGTAGATAAAAATGATGTAAAACTAAGGCTTTTAGCCCAGAGCTTAGGTGGAGAAGTCAGAAAGTGGTTCAAAGACCTAGCAGCTGGTAGTATAACTGACCTTGCTGCTTTTCACCAATCTTTCCTAACTAGGTGGGAAATCAAAAAGAGTCCTCTGCAGATCCTTAATGATTATAAAAACCTTAAGAGAGGTCCCAATGAAACTGTAGAGGAGTATTGTGACAGATTCAATAGGGTTTATAATGCAATTCCCATTGCCATTAAACCACCCCCGGGCTTGGCCCTAATACATTTCCCAGAAGGATTCGATGTTGATATGGCCTATCAACTGAGAGAAAGAGATCCCTCCACCTTAGAGGAGATGCAAGAAAACACACTTAAAGTAGAGGCTAATTTATTAGCCAAGAAAGCTAAGTTAAAGGCTAAAAAAAGAGTAACGATAAAAGAGGAACCTTCATATTTTGTTTCTGTTGATTATAAATTAGACATTCTATTGAGAATAGTAGAAAAAATGATGGACAAAATCAATATAGTTGATAGGAATCCTCAAAGAGAAAATCAAACTGGGCAAATAAGAAATCCAAACTATCGAAGAAATCAACCCTTGAATAAACAAAGAGACCAAAAGGGTCCAGACCAGCAGGTAATACCTCCTTTTTAGGAAAATTATACATATGAGGAGGCTGAAGTAGCTGATGATACAAAGAATACTCAAATAAATCTATTAGGAGTAAATGATAATGACTATATTTTTCTTACTGAGGAAGATCAAGACCTTTTCCTGTTATCCCAAAATGAAATAGAACCTGAAGAAACAGAGGATTACAAGAAAGGATTTGAGAATGCTATTATGGAAGTTCACAAACAATACAACCTCAGGAGTAGAAAAGTACCTGATACTCCTCCAAAGAAACCAGCTGAAACACTTGCCAAAAATAATGTTGAGATCCTTACTCAAAAGAATCCTGATGTTATAATCCCAAAAAAACCTGACACCGTGTCCAAAAAAATTCAAACAAATGATCCCTCTACCAGCCAACCAAGAGATATACCCCAAAGAGATGTGGCTAATAAACTAGAAGCTATCAATTCAAATAAAACACAGACATCATTTAATATAGAAAACGAATTGGCAAAACTCAAAATCCCTATTCCTTTGACATAATTGATGAGTAAAACTCCTTATAGATCCCAGGTAATGAAAGCATTGAGCATAGGAGAAGGAACTGATATAGTTAATGTATCAGATGATCAACCCGAATTACTATTTTGCCCTGAAGTTGATGGAAAACTTCAAGAGGGAGATGTTCCTCCCTTTTATGTTAGTCTAACTATTCATGACAAAATCTTACACAATGTTATGCTTGACTCGGGGGGTTCCCACAACCTTATGCCGAAAGTAATTATGGAGAAGATGGGGTTAGATATTACCAGAAGGTATAAAGACTTGCATTCATTTGATTCTATTCAAGTTAAGTGCCTTGGACTTATAAAAAAATTGTGTGTAAATTTAGTCCAAATCCTTGCGAAAAGTGTACTTATGGATATAGTTGTTGTTGATATTCCACCCAAATATGGAATAATTCTTTCTCGTTCATGGGGAGCCAAACTCCAAGGAACTTTATAGATGGATATGTCTTATGAAACAATCCTCGTCTTTGGTCAGAACAGAAGAATCTATAGAGAGAAACTCATGAAATTCATAGTCACCACTCAGGATAGGCCTAACAATTGTCCTATATATTTTGTTCATTCTGATTTGTACTCAGTTATTCTTTACAATGATGTAAGCACACAGGAACAAATTCAAAGCCATAGTGCTTATTTTTGTTTCAATGCTGATGGTCAAACCTTAATCATTGACCAGGATAATTCAGATGAAGTTTTATGGAATTTTGGTTTTGATGGATCAGTGAGTAACGAAGGAGTTGGTGTTGGTGTATGGGTTTCTAATTCATATACTCATCACTCAGAAGGTCACTCTTACAAATTAAATTTTCAGTGTTCCAATAATGTTGCAGAGTACGAAGTCCTAGGATTACAACTCTTGAAGAAACTTGGTGCAAAACGAATTTCCATTCATGGAGATTTTGAGTTAGTGATAAAACAAATCAAAGGAGAATACACTACAAAACATCCTAGGATGAGAGCCTGCAGAAACACTACGTTAGACTTTCTTGATTCTTTCATTGAATATAGTGTGTCTACATTTTCAAGAGGTCAAGATATACTGCCTGATGGTCTTGCTACTTCGGCAAGTACTTGTAAATTAACATTTCGTCCCCCTCGTCCATATACAATCGAAGTGAATAATAAACCTACTGTACCTGACAACATTAGATACTGGTAGGTTTTTGGAAATGATGCTCAAATTAAAAAAAAAATGCATTATAAATATGAATTTGAAGATACTAATATAGATGTAGAGTTTGATATAGAAGATATTGTACATACTAGTGTAAATAAATTAGAATTACATGAAATAGATGAAGAAAAACAAGAAACGAATATTTTACAACTGAAAGACAACATCCTGTCTATAGGGCTTGTTCCTTTAGAAGATCTATTTTATTTCAATGATGTAGCTAAGAAGCCCAAAATTGAACCCACTGGAGCTGGGGTGAGGAACATAACATTGGGACTTAAATTCAACCCAAAATGATCAAACTGTCTAAATCCTTACCTCCAGCTGAAAAGCTGAACTACATTAAATTATTCAAAGAATACATTGATGTTTTTTCCTAGAGTTATGAGGACCTAAAATCCTATGACTCCAGTATCATACAACACAAAATCCCATTGAAAGAAGAGCATAAACCCTTTAAAAAAAATTAAGGAGGATTAATCCAATGCTTATGCCTCTGGTTGAAAAAGAGGTAAAGAGAATGTATGATGAAAAATCATAGTACCTCTGAGATATTCCAAATGGGTGTCCAATTTGGTTCCCACTCAAAAAAGACTATTGAAATCAAACTCTACATTGATTTCCGTAATTACCCTCTGTCTAAGATGGACCACAGCCTACATAAGGTAGTTGGATCTAGTAGGATTTCCTTGTTGGATGGCTTTTCTAGTTATAACCAGGTCTTAGTACACCCAGATGATCAAGAAAAAACAACATTTACTACACCTTGGGGCACTTTCATGTATGTGAAAATGTCGTTTGGTCTAATGAATGCTGGAGCAACATTTCAGGAAGCCATGGATTTCACTTTTGCTGATGAAATGGGTCATTTCATAGTTATATATCTAGATGACATCACTATTTTTTCGAAAACAGATTAGGAACTCTTAAATCACCTGAGAATGTCAAAGATTTGGCATTTCCCTCAATCCTAAGAAAACATTATTCGGTTTGCAAGAAGGAAAACTATTGGGACACATTATTTCGAAAGAAGGAATCAAGATAGATCCTAGTAGAATAGAAGCTATACTAAAAATTAATCCCCCCAGGAATTTAAAAGAAGTTCAATCTTTTATTGGACAGATAATTTTTTTAAGGAGATTCATTCCGAATTTAGCTGAACTCTTAAAGAATATTACCAATATGCTAAAAAAGGATACTGAGGTGAAATGGAACATGGAAGCTAGACAATCATTTAACAGTGTAAAGAAAGCTTTAACTCAGGCACCTATGTTAATTAGTCCAGATTTTACTAAAGATTTTCTCATTTTTTCATTTGCTTCAGAACACACCATTGCTGCAGTCCTCCTACAAAAGAATGATGAGGGCCATGAACAACCCATTGCTTTTTTCAGCAAAGCTTTGAGAGATGCAGCCTTGAAGTATGACACTAAGGAAAAACAAGTTTTTTTCCCTGGTAAAGGCCATAAAAGACTTTAGAGTGTATATTATCCATTCACATATCATTTCTTTTGTTCCAACTGCAGTAGTTAAAGAAACACTGACTCAAAACGATCCAGATGGGAAAAGGGGTAAGTGGTTTGCTATTATACTAGAATATGATATTGAAATCTGACTCACTAAACTCATCAAAGGTCAAGGGTTAGCAAAATTAATGGCAGAATCTAACTTACATGCTTTAAATATCAATTTTTTGGTGATATTTAATGAACTAGATGAGCTGGCGACTCCAATGGTAGCAGAAGATTTTACTACCTCTCCCTGGTATGCAGACATTATTTATGTGCTACATAATTTAAAAGCTCCTCCTGGTTTAACTAAAACAAAGGCTATATTTATTAAACTTAAAGCTGTTAAGTTTTGTATTTTGAATGAAAATCTGTTCTGGAAAGATGCTAGTGGTGTTTTACTAAACTGTGTATTGGAAAACTACTACAAATAAGATTTTAAGGGCAGGTTTTTACTGGCCCACCCTATTTTTTGATATCCAAAAGAAGGTTGCTTCATGCCACAAGTGCCAAATCTTCGAAGGTAAAAAGAATTTGTTGCCTTTACCCTTGAGGCCTATATCTGCTGAAACTCCTTTCCAACAATGGGGCCTTGACTTTATAGGAGAAATCCACCCTGCCTCATCTACCCAACATAAGTGGATTCTGACAGCCACTGATTACTTTACCAAATGGATAGAAGCCATACCTACCAGACAAGCTTCTGATGCAGTCATCATAAAGTTCCTAGAAAACAACATCCTTGCTAGATTTGGTTGCCCTAGGAAGATTATTACTGACAATGTTGTAGCTTTCAGGTAAAAAAAGATGATAGATTTCTACAATAAATATCAGATAAAATTGGGACATTCTACAACCTATTACCCTCAGGGAAATGGACTGGAAAAATCCTCCAATAAAAGCTTGGTTAACATCATTAAAAAGTTGTTGCAAGACAATAAAAAATCATGGCACATCAAGCTAGTTAATGCATTGTGGGAAGACAAGCTTACTACCAAAAAGTCAATAGGCATGTCTCCATATCAGCTAGTGTATGGGATAGATGTTGTTTTTCCAACCTTGTTGGGAATTCCTGTTTTAAAAATGATGCAAGAGTTGGAGGTGGAACCAAATGATTTACAGAGGAGAATAAACCAGACCATCCATTTGCATCAAACCAGAGAAGTAGTTCATATAGAACTTAGGTGATCCAAGACATCATCAAGAAAACATTTGACTGAAGGAAAAAGGCTTGATTTTCATATTGGTAATCATGCTATGAAATGGGATTCCAAAAGGGAAAAAAAAGGAAAGCATGGTAAGTTTGACAACTTATGGATGGGACCTTACATTATTGATTCTTACTGAGGTAACAGTGCCTTTTTTCTGAAGAACACAGATGGGATAGAAATACCTAGAGGACCTGTAAATGGCAGGATGCTCAAACATTATGTTTTTCAGGACTAACAAAGTGTTTTATCACATCATTGTTGATACCATTTACCTTTGTACTATCATGAGTGGGTAGCTTATATCTCAAAGTTGAAGCACATGGAGAAGGCCCTGAGCTTTGAGACATTTTTCCACCATAAATACAGAAAACAGAAAAAATTAGATGCAATTAATACTGAAGAGAAGTACTCAAGGCTACTGGTCTACGATGTTCTTGACACTTCACCAGGAAGTGCCATCCCCAATTGAAGAAACTGTTAGGGTCCTATAATTTATAGGATCAATGATTATTGAGTATTTGCTTTCAGTATTTCACATTGTAAATAATATAGCTTTCTGCAAATGATTTCCAAAAAAAAGAGATAGAAAAAGTGAAAATAAAAAATGAAAAGAGGGTATAAATAAAATAAAAATAAAAATGATAAATGAACCCCATAAAATAAAATAAAAATAAAAAACTGAAAGTGATGCTAGTTTAAGTGCCACTACCAGCCTTCTAGCTTTGTAAAAGAATAAATAGATGAAATTGTGTGCAGCTTGTTCAAAATGCCACAATCCCTTTCTACTTGAGACATATAGTTTAATCATGCTCAAGTTGTTTTCAATTTATGTTAATTAGGTTAGAGTGAATAACTTAACCAAACAGATTAATCTTGGTTAAGATTAGATAGGTAGAAATAGGTAAATAACGTTAATCCAACTGTTTAATATGGATTGATTTAGCTGATTAGATTAGTATAATGTTTGAAATAGAAAGCCTTTGTCTTTGAGAATAAGAATTGAAGGGGTTTGCACACCCAAATACTCCCATATTTGCTTTAAAATAACATTAGGATAGGCAAATGAGGATTTTATGTAATATTTCCAAAGTATTTCATTATCCGAAGTTTCGCACTTTGGGTTATGTTTTATACACCAAAAAGATGTGGCAGGGCCCTCCAGTGTTAACATCCCCGCATTTCACCACCACCTGATCATCCCCCACTTGCACCTGATGGCCCATAAAGAAGTTCAGACCCCCCCCCCCACCCCCCCCGAAGCAGCAACGTTTAACAACGGGGTCGGGGGGGTTGAAAAGAGGTTTGCCGCCATTTGGCATGGCGCCACCAGGTGAGTTCGGACCCCCCCTCCTTAAACCAGATACTACCATAGCACCCCTCCGAAAGTGGTATTTCCTTCCCGCCAACAGTTGCATCCACGTCCTATCATGGTCACCACGCCCATCTCGCCACTTCACCCCATTTCCCATCAATCTCGCCAACGGTCCCGCTCCACTCCTTCCCCAATCGCCAATTGCCACATCTAAGACCGTTTCAACCTCCATTAGTATCCTAACTGTTTACCAGCGCCATTACAGGAGTTCAATGCCTAAAGAGATTGTTAATTCAACAGTTAAGGCTAGTTTCACTGCTGATAAATATAGAATTTCACGCTCCAATCAAACTTTTTTTGCATCACTTATTCAATATAATTCCCTCCTCTTTGTACTGTAATTCTTTCCGCAACATTCCTATTGCCCATCATTCATTAATCACCAGTGGTCTTCCACTCTTAATTTCTCAAATTACTTGACGCACAGTGATTTCTTACTATTGCATTCTTTGATTCTCATCCTGCAAACCACCACGGAACCTAAAATTGCCCCTGTGATCAATCTGATGCTTAATCACCCTATTGATCTAGACCATACTCCATTGGAAGGCCAAGATTATAAAATCACTGAAACACAGTGCGAATTCAACTTGTTCGAGTTGCGCTACTGGTTCGAAGACAATTTCCTTGATCAATCCGAGGAAATACATCTCTGGAAATCTAGACTCCCTCTATTTGCTATTCCGCAATCCTATCATTTTCCTCAATTTTCCCTTATATGCCAAGACTCTTACCTTGCAAGAAATAGGACAATTATCTCCCAAAATGGTGAAATTCTCTTCAACATCACAAATGAAAGCATTACTCAAATGTTGCAGGTTCCCCACTGTGATTCCCTCTCCAATTTCTCCATTAAAGCTCTCATAAAAATTCACCAGAAGTTAACTTGCCCCTAGAGAGAAGCCATATTTGAAATCTTCCTCCCTAAAGACTCTCAAATCCCTAGCAAAAATCCCCCATATCCCTCTTCTATGTTCCCTCAAAGGACAAGACAGATTATTTCTATTTTGTCTTCCATTCTTGGTTACTACTCAGATGAGTGGGTAGATGAGCCTATTCTAGGTTTTATGTCCACCCTTTCTTCAGGAGAAGGACCATCAGTCACTATTGACTATGGTCAGTTCTTATCAAATGTAATTCATGGACAATTCCTTCAGTTTTTAACTGAAGGAATGTTCATATATTCATCCATTCTGATGTATATGTTTCTATTTTTCCAAGCAGATAAGTTTCCATTCTCAGTGTAGAAATTAGATCAGTAAGGAGAGCCATAGTCAGTTGTTTATGGACTTCCTTAGTCATAAAATAATAAGAGGAGCACAACCTTTCAGAGTTTATAGATCAATTTGTATATCCAACCACTTGCCTGTTAAGTGGCCAGTAGGTTCCAAGGATCAATGAAGAAATACAAAAGGTTCTACAACTCAATGAACAAGTTAAAACAGGGGATTGGTATCTTTACTAATCATTCACAGATATTAGAGTGTATGGTTCAGAGCTACCACCATAAAAACTACCCTAATATGTGCCCATGAGGATATTTTCCTTGGAATATATTAGACAGATAATTCATTCTGATAATATTCATTTTGTCGCAGCCAAAAAGAAATCCCAGTTCAGGATCAAGACCCAAGTTGGACCTTTTATTTTCAATAGTAGAGTAGCAAGAGAGGAAGCAAACCTCCTGCTGAAATAAATGAATTTTCCTCTCAGCTTCACTTGGTCTTATGACCCCTTTGCGTTAATTTCCCAGTTGAGAGTAGAAGAAAAAACTACACCATATGTGCACACACAGAGGCCTGAAATTGAAAAGTATATGAACCAACACACTTAGGTGGAAAATACTTTGTAGGAGGCCAAGGAGCAGGTACTTTCAAGGACAGCTTCAGAGATTCCAATACCCAAAGAGAAAACAAATAAGAGAGTAAGGGATGATGATTCTCCAGTCACCGAAGTCTCAGCCAAGGAATTTAAAATATACACTAAGAAGCTCAAATCAGGTTCTGGTTCTAAAATAGAATTTCCATCACTGGAGGATACACAAGGCACTATTGTGATCTCAGTCTTGAAGACTTTCAAGCTGGACAGTGGAACTACAAATCTCCATCATCTTCATCACTTACAAAGGATATTCCACCTATTGTCCCTCAAACACCTGAAACTTTTACAGAGCAGAGACAGTTGGACATTTTTCATAGATACAAGGAAATCAAGCAAAGGAATGAGGCCATTCATGACAACATATCAGCTCAGTTCAAAAAACAATCCTCTTCCATTCAACACAAAATCATTTCAGCATATGATATAAGGAAGGTAAGAATTCATATGGAATTCTTGCAGGCCCAAGTCCCTCAACCAAAGTCAACAACTGACTTCAAATGTACCACTTTTGAATTTGAGTCAAAGGATGTCCATCCTTTGGAAAAAATAGATATGCACAGACAGGCAGGTGAGATGGTATATTCGACTTTCACACAGACTGCTATCACTGCCTCAAAACTACAACTCACTCTAAATAATGTGCAGTCTCAACTCAAATTGGAGAAAGTCTCCTCATTGGCCAAAGATACTAGAATCAAATACTTGGAGGAAATGGTAGTCAAAGCAGGCCTTGATCCAGAAAATGCAAAAGCTACAGAAGAAATAATCAGAAAGAAGAATGTTGATATTGCAGCATTAAAAAAGAAATTGAAGTTTCTAGCAATAGAAGACCCCCAGGCTAAAGAACTTGGAGAAATAGAGCTGCAAAAGGAAGAGATGCTAAAGTTGCTTGTGGAGCAAAGTGCCCAGATTAAAACAATGGAAGCTAAAATGGACAAGCTTATAAAGGAAAAGGAACAAAATGCACAACTTGTAGTTGTTCCTCTTGATGCAGTTCCAATTGCATCTCTGCTACAGACAGGTGTCCCTACAGCAACTACTACATCCGGAACATCATCCTCAACAGTGCTTCCCACTTCAGTGGTGGATGACTCAGTTAAATTGGCTCAATCTATGGAAAATATGACTATACAGGGAGAAGAGCTGAAGAAACTAAAGCAGGAGATAAAAGTTTTGCAGGAGCAGAGTAAAAGGTATGAAAATGCCTACTTGACAAAAACATAGAAAACTCAGACCTTGTCCCAAAGAGTGCAGAAAATGGAAGAATATTGTGCCATGGGAAAAACATTGGCACAGGTGAAAGAAAATATCTGAAAAAAAATTAATGAAGACATGGGAGAAATTTGGCCTTCCATCCAAATCATTTTTGAATAGAAGGAACTTTTTGAAAGGTCGATTGAAGCCATTGAGCAAGTTAGAAAGCAACTAGGAGATAAACCAAATGAAGCCACTGAGTTGATTAAATTTCTGAATTCTAAGAATAGTAAAGAGTTAGAAGAATTAGAGATTGAAGACAGAACGGAAACCATTTTGGAAGTCAGAAAGGTGCTAACTAAAAGGAACCTGATGAGATAGCTTGAAGAGAAAGGGAAAAACATGAACATAGGCATACAAAGATTCTTTGCCAAGCTGGAGCCTCTCTACAAGAAGGGACTTCCAAACCTATTAGTTATTAATGAAAAACTCAGTACATGGCCAGATTACAGTGCACAGATTATGAATAAGGCGAGAGACAACTCGAAAGTTACAACCGGAAGACTCAGCATGACAGGAAGGGCGTTTCTAGAAGCACTATCGTTTGATCTCGACATCTAGTATGCAATTCCAAATTTGTTCATCACCTGACTGAAATTTTCCAGGTATACTGAAGTTGATGAAGTGTACATAAAATTAATGAAGATGAATATCCCAAGTGAACAACGTTGGGATAAGCTCTGCAAATTGTTAGAGTAAATGGTAAATTCAGCAGCACAACTCAGCGTTACGGCACATCCCGTTTTTCAACATGAGACAGCCAATTGTTCCTTTATTTCAGTGCCACCACTTTAGAGAGTTCAATTCTCCTCATTTTATTGTAATAAGGTAGCTTAATATAGTCCTATAATTTTGTAGATACATACTCGTCATGCTGACAGGATATTTTTTGTAATTTAGTTATAAATACTTCAATTGTTGAAGTAGTACAGGTTAGTTTTTGTACGAAGAAACACTATTGTATACTTTTTGCTAAAGCATCAGCTGATTTTCCAAAGTAATACAGAGGCTCTTTCACAGGATTCATGTGTCAAATTGGTGGTGAAGTACATCTATCTGTTATATGTGTTTATATCTCTCTATTTATAGCACATGATTGTTTTCTAAAAATCTTAATTATTCAATAGATAAATAAAGGGAAGAATTTGTTTAAATCTACACTCTGAACCCCGCTACGAATAATTTCTATGTTTTCTTTTGATCTTTGAATATAGAATTCATGTAACAATGCTCTATATTTTAAACTGAACCTTATTCTCTTCTTCTTCTCCATTTCACAGACTTTAAAGAATCCAGTCAGTTTGGATATCTTGCCTTGTGAGATCTATCTACAGATACTTTAGTTAATCAGAATTTTATGTATCAGACTCCATAGCCCAATAGAAATCTAAGTTATCAACCAACCATTCAAATAGAAATCAAAACCCAAACTTCATAACTAGCCTAATATTCAATCAAAGAAAGTTAAATCTTACAAAGAGAGCCCTCTTTGAAGCTGGGAGGGATAGATCCCATCTTCCAAATTTGGTTTGTGGTTACCTTAGTGATTTTCTTCTGCAACCTCAAAAATTACTGAGTCCTAATAGAGATGCTATTGTAGTCTTCCACCTGTTCATCCACTCCTTGTGCTGTAGTTTTTGAGGCTACATCGTTCTTGTTGAACAATCTCTCCAATGGGACTAGGCCACAAGGAATAGTATTTCCCTTTAGTTGCAGGACTATGAGTCCAACAATTGTATCTTCCCATGTAGTTGCCCTTTCTTTTGTCACTTTCTCTTCTTCTTGGTTGATAGCTGAGTTTGAAAATTCCCCAACAACTTCTATAAAGTGTTTGATCTGCTCATCATCCTCCAATACTTGCCAGTGCTTCACATTATTGGGTATAGAGGGTTTGTATCTAAATTCAACCTGGTACATGAGAAGTGGATTTTGAGGAAGCTTAAAGTTTCTTGTAGCTACAACAAGGGAGTCATCCATTATGTTCCCTTCCCTGGGAAGGAATTGAACATTGAATGCCAAGAAGAAGTTTTTTATCAAGTCTCACACCTCATTTTTGTAAGTCCTCAATCTCGAATGTTTAGTCTGACACTGATTTTTTATTTTCTTTACCACTAACTCGAAATCTCCATATATTGTCAAGAAATCAATATTCATATTCCTTGTTGTTTGCAGCCCAAGGAGTAACGCCTCATATTCTGCCATGTTAATGGTTGCTTCAAACTCCATCTTAAATGAAAGCGTGATCAAGCTACCCTCAGGGGATACTAACAACACCCCTGCTCCATTTCCTCTCTGGAATTAGCCCCATTAAATTATAATTTCCATTCTTTGGCTTTGGCTTTGTGCTGATCCTCTAACTGGATTGCTAGGTGTAACTATGTTTCTTCTTAAATGAGATCATCTTCTTTTAGCAGCAGATAAGAAAGATCACTCTCTTTCTCGTACACAGGAGAATTATTCGAGCCCTCAACTTTCGTCACTTTTTTTAAAAACCTTGACTCTATGTACATTCTTCTTTCTTCACCTCCAAAGGTAGGAATGGTGGCATAAGTTAGATCTAACTTGATGGAACCTCTAACTTTAGAACCCCAAGACCTGGATAAAAGCATGCCAAATCTTGCAGGGATATATACTACCACTATATCCATCACTACGCTCTTAACAAGTATCTAAGCCAGGTTCACTACTAGGTCCTTTATCATTCCCAAGCATTTTACTCTCTTAGAATCAAAGGAGTAAAGGTCCTTGTAAGGTCTAGTAATCTGTAAACCAAGTTGCTCCATCACAGTTAATGGCATGAGATTATGTGAAGCTTCTGAATCCAGCATGCAGTTGTTAAGTAAAAGATCATGTATTACAAGGGTCACATAGAAAGGTGTAGTAGAAGGGTCTTGTTCTTCGACATGAGGTCTAAAAACAACCATAGGTCTTTCTTCTTGAAGATTTAAACAGTCATGGGATGGTGCTGAGGTGGATGGAAGCGTGAACTAGGAGACTTGGGCTTTGTAAGTGGGTTGTTTCACGAGTTCAATTAAAGGAACATCGATTTTGACCTTTTCGAGTTCTTTTTGAAGGTTGAAGACAGCTTGGCCTTTCTCCATGCCACCAGATTCTACTTGTTTTTTTCTTTTTTCTTTTTCTTTTTCTGAACCTCTTCTATGTCAATCAAAAGAACATATATAGGCCTTCTTCGACTGAGATAGGTCATTCAGGTAATATTCCTTCTTGATTTTGGACATCATTTCAAATCATGTATCAAAATTATAGCATGCGCGAGAGCACAACCATTCCAACCATAATAAAATGTCTTGAAAAAAGCATAGTAAAACATAAAGTAAAAATAACTGAAAAGTAAAATAAAAGGCCATAGCTGGCACAATATGAGTAATCTTCAAGAATGGTGAGATGATGATGATGCTTGATGAGAAGCAGTTGGAGCACGAGGACAGACCATTTGTATGAGGGGAGGATTTGCATACTACTCGCACCGATGCCATAATGTTGGAGGAGGTTGTGGAACGAAACTAAACCGCCTGTGTTTGAGCCTGAGATTAACCACCCCTAAATAGTCCAATCTACGGTGAAACACATTCCTGACAAGCCCAAGGAGTTGAAATTCATTTTTTAGGAAATTCATCATGGTTATGCCTTTGAGGATGGGCATTTTCTCATGAGCAGTTCTTATCTTGCTCTTGATTTCAATCATCTTCTGATTATACTTCTCCTATGAAAATAGTTCCCCATGAGGCCCCCACATGTTTGGTAACACAACATGTAGGATCTTGTCAAACTCTTCACTGAAAATAACCACATCTTTCTGCACCCTAATGAGACTTTGCTCTGCTCTGGCCCTAGATTCCTCCTTTGAAATTACCTTGGAGATGTCTACTACTGCACTTATCATGTCTGTTATATCCATTGGTCTTAGCTCCTCAGTTGGTATTTCAGTCAGGAAGTGGATAAATTTCGTAGCATACTGAGAGTTTGTCATGCTCACATGTTTAGTATTCAGTAGTGATGGTGCACATTTTGCACAAAGGGTCGTTTGATCACGTATCAGAGTTATCTACTCCTAGCTAAGATTGATCTATGGGCTAAGCATCTAGCCCCTGCCAATAACGACTAGCTCTTGATTTGATCTCTCGGATAATTTCATCCCATACCAACTACATAGCTTCGATAAGGGACATGTTTCCTTTCTGCTTAGCCTTTAACTCCTTTATTTCTTGTGTGGAAACCTATAGGTCCTTTGAGACCTTCTTGGCATTTTCAGTTGAATTTTGTCGTTGCTTTTCTTTCTGATCTAATTAGGCTTTAGCAACATCCAAATCCATATAAATATTCTTTAATTCTCCTTCAGATAGTTGAAGTTTGGTCAATTCCTGGGTGAGGCGACCGATGGGATTTTAAGGGTCTTCGGGCAATACTATCATGCGAATAGGGGAAGCAATCCTATTTTTCAACTCATCCATTGTCTGTTCCAAGGCTAATACTATGTTCTTACTTTCAGCCAGCTCCTTCATCAGAGTTTCCTTCTCCATTTCTACCCGAATCAACTTGGGAGTCTAAACATGTTCGTTGCTGGACATATTCAACTTTCATCTTAACTCCTGATTTTCTTATTGAGTTGACTGCAAAATAGTTGCTACCGCTGCCTTATCCTCTGGATTTACTCCCATTTTCATGATGAACTCCTTATATGAATCCTTATATAAGAATATTTCTCGATATTTAATTTTTTCCATATTTACCTTATTAGAGACCTTCTCTAGATAAGTTTCAGCTCGGTTAATGGTCATAATATTCTTGCCTAGGTCATTATACAACATCTCCCCAACTTGCCTATGAAAGTTTAATTTGTCCACCAAGGGGGCACTTGTTAATTCTAGGGAGACATCTAGAATTTGGAATTGTGGTCTTGTAGGTAGAGACTTTGTTGTTGGGTGTAGAAATTTTATCCTAATTTCTTCCTTCTCTAGGTCCATGGCGGCTAGCACCCAGGTGTGACTACGTGTTAATTTTGAAGCCATGTCTTTATGAAACCTTTCCCTTGCCTTCATGTTTTTAACCTAAATGGCCTTCCCTAATGCCCAAATTTCCCCTGTTGTATCAGTACTGCTTTTTGGATCTGGGATGGCCACCTCCGTTAAGGATGTATTAGAGGCTACTGGTGGGATTTCCAGATTAGTCTAGAAGCCCGGGTGATTAGAAACTAGTTTCTCTAGTCGTATATCCACTTCCTCGTATTCTTGTTCCGAGCTTTGACCCTATTCTTGTTCTGGGGTTTGACTCCTTGCCCTTTTATGCACATGACCTTCCTCTGGATCTGTCCAGCCCAAACCTCAACAATCCTCTTTCAAATGCATACACATAGATGCCATATAAAGGAGATGGACATCTCTATGAGGAAACAAGGTTTTCCTATTGCTGGGAGTGCAGGAGGCACATGGATAAATCAGAATTGATTAGGGACCAATTGGATATAATATCGATATCCTATCTTTCTCTACCCTTAGGCCTTCCCCATGAGGTGTATTTATATCACCTCAAAACAGTTTTTCAGTTGGGATACAGTTAGTCCACAGGCTCCTATAAGTAGGCTTCCGGTGTAACCCGTAAGCCCCTCCCATAAAATAGGGATTTTATATTTTTTTAATATTTTAAATCATATACACGAGTTGGGTATAGATGGACCCGCATGTGCACGCGCTTTTATGGAATTCAAAATAATGTTTTTTAGTAAATGGACCAAGCCTGAATGGAAAGGGTTGCCCAAGGCCATCACTCAGAGCATCAAATCTACCAGGGTGGTAAATGGTTCTATAACATGTAGAAAAATGATGGGCTAGGGTAGAATCAGTGAATCTATAAGCAATGGAGGAATCAGGGAAATTCAAAGCTCTTTGGATTAAAAGGGGCATTATTTCCAAAGTTTTAACTCCCAAGGCAAAAAAAAAATGTGTCCCTTTGATATGAGTCGGCCAGCCAAGATATGAACTTAGGGAAAAGGTGAATTGGGGGCGCAATTTGGAAGTACAGACCAGAGTTAATAACCCTAAAAGGATCCTCCCTCCTCACATGGTTGACAAATATTTCATTGCGGAAGTCAGCAAGTGAGAATGAGCAGGCCGATTCTACAATTTGGCATTCGAGGTCCATTAAGGGCACGACACCGGTGGTTTTAACTTCATGAGTGTTTCGTGTTGCAGGCATCGCATGCTTCATTTTACTATATGAAACAAAAAGTAAAAAACATAGGAGGTTGGGGTGTAGGGTTACCAGGAGCCCACAGGAGGGTCTGAAAGTGACTATGCAAGTTGCTTGTTGCTTTTGGGAGTATGCGAAGAGATGAATCCTGCATAGAGGTCCAGGTGGGATGTTTTTTTACTGAGATCGAGTAATCACTGTCGGGGAGGTAATTTTAGGGTGACATGAGCTTATGTAAAGAGAAGGGTGAGGCTACATAAGTGGCGACTGTGGGGATGGTGTAGGATAATAGGTGGTGGTCTAGGGTTGGTCTAGGTCGATGACGTGAGCTCCGGAGGTGCAAACAGGCCTTAGCCTTTACCTTTTACAATTTACCTTTGATTTCGATGACCTAGTGGGAAGGGCCTGTTTGGCGGATGGTCCCCACAGATTATGGCAGGTGGTACTATGGTTGATATATGTTTCACACCAGGCATCAAAATGGATCATAGCCATCATATCTGAGCTAATCGTTTCAACACCGGGGGTCACATCTATTGTTAACTTTTGTTTGTGTTTCCTGCAAGAGTTGAGGTGAGTGAGCGGGGAAAAATGGATGGAAAGAGACCCAATCCGGAGGTGTGCGATGTTTAATTGTGAAGCGAACTTTGGAGGAAATAATTTGAAATATTTGAATTATTTAAACTGGTAATGACATTTGAACCCATTTCGACCCAACACATGGCACCCCAAATCATATGCATCAAAGACGTGTTCCTCTTCGCAAAATTTTAACAAGCTTTACACCATTACCATCTTTAGGAGAAAGATTGTGGAAATCCCCAATGTATCTATGGCCTAATAGATGAAATTGTAGCTAATGTGTTGAGTCATCAATGCATCTTAGCGATTCTCAAAGCCCTATCCTCAGTTATGTTGTTAATACCTGTAGCTTTCATGTTCATGACATGTTTGACGAAATGAATGTCATGGCTAGTAGGGGTCCAGTCTAATCCTTGTCAATGTTTTTGCAAGTGTATCTTTGTTCCACTATGAAATTTCATTTCTAAAGGTGTCATTGAGTTATGGGCAGTGACCTGGTCTTGGGCCTAAAAAAGTGGAACGAATCCCAGAGTCATAGGCACAACACTAGGGAAAAATTTCCTCGGATGCTCACTTGCCCTTGCTGTGGGAGCATCTGGAGCCTCCTAGACGCATGATGGTCCATATCAAGGGAGCGTCTAGGGGTTTGATGCATTAAAAATTCAGTTGGTCTCAAGGGCTAGTTACCTGAGTGGTTGGGATGTTTCCTAGGAGTTATGTTGCTAATGTGGAAGGTCTGTGTGATATGTTCTGATAGTTCCACTTCCCTAACTAACACATAGGGAGTCAAATCATATCATAGTAACTTCTCGTCACATGTTTACCCTGGTTGGCTGGTTACTTGGGTAGATGTGGGAGGAGGGTGTTACATATGTATACCAAGTAGGTCTTATCATTTGAATCATCCAAGAATTTTTCATTTATGTGGTGTAAAATCAAGATGCCCCTTCAAAGTGGTTGATTATCAAGTCGTTGATCTATATTTTCTTATGCTTCTATGCTATTATGATATGGATACATAAAAAATCCACTCTTAAGAACAAGAAAACTATTGCATTGATCACTAAAAGTGATTCCTAATAGCTTATCTAGAATTCCTATCCAAACTCCCCTCAACAATACCATTTCTCCTCAAAACCATCTTGTAGGTATCATTTTCAAACACTATATTTACACCTACGTGACTTATGTTGTAACTTATCAAAATAAAAATTTTGGTTAATATTGGGATGTGTAGAATGATAGAGGGTGTTCTAATACGTCCACCCATGAGTTGCAATGTGATTTTTTCTCATCCTATGATTCTATTTATTGATTCATCTCCTAAGAATAAATCACAACCATCGAAACTTTGATACTCATAAAAACCACTCCCTATGAGGATTCATATGAAAGGGTGCACCTAAGTTGACCAACCATGCCTCATGATCTACATGCATACTAGAAGAAGCAAAATAAATGTGTTCTCCTTCATCTAAGGAGATTTTCTCTTCTGTAAAAGGAGAATCTTTAAAGCCCTTCCCTTTCTCAACAATTTTGGATTTACCACTTTTCAAATAATTCCCTTCTTTTCCACATCTCCAACTTACCTTTACAAACTTTCCTGGATATTTAGATCTTCCTCTAAATCAAGATCTCCCACTCAAGGAATTATTTATATTTATATTTTGGGATCTGTTGACAGTGTTGGACCCGCCAACATTCAACGGATCTCCCCAGTATGAAGTCCCAACTATACCTCACACCGTTTGGTGTAGGATTCCCATCCGATATGATGGCACGATTTCCATTATCTTAGAGATTTTCCTTAGCTCTTGTTGTTCAACACATGAGAGTGTTATGCTTGCAACTTCAAGAAAGCGAGGTGAGTGTACCTGGTGAGTGCTTAATGTAACTTTGTGCCTGGTTTCTCTTTTGTCAAAAGGGGGAAGTAAAGTGAGCCTTTGGATCAGAGGGAATAGTCCAAACCTAGGAAGAAACACACATGAACAACAACAAGGGTCTGTCCAACATTAAGTGGAATAGTCCACATCAGATGTGACAGTCGTGAAAACCAAGGTTCAATGGAAGACACGTACATAGTCCGGCATAATATTCCGCACGAGGGTGATGGTTGTTAAAACTAAGAAAACACAAAGATGGTTTGTCTAATGTCTAACGGAGTAGTCCACACGAATGAGATAATAATGATAAACAATATAACACATATTCAACAATATGAGTACTAAAATAACCGAAGTAGTTCAACTATCTTAATACAGGTTAAGAAAACATGAATTACAAGCGTTTAAAGAATAGTCTTACAAACGGATACAAAACATGCGTGAAAACGTGCTGGCCTGAGACAAGCTTTTGGATTAAGCAAAAGATCCAAGACACATTTGTACACCATACATCACTAGTCCCAGTAGTGGGGCGTTGGAATCACTAC
This sequence comes from Pinus tabuliformis, assembly GCA_031772625.1. Taxonomy (NCBI): domain Eukaryota; kingdom Viridiplantae; phylum Streptophyta; class Pinopsida; order Pinales; family Pinaceae; genus Pinus; species Pinus tabuliformis. Next base: position 1,190,706,513 of record CM062809.1, read on the forward strand.
TCACTCGTCAAATAACAGACTAGTAACTCTCAAGGCTATGCGGGAGGAGCCAAGGTGAAAATTCATTTGCTCATACAATGAGGGGGTATATATAGCCAAGGGGGAATAACTGACCCTTGTGACTCTTCAACTTCCCTCATTGATGTTTGACTTCCTATGACTTTTCAACTTTACATGACTCTTCAACTTCACATGTGGGTCTCTTCAACTTCCACTTTACATTACATTAATTACAAAAAGTATGGCCCATAGTAATGATGTGGCAGAGACAAATCATGACACAACTCGACATAACACTGCTGACATGTACTGGCTGACTGTGGTGTCCATGTCGAGTTGTTGTGCTACTGATTGATGGTATGATCTCAATGTAACATGTCTTCATCTCTGGATGGAAAAGTGCGCAGGGTATTCGATGGTTTTGGTCTTTGCTTGATGTTGCATATGTATGTGTCCCTTTCACTCACTTGCTCGATGTGCTTCATGCATTCGTTTGACTGTGAGAAAGTCTTCTAACATGTGCCTCTTCTTCATCCCATTCATCTTCGCACCATGTTTCATCAATGTACCTATTCCTGCAATCACTCATGACAAGATGACATCAAATCCAAAAATCTCCTAGTCTAACATGATGCATTTGTTTTCCGTTTTGGTGCAGGTGACTGAGAGAGGGACAAGGCACTGAAACTGCACAAAGAACAGCTCAGGCCGGGATGTGAGGTTCTGGAGCACTGTCGGGAAAAACTGCACAGATGTCACTAGGAGGAAGATTTGTGCAATCCACGATATCAGTGACAGTTTCGGGGCAAAACCCAACTGGGAGGCATAATTCACAATTTCTAGGAGGAAGGCCAAGTAGGGTGTCGGGGAACTGATGGGCCAATCTACGTAATTTTCAAGGGGAACACTAGGCAGGTCATCCAACTGGAATCTATGCAATTTCTCCAAGGAAGACAGTGCGATCAGTAGGAGGCACTGGCAGAAAAATCTGCGTAGTTTTACGGAGGAGGAGAGGATCGGGTTGCAGGAGCTACTAGTCAAAATTGCGCAATTTTGGGAGACAGTTCGAGCCCAGACATAACTGCGCAATTTCTGGGCTTATTGCAGAGAGGGACAAAAGGGTAGGTGACAGACAGACCTGTGCAATTTTCTAAGTGAGAGCAGAGTAGGCCAGCACAGAAGTCTGCCTATCAGATCTACGTAATTTCTAGGCTTATTGCAGAGCGGGGCAGAAGGGTAGGTGACAAACAACTCTCTGCAATTTCTAGGTTGATTATAGAGCAGGCCAACAGGGAAGCTTGCTTGGAAGATCTGCGCAATTTCCTGGGATAGTGCAGTGACAGGAAAGAGAGGCTTGTCCCACATGTCTATGCAGTTTCTGCAGGTAGTGAAAGGTAGTCAGGTTGGACAAGTTCTGTGCAGTTTTGGATATTAGTGCACCCCTGAGTCACAACTCAAGTCATTTTTTCCAGTTGACCAGCGAGAGGCTTGATGGGTGATCTTGCGAGAAGCGCAGACTCGATCAGGTTATGGGACAACTTTTATGTAGTTCTGGGAGACAGTTAGCTGGATCATTTCTGGAATTGTGTAGTGAAGGCTACCCGGAGGATAGCCTCAAGCTCTGCATAGTTTTGGGCAATAATCCAAGGTCACTTAGATCAGGGTCCGATTGAAGGAGGGTTTTACGCTCAACAGGTTTTCAGGAAAATGACTAAGTGTGAAAACAACTGCACTTGTGCATACATGACAATGTGATCACACACTTAGCACGGCTTGATGACAAGACACCTCAAACAACCAAGAAAAACATGTGCTCAATGAGACTGACACAAAGGTTAAGAGAAATAAGTGTGACAGTTGAGATATGTCTTCGAACGCCCGTGACGACACTTGTGCGATAGTGCTTACAAACTTGTGTGCGAGTGTGATCAATGTCGACAAAGTGAAAACAACTCATGCACGCAAAGACAAACCTTCAAAAATGCCAGAACAAAATCGCAAGCATGACATATTGATCAACATGCCAAAAGATGACCAGTGGTCGATCAAGGAAAAAGGGTGTGAAGACTTGACAAGAGCTCCTGGGATGAGCCCAAGTGTTTGCCACCATAAAGGGGAAAACCAAGGAAGGCTCCGAAATTTGGATGCAGGCCAAAATGTTGGAGGGTGTTTCAGCCACTACAACACTTGACAAAAAACTGTTTGAATGCCATCTTCTCTATTTCGGTTCATTTTCAGCACAGGGCCTTGGCCTTTCAGGGAGTATTGATTCATTTTGCAGGTTACTTTGGGCTCCCCACTTACCCCATGGATAGACATGGTTCACCCTGTACCAACTCAGTCAAACACAACAAAATTTTTAGCTAGATCACAGTGTTTCAAAATCGAGAAGGGTAGTTTGGTTCACGAGCTTAAGATTTGCAGAGTATAAGTTTTCATCACTAGTGTTGCTCCCTTTCTAGCAGGCATGGAAAGTACCCCGACAGAGTCACGCAGGAACACAAGCATTACTTTAATGTCAGTGATCTTGGTCAGTACCCCATTGGAGTTTCCTGCTTCACCTCTCTACACAGGAAGCCTTTCTCTTCTTTCGCCTTTGTATTTTTTAAAGAGGTTTGTGCATAGGCACTTATTTAATTTTGGGCAGAAGAGGGATCTCGACTTATTGAGAGCAAAAGAAGTTTTTCCTTTAGAGAAGCATGTAATACCTCTAATTTAGGTTTGCTCGTGTAGATTTTTCCCCTTCTCTGTTTCTACAAGTTGGATTAAGGTTCAACACAAAGAGCAGAATATTGAGTACATGCATGGGGTTTCCCAGTTTGGACACAAGTTCATGGTTTGACCAGAGCATCCCTTACAGACGGATCATATTTTCCATCCAGGCTTCATCGGCCAAAAGTTACAACCATGCATAGAGAAGACAGACACAGGATTGGACAAGTGTTGTAGTGCCACAAGACTCTTTAAACTCAGCCACATACTTATTTAAAATCTAGAACACAGTATAGGAAAACACTTATTTACAAAACAAAATGAAAAGATAACCAAAACAAAGCAAAGTATCACAAAGCAAAAATAGCAAATTAGAACAACAAAACAAAATAAGCATGTTATGTAAATAGGTGGGACGCAACCCCAGATGATCTGAATTGGAGCAGATTAGTAATGTTGTGCTAATTCCCCATTCAGAAATAAACCCAAGATGCTTATCATTTGCTTTTCAAGTGCTTAAGGTTTCAGATATTTTTGCAATTAACAGATTCCCATGAGAGTTTCTTATGTAAATGTTATAAACAATTTAACATAAAAACATATGCTGAACAACAATAATATAACAGAAATGAACATCAATATACAACACACAACAAGCACATGATAAAGGAGTTCACCCCTCCTAGGCAATGTCTCCTTGGTCTAGCTTCTAATGGCTTGGGCCTCTCTATTATGCTTAAATTACATCAAAAGTGTGTTTAAAATGCTCAGATGCCTCTGAAACCTGTCTTAATGAGTTTAGAATATGAAAAACTGTTATAATTGACTATTTTTGCCTCAAATTTGGATAAGAACTAAAGGAGTTATGACTTCTCCTAGTTCTCCCACTATTCGTTCCACAAAATACTCCAAAACCGGCAGAAAACTATGAATTAGCCCCAAAATCCGGTAACGGGCAATAATTTCGCCACACCGCAGGCCATATCCTATCAGTCTTATCACAGATTGCAATCAGCGGGTGGAATGTCTTGTTTACCTGGAGAAATGTTGTGATTGCGATATCGCAGACCCCCCGAAGTTTTAAACTGTGACATATAATTTTATCGTGTCTGGGGTCTTTCGCATTTAGAAATTAACTTGCACGGGGGCCGATTCTTGTTAGTTATGCAATTGTGATATGCGATCGCATCGCTAACCTTGCCGGGGCCAGGGCTGATACCTATTCTCTGATCCCTTTCACCGATTGGGATTGTGATTTCATCGCATTGCAAACCAACCTACTGGGGGTTGATTTGAAACACCTTTTCTACCTACCGCTACGATATGTGATTTGCGAGGGCCAATGTCAGGCTTCCACTTGGTGCGTCCTTATTCGCTAAAGACTTGCCACATCATCCCAATATTGCCATGTAGGCAAGTCAAACCAGAACTTTGACTTGCTCTAACTTTTGCATACGAACTCGGATTTGAGTGTCATTCACAACGTTGGATTCAGAATGAAAAGCTCTTCAATATGAAGTTGTGTTTGACAAGATTCTGACACTTAGATTTTTTCATCATAATTCTGAGCACCTGGTCACTCCTCCCCACTGGAAGCCTTTTGGACTCGAAAATGATCACTTTTAATTATTGAAAAAATAAGGGTATTGTTCCCTCACCTTCCCCACTTTAATCCACTTGGCCTTTGATGGATGTGTACCTTTGAGACCCACCCAAAGATAGTCAGTATTTCCTCCTTTAGTTGTCCTTGTCCTTCTGTCAAGTATAGTGTCTTACTAAAGTATATCAAGGTATTCTGGAGAAAAGTCTTCGATAGATGGAATTTGAACGTTCTCTCCTTGATCTTCAATCAAAGGAGGTTCATACAATCTCAAATTTTCAACCTTAACAACGGAATATATTTTCATATATGAAGGCAAATCAAGCCTGAAAGCATTATTACCAATCTTTTCTAGAATTTTAAATGGACCATAACAAATTGGTTTCAACTTTTCACCTTCACCTTGATGCCTTTCCTTGCTAATGTATAGCCAAACTTCATCACCTAATTGAAACCAATGATCCACGTGATGCTTATCATTCCTTGCCTTATACTTGCCTTGACTCTTTTATAGTTGTTCTTGAACTGTTTGGTGAATCAACTGAATTTTCTCAATGAATTTCTTTGCCATGTCTATGTTACTATGTCCATCTACAGCTACATCTTTCTCAAAGATGAAATCCAAAGGCATTTTAGGAAAATAACCAAGACATGCCTCAAAAGGAGAAGTTAGACTAGAAGAGTGCTTTGCTCAGTTGAAAGCATGTTGAATATAATGCAACTGTTCATCCCACAACTTAGGATGTTTGTTGCAATATCCTCTTAACAAACAAATTATTTTCCTCTTTACCACTTCAATTTGACCATCTGTTTTTGGATGGAAGGCTGTACTTTTCTTCAACTTGGTGTCCATCAAGTTCCATAAATTTGACCAAAAATTCCCAACAAATCGAGAATCATGATCACTTACAATAGAAGTAGGAAATCCAAAATGAACCCATACATTTTGAAAGAAAATTTGAATTGTTTGTTCAGTTGTAATTTTCTTTTTACAAGGCATTAATATATACATCTTGCTAAACCTATCCACAACTACATACAAATAATCATGACCTTTCCTTGACAAAGGAAGACCTCCTACAAAATCCATAGAAACACTTTCCCATGGTCTTGAAGGCACTGGAAGTGGTGTGTAGAATCCTAGTTTCGTATTAATAGGTTTACTCACTGGGCACAATGAACAACCTCTTATAAAAAGTGACACACTTTCAAGCATATGAAGCCAGTAAAAATACCTCTAAAGATTTTCCATTGTTTTAGTTAGACCGAAATGTCCAACAATAAGAGAAGTCTGCACTTCCCTTGTGACATTTACTCTCTCTCCCTATGGAACACAAAGTTTTCCCAAATGATACAACATATTATCATGTACATGGTAGTCTAATTCCTCAACTTGGTGTCCTTAACTCAAGTTTAAATATACCTCTTGAAAGTCAGCATCCTGTGCATATTGTTCAACATAACTTTTAAGAAAAACATAATTATTCTTGAGTAAAATGGCTACATGTACAATCGGTCTAGAAATCATATCAGCAACTCTGTTATATATACCTTTCTTGTCCCTAGTTACCATGTGGAATTGTTGTAGAAGCCCCATCCAACGAAAGTGCCTTGACTGCTGCAATTTGGTTTGAGATTGCAAATATTGCAGAGGCTGATGATCAGTGTAAATAATGGTGTCTTTTCCCATCAAATAATGCTTCCATTTCTTCACGCTCTGTACCAATTGTCAGGCCAGGGTAACTCCACAATGAACAGAAGACAACTGAGATTATATTTCATTAAGAGAACTATTGTTTATATACAAGAAGGAGACGGAACAGTTCATCTTCTTGATGACTGTTCACGTTCTAGTTCACCCATCCGTTGAGGATTAGGTGTCAACATTCCCCCCCTTAATCTGAAGGGATGTTGGTGAGTCCAAGCATCGTTCTGAATCTTTCAAGCTTTTCTCTTCCAAGCGCTTTGGTGAAGATGTCTGCAATTTGCTCGTTTGTGGAACAATGACGGAGATGGATTGTTTTGGCCTCAACATCATGTCGGATCAGATGATATTTAGTATTGATGTGCTTAGTACGATCATGGAACTTTGGGTTCTTGGCCAACTTTATTGCAGAGGTGTTATCAATCATGAGTGGAGTTGATTGTGTTTGTTTTACCTACAAGTCTTCAAGAATTTTCCTGAGCCACACAATTTCTTTCGTTGCTTCAGCTGCTGCCACGTATTCTGCTTCTGTTGTGGAATCTGCTGGTACTGATTGTTTGCGTGATCTCCAGGAGACAGCTCCTGATCCAAGACTCATACAATATCCTAAAGTAGATACCCCAGTTTCTTTGTCTCCATCGAAGTCTGAATCAGAGTATAAAATCAAGTTGAAGTCGTCCACCTGTGTATACTTGATTCCAAGGTCTTGAGTTCCCTTCAAGTACCTTAGAACTCTTTTTGCAGCAGACCAATGTCCCTCACAAGGCTTTTGCATAAACCTGGAGAGGATTCCAACAGCAAATGAAATGTCTGGTCTGATAGTAGTGAGGTAGATGAGACTTCCTATAAGCTGTCTATACTTTGTTGCATCCTCAAATTCCTTTCCTTCAATAGATGTGAGCTTCAAGTTTTGTTCCATTGGAGTAGAAAGAGGATTGCACTATGTCATGCCAAATCTATTTAACAAATCTCCAATGTATTTCTTTTGAGAAAGAAATATGGATTTTGGATGTTGGGTTACTTCAATGCCAAGATAGTAATGAATATAGCCCAAATCAGTCATTTCAAAACTTTTTCCTAATTCTTTCTTTATGGATGCAATATAGCTTTCATTGTTCCCTGTCATTAAAAGATCATCTACATATACCACAAGATATACAACTGTTTTTCCAACTTTCTTGACAAATAAAGTTGCATCATCAAGATCAAAATGTTTGAAGTTGAGTTTCAGAAGATGCTCGATTAGTTTTTCATACCAGGCTCGTGGTGCTTGTTTGAGGCCATACAAGGACTTCACAAGTTTGCATACTTTGTGTTCATGTCCTTTCACAGCAAATCCTTCAGGCTGGGACATAAAAACATTCTCTTTCAGATCTCCATTCAAGAATGCAGTTTTTACATCCATTTGATGGACTTTCCAACCGTTCTGAGCAGCTAGTGCAAAGAGTGTCTGGATGGTTGCCCATTTTGCTGTGGGGGCAAAAGTTCCTCATAATCAACCCCTTCCTTCTGTGCAAAAGCTTTTGCCACAAGCCTAGCTTTGTGCTTGTCAAGTGAGCCATCAGCTTTGTACTTGTTCTTGTAGACCCACTTGCATCCAATTGGTTTGATTCCAAATGGAGGATCAACCAGCTTCCAAGTGCCATTCTTTATGAGGGCATCATACTCCTTCTGCATCGCTTCTTTCCATTCATCATGAGAAGCAGCTTCTTTGAAGGAAGTTGGTTCAAAATCTGTAGACAAGTTCAATTCACAATCATAAGTAACATCCATATCAACAGGTGAATTAGAGTTATCTACATCACCTCCATCTTGTCGGTTTGTATTTCTGGTTCCTGTTTTTCCAATTTCATCAGGATGAACACTTTCAAGTGTCTTTGTCAGCCACTTTGGGGGACCTTTCTGAGATGGTCCAGGCTGCTCTGTTGATTGAGTTGGGTCTGAATCAAGATTGAGTCTCCCAATTCTATCAATTACATCACTTAAAGCATCATCCGTTGTTGGAGTGTCATGCAGGGGAGATTGTTCTTCAGAAGAAGATTCCACATGTTGATCTAGTATAGGAATCCCCCCTTCAAGATGTGGAATCTGATTATCAAACTCTTGGAATGATTTCGGTTTTGTGAATCTATCCAAGCGATCAAGTTGCCGCTCAACAACACTGTCAGATTTGGATGATTCAAGAAAAATGACATCTCTAGATACAACAAACTTTTTATTTACTTCATCATAGAGACGGTATGCTTTAGAGGTGTTTGAATACCCCAGGAAGATACACTTACGACTTCTAGCACCAAGTTTGTTTCTATGTACCTTTGGTATTAAATCATAACAAGTGGAACCAAAAATCCTGAGATGTTTTACCGAAGGAACATGTCCATACCACAATTCATAAGGAGTCTTGTTTCTTATAGCACTAGATGGACATCTATTCTTTATATATGCAGCACATAGAACAGCATCAGCCCAAAACATTATCTTTACATTTTTGAAGAAAAGCATGGATCGTACCATATTCAAGATTGTTATGTTCATTCTTTCAGCTACACCATTCTGTTGAGGATTATAAGGCACAGTTGTTTGATGTTTAATCCCATGTTGGCGAAGATAGTGTTCAAATTCATTTGATGTATATTCTTTTCCATTATCAGTGCGAATAGACCCAATATGAGATTGTGCATCATTTTCAATCCACTTATGAAAATTCTTGAATGTTTGAAAAGCATCAGATTTGTTCTTCAATAAATAAACCCTACACATTCTGGTGTAATCATCAATAAATGTCATGATATATTTATTTCCATTTGCAGAAGGAACAGGCATTGGACCACATAAATCTGAATGAATGAGTTCAAGCTTTCTATGTGCTCTTGAATGTGAATCATGAAAAGACTGTTTGCTATGCTTTCCTAGAATGCAAGCATCACATTGCTTATGTTTACTAGGAATTGTAGGCAAACCAGCAACACCATTTTTCTTCAACAAGCGGAGACTATCATAGTTTAAATGTCCAAATCTAGCATGCCATAATAAACTTGACAGAAGTGTACCTTCTTCATGATGAGAAATATATGAGAAATGTTGTGCATGAGCAGAGGTTCCTTGCAGTTTAAGAAGTCTTTCTTCTTCTATACCCCTCATGACAAGTGAGTGGTCAGATGCCTTTCTTACCTCAAGCTTTCCATCAAACATGTGAATGGAGTGACCTTGATGGCGGAATTGGACCAGGGACAACAAGTTTCTCTTGAGCTGTGGGAGATATAGAACATGATCCAGAAGAAAGTCTGGAAGACCAGGCAGTTTAAGCCTGATTGTGCCAAGCCCTGATGGCTTGATTTTTGACTGATCTGCAAAGTATACTGCTCCATCAACAATGTCAGTGAAATCTTCAAAAAAATCTTTCCTATGAGTCATATGACAGGTTGCTCCTGAATCAAGCAACCAATCATTTTTCGAAGAAGCAAGTGAAGCATTAAACAAGTCTTCATTTACTCCAATGTTACATTGTGCCTCAATATAGTGAGCGGATTCAGGTGCTTTACCTTTGGTCCGTGTCATCAGTTTTACCTTTCTGCTGATTTCTTCTCTGCTCAACTTTGTCCCATGGTAGCTTGCATGTAGAAGCATCATGTGATCCATTTCGTTTGCAGCGAATGCAATGCAGATCTGCCTTTTCTGCTTGAGAATGTCTGCCCCCCCTGCCTCTGAAGTATCTTCCTCTTCCTCTTCGTCCACCTCTTCCTCTTGTAGAATCTTGAGCAGGATGCTTTTCTTTATGAGCAAGGCAAACAGTCTCTTCAGAAGATTCAGGGACTGTTTTCTTTCCAAAGGCTTTCTCTCTTTCAGCAAACTTTTTCACAAGAGACTCAAAGGTTATGTATTTAAGATTTCCATTTGCTTGTAAAGACTCAAGATAATTGGAGTAGGTAGGATAGAGTGCTTTGAGAAAGGCAATAAGAGAGATATCCAGCTCAACCTTAGTGGATTTAATATCATGCATTATAGACTTTATTTCAGATGCAAGAGCAAGGGGATCATTATTTTTCAGTTCAAGAGTGAAGAGTTTAATCATGAGCTGAACAACTTCAAGTGCAGAATGTGAATCATAGAGTTCTTTCAGCTTTTGTAAAGCTTCAAAGGCAGTAGAATAGGATGAAATATGACGACTTACTTCTTCATTTACAGATGTTGCGATCAATGCATAGGCTTTGCTGTTCTTGTTTTCCCAAATGACAAGTTCTTTATCTGATGTAGGCTGCACAGGGTCTCTGTCTTCTTCTCTGACACACACTCCTTTCCACAACTCATTGTAGATGAGGGTGTGTTTTACCATCCGAGACCATTCAGAATAGTTCTCCTTGCCAGTGAGAACTATTCCGACCATAGAAATGATTGAATGCATTCTGTAAAAAATAACTTCTGCTTGATAAAAAAAAACTTCCTTACAGCCTTATGCACTATATTTTCTACAAATCCTTCTAGTGTTTGACAGAAGCATTAGTATCTCATGTACATATCACTTCAATATATTACATTATGCTTCAACGCAGCATTACCATTCACATAAAATCGTGCAATACCAAACACTTTGATTTATGAAAAACAGCGCAATACTCTGAATGCTTTGCACAATACTTTGACTGCTTTGAAAGACTGTTTATATTGACTGCGCAATACTGTGACTCACAACATTACCATTCGGACATTCACACTCACATGGAATAAAACGCACAATACTGAATCAGTTACCATATCCTTGCTGTCGTGGGTTCGGCCCCTTCTTGACGGCTCTTCCTCTGGTGGCCCGGACTTATTTCTGCGGGTCGCTGGTCCACGCAGGTAACAGCAGTAGTGGTCCACGTAAGCTCTGGACAGGGCTCAAATACAAACTGACATTGAATGATCAAACAATGAACTAAAATCAGTTTCATAAAACTTCTCGGACTTACTGTCAATGTTACAACAGATTGGCTTCAGCCATGTCTAATCTTACGTATGACAATATGCTTGCCATTGGAACAGATATGCTCATCTTGAGACTGACTATTAATTATATGTGCTGCCTTTGAGAACGCATCGGTCGCTGAACAAACCGATGAGCCTGAGACGTAATTCTGAGCATGGGGCTCATGATACCCACGGTTGGATAAGTGGCTATCGCATTGATTCTTAGCACTGTAAAAGGTATTATCAGGCCAGCAAACGAGCATCTTCAGAGACAAAATCGCGTATCAATTCAACATAATCCTCTAATTTTGTAGTTAATACAATGGAACGATTGCAAAATCATTTAGCACTGGATCGAACAATTTACCATTCACCCGTGAACAAAACTTCAATCAGCCGCTTTAGAGGAAAATTTTGAGTTTTTCCACCAAATCCCGCGCCCGTGAGATCTCAGGTCACTTATGAACAAGAGTTCGATGACGATGAGGTTACAGTGAGAATTGAGTGAGATTAGAGATAGGTGCCGAGAGGAATCGCGGAGTGTGATACCAAGAAGGGAGGATTCAAGGCGGTATTGGGACCATCCCTGGTTTTTTGTGGTGTATTCGGTGTGGAGAGGCAGCAAAAACGGATGCGCAGAGAATCAATGTCAGACCAGGCAGAGGCAGAGCAGGTGTGGCAGATGCAGGTCAGAGGTAGAAACGCTCAGGTATGCAGCGCAGAGACTGAAACGCATGACAGAGGCAGCGCTCAGGTATTCATGCGCAGAGAAAAGGAGTTATGACTATTCTAAGGACTGGGACCTGTGCTCTGATACCATGTCAGGCCATGGTAACTCCACAATGAACAAAAGACAACTGAGATTATATTTCATTAAGAGAACTATTGTTTATATACAAGAAGGAGACGGAACAATTCATCTTCTTGATGACTGTTCACGTTCCAGTTCACCCATCCGTTGAGGATTAGGTGTCAACACCAATTTGTAAAGCTCTTTATCATACGTAGGATAGTTTATAACAACACCATTAAAAATATCAGAATGAAATGAAATGGGCTTACCATGTTGTAAAAGAACTGCACCCATGGCGTAGTCACTTGCATCTGTCTGTATTTCAAAGGGTTGTTTCAAATCCAGCAATGCCAAAACTGGGGCTGAACTGATCTTTTGTTTCAAAGCATCAAATGATTTTTGTTGTTTGCCTCCCCACTGGAAGACAACCTTCACACTAGTCAACGCATGTAGTGGAGCTTCTATGGAGGAGAAATTTGAAATGAACTTCCTCCAATACTGCACTACTCCTAGAAAACTCCTTACTTCTGTAACTAATTTGGGTATTGGCCAATCCACAATGACTAAAGCTTTAGAGGGATCAATCTTCAGCTCACCTCCTCCAACTATGTGGCCCAAATACATTAAGGAAGTTTTCCCGAATTCACATTTAGAAATATTTAGAAATAACTGTTATTTTCTCATGATATCCAAAAATTTCCTAACATGCTTGACATGCTCTTCTCATGATTTGTTGAATATCAAAATATCATCTAAATAGAAAATTACAAACTCATCAAGAAATGATCTTAAAACATCATTCATAACTCTCATGAATGTAGTTGGAGCATTAAGAAGACTGAAAGGCATAACCATCCACTCAAACAATCCTTGTTTGGTTTTAAAAGTAGTCTTCCATATGCCCTCCTCGGCTATTCTAACTTGATGATATCCACTTTTCAAGTCTAATTAGTAAAATACTTTGCATTTTTCAATTGATCTAGCAAACCATCTATTCTGGGCTGTGGGTATCGATTCTTTATTGTGATCTTATTAAAGCTTAATAATCTATACACATGCACCAGGTACCATATTTATTGGGTACCAATACAATTGGTGAACCACATGGCGAAGTAGAAGGACGAATTACTCCTTTATCTAACAATTCCTGGACTTGTTTTTTAATTTCTAAACTTTCCAGAATTGACATTCGATACATACCAATGTTTGGGAGTGGACAGTCCTATTGTAGCTGAATTTCATGTTGAATTCCTCTTTTTGGTGGCAATCCCTTTGGTTCTTGAAACATGTCCCCATATTGATTGACCACATCAACCAATTCAGCTTTCATCTTCACATCACAGCCTGCAAAAGGTTCCTACTCTATGTCATTCTTCTTCTTGATCATGAGGAGCACGAGACTCTCGCTGGAATTAACTAGTCGTTTCATTTCACCTGCGCTTGCCAAAGACAGACTAAGATTTCTGCGATGAGCTCTCACAATGTACTCCACTCCGTCTTTGAACAAATGATATTTGTTCTCAAATCTATGGAAAGCAACCTTCTTGTCATACAAATATGGACTTCCAAACACAATTCCTGAGATATCCAATGGCACAATGTCCAATTCAACTTCATCAATGAAATTGGCAATGATTGCAAATCTGAAAACACATTTCCTTGTGACCTGCAAATTGCCATCCTTGGTTATCCAACCCAACAGATATGGTTTATGATGAGGCACGATTTCCAGATTCAATTTCTTGACTAAATCCATAGAAATTAAGTTGGCCTGAGATCCACTGTCAAACAGCGTATCGATTTTTGTATGCTTGGAAATAACTTGAATATGGAATAGCTCGATTCGGTTTTCCTCATTTGGAACGATGTGAGAGTTATTTGTTGCGCTGGTACTTGCTACGGCTGCCTCTTTGCTGACATCATTGCTTGCTTTTTCCATGACTTTTCCTTTGGTGATTGTGGCTATGATTTTTGTTTCATCCCCTGAGTCTGAACCCAAGTCTTGTTGTGCAGCAACATTGGTCTTCTGTTTCCATATATTGTTGAATTTCTTCGGTCGTAATTCTGGATGAAGCTTCTAGCAATGTGCTTTGTCATGTCCTTCCTTGGAACAATTCTTTCACATGGGTCTCTCCCCTTCTTTCTTAGCAGAAGCATTTTTCTTCTACTTTCCTTTAAACTTCTTCCCTTTTTCAACACTCTAAAATGGTTTCTTCTTATCTTCTTCCTCTATATTTTTCCCTGTTGCTTAGGTGTGTAGCTTGAACAGAGACCTCATCAAGATTCGTGGGACTGAACATAAGAATGGTATGTCAAATATAGCTATGCAACTGCCCTATGTATTTCAGCAAGGTATCTTGTGACTATAAGTCTAATCCTAGCATAAGAGCTATTTCCTAAACTCTTGAGTTTACTCTTGCACATTTTGACCTTTCAACTGTCTGAATTTTTGCCAATTCATAATGGCTTTTTGCATATGAGCTAAAGGGTAGAACTGTCTTTTTATAGCAGCAATGAAATTAGACCAAGTAATAGAGATCTTACCATGTTTCTTGATCTCATCTTGAGTCCTTGCTTCCCACCATACAAGTGTTGCACCCTCCATTCTCAATGAAGCCAATTAAATCTTGATATCATCCTCTTGAAGGTTTTGAATTCTACAATACACCTCCAACTGACGAATCCAGTTATCTAACTTCTCTGCATTAACTTCTCCATTGTACATAGGCAACTCGAATTTAACATCAAGCTTCAGAAAAGGTGATTTACCAACCCCTTTTGAAGAATGATGATGAGTATGAGTAATGGTGGTATTGGTGGAAGAGTTTGAAGATGCTTTCGAAGAAGAAGATGAAGAAGATGGTGGAGGTTTGCCTCCATTCCCATTATTTCCTTTTCCTTTATCTTCTTTTCCATTACCTTCTCCTGAAGAGCCTTCTCCATTGGGAGGCTTGGAACTTTCTCCTTGTAGTTTGTTATTCCTCTCTTCATAGAGGACCTTAACCATCTCTATCATATCAAAGAAAGCCTTTATGAAGGTCTTCTCATCTTCTGTCATGATAGGTTCTCCTTCATGAGACATGGTCTTTGAAGACTCAACTACAACTTGAGGTTGTACTAGTGTTGGAATCTCAACTGCAACTTCTGCAACTTGAGGCTGAACTGGTGTAGAAGACTTTGGCAACCTTGCTCTTCTTCCCTTTGACCCAATTTCAGGGCTTTCAACCAACTTTCCTTCACCTCTTTTGAGCTTTAACCTTGTGAGCATGACATAAACTTGCAAACAATTAAATCCTTCTTTCACAAAGCAAATCTAGTAAGAAAAACCAGTGCTCTGATACCAACTTGATCTGAATTGGAGCAGATTAGTAATGTTGTGCTAATTCCCCATTCAGAAATAAACCCAAGATGCTTATCATTTGCTTTTCAAGTGCTTAAGGATTCAAAAACTTTTTCAATTAACAGATTCCCATGAGAGTTTCTTATGTAAATGTTATAAACAATTTAACATAAAAACATATGTTGAACAGCAGCAATATAATGGAAATTAACATCAATATACAACACAGAACAAGAACATGATAAAGGAGTTCACCCCTTCTGGGAGGCATCTCCTTGGTCCATATTCCAATGGCTTGGGCCTCCCTATTATGCTCATATTACATCAAAAGTGTGTTTACAAAGCTCAGATGCCTCTGAAACCTGTCTCGATGAGTTCAGAATACCAAAAAATGCTAGAATTGACTATTTTTGCCTCAAATTTGGATAATAACTTAAGGAGTTATGACTTCTCCCAGTTCTCCCACTATTCGTTCCACAAAATGCTCCGAAACCGGCAGAAAACTACAAATTAGCCCTAAAATCCACTAATCGGGCAATAATTTCGCCGCACCACGGGACATATGTTGTCGACCTTATCGCAGATCACAAACGACGAGTGTTGGCGGGCAGAATGTCTTGTTTACCCGACGAAATGTTGCGATTGCGATATTGCAGACCCACCGGAGTTTTAAATTGTGACATATAATGTTATCACGTCTAGGGTCTTTCGTATTCAAGACTTAACTTGCATCGGGGGTGATTCCTATTACTTCTATGATTGTGATATGTGATCGCATCACTAACCTTGCCAGGGCCAAGGCCAATACCTATTCTCTGATCCCTTTCACCGATTACGATTGCAATTTGATCGCATCGCAACCCAACCTACTGGGGGATGATTTGAAACACCTTTTCTGCCTACTGTTACGATATACGATTTGTGAAGGCCAATGGCAGGTTGCCACTTTGCCCCTCCTTATTCACTGAAGACTTGCCACATCATCCCAATCCTGCCATGTAGGCAAGTCAAATTGGGACTTCGAATTGCTCTAACTTAAGCATACGAACTTGGATTTGAGTGCCATTTGCATCGTTGGATTCAGAATGACGAGCTCTTCAATCTGAAGTTGAGTTTGACAAGATTATGACACTTTGATTTTTGAGCATAATTATGAGCACCAGATCACTGAAAATAACACTTTAAATCTTGGCCATCCACACGAAGGTTGTCAATCCTCTTGTCAAGTGATTGCAAGTGATACGTGTGTTGGCCAAGTTTTATGTGAACTGTGTACGGACCAATCCACGGGGATTGGAACTTCGTGTGTTTTCCTTTGTCTTCATGAGGTTTATCCCACTTCAAGACTAAGTCACCCACAACAAAGCTAGTGTTCTGTGCAGACTTTCGATCGAACCATACCTTGATACGCTTCTGGTGGAGTGAAAATTATTCCTTTACTTTCATTTGTTCTTCCTATAACTTTCGTAATGTGTCCATCATACATTGAATCAATAGACACGACTTGCCTCAGGATTCTTAGGATAACTGGAGAGCATGCAAGTATATATTGGGTGGAAGGATGGATTCTTTTCCATATACAAGGAAGTATGGAGATGTGTTCAGAGAGGGCTTGGGTGTAACTCGGTCAGCCCAAAGTGCATTCACCAGAGTGGAATTCTAGTTTCGCTGCTCAAAGTAAATGGTCTTTTTTATGATGCAAATAAGATTCTTGTTTGTAGATTCGGCAAGATGATTTCCCTGTGGGTAGTAGTTAGTTGAATGTTTAAGCACAATACAATATTTCAATGCAAAATAATACAGTTTCAACGAAGAGAAGTAAGTTGCATTATCAAAAACAAGTGATATAGGAATGCCAAACGTCAAAATGATTTTCTGCGAAAGGAAGTTGCTGACTTCCTGGTCATTCACTTGTTTGAGCGGAATTGCTTCTGTCCACCACGTGAAGTAATCTGTAGCAGTCATAATGTAGCAGTGTTGCTTTGATGAATGTAGGAAGATTTCCCTGATGATGTATAAGCCCCACTCTTGGAATGGTTCGTCCACTGCAACAGGCTGCAGCGAGGCTGCTGACCTTCGAGTTCTTCCGGCACATCAGTGACAGACTGAGCACTTCTATTCATAAGCGTGTGTATCCTTAAAAAATGTGGGCTAGTAGAAACCCGCTCTCATGACTTTGTGTGCAGTCTTTTTTACCCGCAAAGTGATCTCCGGCTGGTTTTTCATGCATGTAACATAATAGTCTCTCTGAATATTGTGCCTCCAGGCACCTGAGAAACATTTCGTTATTGTGTTTTCTGTAAAGCACTTCGTGCACCAACTGGTAAGATAAGGCTTTGAGGTGAAGTGCCCTCTTCTATCGCATGGAAAAGTGAGAGGGCATGGTGTCATGCTCAAGGTACTAGCACACTTCTTCATACCAAGAGTTTTTGTGCGAAGTGGGTGGTGCTCGCTCTATATTGTACATGTCGATTTATTGCTCCCAACCAATGAGCTCTTCTTCTTCCTCTTGTGCATGTACTTATTGTGCTACAAGTCTACAGAGACCATGACCCTTGATAGTGTGAACTGGCTTGATATCAAGATCATACTCTTGTAGTCCTGTCATCCATTTCACACGTATTTCACCCAACTCTTGTTGAACGGGCAATGCTCTAACTGCTTGGTGTGGCACAAAGACTATACAATGATTTTTCAGCAAGTAGGGTCTGAAATGTTTCACCACCTTGTATACAACATATGCTTGTTTATCCACGACAGGATAGTTGAGCTCAGGTCCTTGCATGCTCACACTCATGAAGGATATGGGATGTTCATTGTTCAACTCATCCTTCTGTGTGAGCACTGCAGTGAGTGAGTTTTCAGAAGCAAATGTATAAAGCAAGAAATCTTTGCTAAAATTAGGGTTGTAAAACACAGGTGCATATGCTATTTCCTTCTTGATATGGGCGAATGCATCCTTTTCCTTCTTCCCCCAACTATAGACTGCATACTTCTTGATCATGTATTGGATAGGTTTGACAATCTGTGCATAATCTGAGATGAACTTCTAGAGGAAGTCGATCTTCCCCAAGGACTACATAGTTTTCTTGTTGACTGGGTGAGGAATCTGCGTGATAGTATGAACTTGGTCTAGATCACTATTGATCCCACTCCTGGTGATGATATGGCCAAGGATGTTCTCCTCAGACACTGAAAATACGATCTTCTTGGCATCCAATGATATCATGTACTTTCGACACCGCTCAAAGATCTTCTTAAGACGGTGCAGGTGGTCAGACCGCTTTCTGGAAAAGATTGTCACGTCGTCAAGGTAGACCACCACGCTTTGTCCGATGAGCCCATGGAAGGTAATGTCCATAGCGCACTGAAAATTTACGCCTGTGTTTACCAATCCAAATGGAATTCTTCGGTAAGCGAACGTACCCCACTTGGTACGAAAAGTAGTTTTAAGTCTATCAAGTTTTGCTACCAGAACTTGGTTATATCTGGAAAATCCGTCAAGGAGAGAGAACATTTCAGCTCTAGATATTGTCTGCAAGATGTGCTCCATAGATAACACATGGTAGTTGTCTTTCTCTGAGGCCCTATTAAGATTTCAGAAATCTACGCATAGGCGGATTTCCTAGGACTTCTTCCTTACAGGAACTAAGTTTGAAACCCAAGTAGAATGACGAAACTTGTATATGATCCAAGCATCCAACAACTTAGTCAATTATTTTTGTATGATGGGTTCAAGTGACGGATGGACTTTTCTGAGCTTCTGTTGAAATGGCTTGACCCCTTCGTTGATAGGAATGATGTGTTGGATTATTCGCGTGTCATGTCTTTTCAAGTCATCGTATGTCCATGCAAATATGTCACGGTACGGTCTGAACAGACAGACAAAGGCTTGCCGCTCCTCTGGTGTGCAACATGTACCGAGATTTACGAACTTCAAATCTCTTTTCATTCCCAAGTTTATATGTCTGTGCATCAATGTAGAACTGTGGGTTTTCATGTTCCTTGGCCCTTTGAAATGGTTCTACAAGTCATAGAGTTTCTCAAGTGAAACCACACCCTTGGGGAAGGAGTTGCCTTTACTACCATCAGTTGTGTCTTGCAAAGACTACTTGTGCACGTCTTCATCTATTGTTCTGTCTTTGAAGACGTCAACGTTGTCCATGAAATGCAATATATGTCCATAATCATCCAAAATATGCAAATTAGTGATGTTGTTAGGGTAGATGGTTTATAAAAAAATTCAACAGTAAATCTATCCTTAAGCGGTGTCATCCTAGCAGCTGCATTTACTAGAGCATCTGTAGCTGTATTGCACATTCTTGGTATAGATATGATATTAAAATCTTGGAAATTAGAAATAAGCTGCCATTTAACTTGCCGGTAACTCCTAAGACAAGGTGAGACACAGTGTATGGTGTTACGTACATGTTGTACCACAATCTCGGAATCACCTACTGCTTTTAGCATAGCAACATTGAGGCTGAGGGCTTTGTGCAAACCCAAGATGGGTGCTTCATATTCAATACTGTTGTTTGTGCACTCAAACTCCAAGCAGCTTGAGACTACGGCTCCAGATCCATCCTATGTTTTGGATCCATCAAAATACAAGGTCCACAAGTCATTTGTACAAGGACTGCTTGTCGCGTTAGTATTGCTAACACTACTACTACTACTGTTACAAAGTACTGTACAAGTTTCATTTTCTCCAGTTGGGAAAGGAAGGAGACCCAATTATGTATTTGGTGGGGTGGGGCTCGGTTGTGCAAGATAGCACCCTAGTTGCGTTTCCATAAAGCAATTGTCGAACAAAAGTTCTGCGAAAGCTAACGTTCATTCTGACCATTCAAGGGAGTAACATTGTGTTTCATGTATCTCTCTGACAACGCTTGAATCTAGTTGTTTCTACCCTGGTACGAAAGCCATAAGTGTGACTAGTCTATAGAAAAATATCCTTGCAACTTGTTGGACTAGTCTTTATTGAGCAGTAAGCCATATGCTTCTAGGATGTCCACGATCACAATGTTGATGCACTGGTGAACTCGTTTGTCGGACGATAACCAGATGATCACATCTCAGAGTTCACCAATGGTTGGTACACATGTTCAGTCGAGTTAGATGATTTACGCAACGGTACTGTTCCATTGCACATTGATCTGTTTAGCAATGGAGAGTGGCATGAAATTGACTGATGCGTCAAAGTCAACCAAATAGTTGTGGACATTGAAGTTGAATATTTTGAATGATAAAAAAATGGTGGGTAGATCAAGTTTACTTCTTCCATGTGAAGCACGTTGAGTACAGATGTGAGTGATGTGGGAGACTTACTTGGTCACTTGCTGGAAGAGGCAACATTGTCTGTGGAGGTTTGCCCCAGTGTGTGCAAAATAATATCCCGTTGACCCGTGAGTTTGGTAAGATAATACAGAGAGATGTTCACACGGGCCTTCTTCATGTCTTCAACAATATTGTAATCCAAAGTGGGAAGAGTCATCGAGTTTTCCAAGGGAAGACTTGTGTTTGTACTGTCCGGTGGAGTGTTTTGAAGTGATCTTCTCAAGGACATATCTTTCGTTATAGATGTCTTCCCGAACTTGCTTTGTGTTTTTTGTGTTGAGGATGCTAGTGGATCAAATTTTTTGAGGATTTGCTTGAATTTCTCTTTTGGTATCCCAATCACAGTAGTATCCCCTTAACTTCTCAAGTTGTATCGACCATTCTATTTTGGGGGTTCCTTCTCAGTGGTTGTTTTCTTCTGGGGCAACGTTTAGACACTGATACATGTTAACCATGTGCCCAGAACTTGGAACTTCATCAAATGCAACATCTTCTTCGTCATCTTCATCTTCTAGCTGAACCTGCTCACTAACGTTAAAATGACCATTCATCCTTGAATCCACGAAGTCCATAACTCGATTCCAATTTTCACAGGTCTTCTTTGAATGTCGTGCTTGGTGGAATTCACATAAGTTATCCTTCAAAATCAGGTCTGTTTGGAACACAACATTTGAACTCTACACATATTTAGTTGGGTAACTACTGTTGCTACCTGATGTCACAGTCTTCCTGCACACAAAACTGTAAGGTCTACTCCTCACTGCTGTCTCGGTTGTCCGTTGCTTGAGTTTTGCTACTTCTGTTGTCAAGGACTTGAGGAGACGAGTAAGGGTCTCAATTTCACTTGTTTACTTTTCCTTTACCTTACTCAAAACATTCTGAGACCTCCTGCCCACATCTTTGGAGTCCTTAGTTGGGTCATCATCTACAATGACTCCAATCACGCACAAGTCTTTCTCCACATCAATTTCTTCTTGGCAATTTTCGGAAAGTGTTGGTTTCGTAACTCACTTAACGAATTTCACAATGCTAGTCGGTAGTGCAGACGTGTAGTAGTCGACTGTGATGGAGTCATTAGGCTTAGTGTCTGCAGTGATATTTTTCAGGATACGGTTAAACTTCCGGTTAAAGTCTTTCACTTTCTCTTTCAGCTCCATCTTAAGCCTACCCAATTCTTTCAACAACATGGCAGGGGTTTTTTCATCAGCAAATTTCTCAAGGAAGATTCTCTTGAACATCCCCCAGTTCTGAATGGAGTTGACAGGAAGGTTGTGGCACCATATAGCTACTCTACCATCCAAGGTACATGGAAAGAGTTTACATGCAATGTCGTCATAACGTACCTCGAGAGTCGGCAGATGTACGTAGAACGTGTCTATATGATATTTTGCCTTCACTGCTCTACCAGGGTCATAGTTTGTTAACAACTTCTCTATGTGCCTTGGCATCTTGTGCAAGGCACCTTTGAGTGCCAATGGGCCTTGTGTCATCCATTCCAGATTTTGATCAGTGATATTGTCTTCTTCTTCGTACTCCTTGTTGGGTTATGAAATTGGTATGTTCCTTTCCCCTTATTTCTCTAGTTTAATATTTATTTTGCAAGCTTTTAAGTCTACGTCACAATAATTTGATAGATAGATATTTCAGAAACGCAATTAATAATATTCTCATAATTCGTCTTATTGATAAGTTAAGATGAATATTTTAGATATCTTTTAGCTCTAAATCTGTGTTAATTTATGAGAAGGAAACCTGATGGATAGTTGTTGTTCCCTTGAAGAAGATGAATAAAGACCGAGCCTTAAGGACTATTGCGTTAATCTTGGCATGGTGGTCCGAGATTTATATTTACTCGCATCAGAACAGTTACAGGAAACATATGATTCTCAGGATAGCTTTATCATTCCAATGTTAGAATGTGTTGTAATATATATTAAACTGTAGTAAGAAAGAATGTAAATGGTGATTTTCTGATTATTCTTGGTGAACTATAAAAGTGAATAGCATATCTATTCTGAAGATTTACAGACCATTTTTGTACTTGACTTTGATGTTAATGAAAGTTTGAATCATCTGACTTTAATCTTTATATTGAGTTCATTTTAAGGCAATTATCTCTGGAGACCTTGGGCCCAAACATTGAAAATACTGTTGTCCTCTCGTGTATTATTACCTTTCGATTCCTTTCATATGCACAATTTTTGTTTCTTAGTCAAAGTCTTTAATTTTTAATTTCATTGCATAGATCCTGAGGTTTACGATTTTCGTCGTGTGAATCCTTGAAGCTTGTCGTTTAGTTGTGTGAAGATTTACATTTCCTGCAATAGATTTGTTATGAATTATTAAGATCTGATTTGTGAGATTATTTCAGAATTCCTTTACAATAGAGTGAATTTCCATTTCTTCGTCTTATTATCAATGACTTTGGGTAATTAGTGATTGAGTATAGATTCTTTCTGAAAGCGTTATTCATATTGAATTTGTGTGTTATATTCAGATAATTGGTTTAACGGAATTTAATGTTTGTTCTTGAAGTAGTTAAGCAGTTCCATGATTCTTGCAAAGTGGTTTGTTAGATTGAATTTTTTTTTTAAAAGTACCTTTTCATAGTTTATTCTTTATGATAGTTTTGTATACACTCCTGTAATTTAAAGCACCATCCCTGCATAAATTGTGTCGACAACCTTGTAATAGACAAACAAACTCTAGGTTGATGAATTAACGATAAAGGACTGAGTTGATTCCTTAGGAACAACTTAGCACCCAAAATTTTGGTTTTGTTGCCAGGGAGGTCATCAAAGGAGTGGTAGATCACATCTCTGAATGACCAAGTATTAAAAACGGGAGGTAAGAACCTACGTATGCATCAAGTAAAGAGCTTGTGCCAATGACCACCTTTAGTTGATACATTTGAATTATGTAGATGAGTATGACTAAGAAAAAGAATAGGAATTATGTAGAAATAAAACATAAACCTCTACCAAAAACCACAAAACCCCAGGGTTCAGGGAGCCTTGGTAGATCAACCTTCATAGACAAAATCATTCGAAAATATGAATCTCAAGCATAAGTCGGCCCCCGAACAACATCTAGGAAGGGCTCTATTATTACCCCTCAAGTAGCAGAATCATCAGTTGCAGCTCACGCTGAGATTTGTAGCTAGACAGAAGGATTGGAACAAATCTTTCAAGATACACCTATCCAGTATCGCATCCTTCTGATGAGGGGAATTCTTGCAACTTGGGGAGGGAGAAACGAGCGGAATAGAATCTAGAACTATTGAGAGATACCTACACGTTCCAAAACTTGGACCCCTTACGAATCTGGTTGGAGAAATGATATCTGAAGTCCCTTATCTGAGTAGTGCAATAAGACCCCCTCAAGGATTAAACATATTAAATCCCCCTACTCAAATAACACCCCCTGATTACAAAATCCCTGAAAACTACTGGCAAATTTTTGACCAAATGGAAAATCAGGTTCCCCCAACCCAAGGACCTCCAACTCAGACCTCGACCATAGATTATCCTATAGTCGATCCATTGGCTAATGCTCGTATGAAATCCATTCCATTGCAAAGTATTCCAACCTTTCATGGGATGACCTCAGAGGACCCCAATGCATTTTTATTTGAATTTGATGTTCTATGTAGAGGGTATGATTATACAACTAATCCCCAGAAACTGAAGTTGTTCCCTTCCACTTTGAAGGGAGAAACTCTGTGTTGGTTCATGGGATTAGGAGGAGGAGCTATAGATTCTTGGGATGCAATGAAAAGTTTTTTTCTTACCAAATATCAGGATTATTGTCGATCGAGGGATTTAAAAGATGAAATCTTTAAAATGACTGCAAAAGACGGTGAAACTTTAAAGGAATATGTTGAGAGATTTCAATACAACCTACAAAGATCACCTTATACTACTTTACCAAAGGAAGTGTTGAAAACTAATTTAATTAAAGGCATGAAAGATGAATGGATAGAGACACTGAATTTGATGGGGAAAGGAGATATTTCCCAGGAAGAATATGATAATATTGTCAAACTGTGTATCAGGTGCTCGTGAGGAACTATGCGAACCAGATCTAGAATTAGAGATTCCCTCACTCGGACCAGCAGAACTCCATGTGGAGGCGCAACTCGAGCGGAAATTGGTAATATTTTAGATGAATTTAAAACTAATATTTTGGGCACATTAACTACACAGTTGGACTTTTTGTAGGCCAAGCAAAAACAAGTCGAAGCAGAACGAGCGTTAGTCATATTCTGTCTCCATTTCTGCAAGAAACACAACCAAAGGGAATGTCCACTGAATACGATTGAAACATGTGCTATTTGCACTAAAGAACATTAAATAGGTCGATATCTGTCACTCCTAGGATTAAAGATTGTGTTAAAAGAAGCAGAACAAGATCCAAAACCAACATATCTCATGGCACAATGATGGCAATGGCAGGGTCGTCCCTTAGGTATGATGTAAGATCCATCTTTTTTTTATCCAGGGAAATATGTTCAACAACAAATTCCTAGATCTTCATGGCAGGGACAACCATCCTTTTACTCCACTTGGCAATCCCAGCCTTATCCCACACAACCTTGGCTAAATCAATCACTTGTTGGGTCTATATGGCCTAATCAACAATATTCCACACCACCCTAGCAAAATGTAGCCAACAACCCTATCCTTCATAATGGAATAATCCATCCATGCAAAACTCAATGTGGCCTCAGAATTGGTAGTGCCCAACAGGATCAATCAACCCACCTATTCGGACTCTTCCCCAACCTCAACTATCATTACAAGGTCCATTTCAATTACCCTCGAATACCCCACCTCCAATATGACCATAATTACCAACTCAGCCCAATTCTAATTCGAATAACAGACCTGTTCAATATGTACAAATTGTCAAAAATTCAGATTATGAAGTAAATCCTCTAGAATGCAATGAATTGCAGCTGAGATCTGAAGGAGTTGTGTTCCCTGAGAACGATAAAGCTAATTAGGAACTAGAAGACAAGGAAACACGAATATAAGAGCAACCTATAAAAGCTCCAAACATAATTATTGTTGAAACAGAACCAACTAATGTTGTTATCAATCAACAGAGCTCTAATAAAACCACAAATGCTTCTCCTCCATTCCCCAAAAGACTTACAATAATTAAACCGACCATCTATCCTGATTTTGATCTTATTGGGGAACTGAAAGATCTATGTATAAAAATTCTGCTCCTTCAAGCCATACGAGATGTTCCAATTTATGCCAAAACAATTAAGAATTATGCGGTAAAAAGCATAGAACGAAACCCAAAGAGTCACCAACAGTTCACGTTGTAGGAATATTATCTGATCTCATCTTAGGAAAATAGGTACTCGTCGAGTATGATGATCTGGGAAATCCAATAGTAACTGTCCAAATTCAAGGTTGCACCTTTCCAAATACCCTGGTATATTTAGGAGCAACCATCAACATTTTAACTCATGAAACCTGCAATATTTTGGGCATTACAACTTTAAAGCCAACTTCAACATTATTAGAACTAGCAGATAGATCGGTAGTCAGGCCTGAGGATACTCTGGAAGATATTATTGTCTCTGTAGACTCCTGGGAATACCTGGTAGATTTTTTGGTCATTAGTCCCATAAATAGATTGGACAGGCACCCTATGATATTAGGGATGCCATGGTTGGAAACAACAGACACATGTATAGGATGTCGGACAAGAAATATGACAATTACCAAAGGAAACGCCAGCAAAAATCTCATCCTAGACCCACCTGCCAAACCCATCTCACCTATTGAAAGTTGTCGACCATGCCCACCCAAGTACCAAGAAGAAAACTTACGCTACCCTCTTACATTAGATGAAGCCCTTGAACTAAAAATCCATATAGAGGATGATGTAATCAATATTTTTATTAACATATCATCTACCATAGGAAATCCAACATGCCAAATGTTGAAAGCCATACTTGATAATGAAGATGAGGGAGACCCATTATAAATTCCAAACAATGATCATATACCCACAGTTGTCATTCATAATAGCACACCAATTGAAATTGAACCAGGTAAAACCCTCAATACTCATGTTAATCTTGACAATCAACAATAGGAAAAATTCATCCAGATTCTTTGCAAATATAAGCAAGCTTTTGCCTGGGACAACTATGTACTCCTCACATTTATATAGAGATGGATGCCCATGCTATTCAATAGTCCTAGAGAATATTAAATCCATATCTTAGGGATGTAGCAAACAAGAATTACAGAAACTGTTGGATATACCCTATTTCAGACAACCAATGGGTTTCTCCCTTAGTAATCGTCCCAAAAAAGAACGAGAAATGGAGGATCTATGTAGACTATAGAGAACTCATAAGGGCACTTAGAAAGACCATTTCCCCCTCCCATTCATATGCCAAGTCCTTGACACTCTCGCTGGGAATTTTTTTTTATCTTTCCTAGATGGGTTTAACGAGTACAATCAAATCCAGATTGCCCCAGAAGATTAGGACAAAATCACATTTACCTGCCCATGGGGAATGTTTGCATATAGAGTTTTACCTTTTGGGCTGTGTAATGATCCAACCATTTTTCAGAGAGAGATATTGAGTATTTTCTCTGATATGATCAATGAAGGACTTGAGCTGTACATGGACGACTTCACCCCATATGGTGATGAGTTTGACCAAGCTTTGAAGAATTTGGAAAAAGTGCTTGAAAGATGTATTGCTACTAGATTATGCCTCAACCATGAAAAATGCCATATGATGATGATTGAAGGTGTTGTCTTAGGACATTATATCTCAACTCTAGGTATTCAAGTGTATCCGGCGAAGATTGAGGTAATTCTTAATCTACCCACACCCCATACACCAACAAAGGTACGTAGTTTTATTGGGTATGTTGGATATTACCGCTGATTTATAGAACATTTCTCAAAACTAGATGCACCATTGTATGCTTTAATAGGTAACGTCGAGTTTCGTTGGACTGACAAATCTGATGTCGCTTTTGTAGACCTTAAAAAGTTGGTCTCAACAGATCTCATATTAAGAGCACCAAATTGGAATTTTCCCTTTCATATTTTGTCAGACACATCAGATACAACGATAGGCATTGTCCTTGGATAGGAAGAAGACAAGAAACCATATGCCATTTACTATATTAGCAAAAATCTTACACCACCCAAATTAAGTTACACAGTGACAAAGAAAGAATTTTTAGCTATTGTATATGTTATTAATAAATTTCATCATTATATAACAAGATACCCAGTTTTTCTGTACATTGATCATTCTGCTATCCGATATTTAGCTAATAAACCGATTACTAATGCCGCTGGTGACTCGATGGTTATTGTTATTGTTACTGTAGGAGTTCGATATTACCATCAAAGACTGCCCTAGGAAAGAGAACATCGTCATAGATTTCTTGTCTCGTGTACCTAAGATAGTTGACCCATCACCAGTCGATGATCAATTCTCGGATGAACAATTGTTTTCTGTAACAGTTCAGACACC
This sequence comes from Pinus tabuliformis, assembly GCA_031772625.1. Classification (NCBI taxonomy): domain Eukaryota; kingdom Viridiplantae; phylum Streptophyta; class Pinopsida; order Pinales; family Pinaceae; genus Pinus; species Pinus tabuliformis. The sequence goes on from CM062809.1 coordinate 1,190,734,475, forward strand.
TTGGTATGCATATGTGGTAAATTATCTACAAGAAGGAAAGCTACCAACACATTTATCACCATGAGAAAGGAAATTTATTTTTCAGCGCAGTGCTCGATTTTCCTAGATAGATGGGTATCTCTTCCATACAGGTTCCAATTTTCAAATTCATAGATGCATTAGGGAAGATGAAATTTATGACATTTTGAAGGCTTGCCATGATGAACCCTACGGTGGAAATTTTTTTGATCGTTGAACTAGACATAAGGTACTTCATACTGGCTATTACTGGCCCACGATATTCAAGGATGCCAAAAAGTATGTTCAGGCCTGTGATAGCTGCCAAAGAATGGGTCCGCCAGGCCAAGCTGATGAAATTCCCCTGCAAGTACAACTAGTAATAGAGCCCTTTGAAAGATGGGCCCTAGACTTTTTGGGTTCTTTCAATCCACCATCGAACCAAAAAATGTACATCCTAGTTTGCACCGACTATGTAACTAAATGGGTGGAAGCAGTAGCCCTTCCAAAAGCTACAGAAGAAGCAGTCATCAATTTCTTATTCGAACTATTTGTGCAATATGGTTTACCAAGGGAAGTAATAACAGATGGAGGATCCCAATTTACAGTTCACAAGATTACCACCACCCTTATTTATTATCATATTAAACATAGAGTTACTTCTCCATACCACCCCCAAGCAAACGAGTAGGTGGAGAGCACTAATAAATTTCAGGAGGTGATTTAACAAAAACGGTATCTGCGAATCATCAAAACTAGGCAACTAAACTGCCAAAATCCCTATGGGCTTATCGAATGACATGGCATAACACTACTGGCCACTCCCCATACCATCCTGTTGCAAGGAACCCATTTTTCCAGTTGAATTTGAAATAAAAACTCTTAAAACTGCAAGAGAAGTTGGGCTGGATTTCACAGAAGCGTAGAAACAATGGTTGTAGCAGCTTAATGAGCTGGAAGAGACTCTCCTATTGCCTCTTGCAACGTACAACCATTATCCAATAGTAGAGGACCAAGTGGCATGATCACCTCATTAAAAAGAAATCGTTTCAGAAAGGTGACTGGGCATTGTTGTATGATCCAGATTTCAGGATTTTCCATAGAAACTTCAGATGAGATGGCTTGGAACCTATGAAATTACCAAAGTTCATAATAATGGACATCGACCCTAACCACCATTGATGGGTCCGAAACCTCTTTTCTTGGAAATGGACATTGTCTATGTCTTTATCGCCAGATGCTTACAAAGGAGTCTTTCTATCATGAGATAAGTAGTGATTCTAATTTCCAGATTGTAGTCGACTGGGGAGGTAACCCAGCCACTACATCTCCTTGAAATTCTAAAAGAAATCCTTACATATTGTACATATTGTATATACTTTTGTGTAAAAATTGCTTAAATTTTTTTTTGAATAAATAACAGAACTAAGGGAGAAGAGATTTCCTATTTTAGTATAACATGTTGATTCTGTCACAGTCGATGTTCCTTTCGGTTACAAGTTCTATTCTCTTTCAAACAATTTGTTGTTCCATTAGCGACACAATGACTGCATTATTTACCATAACCATTGTCTCCTTAGTCACAATTGTTGTTTCTTTGCATCTCAGCTCGTTGTGCCTTTAATCACGGCTGATGTTTCCTTCATCACAGTTGTTGTTTCCTCACAACAAATCTTGTATCATGATTGTTGTTCCCTTCGTTAAAACTTTTGTTCCTTTTGTTATAGCTCCTGTTCCCTTGGTAACAACACATGTTTCATCTTCACATAACTTACCACCATAACCATGTTGTTTCCTTTTATAGTAGTCATCTTTTTAACTCAATTCCTATTTTCCTTTTTCACAACCACTATTACCTTCCGTGCCAGCTTCCATTCCCTCTAGAAACAATTGTTGTTCCCTTGGGTACAACTAATGTAACCTTGTGACTATGCAATTCTCTCTGTGATTTTGAAGTAATTTTTTTTTTTACTAATATGTGATAAATACTACATTACTCCAAACATTACCTTGCGGAGAGCATCTTATCTGATTTAATAAGCCTTATCATAATCTAATTGTCGAGGCTATGGATGCCTACTGGCAGCAGAGGCTCTTCCTATGGTATTAAAGTCTAAGTAAAATCGTGATATCAAAAATTTGTGATCTTCACTTCCCTACTTCATAAATAATAAAGGAATAACCAAATCCAACATGGAAATCTCTCACCATAACTTTGGTGGTAATTTAAGATCGTTATGAGAAAAACTTTATCCCTATCATATCGACAACGCATATATTATTATAAAGTGACTTTGTTAAATTTACTATACTCTCTTTAGCAGATAATTTTTAGTACTTATTGTTGTTTACCCATAATCTTTATACGTAGAATGTCGCAAAGATACACATGTGTCACCCTATCATGCCATTAAATGCATCTTAATACTTTGTCGCGTTCCCTTGCTTGATTGGTCCATTTCGCATTACATCCAATAAATCCATTGATAGGCTGCTGATTTTCTGAATCAACAATGGTCGCGGTTGACCTTTCTTATCAGTGGGGGGAAGTAAATATTATCATGATGGAATGACGTCGGCATGCTTAATTAAGATGACTAATCATTATAATGATTGTGTGCATATGTTACATCGAGAATTACAAAGTCGCATATTGTCATTTTTTGGCAAATTGTTGGCTTAGAATTTGTACATAGCTTCTGATCATTTCTCCTGAGAAACAACAAGCATGGGTGGCAGATCAATTCGCAGTGAGCCAACTCAACTTAGGGTTTCTGAGCAGGCACAAAGAGTCTTGGATCAGGTAGGATGGATTGAGTACTTCTCTTGGCTACAAGGATCTGACGAAAAAGTCGCCCTGGAATTCTTACAGAACCTGCATAATGGAATAACAACAGTCAGGGGTATATAGATACCAGTCAATGAAAGAATACTAGCAGAAGTCACATGCCTCTCCATTGAGGGAGAAAAGTGGTTAGATAAGCATACGAGGCTTCATGGTGCCATGGTGATGTTCATAAACCCTAGTGAAGCATCAATTCGAAAGAAAAAGGCTATAATTAGGGGAATTTTTAGGTATAAAATGGGCCGCCCAAGGGAATTATAAAATAATAGCGGAAATAATAAAATAAGATTAGATTACATCATCAAATTTTAGAGGGAAAAAAGAAAAAACTATTTTTTTTAACTCATATATTCAACTTATATCTCTATGGATTTACTCAAATTTTGAGTGGAAACACTCGTAGGATGCATAATTTTATTCCTCATCCAATGAGTACCCATGTTACATACTTTCGATGGACATCGCTAAACGAAAATTGAGAAATACATGAAAAATGTGATTGCAATCACGTTTTTTCATGTATTTCTCATTTTTCATGTAGAAGGGTCCATAAAAAGTATGCAACATGGGTACTCCTTGGATGAGGAATTAAATTTTGCATCCAATGAGTACTCACACTCGAAATTTGAGTAAAACATTGAGGAGATAAGTTGAAAATATGAGTTGAAAAAAGTAGTTTTAGTATTTATTTATTTATTTATTTATTTATTTATTTATTTTTTTTTTTTTATCTTTTTATTTTTTACTCCAAAAATGGTGAATCATCCCCCATGGTTGACATCATCATCTTGAATCCTATTGGTTCTTATAAATTTTATTTTGGTTGTAATTTTTTCTTAGGAGGCCCATTTTAGACCTCAAAATTCCCCTAATGCACCTGGCGTCCTTTTCAGAACCTTGGCAGGAGCTAGCAGAGATAGTACAAAGATACATTATCTATGATGGTCGGTATGACGTGGTAAGGCCACGACATTTGAATCTATTGGTTGCACTAAGACAAAAGGTAACTATAAATTTTCCTTTCTTTTTGAATTCTCTGCTACATGAAATAATCGGAAGAATTGGCAAAGCTAAGGACCCAGATGTCGTAGTTAGCCATAATTGTCTTATTAAACTAATAGTCAATAGAGAACTAAATCAAGCACATATAACTTGGGAAAATTTTGTTGAAAATGGTGATTCGACGTCCCAAATTGAGACACCTGCTATAGAACCTGAGTAATTAGGAACAACAAGGGTCATGCAAGAACAAGCACATACCTCAGGTTCACAAACATTGATTAGAGCTAAAAAATGAATAGCATCCTTCTTGGTATCCTTACGTGTTAAAAGAAGAAGATCAATTAGATTGGCCAAAATGAGAAACCCCTCAGAACCCAGTGAACAACTACCAGGCGATGAACTTCAGAAGTCTCCTGAACACCAGGGGATGCACCAGGCCAATTCACCCCAAATTTGGGAGACATGGGTTGTTCATAATTTCCATCTGCACGAATCCCAACACCTAACGGCTTGACCTCTCCTCTAATTTCCAATGCTACAAAGATATTTCAGGCCTTAGAGGACCCCAGGAATCCTCCTTTGCAGGAACATTCAGGAGAATCGGTTGACACTGTTATGGAACCAAGTTCACTTTCGGAAGAAGTAGTTCTGTCATCATCTGAGCCATGTGACAACTTTACTAATACATTCCAATCTGATAAGAGCCTTATAGACCATGTAGTTCCTCCTGAAGTCGAGGATACTGTAAATAAGGAACCTGAGGTTGATGTTGATATTCCTTCCACCTCGACTAGACAAACTAAAAGGCCAACTGGAAAAATGAAAGAAAAGACAAATCATGAAATAAGGCTACTAAAGCATGAAAAATAGAGGTTACGAAGGAGGGTAAAACAACTTGAAAGTTGGCTGAAAAATAATAGAAGACATCATATGAAAAATCAAGTAGTTCAAACAACCAAAGTTTGAACTAGAAGCTATTTTACTTCCAGTAAAACCCAAACAGAAGGGACACCCACTATTTTTGTAGAAACCCAGACTAATTTGAGCCCTAATATCATTACAGCTAAAGTGGCCAGCCAAATAGAATTGTTGGTTCTTATCAATATGGCCACTTAGAAGGAACATGTACCTCCATATACCCCATTAATTATGGACACCAATATTCAAGTATTGAATAGAAGACTGGAGGAACAACAACAGACTCTGAATCTGATAAAAATGGCAATGCTTGTATTAATAAAACCCACTGGTTAGCTCTACGAAAGAGAGTCTGAACCAAAAGAGTCTGGATCTGCAAAACGCTCTACATTGTTCATGCACATTACACATTAAATAGAAAACATGGTTTTAGGGAAGTTAGAACAGCATCCTAAGAAATAGAAACTAATTCCTATCCTGAGGTTACGTGAACCAATTCTACCTATTCTAGGATATTCTCCATTATCTTCAACACTCCCCCTTAATGGAGAATGGGTTCACAAATATGCCTAACATCTCCCTAAACATTTGAAACTTAACTTTTCCAAGAGGCTTAGTGAAAATGTCTGCAACATTATCACATGTATTACAATATTCCAAATGGATTTCTTTAGATTGCACTTTCTCCCTGACAAAGTGGAATTGTGTATCAATATGTTTAGTGTTTTTGTGAAACACCAGATTATTGGCAAGTTTGATTGAACTCTGATTGTCGCATCTGATTATTGTTGCGTCTGTCTGTTCTTCCCCAACATCCTGGAGAAGTCTCCGCAACCAAACTGCCTCACACATTGCTGCACACATGGCTTGATACTCTGCTTCCGCTAAGGACAAGGAGACTGTGTTATGCTTCTTGCTACTCCATGTGATCACCCTGGATCCAAGGCTGAATGCATAACCTGTTATAGATCTGTGATCATCTACATTTCCAGCCCAATCTGAATCTGAAAATCTTGCCAAACTAACATCAGACGAGTCAGTGTAAATAATATTGTAATCTACAGTACCTTGTAGATACCTCAAAACACTCTTCACTGCATTCCAGTGGTTTTCAAGTGGCTTAGACATAAATTGGCTTAGCACACTGACTGCATAAGCCAAATCAAGTCTAGTGGTGGTTAGGTAGATTAGACTCCCAACCAGCTGTCTGTAAAGTGTTGCATCCGCCGCTTTTGAGCCATCCTCACACTGCAATTTGATGTTCTGCTACAATGGTACCGGTGCAGGCTTACACTGATCCATCCTAAACTTTTCTAACAGGCCTTTGACATACTTTGCTTGGGAAAAAAATGTTTAACCTAAATCTCTCCAGATCTCAAGACCTAAACAGTATCTGAGTTCACCGAGGTGCTTCATTTCAAACACCTGTGACATCTGTTGCTTGATTTCATCAATTAGATATGTAGCATCACCTGTAATTATCAAATCATCTACATATAATGAAATCAACACTACACACCCTTGTTCATATTTCATGGTGTAAATATTAGGGTCATTCTTACTTCTATTGTAGCCAGCTTGTAGAAAAAATGAATCAATCTTTTCATACCACGACCTGGGAGCTTGTTTTAGTCCATAAAGTGCTTTCTTCAACCTACATACTAAATGTTCTTTTCCTTTCTGGACAAACCCTTCCGGTTGCTCTAGATAAACCTCTTCTTTTAGTTCTCCATTCAAAAATGCAGACTTTACATCTAGTTGGTGCATCATCCAATGTTTCTTAGTAGCTAAAGCAATTAACATTATGATTGTGTTCAATTTAGCTACAGGGGTGAAGGTTTCTTCATAGTCTATCCCTTCTTTTTGTGAGTACCCCTTTTGCTACCAATCTAGCTTTTAGTTTTTCTATAGTCCCATATGCATTAATCTTCGGTTTATATAACCATTTACAACCTATGGTTTGTTTTCCTCTAGGAAGTTCAACCAATTCCCAAGTGTTATTTCTAACTGTTTAATCATATTCCTGTTCCATGGATGCTTTCCATTCCTTACACTCATTTGCTTCTTTATAACTAGACGGTTCAACCACATTCATCATACTAGTTATAAAAGCATTTTCCCTATATCTTGCAGGCATTTGAGCTTTCCTACTTGATCTCCTGAGTGGTGGGGTGGTGGTTTCAAACCTTATTTGATCATCATTTATTTCTTCCTGCTGCTGCTGCTGTTACTATTGCTACTGTTGTTGTTGCTGCTGTTGCTGTTGTTGTTCATCCTCTGCCTTTGTCTGCTGCTGACCCTGATTGTTCTCTGCTTCTTCTTCCATAAAGTACAGAATGTCCCATTCCTCATAGTGCTCATCAGGTTCTTCATGATCCTGCTCATGGAATTTAACATCTCTACTAACAAAAATCTTGTGAGTAGAGGGATTAAATAATCTATATGCTTTATATGACGAACAATACCCTATAAAAGTACATCTGATGGCTTTTGAGTCTAATTTTCTTCTATCTTCCTTTGGAATGTAGGCAAATGCTTTAGATCCAAATATTCTTAAGTGTTTTACTGCAGGCTTATATCCATATAGTGCCTCAAAAGGAGTTTTAGACTCAAGACTTCTTGTAGGACTCCTATTTTTCAAATAAACTGCAGTATTCACTGCTTCAACCCAAAAACCATTCGAAAGATTCTTACCTTTAATCATACTTCTAACACATTACACCAGTGTTCTGTTCTTTCTTTATGTTACTCCATTCTGCTGTGGAGTATGGGGTACTGTAAACTATTGCAAAATTCCATGATCTTCACAATATCTGATAAGCTCATCCTTCCTGTATTCTCCCCCTTGATCAGAGCGGAGAATTTTTATCTGTTTCCCTGTTTGTCTTTCAATCATATTTTTAAACTGCTTAAAGTATTCGAATGTATGGCTCTTCTTACTTAAGAAATACAACCAAGAAAACTTCGTACAGTTATCAATAAATAGTAGGAAATACAGCGCACCTCCTAATGATTTTATCTGCATGGGTCCACAAAGGTTTGTGTGCACTAATTCCAGTATATCCCTCTGTTTCTTTTCTACTCGAATAGGGAATTCTTCTCTATGCATTTTTCCTAATGTACAAGCATCACAATCATTATGAACTTGCTTTAGCATAGGAAGATCTCTTACTATTTCCTTCTTTTGTAGTAACAACAAATCATTGTAGTTGATGTGGACAAATCTCTAATGCCAAAGCTCTTCTGTAGTCAGGCTCGCTGATGTCAATGCTCGAACTGGTGTAGGTCTCACATCCAACTTATACAAACCTCCTATTTGGATTCCTGTAGCAATTGTCTTCATGCCATCTAGCAGATCTTTAATATAATAGTTAGATTTTAAAAATTCAACTTTCAAATCTTGATCTGTAATCATAGATACAGAAATCAAGTTCCTTGTTATGCTAGGCACATACATCACATTATAAATTTGTTTGATATTACCATTAGGTAGAATAACAGAAACTTTCCCACACCCTTTGATTTGATGACTTCTGTCATCACCTAGGTAAATATGTGCACCTTCATTGATTTCTTTAAAATCTTCAAGCCAGTGCTTATTCCCTGTCATGTGTTGACACTCCTGAATCTACATACCAGATGTTTGCATCAACATTTTCATCACGATTTGCCATGAACAATCTAAAATTTTGCACCTGATCACCATTCACAAGATGACTTGCATGTCTTTTTGGCTTCTGTTGTTCTTCATGATATTTCTTTTTCCTACACACCCTGGCAATATGACCCAATTTTCCGCAATAAAAACATTTAGTTTCAGTGTAGTTCTTATTCGGATGCATACCTTGGGTCTGATTCGGTCTTTTGTGTGAGTTTGCTCCGTTTTGCTATTGTGGACTCCCTTTCCCTTTGTAGAAGTTCTTCTTTGCCATCAATGCAAGATCGGCACTCTGGGGCTTCAGGGACGATCTTCTTTCTTCTTCCTGCATCAGTATACATGTCAGCTCTTCAAAATGCGGGATCTTCTCTCTGGCATTTATCCCAATGATGAACATTTGATAATCATTAGTGACACCATTCATTGTAATGGTTACAAGATCTGTATCGTCAACTATATGACCAATGTCTAACAATTTGTTCTTTAGATCCTTGAGCCTTGCTACGAATGAAGCAATTGTTTCATTCTCCTCCATCTTCAGGGACATGATCTTACTCTTGAGGAACAGAAGACGATTTGAATTCCTGATCTCATACAATTCCTTCAGAATTCCCAGATCTCGTTAGCTGACTTACCTTCTCTGATGTGCGGTATAATGCAGTCTTTCACTGACATCTTTAACATTGTCCTTGCTCTACTTTCTTGTTTTTCCCAATCTGGGATTGATGCTGATCCAGCCACGGGCTTTGGCTCATCCCCATTCACAATCGTCCAAGCACTTTGTGCTTCTAGCAGAGTCTGCATCTTGAAATTCCAATTTGCATGATTGGAACCATCAAACTTGTTATGCTCGTTCATGCATGCTTCAAATATATTGTTATTCGTCTTAGCGATTTAGAAAAAAAAATTCGACAGGTAAAAGATGTTAAATTTACCACAAATCTGTGACAGAGACAGATCACTATTCTTCAATTTTGTTTGATCTCGCAGCACACCCACAGATCACTGAGGCTTCCTTCTCAGCCTCTAGACAACCTTCTGTTGTCAGCTACAACCTTGTCCTTGTCTTCCCCACATAGCTTCTCTGACAGCTACAACCTTGTTCTTGGCTTCCCCATGCAGCCACAACCTTGTTGTTGGCTTCCACAATCGTCGCAGATATGCCTGTCTTTTCTATGATGTCGTCGCAGCTGTACACGTCTTTCCTGTGATGAAAAAGATTAAAAATATGCGCGACAGAGCTATAGCGCACTCGTTGCAGAGGTACACTCATAACCAGCGACGATTTCAGATTCGTCGCAATTATCTTCCTCACAACTACGATGATCTCGGTTCAAAGAACCACCCACTAGCTAGCGTACAGTTTCCTCAGCCCTGACACTTTGATACCATGATAAAAATGGCAATGTTTGTATTAATAAAACCCACTGGTTAGCTCTACGAAAGAGAGTCTGAACCAGGAGAGTCTGGCTCTGCAAAATGCTCTACATTGTTCATGCACATTACACATTAAATAGAAAACATGGTTTTAGGGAAGTTAGAATAGCATCCTAAGAAATAGAAACTAATTCCTATCCTGAGGTTACGTGAACCATTTCTACCTATTCTAGGCTCCATTATCTTCAACAGAATCGGTATCGAGGTGCATTAGTCCCTTCGAAAGAGCACCAAGAATTAATGCTGAAATATAAAGCATTATCCATTACTGAAGATGAGACATATGCTAAGCTCAGGGTGGCAAAGAAAAAGACAGAATTAGTACAAGGTTAACTTCAAAAAGCCCTAGAACAAATCAAAGAGGTTTGTTCCATTTACTCCGATGCTTTGTGTTGTAGATGCCCAATAAAGAACTATGCTTTGTTCTTATTAGAGTGACACCTATTACTCAAGATCAAAGTTGTCCGGTCAGGACGATATACTGAATTCACTATTGTTCTGATTTCATTAAAGCTTTTCAACAATAAGATGATAATGTCAAATATTTCTTGTGTGAGTTATATATGCATAACTTTTTCTTGGAGGAGCAAAGGGATGAAAATCCTAGCCCTTTTATTGGAGATGTGCAATTTCAAGCCTTCCTTTATTTTTCTAAGAATCAAGTCAAGTGGTCCAAAGCTCATGATGTATATAGAAAAAGGGAAAATGGCCTCGACCTTTGGTTAGAGGAGAACCAAAAAGTCGCCTGCGTACTCTTATTAAACACAAGAAATTTATGGAACAGACTGGTGTCATTTCTGCCCTTGCTCCTATACATAACAATGTTCTTCAGACTGATTTAGAATTTTTCGAAGAGATCAAGGAAGAAGCCCTCTGTGCCACTAAGAAAATATGGCATATGTCCTCCACTAAAGTGAAAAACAAAGAGCCATTGAATTACCGAAACTTTCAGGCAACAACTAGCAAGGTGAGGGAATATGTTCGTTTGGTCCTATCTGAAGGACCTAACTGGATTGGTTGTAGATATAGATGTCCTATCATATGGTACCCTCCATATATTTATAAGCCTGAATATGAGCTCACCGAGAAAGACAAAATTACAGCTTTCAGAGAAATTCAAAATAAACGAGTTTCGATATTATGGTGAAAGATCCTATCCAGCGTACTATTTAACACTTCTACATGTAAATCATCTTATTGCATGAGGACATGCAAAAAGTTAAGTTGGGGGGTGATGCTGGGTTATGAAATTGGTATGTTCCTTTCCCCTTATTTCTCTAGTTTAATATTTATTTTTCAATATTTTTAAGTCTAGTTCACAATAATTTGATAGATAGAGATTTCAGAAATGAAGTTAATAATATTCTCGTAATTCGTCTTATTGATAAGTTAAGATGAATATTTTAGATATATTTTAGCTCTAAATCTGTGTTATTTTATGAACATGAAATTTGATGGATAGTTGTTGTTCCCTTGAAGAAGATGAAGAAAGACCAAGTCTTAAGGACTATTGCGTTAATCTTGGCATGTCGGCCCGAGATTTGTATTTACTCACATTAGAACAGTTATAGGAAAGATATGATCTAATTTTGTAATTTAAAATAAGAAATCCTCATAATCTTTTGATTCTCAAGATAACTTTATCATTCCAATGTTAGAATGTGTTGTAATATATATTAAACTGTAGTAAAAAAAAATGAAAATGGTGATTTTTTTATTATTCTTGGTGAACTGTAAAAGGGAACAACATAACTATTCTGAAGATTTACAGACCTTTTTTGTACTTGACTTTGATGTTAATAAAAGTTTGAATGATCCGACTTTAATCTTTATACTGAGTTCATTTTAAGGCAGTTATCTTCGGAGACCTTAGGCCCAGTCGCTGGAAATATTGTTGTCTTCTCATGTATTATTACCTTTCGATTCCTTTCATATGCACAATTGTTGTTTCTTAGTTAAAGTCTTTAATTTGTAATTTCATTGCATAGATCCTGAGATTTCCGATTTCCATTGTGTGAATCCTTGAAGCTTGCCATTTAGTTGTGTGAAGATTTACATTTCCGACAATAGATTTGTTATGAATTCTTAAGATCTAATTTGTGAGATTATTTTAGAATCTCTTTACAATAGAGTGAATTTCCATTTCTTCGTCTTATTATCAATGACTTTGGGTAATTAGTGATTGAGTATAGATTCTTTCTGAAAGCATTATTCATATTGAAGTTTTGCGTTACAGTTAGATAATTGGTTTAACGTAATTTAATGTTTGTTCTTGAAGTAGTTAAGTAGTTCCATGATTGTTGCAGAGTGGTTCGTTAGATTGAATTCTATTTTTAAAAGTACCTTTTCATAGTTTTTCTTTATGATAGTTTTGCATACACTCCTGTAATTTAAAACACTATCCTTGCATAAATTGTGCCGACGGTCTTGTAATAGAAAGACAAACTCTAGGTTGATGAATTAATGATAAAGGACTAAGTTGATTCCTTAGGAACAACTTAGCACCCAACACTCCTCCTCTTCTTCTGAATCAAATGGTTCAACCTCCGAATCTATTGGTTCGTCTCCGCCTCCGCCTCCTCCGCTGCCTTCCCTCCATCGGAACTTGAGCCCAAAATTGTTCTGTTTACTTCTTCTCCTTGTAGGAAAACAAGAGGCTCCAGGCTTCGTTCTCAACATCTTTTTCCAGCTCTTCAAGAGTGGCGAGGATTACTTCTTCAACAAAAGAGACTACCATTCATGTGGTGTAGTATTTTGTTGCCTCTGCTAAGAGGGAAGATTGTGTACTCCTGGGATCAGTCTGATAGCTTTGGAAAACTATGGGATAGACAAAGCGAACATGATGATATGAAATTTATTGTTCAGTTCTGGGAGGTGAGGAGTAACCAACTTCATAGTTACGCATGGGAGAGAGGGAGTTCGTGTTACTGCCTTGACTAGATGATTTATATGTGGGGTTGAGAGGACATTCAACAATAAACTACCGGCGTCCCTCCTTCTAGTGCCAAAAATGTTGATGGTGTTGGACCCGCCAACATTCAGGGGATCTCCCTAGTATGAAGTCCCAACTAGACCTCATACCGTTTGGTGTAGGAGTCTCATCTGGTATGATGGCCTGGTTGCCATTATCTTAGAGATATTCCTTAGCTCTTGTTGTTCAACACATGAAAGTGTTATGCTTGTAACTTCAAGAAAGCGAGGTGAGTGTGCCTGGTGAGTGCTTAATGTAACTCTGTGTTCAATTTCTCTTACTGTCAAAACGTGGAAGTAAAGTGAGCCTCTTGATGAGAGGGAATAGTCCCAACCCAGGAATAAACAAATGCGAACAACAACAAGGGTCTATCCAGCATCCAGCGGAATAGTCCACAACGGATGTGGCAGTCGTGAAAACTTAGGTTCAAGGGAAAACACATACAACGTCCAGCGGAATAGTCCACACAGGGGTGACAGTCATTAAAACCAAGAAAACACAAATATGGTTTGTCCAATGTCCAACAGAGTAGTCTAAAAGAACGAGACAATAGTGATAAAAAATACAACATATCTTCGACAATATGAGTACTAAAATAACCGAAGTAGTTCAGTTGTATTAGAACAAGTTAAGCAAACATGCATTATAAACATTTAAATAATAGTCTTATAAACGGATACAAAACATGACTGAAAATGTGTTGGCCTAAGACAGGCTTCTGACTTAAGCAAAATATCCAAGACACATATGTACACCATACATCACTAGTCCTAGTAGTGGGACGTTGGAGCCACTTCTCGCTCCTCAAAGAAAAAACTACAAACTCTCAAGGCTATGCGGGAGGAGCCAAGGTGAAAATTCCTTTTCTCATACAATGAAGGGGTATATATAGCCAAGGGGGGATAACTGACCCTTGTGACTCTTCGACTTCCCTCATGACTATTTGACTTCCTATGACTTTTCGACTTTACATGACTCTTCAACTTCATATGTGGGTCTCTTGGACTTCCACTTTACATTACATTTATTACAACAAGTATGGCCCATAGTAGTGATGTGGCCGAGACAACTCATGACACAACTCAACATGACATTACTGACATGTACTGGCTGATTGTGGTATCTGTGTCGAGCTGATGTGTTTTTGAGTGATGGTATGATGTCAGTGTAACATGTCTTCACCTCCGCATGGAAAAGTGCGCGAGGTCTTCAATGGTCTTGGTCTTTGCTTGATGGTGCATGTGTATGTGTCCCTTTCGCTCGCTTGCTCGATGTGCTTCGTGTGTTTGTTCGACTGCGAGAAAGTCTTCTAGCATGTGCCTCTTCTTCATCTCGTTCATTGTCGTGCCATGTTTCATCGATGTACCTGTTCCTACAATCACTCATGACGAGACGACATCAAATCCAAAAATCTCCTAGTCTAACATGATGCATTTGTTTTCCAATTTGGAGCAGGTGACCGGGAGAGGGACAAGGCACTGAAACTGCACAAAGCACAAATCAGGTTGGCATGTGAAGCTTTAGAGCACTATCGGGAAAACCTACGTAGATGTCACTGGGAGGAAGATTTGCACAATCCGGGACAACAGTGACAGCAGCAGGGCAAAACCTAGCTGGGAGGCAGAATTGCACAGTTTCTAGGAGGAAGGCCAGGCAGGGTGTCGGGGAATTGTTGGGCCAATTTGCATAATTTTCAAGGGGAGCACTGGGCAGGTCATCTAGCTGGGATATGCGTAGTTTCTCTGGGGAAGACAGTGTGGGCAGCAAGAGGCATTGGCAGAAAAATCTGCACAATTTTCTAGAGGATGTCAGGATCGGGCTGTAGGAGTTGCTAGTCAAAATTGTGCAATTTTGGGAGATAGTCTAGGCCCAAACACAACTACGCAATTTCTGGGTTGATTGCAGAGTGAGATAGAAGGGTAGGTGACAGACAGACCTGCATAGTTTTCTGAGTGAGAGCAGAGCAGGCCAGGAGGGAAGCTTGAATGTCAAATCTACGTAATTTCTGGGCTAATTGTAGAGCGGGACAAAAGGGAAGATGATAGACAACCCTTCGCAATTTCTGGGCTGATTACAGAGCAAGCTAGTAGGGAAGCCTGCTTGGCAGATTTGTGCAATTTCCCGGGACAATGCAGTGACAAGGAGCAGAGGCCTGTCCCACATGTATTCATAGTTTCTACAGGTAGTGCAAGGGAGTTAGGATGGACAAGTTCTGTGCAGTTTTGGAGATCAGTGCAGCCCTGTGTCACAACTCAAGTCATTTTTTCCAGTTGACCAATGGGAGGCTTGATGGGTGATCTTGCGGGAAGCACAGAATGGATCGGGTTCTAGGATAACTTCTGTGCAATTCTGGGAGACAGTCATCTAGATCATTTATGGAATTGTGTAGTGTAGGCTACCCTGAGGACAGCCTCAAGCTCTGCACAGTTCTGGGCAACAATGCAAGGTCAATGAGATCGGGGTCAAGTTGAAGGAGGGTTGTTCAGTCAACAGATTTTCAAGGAAATGACTAAGTAATAAAGGAAGTGTACTTGTGCATACATGACAATGTGATCACACACTTAGCATGACTCGATGACAAGACACCTCAAACCAACACGACGAACATGTGCTCAGTGAGACTAACTCAAAGGTTAAGATTGACAAGTGCGATAGTTGAGATATGTCTTCGAACAACCGTGACGACACTTGCATGATAGTGCTTACAACTTTGTGTGCAAGTGCAACTGATGTCGATAGAGTGAAAACAACTCATGCACACAAGGACAAACCTTAAAAAATGCCAGAACAAACTCGCAAGCATGACGTAGCGATCAACATGCCAAAACATAACTGTTGGTTGATCAAGAAAAAGGAGTGTGAAGACTTGACAAGAGCTCATGGGATGAGCCCGAGTGTTTGTGACTTTCAAGGGGAAAACCAAGGAAAGCTCTGAAATTTAGATGCAAGCCAAAATTTTGGAGGGTGTTGCAGCCGCTACAATAGGATCATTCTCGTACAAACAAGGCATCTCCATTCTATTTTTCCATGTTTTTCCATCTCATCTCCTCCAATGACAAGGATTATACTATTTCAACAAAATGTAAAGTACTTTCATTACTATGTATGGCAACATCCAAACTATGCCATGATTATGGTAGAGAACATAAAAAATTGATGCACTTATCTTCATTTGAAATCTTAATATCAATAGATAATAGATAAATTACCATAGTATTGAAGTCATTCAAATTCTCTATCACAGAGTATCCATCCTTCATTCTTACTTCTTCCACGTGAACAATTTGTTCACTATGGATGTAGATTGATACAAAGCCCCTAAATTCCCCCCCAAAGCCTTTGCTATAGCTTCCCTTGAAACATCCAATAATACTAAATATGAGAGACATAATTTTATTGTGCTTTTTTCCTTTCAATCCAACTTGGTCAAATATTCTCTTGACATCCTTGTTGGTGTAGTACATGGATCCACAATGATCCAATGTGTTGTGTTGTTTTAATTAATCCTAATTAACCGAGACTGCAACATTTAATTGTCAGCCCAACGTAGGTCTTGCTGTTGCAATGGAGTTCGCATTGTTTGTGCCGATACACTACAACCAAGAATGAAAAATAGAAAGAACAGTAAAAGATGTCGCTAAATCAAATTGCAAAATTCAAATCATTCATGTAGAAATAAAAACACTCCACATAATTGAAATCACACTTTGTAACTACTAGAGTAAGGGCGCGCCACACAATAACTAATGACTACACCAGTTGGTCACTACTTTCTATTTAATTAAACCGGTGTAACATCACAATATAATCTGGAACAGAAGCAGGTACAATTCACAATTGGTACAGTAATAATAGAAAACCGTATGACAATAAATGAAACAAGAATGTACACTACCTCTATCACTGTAGTCCCTGCTAAATAGGAGGTCCCTTCCTCCCTAGTAGGGGCGCAGGAATAACATGAGATTAATTAACGAATTAGATGAAGAGCAATAACAACATCACCGTAGTGACTTAATATTAAAAATAATTAAGAGTTACAAAAGTAGAATAACAGTGCTTTTCTATATGTCGTCCTTGTACATAGGAGATCGGGTTCCTTTTACAATTATTACATACCTGAAATTAGGCATTAGGGGAATTTTGAGGTCTAAAATGGGCCTCCTAAGGAAATTATAAAATAATAGTGGAAATAATAAAATAAGATTAGATTACATTGTCAAATTTTAGAGGGAAAAAAGAAAAAACTATTTTTTCAACTTGTATTTTCAACTTATCTCCTTATGGGTTTACTCAAATTTCAAGCAGAAACACTCGTTGGACGCATAATTTTATACCTCATCCAAGGTGTACCCATGTTGCATACTTTCGATGGACCTTGCTATACGAAAAATGAGAAATACATGAAAAATGTGATTGCAATCAAGTTTTTTCATGTATTTATCATTTTTGGTGTAGTAGGGACCATTGAAAGTATGCAACATGGGTACTCTTTGGATGAGGAATTAAATTTTGCATCCAATGAGTACTCCCACTTGAAATTTGAGTAAAACCTTAGGGAGATAGGTTTAAAATACGAGTTGAAAAAATAGTTTTATTATTTTATTATTTTTTAATATTTTTACCGTTTTACTCCAAAAATGGTGAATCATCCCCCATGGTTGACATCATCATATTGAATCCTATTGGTTCTTATAAAGTTTATTTTGGTTGTACATTTTTCTTAGGAGGCCCATTTTAGACCTCAAAATTCCCCTAATCAATAGACCAGTCATGAGAATCTCACGATCTCATGCTGATAAAAAACAAAAGTAGTTACAACCTATTTCTAATATAGAGACTTCTCAAATATATTGGTTAGGATTGCAACCACTTGGGTCTGTTGCTTCTAAAATAAACAATTCCTAATGCCTGATAGTTGTTATGTGGAATAGTACCTACAACTTTCCAGCTCCGATGCAACAACATCCTGCGAGTGAATAGCGGTTCGGTATGTAACTATAATCACTGGCGCAACACCCTTGTTGTAATAGCAGTCCTCTGTATCAGCGTGTAGTGTAACAACATTCAATGTGTAACAACAACATGTAACATCATATAGGGTGTAACAACGAACTGCACTACCCTGCTCTAAAATTGATAAGCGCTGCTTGTTTACTCCATAGCCTTGTTCCCGCGAGCAACACCTGAAAAGGAGAAGAACTTCCAAAACACTCCTCCAATGGTCACCCCAGTTAGCCACAAAAAGGAATACAGTATCGTATTATTCTGCAAAATATGTCAAAATAGCATGACAGTGGAATATGTTGTAAAAGTAAGAAAAATGGTGATTAATCATGTAAAGTTTCATGGGCCTGGAGGATAAGAGGTTCAAAACTGGGGAACGAAGGTCCAGAAAATACGTAAAAAGTCACACCCAACATCTCCCCCCAACTGAAGCAATTGCATGTCCCCATGCAGAATCTCAGCTTCTCCTGCTATACCCCCAATGCAAGTCTGTAAAATTGTAAGCACCAGCAGTGTCTTCACCCAAAGCTTTGTATCCTTGAATGACCATCAACTGAGGTGGCCAGGATTCTTCTTCATAATCACATAGGTGGTAGTCTGACTGATACTCTTCTACTGGTAACCAAATCACAGGAAATTTAAATTTGAGCCCGATTCAGTATGCCCCCAATGTCTTCACAATCCGAGCATACTCAGGCACCCATGTAATAGCAGCCATGAAATTTTTGTATTCAAAAGGATCCCCTTCTTGCAACTCAGCGCTACAGGCTTCGGTGCATTTAAGACACCCTACTAGCGCTTGACTTTTCATCTGTGCATGCAAATTGAGGAAAATCCTCACAATCCTTTTCCTATAGACAACTGACTGTTCCCTGATCTCTGGGTGCTTAGGAATAGCTTAAACTCACGCCTAAGTTCATAAACCATCCTTGGTTCTGCTCTGACCCATAATGTTGTCCTTTCTTCATTAATTTTTGTTGATTTCATGGCTAGATGCCATTCAATCTGGTTTCTCATAAACGAAAGAAAGGCCCACAACTACAAATCTCCCATATAGGAGAAGACACTTGCTACCATTTTCATGCTGACATACTCACACATGATGTTATGCAAAAATAGCTCGAAAAGAAAGCTTTGTTCATCAAAATCACAAGTGCGAAAAATCTCAAGAAAAGTTCGAGTAGAAGAACCCAAATAAGACCTATTCTCAAAAACTGCTTTCAACTGAAATAAATAATATTGTTCCCAAAGGAACACTAGATACAATGGGGACGGCCGCCTGCATGCTAGCAGGTTCAGGGAAAGATCACGGAGCTTTTTCTTGTCATTCGTCAGGTCCGAGACTTGCCGCTGTAACAAATACAACTATTCATCTTTTTTCTTCATGGATTCCTTATGCCTTCGTGCTTCCCATTCTCTCTCTCATTCTTCCTTTAACCACTTTTCCCTAAGGGAATCCATCATCCTTTTGTGTGCCTTGAGCGAGATCACCCCCCTTGTAAAGAGAGCACCTGCTGCTTCCATTTCTGTATCTCTGGTAACAACAACATCTTTTCAGAACACCATCCTTCATTAGGACTCAATGTTCTCCCACGTGCACTAACAATTGAGGGTGTAACAACCTCCCGAGGGTGAAACTGCTCCATTTCGGTTGCTGGTTCTTGTGTAATAGCAATGTCATCAATGGATTTTTGTGTTACAGTTTCCTTCTCTCCCTGATCAACTTCCATTCCCATTGCTGGTTCTTGTGTAACAAAAATGTCATCCACAGGTTTTTGCATGTCATTTTTCCCTAGGTAGGCTTCTGTCTCCACTGCTGGTTCTTGTGTAATAGCAGTGTCAACCACAGGCTCACGGATGTCATTTCTTCCTCCCTTCCTTGGCTGACTTCTGTCTCCCCTGCTGGTTCTTATGTAACAACAATGTCAACCAAGGGCTCTTGTGTATCCGCTACCAAATTACTTTCTGTGGATTGTGTCATCTCAGTTGCTGGTTCTTGTGTAACAACAATGTCCTCAACGGGTTTTTGTGTGTCAACCTCCCAGGTTTTGGTTTGTGTTTCCCTCGAGATGGTGTCTACTGCACAGACTCTAAACCCTATTGTCACTAGCTTCTCAGCACAGGCCGTGCACACAGCACCCGGGACATCTCCCATCTCGGTCCTGTCTACAGCCTTGGTCAAAGTATCTAACCCTAGGGCTCTTGCCTCTGCCTTCCCCTCTGCTAGTTGTTCCCTTAGCTCTCTATTCTCTTTTTCTATTTTTTCAATTTTTAACAGCAAGGATTGAGTTTCGCTCTTACTAGGTGAGGAAGGTTCCTCCAGTTGAGCCTGCTCCTTGTCCTTCTGCTCTACTACCTCTTCGTTCTTCTTTGACATGGATGGGGACTTTGGGTGCCCACTAACCCTTATTCTCTGCTTTGGCCGCCTATCACCAATTCGTTTGTCGATTGGCCTCTTACCAACACTTACTTTTGAAGGCTAGGGTTTCTCCTTTATTGGCGCTGGAGCTTCCTCAGACATCCCGGTTTGTCTCTTGCGGGTATTTCTAGCCTTTTTCCTCATGAATTCCTCCCAACTCCTGCCTTGGTGGCTTAGGGCGTCCAACACAATGAGCTTGATGAGGCCATGGTTGGTGATGCATGTTTCTGGATGTGCAACTATTTTCATGGCCGCGGCCATATGCTTGATGTTTCCCAGCAAGAAGTAGGGAAGATTTATCAGTTTTCGATGCCGAAGGTGGCTTAGCAATGGAAAGTGGTAATTCAACACAATAGTTCCCCTTCCCTCACATGTGATATATTTGATCAGGTAAAGGGAGACATCAGCCCATGGCTGGGGAAGTGACAACCTGTCAATCCCCCTCCCTTTCTTCACCAGCTACTCCTATTCTTGGAGGAAATCCCCCTTCAAGGAGGGGTCATTAACTTTCCTGTTAAACCACCTCTTTCCTTCCACTGGTAATGTCGTCACTCGGGAAATCACCTCCTCTGTAACCTCCAGCTTCAACCCCCTAACCTCCGTCTGATTTCTCTCTAAATTCTTCACAAATTCCATGGCGACTCCCCCATCTGATCCCTCCAGCTTCTGGAAGAACTCAAACCAGCATGCGTCCTTAAAAATCTGGCATGCTTTGGGGCAATTCTCCAAAGCCTCTATCGACCCTAGCTCATGCCAAATTGCTACTCCACCCATCACTACACAAATTCAGTGTTGTTTTCCTTCCTTTTCCCTTCCTTTAGAAGTTCTAGAGCAGTCGGCACACTACTTAGCTGTTACAGCCTGCAACTGTTCTTTTCCACTTCTCTGAGCACTCTGAATGGGGATGCAATGCTCCAACAGGGGTAAATGGTAGGGTGGCGCAAGTGAGAATTTCAAATTAAGATTTGCAATCATGGTTCGTACTGCACAGTAATGTTTCCTTATTAATGCTAGGTTATGGGAGGTTTAGTGAAGGTACACTTCCCTTTTTTGGTATGATCGGTCATTAAGTGACAATGATTACCAGATCACCATGATTTAATTGCGATTTTTTTAAATAATTACAAGTCATGTCGCAATATGATTCGTCCCCCCAGCTTAAATGTGACAACCGACCTCGACCGTCAAAAGGGATATCGTGTTAAGTTTCCATAATTACTGAATAAAAACAGATAACGATATTACCTTTGTATGACGTACCTGGGTGATGTGGGGAGAAGTCGTTGGTGGCGAGATGCACAAACTTAACTCCGATGACGAGAACCACGATGATGCCTACTATCTGTTGCAATAAAAATCTTATTCGAATTATTTCTAGAAGTCGTCGGCTGTTATAGGTGTAACAACCAAGACGACTATTATGTATTATTATTTTTTTCAAAAACACAAAGAAAAAAAAAAGGTTGTGTAACAACATTATCGTAAAGTATGCTTTGAAATAACAAATGCTATTACAGAGTGTGTAATAGCCGCCACAAAGTGGTTTTCAACTGCTACAAAAATTGTATGTCTATGCCCGGAAAAGGTTTTCACAGCCAAATTGTTTTATTATGTTGTTGTTGTTTTTTGTTTATTTGTTTGTTTTTTTGTTTTTTTAAGTTTGAAGGTGTAACAACCGCCAATGGTGGTTGATTTTTAGCTGTTACACTTATTGGAAAAATTAGAATTTTTGCAGCACAGGGGGGCTTTCCCCTGTTCCTGTAATCTAAAGATATGAATTTGTGACAATGTTGACGAATGAATCCCTTGAAGCAGGTTTGTGATATAACCGAAGACGGTGCCCATTTGCAAGAAATGGTGTCCTCGCACTATCAATGGTTACCAAATTTACAGTCCCATTGTCAAAAACTACATCTACCTCATAGGGACCTAGCCATCTGGTGCAGAGCTTACCCTTGAAGTCTTTGAATCTTGAGTCACATAAGAGAGACCAATCTCCTTTCTGGAACTTCTTCTTCTTGATGAATCTGTCATGCCACTTAGCTCTTTGCTGCTAGATAATCTTTGTTTGCTGGAAAACACCTAACCGTTTCTCCTCCAATTCATTAAGCTGGTTCAATCTCTGCTTTTGTGTTGTAGCGAGATCCAAATTTACCTGCAATTTTGTTCTCATTGTCTTGATTTCAAACTCAATAGGAAATAAGATATTGTTTCCATACACAAGTTCATATGGTGAGAATCCTGTGGTATTCCTCCATGTAGTCCTATATGCCCACAACACTTCTGGAAGTTTTTTGGACCAATTCCTTCTATGACTGGCCACAGTCTTGGTAAGGATCCCCTCAATGACTTTGTTAGTGCTTTACAGTTGGCGATTTTCTTGTGGATGATAAGGTGTTGTGATTCTATGATGGATTTTATATTTTTCAACCAACTTCTGGATCATATGGGATGTAAATTAGGGCCCTCCATCTGTGACTATCTCCCTGGGTATACCAAATCAGACAAATATGTCTTCAAATAGAAATTCTGAAACAACCTGCTTCGTGGCTCTGTTTAGTGCCTTTGCCTCAACCCATTTCGTGACATAGTCAGTGCAGGCCAAAATGTAAGATTTCTTTCTAGATGAAGGATTAATTGATCCCACAAAATCTAGGGCCCATTTCTCAAAAGTTTCTAAGACATTTGGGGCTGTAACACCATCTCATATGATTACAGTGGTTGGCCCATCCTTTGGCAACTATCACATCCCTTCACAAAATTATTGGCATCCTGAAATATTGTTGGCCAATAATACCCTGTCGAAAGGACTTTGTACCTTGTCCGCTTGTTTGCAAAGTGCCCTCCACAAGGTTCCTCATGACAAGCTTTAAGGATTTCAAAGATCTCATCTTCTCTAACACAACGTCTGATATGGAAATCTAGTCCAGTGTGATAGAGATTCACATCTATCCAGGTATAGGTAGCACTTTGTTGTATAATCTTTCTTTTCTCCTTGGAGGACAAATATTGTGGAAACTTCCCTGCAGCAAGATAATTGGCTATATCTGCATACCAAGGTGAGTAAGTAGAAATAGCAAAGAGATATTCATCAGGGAAAGAATCCTCAATAGGAATGCAATTGTCATCAATAGTTAACCTAGAAAGGAAATCGGCTACTACATTATCTTTTCCAAGTTTATCGACAATTGTGATATCAAATTCTTGTAACAGCAATAACCAACGTGTAATTCTACCATTGGTAATTGGTTTATTCATTAAAAAACGAATGGCAGAGTGGTCAATGTGTACAAATACTTGATACCTAGTGATATAATGTCGAAATTTATTGATGGTGTGCACTACTGCTAAGAATTCCTTCTCGGTCACTGTATAGTTGAGCTCAGCCGGAGTTAGATTTTTGCTTATGTAGTAAATAACATAAGGTTTCTTATCCTCTTGTTGGCCCAAAACAACGCCTATAGCAATATCAGATGCATCTGTAGCTATGTGAAATGACATTTCCCAATTAGGTCATCGTAAGACCGGAGCTGCTAATACACAACATTTCAACTTCAAAAAGGTCTGCTCACACTTTCCTGTCCACAAAAAGTCGACATCCTTCATGAGCAAAGAGAATAATGGCGATGCAATTTTTGAAAAAAATTCTATAAACCTCTTGTAATACCCTGCATACCCCAGGAAAATGCATACCTCTTTTTGCGTCTTGGGGGTTGGAATTTTCAGAATTACCTCTATTTTTGCAGGGTCTACCTTGATCCCATCAGCAGAAATGTAGTGTCCTAGCACAATCCCTTTAGTCATCATCATGTGACATTTTTCAGTGCTCAAAGCAACATTAGTCTGTACACAACGTTCCAACACTTTTTCCAGATTAGCTAATGCTATTTCAAAAGCATCTCCATAAGGTGTAAAATCGTCCATGAAGATTTCAAGATAGTCATTCAACAAATCAGAAAAAATCCCCAGTATTGCCCTCTGAAAGGTTGCTGGCGCATTGCAGAGTCCAAAAGGGAGTACTCTGTATGCGAAAGTTCCCCAAGGGCAAGTAAAGGTTGTTTTATCTTGATCTTCCAGGGCAATCTGTATCTGATTGTAGCCACTAAACCCGTCTAAAAATGAAAAGTTTATTTATTTTATTTTATTTTATTTATTTTTTAATTTTATTTATTTATTTTTTCCGGAAAGGGTATCAAGGACCTGATCTATAAATGGTAAAGGAAAATGCTCCTTTTGAGTGGCCTTATTGAGTTCTTTGTAATCCACACAGACTCTCCACTTGACATTCTTCTTAGGAACGATGACAAGCGGAAACACCCACTGACTGTGAGATATCGAATAAATAAAATTGTACTAAGGAGTTTTTGTAATTCTTCCTTCACCGCCTCCTTCAGTGCAGGGTTCATGCGGCGCTGTGGTTGTCTGACTAGTTTGCATCCATCCTTCAAATAAATACGGTGAGTGCACAGGTTAGGGTGGATCCCTTTCATATCCGTATAGTCCCATGCAAATGCCTTTTTGTATTTCTGTAACAGCTGTAACAACAGTTGGTTTTGCTCAGCAGTTAGGTTGGGGTTAATGTTCAGAAACTTTCCTAGTTCTATTTCAATTGGACTGTTGTCAGTATTCAGAGTGGTTCTCATTTGTTCAAAATCTATATCTTCTACCTCCTCTTCCTCATTCAAATTTTTAATGGAAGTGATAGAAAGTGAGTTACTAATAAAACCATTAATGATATCATCTTTTGTCTCATCCTTGAAATACTGGGCTTTCCCTAGAGTGAGGAGTGGTAGGGAAAGATTTGATTCGGGCTCAAACTCATCCCACCAAGGGTTGTATAAATCCACATTTGGTTTTGGGGGGTAAAGATTAAGGTTCTTTGTTTCCTGGCCATCCGAGATCACCATAGATCCAAATTTGCGGCCTATAAATGCATATTACAGTGGCCATCCAAGGTCTCCCTAAGATCAAAAGATGTCCCCCAAATTGGATTTGGGTTGTAAGATAAGAAAGTCAACTGGATATCTCCAGGAAGCTATTGTAATTACTATATCCTCTAACACCCCCTCGGGTTTAACATGGGATCTGTCCGCTAATTCAAGTACAGTAGGAGTATGTCTAAGCCCCTGTAGCCCTAGGGTGGTAAAGAGGTCCTTTGTCATTACATTAATGGCAGCCCCAAGATCGATCAATGTGTTAGTTATGGGCTGATCATTAATGTAGACAGTAACCGTAGATTTCCTAGATCATTATACTTAGTTAGAAGAGGCTAAGCGAACATTAATTCGGATAATTTCCCCATCACATGTATGGTAGCAGGGTCTTTAGGCTTCCTCCCAGGTTTCTTGATGCACAAGTCTCACACTGTTTTAGCATAAATAGGTACTTCTTTAAGGGCTTCCAATAGAGGAATTCGTACATGCAAATTTTGCAACTCCCTAAGAAAATCATATTCGGGCTGTGAAGTCATTCTAGTTTCAGTCAATCTCTGAGGATACAGAGGGTTCTGAGTTACAACAATTGAGTCGGCTGTTAGAGGTGTATCAGCCTTTCCCGAGTTGGATGTTACAGCAGTAACAGTCCTTCGTGGGTTGGTTGTTACAGACGTGACAAATCCCTATGTATTGGTTGTTATAGGTACAATAGCCGCCTCAGAGCCTATAGTATCTCCTCTGGAAGGTTCACATTCCTCCTCTGTAATGATAGGGGAGTGACTTGGTTTAATTACCTTACCCGATCACAATTGAATTTCATTAAGCCCCACAGGGGTAATGAGGTAGGTCTGGAAGGTAGGTGAAGCCTCTATGCCCTGAGCTACTTTATTGTTCGGGTTTGGGTTAGGTTGCACAGGTAGTTGGGGTCGCATAGGCGGTGTAGGAGTAGGAGTTTGGAAAGGAGGTAACTGTAGCTGTTGCTGCATTGGTAATCCAGGTAAAGTTGTATTCTGGGCATTTCCTCTCCAGTTCTGGTTCCAAGGGTATGGTTGAGATTGAGGATATTGGATAGAGGGAGATGGAGACCACTAGTTCCAGGGTGAAGGAAACTGTGCTGAAGAAGGAGCAGGATATTGCCATGGATATTACTGAGTATTATATGCATTGTTCCATGAATTGAAAGAGGAAAAATATTGACACATACCTGGAGGTCGTGGTTTCCATGGCCTCCTTGGTGCGATGAAATAAGAGGACTACACCTCCTTGCTTGACTCTCTAAGTACTGCCTTCAGTCTAGGAAGCTTCGGACATTGACCTATCGAATGTTCCAGCTTGCAAATATTGCACAAGCTGATGTTGTTCAATTCACATTCCCTCAAGGAATGCTTCTTCCGACAATTCAGATAAAACACAGCCAGAGGTGTATCAACTTCTGCGTATGTCTTTTTAATCTGTGCTATCATTATCTGGGCAGATAGAGTACTGAGGATGTCAGTCTTAAAACTTTCGAACAAATTCCCGATCTCTGCTTTGGTTACTCCTCCTCCTGCAGATTTTTGTATTCGGGCAGAGGCATATCGAATTGTGCTTCTCCCCTTGGACGATCCTCTAGAGCATCTTAGACAGAGCTTTACAATTTCAGCGAATGGTTCCTACGATATATCCCCTTTCCCTAGTAGGTTCAGGGTGTCAAGGCAGTTGTCCCTCATTCCTATGATAAATATGGTCTTCAATATTTCATGGTCTAAATCGTTGTGTTTAAACATCTATAGATTATAGTGGAACCACTCTACATCTTCTTCCAGGCTCTCATCCTCCTTCTGCGTCATTCTAAATACTTCCTCCCTTAAGTCCCTGGTCCTACAATAGTCTTGGTACTTTGATAAGAATGTCTCCTTCATATCGCTCCATGTTCGAATAGAAGCGGATCCCAATCCCATGAACCATCTCAAGGTTTCCCCTTTTAAAGTAGCAGGAAATAATTTCAGTTTCTAAGCATCTGAGATATAGTCATAACTTCTGCATAAGACATCAAATTCAAATAAAAAGGTGTTTGGATCTTCCACAGTCATTCCTTGGAAGGATAGTAAGGATGATAGAGGAATATTTTTCATAGGAGCTTCACCTTCGATATCCCCGATTGGGAACTCAAAGGTGGTAATAGTAGCATATGTTTTAGCGTTGTTGTCATTGTTGTCCCCCATGGCTAATTCCTCTAACCCTTGCTATAACAAACGTTCTTCAAACTGTTCTTGTGATGGTCTTGTAGCCGTGATTGATGGCTCAGGTATCCCCAGGGTTGGCTATTTCACTACACCACCTGAATCTGGATATTGATAAACCAATAGGTGCTCTCCCATCTCAGGTGTTTGATGTTCCCCTCAGTTTCCCCTTGTCCCTTGGTCCTAAAGTTCTAGCTACTAGCTTCCCCCTGCTACTCCTGGATTGGATTCTTGATCTTGGGAGTGTGGGTGCTAGCTTTAGAATGATATGGCCCCAAGATAGAGGAATCAGAGGTTTCTTCCCTTGTTATGGGAGTGACAACTTTTTGTGGCCCTGTTTTCCTTGCATCCCTTTGAGAGCTTGATTGTTCTTTTTCTGCCTTAGAGATTAGTTCCTAGATAAATGTTTTCCTTCCCAAATCTACACTCTTCCTTTCCTTTTTACGACCCGTTTTTCCTGTGACTTATTAGAGTGGGGGTATTTTTGGTATTTATATAGTTCCTACAGTTGCACACATGGACCCTATGTGTATTGATTCACACTGTAAGTGTCTCAGTCCTCAATAGTGGTGAACCTGCCCAGGTATGTTAGAGCGATGCGCAGGTTCTTACCTCTCGTCTTACCACCCAACGACTAAAGAGCTGAAGACACGCTAAACAAAACACCAAAATACCATGCCCTAAGTTCCCTAGTGATCACAACAGTGATCCCGCCTAGGTATGTTAGAGTGATGCACAAGTTCTTACCTCTCGTCTTACCGCCCAACGATTGTGGATTAGGAACACTCAATCATCAAACAAATAACTTGGCTGACTGTATCGTCCACTGCCATCCCCGACAATGGCACCAAAATGTAGTGCTATTTTAATCAATCCTAATTGACCGACACTGCAAGATTTAATTGTCAACCCAGGGTAGGTCTTGCTGTTTCAATGGAGTTCGCATTGTTTGTGCTGATACACTACAACCAAGTATGAAAAATAGAAAGAACAGTAAAATATGTCGCTGAATCAAATTGCAAAATTCAAATCATTCAAGTAGAAATAAAAACACTCCACAGAATTGAAATCACACTTCACAACTACGAGAGTAAGGGCGCACCACACAGTAACTAATGACTACGCCAGCTGGTCACTCTCATTCTATTTAATTAAACCGGTGTAACAACACAATATAATCTGGAACAGAAGTGGGTATAATTCACAATTTGTACAACAACAAAAGAAAACTGTATACAATAAACGAAACAAGACACTACCTCTACCACTGTAGTCCCTGCTAAAGAGGAGGGCCCTTCTTCCCTAGCAGGGGCGTAGGAATAACACGAGATTAATTAACGAATCGGATGAAGAGAAGTAACAACATCACCGTAGTGACTTAATATTAAAAATAATTTAGAGTTATAGAAGCAGAGTAACAATGCTTTTCTATATGTTGTCCTTGTACATAGGAAATCGAGTTCCTTTTATAATTATTACATGCCCGAAATTAGGAATAGATCAGTCATGAGAATCTCACGATTTTCATGCTGATCAAAAATAAAAGTAGTTACAACCTATTTCTAAATACAAAGACTTCTCAAATATATTGGTTAGGATTGCAACCACTTGGGTCTGTTGCTTCTAAAATAAACAATTCCTAATGCCCGATAGCTATTATGTGGAATACTACGCACAACTTGCCAGCTCCAGTGCAACAACATCTTGCAAGTGAATAGCGGTTCAGGATGTAACAACAGTCACTAGCGAAAACACCCTTGGTGTAACAGTGGTCCTCTGTATCAGCACATAGTGTAACAACATTCAATGTGTAACAAAAACATGTAACAAGATACAGGGTGTAACATCAAACTTCTCTACCCTGCTCTAAAATTGATCAACGCTTCCTGTTTACCCCATAGCCTTGTTCCCGCGAGCAACACCTGAAAAGGAGAAGAACTTCCAAAACACTCCTCCAATGCTCACCCCAGTCAGCCACAAAAATGAATAAAGTATCGTATTATTCAACAAAATATGGAAAAATAACATGACAGTGGAATAGGTTGTAAAAGTAAGAAAAATGGTGATTAATCATGTAAAGTTTCATGGGCCTCGAGGATAAGAGGATCAAAACTGGGGAAAGAAGGTGCAGAAAATAGGTAAAAAGTCACCCAACACAATGATCTTTGTCCATCGACAGATCTTCCATTTTTAGCTTCCATAGCTCAAAACGCTACCCATTGAATTTCTCAATCTCCATCTTTGAATTACTCTCCATTTCCTTTTCACCACAAGAATCACTTCTGCATATCTCCCACTATTACAAGGTATACCACAGGCCCAACCAAAAAACCCTTAGCCATAAAGGTGTGCCCTTGAAGCCAAAACTTCTTTGATACCAAATGTAGGTTTTAACCAAGTAAAATTAATTACTACAAATGGATTCTTAATAAAAACATAAAATATGCAATGGAAAATACACTCATAAACACAAATATTTTATCCTTGAAACCCCAAACCTAGAAAACCAACAAGAATTTTCAATATATTTCATCCATGAACATCCATGAACCACCAATCCATTTCCTATTAATTAGAATAAAACCATAGTTCCTTAAATGAGACTACAAAACCATGGGAAAAAACACCATGTGCCACACAACTGATTTTAGCAAAACTATGTGCCAACAACTACCAAAAAAAATGTAAAAAACCACCCATTTTTTTCAAGTGCATTGCCCCCAAACCCACAAACAGAGGGGCTACTCCCCCCCCACCCTCCGCCTCCCCACTCCCCCCACTGCACATCATTAATTATGCACTGCAAGGGGATAGTCCTGCAAATTATGTAACGCATACCCAACACTCATGAAATCTACACAAAAATATGAAAAAACAAATTATTTTGAAAAGTTCCTTCTTTATTTCTCCTTTTTTTCTTCATTCTTTTCTACACATAGGGAAATGGTGCCATTTTTTGTTTTCACCATTGCCTTTCCCAACTAGGATTGTAAAGTTTTTCTTTGTGGTGGGGTTGATTTACAAACTCAAAAAATGTCTTAGAGAGGTTTTCAATTTTAGAGTTTGTCCTAGATGCCTCAGAGGAGGTTTTCACCTAAGAATTTTGTATTCCTTTATTTTTCCTCAATCATTGGATGGGTTGGGAGTATTCCTAGTCTCAACCAAATTCAAATCCTGTCTCCTAATTGTGTGGATGAACTCTTCTTTTGATAAATACCTCTTATATACCTTAATCCTGAACACATTTCTAGTAGAGGAATTTCCTCTTCATCAATAGTTTTGATTTGCATAGAGTCATTGCCATATCATTTTTCCAGTAAATACGGCCCTAACCACTTGATAATGAATTTTCCCTTGAAATATTTAAATTTGGAGTCATAAAGGAAGGCCAATTACCTTCTTTCAAGTCCTTGGTTCTAATAAATATGTCATGTCATATTTGTGTCTACATTTGGACAATCTCAATGTTAAAGAGAGCTTGCATCATATTTCTAATTCATTTGGACAATGTCTTCTTTCTTCTCGA
The DNA here is from genome assembly GCA_031772625.1 of Pinus tabuliformis. Classification (NCBI taxonomy): domain Eukaryota; kingdom Viridiplantae; phylum Streptophyta; class Pinopsida; order Pinales; family Pinaceae; genus Pinus; species Pinus tabuliformis. The sequence continues at coordinate 1,190,765,411 of CM062809.1, forward strand.
GCATTGGTAAAATCCATTTCTAAGCATGGAGCCATCCTTAGCATGGAAATATCAAACTAAATAAGAATCATGGTCTTCCTGCCAAATACCAATTGATGGGGGGTGAACTATATAATAGTCTTCCACGTAGTGTTGCAGGCCCATGCTGCTTTAGTAAGCATGTCAACCTAATCCTTCCTAATCACGTTGATTACTTTTGTTAGGATATTTTGCAATTCTCTGTTTTCCACCTCAACTTGTCCATTAGATTGAGGATGATATGGAGTAGCCTTGCTATGATGGATGTGATGCTACTCCATAATCATTTTGATGACATTTGAAGTGAAATGGGTCCCTTGATTTGGGACTATTTCCCTTGGAAATCCATACCTATAAAAAAATATTCTCTCTCAAAAAATCTACTACCTTCATCTATGTGGCTATTTTGACTACAACCTTGCTTCAACCCACTTACTTGAATAATCAATGCATATAATGATGCACCTCTTCTACCCTGATGGAGGATCGATAAGTCCTATGAAGTCCATCCACCATTTCTCAAATGGTTCAAAAGACACATGTGGCTATAAAGGAATTTCGTCTCTTATAGTAGGATTTCCCATCGTTTGACATTCATCACACTAAGAAGTGTACCAATGGGCATCCTTATGAAGGGTAGGACAAAGGTAGCTAGTTTGCAGGATCATATAGGTTGTTCTTTTGGCTGCCAAATTCCCTCCATGGGGCCCATCATGAAAGACCTCTAGAATTTCATACACTTCATCTTCCCTTAAACATATTCCTAGGACTTCATTAGTCCCAAACTTGAACAAGCAACCTTTAATCCATGTGTAAGAAGCACTTTTCCGGATGATCTTGCATTTTTCCATGTAGGATAGATAAGGGATAATTTTCTTGTAGTCAAAAAGTTTGCTATGTTAGAAAACTAGAGAGTATATATTGATATGGAAAAGAGGTGCTCATTAGGGAAGTGATCATCTACCATGCCTTCATCTACAGGAAGAGTTAACCCGCAAAAAAAAATTACAACAACATTCTCTTCTCTAAGTTTATTATTTTTTGTCAAATCAAATTTGTGTAATAACAATAACCATCTAATAATTCTAGCATTGACATCAGGTTTGTTCATTAAATACTTAATGGAAGCATGGTTAGTGTGTGCACAAACATGGTAACTAGTAATATAATGCTTAAAATTATTCAAAGCATGAACAACATTGAGAAACACTTTTTGATAATAAAATAGATTGCATAAGGAATATTATCTAATTTCTACCCAAGCACTTCCCTTATGGCCTTCCCTAAGGAATCAATTTGAATATGAAAAGGTAAAGTCCAATTGGGGCCTTGTAGGATAGGTTTTGATACAAGCTTTTCCTTAAAGATTTCAAAGGCTTCTTGGCATTTGGATGACTAGAAAAAGTGTGAGTCCTTGGTTAATAGGGAAAACAAAGGAGAAACAATTTTGGTGAAATCCTTAATGAACCTTTTATAGCACCTTATATGGCCAAGGAAACTTCAAACAACTCTTTGCTTCTGAGGGACAAGGAGATGTTGTGATGTAGTATTGATGGTTGGCATTGATGTCAACACATATTCCTAGTTAGTGCAAGAGTTGGATGGTTTTCAGTCTTTGGCTTGAGATGTGCTGAGATGTGTGAACATGTTCCACAATGTCTAGAGCATCTACAACTAGTTGACAATGGTTGGAGACTGTCAAGTTATTATCTATGGCAAATGAGTGTGTGGATGCTATGGAAGATGAGTGTGTTACTAGTTGCAGGGCATGTCACTGATGATTTGATGGAATTATAGTTGCTAGAGATGCTATGGAGGTGTTGGAGATGTATATCCTGCAATCATGAGTTTGATCTTGCACTCATGGGTTTTATGCTTTGTCTTGCGGTCTATGCATGTTTACATGATACCAAATTGTGTGGAGGTGTAGAATGTTGTTATATGACTAATCCAACAAGTTTTGGAAGTTTGGAAGAAATATGGGCTGAGAAGATTTTGTTTTTTCCTGTACTCTGCACCAGCGACTGGGAAGGTGTACCTGCACACGATTGTAAGTCTTCAGCTGATATATTCTAGTGTTGTGCGTGTGACTGCAATCATAAACTGTTAGTTAGGTCTGTGTGGATAAAGGCCCGAGCATGAGTGAAACAATACCTTGGTAGGCCTAAGCATGAGTAAAAGAATACCCTAGTATTTTCCCTTGGTATTTGATTCGAGGTTGATGAGGATAGATTGCTATGTGTGTGTGTGTGCGTGCGTGTGTCATGTTGATTGAAGCACTAAGTAGAGTGGTGTGTGGCTGTGAGTGAGTGCTATAGTGCTTTGTATGGCCTATTTTACAACTATAACTAAGCTTAGTGGTATGGTTATTAGATTCTATCTTTAGATCAAAGAGGTAGTTGGGTTTCTCATGTTGAGCAGATTGGAGAACCAAATGTGAAATATTCTTAAACATGGTTTGCATGGAGGAGTTGGATGCGTTGAGGCTTGCAAAGAGTGAGTAGAAGAGGTGGTGACCCTTATTGCTGGTGGTAGCCATCATACTGTTATTGGAGTCGAGTCTTCTCGCTGGTAGATGCTAGCTACTATGTGTACAATTTGTTCAACAATTAATAATATATTTGAGCAATGTAATAGCAATAGGTGGTTTTTTTCCCTAGAGTGGGTTTTTCACCAAAAATACTTGTTTCCTCTTATGTGCATGTCTTTCTTGATATTCTTTATGGTGTTTATGTGTTATGTTGATTGTACATGCTATATCTATGACAAGATGATGGGTTTCTAATTCTTAGGTGTTTTGTTAAAAAGATTTAAAAAGCTAATAAACCCTAGAACTACTAATCCACCCCACCCTGTCAGTAGTGAGCTCATTTCCAAAAATTGGTGTCAGAGCGCATTCTCTAGCTGGATATTGATCGCTCGAGGACATATCATGGCAGTATGGCCAAGAATAAGAGGAAATAATCTTAGAAGAAGAAGGGTTGCAAACAAGCCAAGAGTGCTGTAAAATCTAAAGAACCTCTCCTCCTGGTAAAAGGTATGGCAGACATTGTTTTCAATCATGAACATTTTATTTCTTATTTCCAGTCTAGTGATGATGAGATTAGGTTCATGAAAGAAGATGATAATCAGTGTTTTGAAGTTGATTCCTCAAGAGGTGAGGAAGGTGTATTTCCAGTGTAGGAGTGAAGATGAAGAGCTTAGGAGACTAGTGATCCTTGAAGCCAAAAATAAAGCTCAAGCAAGGCTGATAGAAGAGCTCAATATAGAAAACAAAGATTTGAATAAACTTCTTCAAATTCTTGAGGAGAGAGAGTATGTTTTTAAGGAAGAAAATTCTGACCTGAAAAATCAATTGGGGAAGGCAAGGAAAACTGAAGATGAGATTGAAAATCAGCTTAAGGATCAAATCAATTATTGTAATAAATTAGAAATAGAAATAGAAGAGAGAAGATCTAGACTAAAAAGAGGAAATGAGGCGACCGTTGAAAAGTCCAAGGCAGAAATTTGCAGCAACTCTGAAGGAAACCACCCTCAAGATCAAGACCAGAAGAATGTCACGAGAAAGGTTATGAGAAATGTTAAGTGTTTTAGCTCTCAAAAAATCAAACACACTTCATCTAATTGTAGAAGCAAAAGGAAATTTATTTTCCAACAAAACAAGCATCCAAATAACGAGAATTCTCAAGCAGTTCGTCACGGAAGAATGCTCCTATCAGTCTCGAGGTACAAAAATTTCTTTTACGGATACCATTTTTATGTAATGATTTTGGCCATAAAGGTGTTGACTACAGGGCCTACAGGGCTTATTGTACAAGGAGTAAAAACATTTTAGCAAAATATTTGAGCTCTTTCCCCATTTTTTGGGCATGTTAGAGGTTTTGACTGTGATAACTTAGGCAATATGGCCAAGATTGCATGTTGCCTATGTCCATTGGCCCCTAAGGGATCTAGTCAACAAAGAAGGAACTGGAGAAGAAAATATAAACGAGACGAAAATATGACCAGAAAGAGGTACATCATGGTTTAGAAAAAAAAAAAAGAGAAAAAAAAAATTGAGGCTAGCCAGAGGTTAGGCGGAGCATGAAGATGGGGAGCTCCCTAAAGGAAAAGGAAGATTTTCTTGTCTACTTCAGTATAAAGAATTGATTTTTTGATTTCTGATCATGTTCTTGGAAGTTGTTTCTGTTTCAATTTTGAATGCAATTACTTTGTTCTTATGAAGTGACCTCCTGATCTCTGTTTGAAAATTCTTCTCTGACCCAATGTGCAAGTGTGCAGAGTCATGATCTTCACTGAGGTGTTAGAGTAGGCAGCACCATGTAAAAGTTGCAGTCGAGAATCAAAATCTTTGTGTTGATAGAAGACCATTTTGGACCATTCAATTGAACCTGTGTTTTGAGATTCCAACAACACCTGCAGCTGAACACAATGGCAATGAAGAGTAAGTGGTGCCTTATTTCTAATCCAATAAAATAATAAAAATGGAAAATAAAAAGAAGAGTGTGCAGGTATTAAGAGTTGATCTGGTTGCTTGATGTCAATCATTCTGTCCCCCTGTAGTTATTATCTTTGTTGAATGGAGCATATTTTATATGTGCCGAGATCTCTAAGAAGAAAAATCGTGCAGCAATCATCTCACCTGCATCTGGGAAAGAATTCTCACAACACCATGTGATTCGATGCATGAATTTAAAGGAGGATCGACTGGAATTGTTATTCAACGTCCATACTGATATGGATCGACTGGAATAAATCTCCTTAGGCTCTAAACCAAGGAAATCACCCATGGTAAAGAAAATAATGCTCTTTTGACTTAGTCGGAGGAGATCTAGTTCAGGTATTTAACCACTAGTACATCTTTTCAGCCAAAAACAAATCGTTAAATAGTGGATTATTCGAGACGATGTTGTGGAAATGCATTAATGATTCAAATTAGTGGTCTGATCATTTCAAAATTGAAACGAATTTGATGCTTCCAAATGGATGTATGAACAAATTTATCATGTCAACATATATTTTTGCCTGTAATCTACAGTGAATGAGCAGCTTTCACTTAGCGTTGTCTTTGTTGTAAGAGATTTGGGAAAATACAGAGATTGACCTTTTGAGAATGCATTCTAAGAATGTGTTTTTACCTGTGTGTACACTTTGAAGAAGACGATGTCATGTACTGAGCTATGGTTATATTAACATAGATACATTTTAAGTACTGATTTTATATGGTCTTAAGAATTTAATTGGTTTATGAGTTCATATTATTTAAATGTTTTGTATATTTATTTAAATTTTTTTAAATTCCAATTTTGACGAAGAATGGACAGCGTTACACATCAATACTGGATTGTAGAATGAGCCTTGATATGCCTCATGACCTTAAATAAAAATAAAAAGGAAAATAAAAAGGAAATAGAGATGGTCTTCTAGATTGACCTCGAGGAAGAGTTACAGGAGGATGACGCAAACATTTTGAATATAGCAAAAATTCTTCGTGTGGATTTTCCCATGACAACAAAGTTGGCATTAAGATTGACATCGAGGAGGAGTTACCGGAGGATGACGCAAACATTTTGAATATAGCAGAAATTCTTCGTGTGGATTCTCCCCTGACAACAAAGTTGGCATTAGGTCGGTTAAATTATTCAAGTTTGACAACAAGATACACGTCCATAGATAATGTGATTTTGTAATCGAGAATTTTTTTTGAAATGATAGAAGAAAAACAAAGAATCTCTCTCTGTGTTTTGTTAAAAAGTTATTTATCTTCAACTCCTTATAGCCATTTTTAATAGTCTGAACAATCGTCTTTGTGTATGTGAAATATGTAGGTTCATTACCTACAAATAAACACTCTATGATGCTTGTGTGTGAGATCAAATCGGAAATAGAATGGCTTGTTAGCGTAGTTGAATAATTTGTGAAATAGGGTATACGATTCGTGAATGACAGGAATCACAATCTGGTATCAAACCTTTGGGAAAATCAGTGCCAAGGCTCGTGTATGGACTCCTGTTGATAATGTACAATTAAAATAGAGAAGAGAAACCTCATTTGATATCTACGTCATAGGAGGGCTACATGCCAAAAGATCTACCGAAGAATTAATGGATTGGAGAATTAGGTGTTTTGTGGAAGTCAAAGAGAATGTAAATGTGGTCAACCATCACCTTCACTGGCCAAGGTGTACTCTCTAGATCATTATATTCAATCAATGGATGTGTTTCCTGTCTCAAGTCATCAATGGAGTCCAATAGCAATAGAAATTTGGCTCACACACTAGTGCCTTCGAGTTCTAGACATAAGCTTTGTAAGGTTGTAGAATATCATTCATGTGATTATGAGTTTTCTTTTTTTTGGAGAGGAGCTTATTTTTTAATCCTTTGCCCAAACAAGAAAATTGGTAGTGTCATTGGAAGGGCTGGTAGTGTTATCAAAAGTCTGCAAGACGACATTAGGGCCGACGACATTAGGGCCAAAATAAAAATAATGTCAATCGGCTTGAAAAGTGGAAAATGGTGAAGGTGATGAATTATGGTACTCGAGTGTCTTGAGTAGAAGAAGCTGACATAAAACATGTTGTTTTGTTTTCTCCTATTGAAAATAAAAAAGAGAGATGCTAGATCAAGGTGGTTGGTGGAGTGAAATGATATCATTTTACTCTTATGGAGAGTTTTGAAAGGCATTGTCTTGCTCGAGCTGGAGGAGGAAGAAGTCGGGACGCGGTACTTCGGTGATTTTTTGGGGGTGATTCAGTGGCCGTGGCACTGCACTTCAATCAACATGTGGAGGAATTGTTCCAAAACATGGATATGGACAGAGTTTATATTGCTAGTATATTTGTTTTGCAGGGGAAATGCTGTGAGGTTTTGTATGGCTGAGTCAATTCCTTATGATGATGAATATTGAGTCTTGAAAAGAATTGTAATTTTTTATTAAGCCATGTACTCTCAAACATTCTTATTATTTGCTCTAGGTGGTAATTGTCATGAAAAGAGTTTCAACCATGTAAGCACATTTTAGTGCCAATCAGTCTTTGGATGTGATAGAAAATGTCATTGATGTAGCCTCATTGCATGAGGTGAAATATGTAAAAGCTGGATCTATGGAGTCATTGATGCCATTTGATTATTACAGCCATGTAAAATGTTTATGAAGCCCTATAATTTATGGTCAAATCTTTTGGTCAAGGAGTAAAAGTTTATGGTCCATAGGTTCTTGGTCTCTTGCAAATAACAAGGAGGCATTGGCAACTGGAATTCATTTGCCCAGCAGTATGAGGAATTATTTGCACCTCACTTACACATGTAGAGGAAGCTCTTACAGCCAAGAGAGGACATGATGATGACTTCAGTCTGATAACGTGCTCAGGAGGAGCATGTCTAGTGTGTGTTTGCTGATTAGATGTGGATTATTGTGTTACTACTTGAGGGTATATGGATGCTCATGTTGTTATTTTGTCTTTATCACCATATATGTGTTGCTATTGTGTATGTATGTGTTGATCAGAGGATGTTGTTGTTGCTCATTGAGTTAGGAGAGAGAGTGATGTTGTCTACTCTATTCTGCTACTGATGGTCATAATATTCTTGACAGTGCTGTTGGTGTAGATGGAGCAATTGTCTGAGTTTGTTGTTGCTCCTGCTATGTGTTGGTGATTATATTTGTTGGTACTATCATGACATGGAGATTTTGTTACTAATGCTTCAGGAGAGAGCATTTGAGAAAGTTGTTGTTGTTGCTTGTTGTCATGTTTCCATGGGGAGCGAGAGAGCTTGCTACTTGTAGATGTATTGATCTAGCTAGTGTCTAGGGGTTATTGACTATTCAGATATGGATACCATTGATGAGTTTATCCCTTTTCCATTGATGTCAAAGGGGGAGAGAGTGAGGAGATCATTTTTTCAGAGGTCAGTTAGTTGGAGCAGTTCGGGTTTCCATCAATGCCAAAGGGGGAGCTTGTTGGCATTGATGTTGTGATGCAGTATTGTTGGTTGGAATTGATGTCAACCCATATGCCTATTTATTGTAGGAGTTGGATGACTTTTAGTATTTGGCTTGAGATGTGTTTATATGTTTGAACAAGTTCCCCACAGTCTAGAGAAGCTACAAATCAAAACATGAGCAAGAACCATGAACAAGAGCCATAGCTAGAACATATTATAGAACCATGCTTATAACCAGAATATTAACCATGATAGAACCACCATCAAATAAACATAATAACAAGTACAAATAATCACAAATCACAATAGGAAAATAACTCTTATTAACATATCCAAAAGCTAACCAAGTCATGGATTCTGCAAAACGCTCGATCATAGATTGAGTTGAACCAAATCTTTCTTTCAGCCAATCACAACCGTGCCATATTCCAAGAATGAATGTAGGATCTCATGGGATAAAATAGGACATAAAAAACCAAGGGATTCCAGAGGTTAAACCACCTCCACCCTCAAACTACAACGATCTCGCCAAAACTAGTCAAGAGATCACAAAACCGAAACAACCTTGGAAGCCTCAAAATTTCTTCACCATACCTTGAGGAATTTTTCTGTCTCTACCCACCTATCAAGGGCTTCCCAGAAAAAACCATCTCCACCCCCAACCCTTGGGAATTTTCCGAATACCACCTCACCTGGTTCTAAAACCTTTAACAGTCCAAATCTCAACTAATAAATAAATCCCATCACACCATGTATCCAAGAGATGGCAAGGCAAGGCTAAAAACACTATCAAACTCGGTAAAACCCATGTCAATGATAGCAAATGAACCAAATAAATAAATGCATGAGCCATGCATTCACACCTCAGCTAGCAAATCACATATGAAACCTGTTATCTACACCACCTTCCTACTGAAGTTGTTTCAAGGTTTGTTTTAATAGTAGTCTTGTTTCTCATAAACATATGTCTCACTCTTTTAAAGTCTTGTAGCTACAATTTACTTGACAATATTGACACAATATCTAAATACAAACCACTTGCAATAAGAATATAGGATTAAGTCTTGATTTGGAGATTATTCTTAGTAGAGTTTTGGTCACCTTCCCTGACATATTTGTGTTATCAAGTATCATATTGTAGCAAGAGATAAGTCATTTTCATCGAATCTTATTGTGCCATTTTATGCAATTTCTCCACTACAACAAAGATTTGTTGTCTCAGCTTGCAGCGGTAAGATTATACTTACTTGATATTTTTCTTATACTTATGAAAGAAACCTGTGATCCTAAGTAAAAGGACAAAGGTACTACAAACAATGATATTCTCCATAGATGACAAAAGTTGAACATCTACAGAAGAGCATCTTACAATAGTAAGATCATCCATCAAAGGTACACTTGTGTTGATTTTGTCATTAGTATTGTTATACAATAGTTTGATTTGAAGGGTAACTTGTTTCAAGTCTAATTGTAGTAAGGGTTCCAAAGTAATAAGCTAAGGTTTCATTGTTGTATCACTTTACTAGACCTCATTTTGCTACAATGACATATACATGATTTGTGATAGTTGTATTTGATATTGATACTTTTGGGATAGTAGTCGTACTTGTTAGTGATTGACTTAATATTATTCGTTTGCTTACTTAATTATCTTGATATCTTTATGCTAGTAAGCTAACATACGCACGTGATTTAAAGTTACATCTGACTAGCTACAAGTTGTAGGCCAGTAGGCCTCTTTGGGCAAAGCTTGAGACGATTGCAAGAAGGCCATGGAGTTGACCTAAGGCATCTAGGACCGAACCATCATTGGACATTAGCACCAACATCATATTGATTGATACATCCTTCGGCACTGGTGAACCAACATAAGGTCAAAGGAAGTTTGGCATAGTTGGTTTGGGAAACTGCTCCATGAGCTTATTAATGCGTATTCATTCGTGAACATTGCAGTGTTTGTATCGAGGGAAATAGTGGTTTTTGTCCAGTGACAGTGAAAAGATTGACAACTAGGGTTTGACGTGCAAACTGAGCAAAGGTAAAATTGTGCATGACAATGGCTTTTAGAAGCCAAGGTTCGAAGAGCAGATTGAGCATAGTTTCTTGTTTGTAGTTCAATTTCTTTGTATTGATTCAGAGCACAGGTGGATCTAGTCTAAAAATTGTGAAATGAGGTCCACCAGTGTGAGTTGAAGGTTGGAGCCTTCAGGGCAAGTGGTAGTTTATTGATCAGGGTGGTAGGGTGGTACACGGAAGGAGAGTGGATTCTCCTTCAGCTTGGAGCTTGAGAACACTTCAGGGTGGTAGGATGGCGCTAGGGCAGGTCTATGCCTACAAAGGGTGTCAGTGCATCCTTTCAGTCGGAGGTGATAAAACACAACCAGGTTCGAATTCTTTCTTAAATATCAGTCATCACAAATACATGGTGGTAGGGCAGTGTTACGAGGTAGGTTGTAGCCTGCCATGGGGTTGTAGCCTCCAACTAGTTATAGCTGGTGAATTGTGTCTCCATTTAGTTGTAGTTGATAAACCATAGTAGGTCGAAGCCTACTAGGGGTTGGAGCCTCCATCCAATTGGTGTTGGTAAAATGAATCTCCATATTTATATTCAGGGAATTTAGGGCTTACTTGTGTAGTTTCACTAAAGTGATGTACTCAATTAAATATAAAAATAATTCTGTGGTTTTCTCCCGCATTGGGTTTCCATGTAAATATCTTGGGTATTGTCTTTATTACTTCGCATTGTTGAATGGTGTTGTTTACTGTTTCTATTATATGATACTGATTAATGTGAAATTAATGCTTTGAAAGATTAAAATTAACTAATTGAAAAGAAATATTGATTCAACCCCCTCTCAGTGTTTCCAACATGTAGACCCTGCTAAAGTTGCAGTGATCCTGAACATGACATAACCCACAAGTGGTAAACAATTGAAATCTACATGGGGGCACATAGGACATTACATAATATTTATCTGTAACTATGCATTAGTCACCACGCCACTAGAAAAGCTATTGAAGAAGGCTAATTAGTTCGTGTGGACTGAAGAATGTGATGTTTCCTTTGACACATTGAAAAAAAAACTTGCAAGTGCTCCAATATTTGTTTATCCATATTGGAACAAAGAATTTCATGTACATATTGATGCATCTGGTATTGCTCTTGGAGCTATCCTAACGCAACCAAGAGAAGGTAATCTTGATCATCCAATTTATTTTGCTAGCAAAAAGCTCTTTAATGCTGAAAGGAATTACACCACAACTAAAAAGGATGCTCTCGCCATGGTATATTCACTTCATAAGTTTAGGAATTATTTGCGTGGGGGTAATTTAAAGTTCTTCACGGATCATTCTACATTGAAGTATCTTGTTAATAAACCTATTCTCGAAGGATGAATATGTAGATGGCTACTTTTGTTCCAAGAGTTTTCATTTGAAGTTATTGCCAAGCCAGATCATGCTAATGTGGCACCATACCACCTTTCTCACTAGGAGTCAGGAGAAGTGGGAGGGTCACTGATGATCAATTGCTTAAGGCTGATCTATTTAGAGTTGAGGCTATACCAGATTATCTTGAAGGCATTGCCTTATTTCTAGAAATTGGTAAATGTACAGAGGAATATACTACAACGTAGAAGAAGCATTTGGTAGTGCGTGTTGCAAATTACTAGTTAATTGCAGGCCAATTGTACAATATGGGACTTGATCATATTTTGCATAGATGTATTCTTGATCATGAGAGAAACATTTTTTATGGGAATGTCATTGTGGTGTTGTGGGAGGACATGTTGGAGGAAAGGCGACTGCAAGGAAAGTGCTCCAAGTTAGACTATTGTGGCCAACTCTTTTTAAGGATGCTAAGGAATATGCATGGAAATGTGATGCTTTTTAGTGAGTTGAGTGACCCTCCCATCACAATGAACTTCCATTGCATCTAGTTATAGCTCTTGATGACTTTGTGAAGTGGGTTGTTGACTTTGTGGGGCCTATAAACCCTCGTGCACGACATTCTCATGCTCGCTATATTATCAATGCAATTAATAATGGGTTGAAGCAGCTCCTGTGAAAGACTGTACTGTTGATACTGCCACTAGGTTTATATTTGAAAATATTATCACCATGTTTGGATGTCCAAGGAGTCTCACAAGTGATTAGGGATCACACTTTATTAATGAAACTATTGCCACACTATTGTGGGAATTTATGATCCAGCATCACAAAAGTAGCCAATATCATCTATAGGAAAATGCGACTATTGAAGCTTTTAATAAAATCCTAGAAAAGGGGCTTACTAAAATTTATTTTGCAAACATAGATGACTAGGATGAAATAATTCCAACCTCTATGGGTTTATCACACCACTATAAAACAACTGCATAAATATACTCCATCCAACTTGTATAGGGATGGGAAACATTGGTATGAGTTGAATTCATTGCTCCAAATCTCGTCATTGCCTAGGTCACCAAAGTGTCAGATGATGGGTCTATTAGAGAGTGACTACAAGAGTTATGGGAACTGGATGAGCAGTGGTTTATTGCAGATTTTCATCAAACTATTGAGAAAGAAGGACAAAAATCCCGACACAATCGACATATTAAAAGAAAAGAAAAAAATTGTAGGAGGTCAAGTTATACTATATGAAAGTAAGTACCTTAAGCATCCTAGAAAATTGCAAATGCATTGTTTGGGTCCTTTCTTTGTTGTAGAAATAAGAGAATCTAGAGTTGTTAAACTTGCAAAACTTGATGGAGTTCTTTTGCCTAGTTGGGCGAATGGCGCATGCTTGAATCCCTACTTTGGTCATTGATATCATTTGATTTTTTACTCTCAAAAGGGGGCATCAGTTAGATTTAGGATTGAGTTAGTTGCATCAATTAGTCAGTTAGTTTAGTTGCGACGGGCCATCAAAACCCATTGCGTCGAGGAGGTATAAAATGTCATTATATCCTTTATTCCGTCATTAATATGGGTCTTTTCTATCATTAAGTTAATTTTCTCCATAACAATCAATTTTCACATATTTTATTTCTTCTTATAGGCATTAAAAGTATTTCTCGTTGCTTTGTCATTGTGGTATTTCCTTTTTGCATCTTTTGTGTCAGGCCATGGGGATTTGTGTCCTATCTGTCATCATTATCTAAATCAATTTTGATTTGGTAAGTTGGTGTATTTAATACTTAACGATCGAGCCATCTTGTGCTATATTCTTATATTTTCTATAAATTTTGACTGTCATAGCTTTATTTCTCAATTGTGTTTGTGCATCCCTTGGAGTATTTCACCCTGACTTCTGTACCTAGCTCCCCTAGCTCCCAAGGTCATTATCATCCTCCTATTTGCATTGTCTATAGTCATTGGTCGTTTGCCATAGGTAGTAATGCTAAGCTAACAGTTCCACCTGGACACTCAGACAGTCGAATTGTGTTGACAGAAGATGCTTTGGGCAAATATGAAAAAACTAGGTTGGTCGATAATGATTTATGTAACCCTTCTCTCTTTTCAGCCTTATAATTGGAGATGTATATGAATTCTATTGATTCTTCGGGTCATGGTGTTAATCTACAGATCAAGCCCAAGTTCTGTCCCCTGTAGAGGTCTACAATTCTAAAATTATGGGATTTACCTGTGTTCAGCACCACAGGTTAAGCCATGCGATGTAACAAGTTCATCATCAGTAGATTACATTATAGTTTGTTGTGGCCCGATAAGGAGTACCCTATCCATGTGGAGGATATTCATCATCTCTTTGGATTATCCATGCATGGTCTAGATGTTAATTGCCTTCCAAAGTGTTCGAAGTGCGTCAAGAAGAAAGGGGATGCCAATTTGTATGAGAAATATGACACTGAACGAAAAGGTCAAGGAGCTGTCATCGACAAGATAAATGATGATACAATGAAATTCACCTATTATATTATTTTTGGAAAACTTATGCGACATTATACAAAGGAAAAATGCATGCTAGATGAAATATTTGTTGCAAAAGCTTGTAACTAAATTGGTGCAACTATCTCTTGAACGAACTCTTTAAGGCCTGTGAGGATATTCATAAGTGGGCGACTTATTTCATTTATGGATACCCAGTCGTTGCCCTTCCAATGTCAAAATGTTATGCTCCACAAGGTCGATACGTATATAAACTATCAGATGGTGAAACCCATGCCTTTGCATATAAGTCGTGGAGGACTTCAATAGATGTTACTAATAGAGAGTTCAATGAGGAGGCATTTGATAAATGGCACACTAAAATGCTCGATGTTACTCAAATTAAGCTTCAAGTGCCTAAGAATCTTGGATAAATATGCAACGCAAAAGTGGTTTGGTATCAGTCATGGGAATACCTATGTTCGCCCTAAGGTTGTTCATGCAGGCACATTCAAGATGAATCCCCTACCTTATTATATGTATGAAGAAATGTTCCATGATGAAGTACTTTCTTGGCCAAGAATCCAATGTATGAAGAAGGACAACGGAGTCATCTATTCTCTTCAGGCGTTCAGTCCCGACGTTCGAGTTTTGATGTGCCATCGTCCTCTAACAAGCACACAATTGATCCTGGGCATGACTTCCAACCCATGATGAATAAGTTGCAAGAGTGTGTATCTTCTATTCATAACACCATGTCAGGTTCCCTTGAAAGTTTCGTTGTTTCTACTTCTCAGATACTTGATGTCGTTCCATTTATTGGTAAGTTGTTTAATCATTCTTCTCTTCCACTCACTTCTATAAGTCCCATATCGTCATCACCCCCTACCATAGTAGACTCTGAGCCCTCTACTATTGATTCCATCTCTCTTGCACGCATTGTTTCTAAGCCCCCAAAACTTATTGTTGGTTCTTCTATTGTTAATCTCTCAGATGATGAGCATGAATATTTTGTTGAGCCTACTAAAATTATTGAAGAACAACAATTCCCTTCCCCTAATCAATCTCCTATGCATCCCCCTTGCTCATCACCCCATATTGCGTCACCATCCACAACCATTTTTTATCACCCTGACCCTTGAACCAACACTGGAGGTATTGCTGACATGGAGGTTGAGTCAAACCCCAAAGATACAACACACATAGAGTAGACTACAACTGAACCCGAGTTGCATATAGAAGTAGTCATTATACCACCTATGCAATGTTCGTCCATGTCATAGTTGTTAGAAAAAATACCGAGAGGGGGGAGGGTGAATCAATATTTTACACACTTTCAATTTCAATTTCTTATTTTGATTATTATACACGACTATTGTAAAGGAAACCAGCGTATCTACGTGACTATTACTATAGGAACCCACGTATATCTAGATAACTTATCTGATCATATGTACAACATTAATCAGTGCATTATTATTCTATTATTCATTAATTAAATAGTAAGTATGAGCAGTTATGAAGCAGATAGAACATAAACACACACAACCATACGAACACCAGGATTTTTTAGGTGGAAACCCAATTGTTAATCTAGGTTGTCATTGATGTCAATCATGGCAATGGCCGGGATGACAAATATTCTTGAAGATGCCAGAGGATGACTACAACTCTTGTTTAAGTTGTCAAGACACAAATGAAGTGTCAATCATGTATCTTGATGATCATAATGAAAGACTACCATATCACTGTACTTGATGAAGGTCTAGAAGACATGCATTGGATGACTGGACTATGATGACATGTCTATGATAAAAGACTACATGATGACTTATGTGGACCACACTTGATGATTTGATGACAAACCTCCAATGATGTGAAGTTTGATGTCCTTACCTCCGGTGATCCTAATAATGAAGACTACATAATGATGGTGACCCTATGTTGAAGAAGATAAGGTGATGAAGAAGGAAATCAAGGACATGATGATGGTGACTCTATGTTGAAGAAGGCAAGTACATGATTATGAAGACAATCAATGAAGAAATCAAACCATGAAGAAGCCCAACACTTAGACATTCTGCTCTACCTCCATTTCTACACTAATAAATAATCAACCACATTAAAAAAAAAAAATTGCTACCTTAGAGGCAAAATTCCTTTATGACACCTACACCATCTTGAAGAGCATAATTTTGCCTTTCCAACAAGCTATTACTCAGCCCGAAACTCCAAGCGGTTTAAAAGTTATTGATTTTACAAGTTAATGGTGTAATTCTGGTCAGTGAGCCGAGCTTATCCATCAAGGACATGTTGGCCTCATTTAGGGACACATCCATTTGTTTCTACACCTAAAGAAGGGTATATATATGCACAAGAAGCTCGACATTTTCACCAACTCTTGCAATTTCGGACTGTGGAAAAGAACAAGGACGAAAAGTTCACATCTTGTGAACTTGCACCAAGGTTAAGGGCAGTACGAGGAGAAAAGGACAGTGCAGGACGAAGCTTACCCACAATAGAGATTGCAGACTTATGGTTAAAAACTTTGTAGCAACAGGAGTGCGGTTTAGGGCTGAGTTGTAGCAAAATTTGCAGGCTTGTGACAACGTTTATTTGCGGACTTGTGACAGTGTTTATTGCAGTGACAGTGCTATCTGAAGGGTTGTGATAGCATTATTGGAGACTTGTTACAGTGCTGATTGGAGGCTAGTAACAACAGCATAAGTGCAGGCTAGTGTGATGAAAATCCTTGACAATGCTACCTTAACAAGACTGCAAACAAGTGCCCTTGACTGCATTTTTTCTGGACAGTGCTACCTTGGCTTGGGTGTCCTCTTCTGCTGTTCTATTCATTGAATTGTGGGCAGAATAAGGACAACAAGGATTGTGGGCTACAATAGAGGTGAATTGACAAGGTGACCTCATGGATAAAAGGGATACCTCATGTATATCTCTTGTATAAGAAAGTGGCCTACTCACACTTGGAAGAAGTTCTTTGGAGGATGGTTATCTTTGAGCATTGTGACTAAGAGTTTGTTGAAGTAGCCTATTTGAAAGTAATCTTGAAGACATCTTGGAATTGTCCCTTGAGTAATTCTCAAGCACACTTGATCACCTTAGAAGTAGATATGAAGAGTCCGACCTTGGAGAAGGACACTTAAAGAATTGTTTGGTGCAGAACTTGGTGCAGTTCATTAAAGTCACATTGACGTGTTGTATTGAAGATCATAATGCAGTGTTGATGTCATGATGAGGTAATTTGAAGAGATTGTTTGGGTATTATGAAGAACAGTGGTGACACCTTCCGTATGAAAAGGTTGTCATTGATGATGTGACGATGTTGACGGTGCTGGACCCGCCAACATTCAGGGGATCACCTCAGTATGAAGTCCCAACTAGACCTCACACCGTTTAGTGTGGGAGTCCCATCCAGTATGATGATCCGGTTGCCATTGTCTTAAGGATTTGCCTCAACTCTTGCTTGTCAGCACAGGAGAGTGGTTCGCTTTGTCTTCGAGAAGTGAGGTTCGCGTGCCTGGTGAGTGTAAGTGTACTTGTGTCAATGGTTCTTTCATTGTGAGGGGAAAAAGGTGAAGGTGAGTTCCAGGTTGAAAGGGATTAGTCCCATATCAGTTAGGAACACACAACACAAAGGACATACACAGCTTCTGGTGGAGCAGTCCACTCGGATGCGACATTCACAACATACAAGGTAAGATAACACGTACAACACTCACGGATCAGTCTGAACGAGTGCAATGGTTGTTACAGCAAGGTTCATGTGAAAGGTCCGTCTGATGTCCGACAGAGCAGTCGACACGGACGGGACAACATTAGCAACATATACAACACATTTCCGTTAATAGATTATGCATTACAACAAATGAATCAGTTCAGATGTACAACACAGGTTAAAGCAACATGCATTACAAGTGTTAAAGATCAGTCTCTGAATTAAGCAAAGGTTCCAAGACACATCGTTACACCATACATCACTAACCCCGTTAGCGGGGCGTTGGAGCCACTACTTACTCCTCAAAGAAAAGATTACAGACTCTCTTGGCTATGTGGGAGGAGCTGAGGTGAAAAGTCCTTTCATGTACAAATGAGGGGGGTATTTATAGCCAAGGGTGAAACTGACCCTTGTGGCTGTTCGACTACCCTCATGACTGTTCGACTTCCATGACTTTTCGACTTACATGACTCTATGTTCAACAAGTGGGTCCCTTGGACTTCCACGTTACATCACATTGATTGACAACAAGCCCATAGTGGAGATGTGGGCAACATGACTCATGACTTAACTCGACATGATTTGACATGACAATGCTGGTACATTCGTGCTACTACTGGAGTGCATGTCGAGCTACAGTGTTGCTAAGTGATGGATGTCTTTATGGTGTATCATAGCTTCACCTCCACATGGCGAAGTGCATGGAGTCTTCGATGGGCTTTGGTTCGCTTGATGAAGCTTTAGCATGTTGTTCCTTGCTTTCACGCTGGAAGGCTTGACAGGCTCACTTGTTCACGAAGGTGCATGTTCGTCGCGTTCGTTCGCTTCGCATGCTTCGTTCATTCGTCCGTTGGTGAACCTATCCATTTGCATGTCCTCCCTTCGTTCATCCCGTTTGTCGTCTTGACATGTTTGTTGGTGTACCTATACCTGTAGTCACTTATGACGAGACGACATCAAATCCAAAACCTCCTAGTCTACCATGACACATGATCATTCGAATGCAGGTGACTGGGAGAGGCAACAGGGCTGTGATGCAGGATGATGGCTCCAGGCAACAACTGATGGAAACTGCGCAAGAGTAACTGAGAGATGGAGACAAACAATCTGAGTTGATAGTGACTGTCTGCAAGGTCTAGCTCTGTTGGGAGGCAAAATTGCGCAAATTTTGGGAGGAACAGTCCGGGCTGCAGGAGGGCAAGGCAGACATGCTCTGCGCATTTTCCGGAACGAATAGTCAGTTGGGGTTGGACAATCATATTTGCGCAGTTTTCCAGAGGAACGGGCCGGGTTGCATGAAGGGTCAGCAAGCAGGGATTGCGCAGTTTTTCTGGGGAACTGCCCGGAGACTGGCAGCTAGAACTGCGTAATTCCCAGAGGGAACTGCCAGTTGGCTGCTGGGGTCACTGGCAGCTAGAACTGCGCAATTCCCAGAGGGAACTGCCAGTTGGCTGTTGGGGTCACTGGAAGCCAGAATTGCACAATTCCCAGAGGGAATTGCCAGTTGGCTGCTGGGGTCACTGGCAGCAGAAACTGCACAATTCATGGAGGGAACAGGCAATCTGTTGTTGGCAGGGAAAACTGCACTAAGGCTGGAAGGTCGGCCTGTTGATCATCTCTGCACAATTTCTGAGCTGAGCTGACTAATGCGTAGAGGGAGGCCTGCTCATGAGCACTACGCAATTTCTGAGATGAACAGTCGGTCGACTGTCCGGGTAGCCAGCATGAGCGCTGCTTGATTTTCTTGAAGGCAGTGTAGTTTGAAAGAACTAGCTTGGTGCTTCTATGCTGTTCTGGTTGACAGTCGATCAAGTCGAAAGCGGGGTGATGGTCCAACTGTAAGAGGGGAGTCTGGTCGTTAGAACTTCAGCAAAAATGACTAAGTGTGTGAACAATCGAAAGATGCATAGGTGATCATATGAACACACACTCGCATGACTTGACGACGAAACGACCACAACATCCAAACACACAAGTTCAACATGACTGACCAACAGTGTAAGTGACAAGCGCGACACTCATGATTGATCGTTCATTCATCGAGACGACACTTGCGCAACAGTGAATGTGACTCCGTGTGTGAGTGCGACAGATGCTTTCATAGCGAACACAACAAGCACATACGAAGCAAAGACTTTGAGCATAACTAGAACATGGTCGCAAGCATGACTTAGACATTAGCATGCAGAGAATTGAATGCAATGAACAAGCAAGGAGGATGTAAAGACTCACACGAGTTCACAGAGTGAACCCGGGTGTGTGCAGTCATCAAGTGAAACCCTTCAAGGGAGGCTCATAAATTGGTGTAGGCCAAAATTTTGGAGGGTGATTGTAGCCGCTACAACAGACAATTAAGTGAAGGGATAACTGAAGATTAATAGGGCTCGGTGAAGAAGTTTTTGGGAGTTGTGACGTACAACCAAATATATCTTAGCAAAGTGAAGCCATAGGATTGGTGTCCTTGGAGTTGGTGCTCCTAAACTCAAGGTTGGTGCCTTGGATAGATAGGGTCGAAGCCCTAGAGGTCAGAGCCTCACTAAAGTCGAAGTTGGAGGTTGGCAACAAATATTGTACTCATTCATTTGTACTTGATTCAATTAATAAAAGCATTTATTCTTATCATTGTTCATCTTATGTTCTAAATATAAGTGATCTAACTGGTAGAAATAACAATTGAAAAGAAATATTGATTCACCCCCCTCTCAGTATTTCCAACAATTGGTATCAGAGCCATTACCTTCAATCAAAGCCTAACAGCTTGAAGGTTGATCATTATAACACCAATGGCAAAGCCAAGGAAGAAAATCTCCAATCCTCCTAAAGATGTGCCTCCTTCAACCACCGCAATTGAAGTCAATCAATTTGTGAAGGCTCCATTGTTCAATGGGAATTTTGATATATGGGAGGCAATAATGAGGAATTTCTTAAAGACTCAAGGCATTGAAGTCTGGAAGTTGGTGATTGCTGATAGCATGATGAATGGAGAATCCAAGGAACATAATACAAGAGCAATGAAAGCAATCTTCAATGGGCTACCTGATTCTATGAAGGCCAATTTTGAAAAATGTTCGTCAGCAAAAGGCATATAGGATAAAATTCATGATCTTCACTCAAAAGGAACGTTGACAATGATCTCTAGTCAAGAAAATGATGGAAAACAAAAAGGAAATCCAGAGCCCATCAAGGAAGTTGAAGATAAGAGTGATAACATCAAGGCTAAAGATGTTAGGTCCCTATAATACTAGTGATTCCCCCATTATTATTGTCATTGTAGCCCTTATTGTTATTGTTGTGCCCCTATTGTCCCCATATTGCTATTATTGTGCCCCATAGAAGCCCACTATTGTTATTGTTGTGCCCTTATATTATTATTGTTATGTCGACTTTGATTATATTGTGACCTCTTAGACTCCTATATATAGAAAGGAGGTTTTGTCATTGTATTGTCAAAGAATTATTCATTTGTGTAATGTAAAGTAGGTTTCCCCCCCGAAGAGGCTAATTTTGAAGTCATTGATCTATCTCTTCTTCTATTTTGTGAGCTGGTTACATAACATTTGGTATCAGAGCTTTGGATTCTAGGGTTTCGCTGCTCCAAACAGGTCATCGTGGAATTTTCGCTATAATTTTTTTCTACGACGTTTCAGAAGCGGAAATTAAAACCCATTTGAGCCTAAATTTTGATAAACCTCGGATCCGAATTTTAGATCTTTTCTCGCTATATTTTCGGAGATAGGATCCAAGGAAGTTAGGGTTTTTGCAGGCTCCCAAATTATATCTCAAACAGGTGACTTGGGGAAAATCGTCATAACTTTCTCTCTGAGCATCAAATTGAAATTTCGTAAAAAGTTACAGAAAGAGGACGGCCTGTAGTTTTCTGTATATCGGTTTTAGGTCCTAAGGTCAAAACAATGACACATGGCACTTTGTACAAGTTCGCTCTACTGAACCAGTCTATAATCAGGTCATCGTGGGAGATTTGACATAACTCTTCCTTGGAGAATCCAATCTTGATCAGACTTGCGGGGTTGGAAAGAGGACTCAGAGGGCTACCGCAAGATGCAATTTCAGACCTTGGAGATCCAAAATTACAGAGATACAACAGATTCAATATCGAGCTCCTACAAAGTGAAAAAAGGTGTGTAGTTTTTTCTTAAATTTTGCATAAGTTTGGTTTGAAAAATTAGTTTGAAGGAATTCAAAGGGCATAGTGAAGCATTATTATCATTAATTGATGCCTCGAAGAAAGAAAATGGAAACACCTAGTAAGCAACCTGAAATCTCTAGCATGACTCATGAAGAAGAGGAAGAAATGCAACATGATATATCAAAATTACGAGACCAACTGCAACAAAATTCACTCTCACAAAAAATAATAGAAGCTAAGATTGATAGTTTAAAGAAAGGCGTGGAAGCTAAGATGGATGGCGTAGAAGCTAAGATGGATGGTTTAAAGAAGGACGTGGAAGCTAAGATGGATGGTATAGAAGAAAAAATTTGAAGTCAAGCGTGGAAGCTAAGATGGATGGTATAGAAGAAAAACTTAAAGGCAACATGGAAAATTTGAAGACAGATTTGACAAATTTGCTACAAGAAATGCTTAATAAAGGCGAAAGGGTAGTAAAGGAAACTCATGAGGAGAACAAAAGAAATGTTAATCATGATTTCATAGACTCTAATGGTGGATTGAAGACCCACCATGTTCCAAAGATCGATATAAGGAAGTTTGATGGCAAGGATTCTGTAACATGGATACTACAGATGGAGCAATATTTCGATCTCCATAATGTTCAAAACACACAAAAGGTACGCATTGCAATTTTATATTTGGAACCAAATCAGTTTGTATGGTATCGATGACTTTGCTCTCGTAAACAAATTGTCACTTGGGCAATTTTTAGTATTTACGAAAGAAATGATAACACATTATGAGGATATAAAAAGAAACATTTTTTTTAGCCAATTGATAAATCTCAAACAAAATTGTTCAATAAAGGAGCACATTGAGGACTTCCAAAAATTGAATATAAGGGTAAAGGATATTCTAGAGGAGCATAGGATTGATGTGTTCATAGGGACTTTAAAGGATAACATCCAACAAGAGGTTCACCTTTGGGAACCTGATTCATTGGAGAAGGCATTCAGGTTGGCAAGAAAAATGGAAAGCAAAACTATGGCAACAAGGAAGCCTACCACTCACAACTATAAAGATGGAAGTGTTGTTGCCCCTAGCCTTCCACAACTAACAAGGTTGACACTACAACAATTGGAAAAAAAAGAGCAAAAGGGCTTTGTTACAATAGTGATAGCAAATACACTAAAGGTCATAAGTGTGATGAGAAGAAATTATTTTACATAGATTGTGAAGAGGAGGAATAAAATGAACAAGAAACGTCAAAAGAAGAGGATATACACTAGGAACAAACCCTAGAGAAAGAAGAAATGTATCTAACCATATCTTGTAATGCATTGGCCGGAATTACCACTCCTCAAACTATCAATATAGAAGGACATATCAAGAAGAAAAATGTAATAGTGTTGATTGATTCAGGAAGTAACCAAAATTTTATACATTGTAAGATAGCCAAGGAATTGAATTACTTCCTATATCCAGCACCAGAGTGTCAAGTGATGGTTGCAAGTGGAGGAACCATAAATTGCTTTGGAAAGTGCCATAATATCAAGCTATCCATGGGAGAATATGTATTGAATAGCCCAATGCTTTCCATTCTAATGGGTGGTGCTGATGTTGTACTAGGAGTCCAATGGTTACAATCCTTGAGTACAATAGCTTTTAATTTTCAAGAACTTTTAATGAAATTTTCTTCGAAAGGAAAGGAAGTTGAATAAAGGGGTATCACAGGGAAACTGGGAAAGATAATCAACTCTAACGGAATGGCAAAGCTTCTAAAGAAAGAACAATAAGGCGTAATTGCACAATTATGTTCGCTAGAGGTTCCCACATCGAAATCATCTATTTCTCCAGATCTCCAAAAAGTCTTGGACAATCATTCCAAGGTATTTGAGACTCTCAAAGGCCTCTCACCTTTCGTGATCATGATCATGCTATTCATTTGATTCCAGGAAGTGTTCCTCCAAACATCAGGCCTTACAGATATCCCTATGCCCAAAAGAGTGAAATTGAGCGTATGGTTGCAGAAATGCTAGAGGTTGGTATAATTCAACCTAGTCAAAGTTCTTTCTCTGCTGCAGTAGTATTGGTGCACAAAAAGGATGGGTCATGTCGCATGTATCTAGATTATGGGGAGCTCAACAAGCTCACTATTAAAGATAAATTTCCCATTCCTATCATTGATGAATTATTGGATGAAATGCATGGATCAATTTACTTCACCAAGTTGGATCTTCGTTCGGGATATCATCAAATCAGAATGAAGACCGAAGACATTCCAAAAACAACATTTAGAACTCATGAGGGTCATTATGAATTTTTGGTCATGCTTTTTGGCCTTACCAATGCACCTTCTACATTTCAAGGTTTGATGAATTCCATTTTCAAACCCTTCCTTAGAAAATTTGTGTTATTATTTTTTGATGATATACTAATCTATAACAAGTCTTGGAAGGATCATGTTCAACATGTTGACAGGGTGCTCAAACTATTGGACGAGAAACAATTATATGCAAAAAGCTCCAAATGTTTCTTTGGAGTACAAGAGGTGGAATATCTGGGTCATATTGTATCTCATGAAGGTGTGAAGATAGACCCTAGCAAAATTAAAGCCATTAAGGAATGGAAAATCCCCACACCCATAAAGCATCCGTGAGGATTTCTCGAGTTGACAGGGTATTATGGCAAGTTTGTTAAGAATGATGGGCGAATAACAGCACCTCTAACAACATTATTAGAGTACTGTTAGAGGACAGTTAGAAGGACTGTTAGAGGACAATTAGAAGGACTATTAGAGGACAGTTAGAAGGATTGTTAGAGGGTTGTTAGAGGCAGTTAAGGAGGACTGTTAGAGCACTGTCATAAGCAATTGTTCGTTGCTGTCCTAGAGAAGCTCTCCGCTGCCTAAATATGAAATAAGCCTAACTGTTGTCCTAAGCTTGGATGAGGTACATTTGGGAGCAACTGTCATTATGGGCTAAGCTGCTAACTATAGCCTAGCTACTTTGCTAGGCTGCAAGCCATTGAAAGCAACTAAGGCTGGTATGCATTTGCAGCAAGAACATGATGATGGTGTATTACAGTATACATGTTGCAGCACTATGGTGATAAATGGTGTAGCACAATAGATGCAGTCTGGTGCAGCACAATGGTACAACATGATGATGATGGGCATGGATGTATAACAGCAACACAATGCATTGCAACAACGTGTTGATGATGGGCACAACATGATGATGAGGTACTGCTTAGTGATGATTGCAGCATAGTGATGAGAGCAACTCAGTGATTGGATGCAGCACAGTGTCAGGTGCAGCATGATGATGAGGTGCAACACAGTGATGAGTGTAGCATGGTGATGGAGTCACCTTGGAAGATCAATTGAAGCAGTATGCCTTCACCTGAGATCAGATCAACTACCTCATTATGTTATCTTCATGGTGAAGATCTCTGCTCTTATTTAGTCAAAATGTTGACTTCTGATGTATATCACTCTCTCTCTGTCGAACTATTGAAGAACATAAGAAGAATTGATCAAGGGTTTCCCCACATTGGGGTTTGTCCCTGGCTGGCGCCACATCTTGTGTCCTCTTGTCTTGGCTTGTTTTCTGTGATTTATATTTATGTTCTATCTGCATTTCACTATCGTGCTAAATGTGATTGCTAATCTGGAATTAATATTGAGCTAATATGGAAAATTGAAGTAAATTTGCTCTCAGCATAGAGCATACCTAAAATTAATAGTAGGGCAAACAGTCTGCCCATTTAAAAAGCTTCTTCCGTCCCTGGGTATGGTATGTGGTGGAGGAAAATTCGAGGCTAAGGGATGTTGTTACCAAAGGCATTAGGCCTGAGAAAGATGATCTGTTATGTGGTGGTGGGTATGCTATTATATAAGCAATGAAAAATATAATAGCATACCCACCACCACATACCAGATCATCTTCCTCAGGCCTAACGCCTTTGGTAACATCACTTAGCCTGCGATTCTCCTCCTCCAGAAAAGCACAACGTTCTCTCATGAAGCACAAACATCCCTTGATGGACTTCAGATCGCGCTCTAGGAATTTGACTTTGGAAGCCATGGCCATTGCCAACTATTAACACAAGAAGAAAGTAAAGCTTTGGCAAAATAAAAATAAAAGGGAAAAATAAAAATAATAAAATAAAACCCATCAGGATTTGAGTCCAAGTCCGAGTCTGAGTTGACCCTCGATTCCAAGGCCAATTCCAAGTTTTAAAACATTGATTTTATATGCATGCCTTTGACCCTCATTTCAATTTCTTGTTGAGGGAAAAGAATAGATAAATTTGAGATCTGCTTTTACTGCCTCTATAAACCAGAATGTTAGAAGGATTTTCTGGATTTGAATCACCATACAGAGGAGATCGGTTGTTGGTAATGCTATTAATTTGACCTTGATCATCACATTAACCATTAGGGGATCGGTTGTTGGTAATACTTGGAATTGATCACAATCCCCCCCATTTTACCTTGTGTGGATAAATTGGTATAGAAGTCTGCTTGTTTTTTGAGGCTACAGAGAACATGATAAAACTCCATGATTGAAATGGATTTTAAGACCATTCAAACCCTGTAGAATATTGTGCTTAGTTTAAAACCTTGAGTAGTGCCAGTCTGGAGATGCCTGATCATGTTTTTCAAGTCACTACTAATTATTAGTTTTTGAAGACTTAGGGAGCTACCCAAATTGACACCCTAGAGAAGAGCATAAGCTTCTGCGTCATTGTTAGAAGCTTGACCAAGACTCTAAACATAGGTAAATTCAATAGTTCCATTAGGACTGACGATTTCTGCAGCTACCACCTTAGGGTTTCGTTTGAACTTTGGAGGACCCGTCAAAACAAAGACTATATGAGTTCTTGGATTGCAGCCATTACCAAAATTTAAATAATTGAAGTGAAGCTGCCAACATGATCAAGGACTAAAAGAGCCAGATACAGAAGACCGAATATTAAATTGATTGTACCATATTTCCTCGACTTGGTCCAATCTTTGCGGAGTGAAGAGTTTGAGCTGACGAGTATTAGGGTGTTTCACCAATAAAGGAGCTTCCTTGATTGCAATAGACTTAGAGGGTGAACAAACATACTGAAAGCTCGATTTCAAGGGAGCGAAATTCTCCGGAACACAAGTTTTGGCAAAGTAAACCATACTTATTTAAATAAAGGCTTATCTGGAATAAGTCAAACTTGTGCCACCTATCAAACAAATGCAACCAAGATGATGGCTGTTGAATCTGTGACCAATACCTTGCAGTATCCTATTCCAAACCAAACTTGTGTAGCCACACTCCATGAAAATGTGGACATTCGATTCACTGGAGGAGAAGCAAAGGACACATCTTGAAGGTCCATGCAATGTGCTTCAGAGTTTCAAATTTTTATGTTTGATAGTCTTATGTGAAAACCCACAGAGGAAGATGCAGAGCGAAGCTGAAGTTTCTGGAGGTAAAATACCTCAGTGCGACGGCGGTCCGCTGGATGCGGAATGGCGATGCTCCGTCTGCTGGATGGGAAATGGCGATGGGAGTCGCTTGCTCTGCTGGGTTCGATTCGCAGGTGGAGTGCGGGCGGAGGAGGCGAGGATGGCGGGAGAAAACAGAATGTTGAACGTGCGCAGATGGTATGCCCGAATGTTTGAACGAGCCAGCATGGCAGCAAAAGTAAATGCCAGCATGGCGACGGGCGGGATCCTCCCCTCGTTAAATCGGCATGCGCAACAACCTTGGGATGTCAAATCCGCTATGTCAAATGGCCGCATAGAGGCATTATACAGCCAGCTCATTAAATATTGGTTGCCATTATACACAATAATTTATTGTCTTCGTTACTGTGTTTACAGTTATACTCAGAGTTCTTTATCGTAATTCAAGAGTTCATTTGCCAGATTAAGTTGTCGGCCCTTAGTTTGTGAACTTTTCGGTGAATCTTTTTGCCACTGGAGGATTAATGTCAACTCCGCGTTTCAGAATTTAATGGGTAAACATCACAGCTCCGCGTTGTTTATTTTTCTGTTACAATTATCATATGGAAGTACATTAGCCGGGTTTAGATTTTATAGTTTTTGATGCAGGCACCTGGGTTTTATTTTTCTTGCTGAAAATCAAACGGCCGCTACCGTAGCCGGTCTCCGCTTTTGTCTTACAGAGAGTTTTTACCCATTCGTTTGGCCCCAGTCGTGGCTTTCCTTGCTTACTTGGAGAGCTGCTCAGGTAATCTAGTTTACATTCTCTCTCTTTTCATATTCGTCTTTTATGGTAAATTTTATGACTGGGTTTTTAAAATTAAAAAACCCCTAAACCACCCTACCAGAGTCGGCCCTTTAAACTTCTTCAGAATCAATGAAGTAGTTTTCAGCTACTCATTTATCATTAGGACAGTACTGTGTTAATTTTAGGTATGTTCTATGCTTAGAGCAATTTATTGCAATTTTCACAGTTAGCTCAATATCTTTTCCAGAGTAGCAATCACATCAGCGTTAAAGTAAATTGCAGATAGAACATAAACATAGATCACAGAAGACAAACCAAGACAAAAGGACACAAGATGTGGCACTAGACAGGGACAAACCCCAATGTGGGGAAACCCTTGATCAATTCTTCTTGTATGTTCTTCAATAGTTCAGCAGAGAGATAGTACATTTACAACAGAAGTCAACACTTTGACTTATCTTAAATAAGAGCATAGATCATCTCTAAGAAGATGATACATGAGATAGCTGAACTCAGTTGAAGACATGTTGCTTCAACTGATTCTACAAAATGACTCCTTCACCTATCATTGTGCTGCACCTCGTCATCAAGCTGCACCACGCTACACCCATCATCACTATGCTGGACCCCATGACCACGCTGCACACATCATACTACTGTGCCTTATGTTGCCACAACTGTCCCATGTGCCATCGTTGCGCCATGCTGCCACAACTGTCCCGTGTGCCATTGCGGCACCATGCTACCACAACGGTCCCATGTGTCATTGCTGCACCATGCTACCACAGCTGTCCCATGTGCCATAGCTGTACCATGCTAGCCACTGCTGTCCCACTATTAGTCATCCATTGCTGCTCCTATGATTGCTTGTCGTCCCACTCTTTAGCATGTTGTGCCATGTCATAGCTTGCTGTCCCAAGTACCAAGCTCCAGCGAGCACTATGTCCTTGCTGTCCCATCTACCTTGCTGCCAACACACCATACAAACGCTGTTGTTTGTTACTTTATTACAGCTGTAATTTCTGGGACTGGTTAGGGCACACAACAGTCCATAACCGTCTTCAAATCTTGGCCCAGAATTGCCCTTACTGCAGCCTATGCTAGTAAGGCTTCTCTCCACTTGTGCTACTGTTCTGGGCACTATACAGCCCCAAACACTTCCATGTTGTCCCTGTTTTGAAGTGGTTAGGCCTGCGGCCTACCACAGTCCTTGCTGTCACCTACAACCCTCTTCAAAACAATGTTCCTTACCTTGTTTGCTGCCCAACAGACCTACGTTTAGCCTTGAACACATTCAGCCTTCTTGCTGTAGCAACCAACCCTCAAAACTGATCCTAGAAGGCTCCACGCTGCCTTCTTTTCCTCGCTGGAATGTTGCCTTAGCTGCAGCCTAGCAAGGTCCCTTTACCCAACCTGTTACAAGAGAACAGACCTCAAAACATCCACGACTTGGCCTCCTTAATCTCCTCTATATCACGTTGTCCCAGAATCTCCTTTAGGACAACACTTAGGCCTCTCCTCCATCACTGCGTTAGGAGTTAGGGCATCACTTCTAGGTCATGCGTAGATTATCTAGGACTGCGGCTAGGTCATGCGTAGATCATGCTAGGGCTCCTTTCTTACTGCGTCTAGGACTTCTAGAGACCAAGGCAGCGAGTAGCCCTCCTTCTTGACTGCATCTAGGGCTCATACTAGGGCTCCTTACCTTCTACGTTTAGGGCTTCCTCTCTTGGATTTCTCTTCCACTAAAACCCAGAACAAGTGGAGAGAAATCAAGAGTGAAGTGTGTGTAAAAATGACCATCAAGTCACCTCTTTTTATACTAAAACGTTGAGCACATGACCTTGACGAATTGTCTTAAAACACAAATAAATTCATAACTCCATGAATACTTATCGGAATCGGATGATCCTTAGATCAATCCTACACCTCTCGATGAGAGGGATCCAAGAAAAATGTCAGCGGCCCTAAATAAGATGACCCACATGGAGTTTGGCCCTAGTTGCCAATTTTAACATACCAGTACCGTAAGCTCCTCTATTTGACAGGAGTTTATATATAGTTCGATTACATTACTGTTATGTTTCAATTGTATAATCCCATTTATTTATTTAGTAATAAATTGTTCTCTTCAAGTTCTAATTTAGGAATTATCACAAGGCATTTAAAAACCCTAACCGAATTCTTTCAGTTATTTACATAAAGTTCTCTATTTCTTCTGTTTTCTAGGTTGAATTAAATCCACGATTTATTTTTATTTTTATTTTCTAATATAATCATTGTTTTTCTATTACACCGTAGCGACACATCACATGGTTTAAGAAGTTCCTTTCAGGTCAATATTCCTCTGTTTATCTTTCTGCATTCTATTAATTTAGCCAGTCCACTTATATTTTTTTTTCCAGAGAAAAAATCAAACTTTCTATTAAGGCAATAAAAAGTTAAATAGTGTATGCACTGAAGCATTCGATATACTGTATGTTCATCACAAAACATAGTGTAAAGTTGGGCTGGTAAGCAAATAACAATATTCTCCCACCCCAATATATGCAAAAAAAATGCTGATTCAATTTCCCGGGCCTCCTCATATGTGAGGAAAACAACCCAAACAGGGAACAAATCAGTTACTGTCATGTTGCAAAAGTTAAAAAAAACATAGTAAAGCATAGGGGTTTTATTTGTTTCTTTAAAAATCCCTGTTTACATCTCGATAAAAAACAGAGTATAGTTTCATACTGAGGACCATAAAAAAACACAAAGAAACTGGAAAATGAGCTTCAAAGCACAAACGGTGGCTGATCTGACACACAGATCATATCTAGTTTTGTTTCTTTTATGCTCCAGACGTCCACAGCTTGTTGTAAACCCTCCTTAGATAGGAGGTCTGCGACAGTTCCATTCCCTGTAAATATGGCACACAGTAATAGAATTAAAATGTTGTTTCAAATTTAACACTTCTTCTAACAAGGGACTCAACATATAGTTTTGACATCTGAATTCTCCATTAAACCATTTGATAACATTCTGAGAGTCACCGAAAATTTGAACCGATCTCAAACCTAGGTGTATAAGCGACCATAGTAATAGTTTTAAGGTTTGGAGTTCAACATAATTGTTGGTTCTTGCTCCAAGGCCCATTGAGGCTTTTAAGTTTTTTTTGTGCATTTGTATGGATTACTATTCCTGCCCCACATATATTCCGATGATCAGAGGCACCATCAAAATATGCCCAAGGGATATCTCCCCTGATCTGTTCCTCCCTAATACCCCTCTTTTGTTTTTGGATTTGGTAAGGGGATGCTCTCATAAATTGAAGCGCATTCAATCACAATGTGTTGATGTGATGGTTCCAACTCCTCTAATATACTCCTATTCTGGGCCAGCCAAGTGCCCCACGATATTATTAAGGGTAAATTTTTCAGAATTTTCTCCTGAGTGTCATTCCACCATTTTTGCAACACTTCTTTAATAATTTCTCCACCCCACCTCTGGGATTTCTCTATCAACCTCAAAGTCTCGTCCCATACTCTTTTGTTGAAAGGACACTTTAGGAACAAATGTTGCACCGACTCCTCTTCTTTCTTACACAACGAGCACCAGCTTGGTCCCATCTTATTTATTTTCTGAAGATTATCCCATGTTGGTACTTTATTCCTTAGAATACACCAAAATAACAGTCTTGCTTTAGCTGGGCATTTTAATTTCTAGATGGATTTATACCACCACTCCGACTCGGCCCATCCTTTCTTTGACATTAGATAGTTGTATCCATACTTTGGTGAGTATTTTCCTGTGGGTGCATGAACCCATCTCAGCTTGTCTGGACGATTTCTGAGGTGTACATTCGATCTCTAAAGTTCCTTGATAAAATTCTGCCATTCCTCAAACCATTGGGGCTCTAGATGCAGATCCCCCCCTGTAAGCCAGGCTTGATGCCAGATTGTTGATTGTCCTACCTTCTCTATTTGGCACATGTTATAAACCCCTCTTGATTTCAAATGGTCAATGATCTCCCGAGATAGGGCATATCCTTCATTGCATGCCACCCATGGATCCCGTCCCACCCTTATTTTCTCTCCATTCCCAACATGCTAGGAGAGCCCTTGTTTAATGATCTTGATCGAATCCAGTGTTGCTTTCCACACAACAGAGGCTTGGGGGTATCTCTTATCCGGCTTTCTGAGCCACTCATCCATTGGGATTGGATCAATATATTTCCTTTTGACCATCGACATCCATAGATTTTCCATTGATATAAGCCTCCATCCCAGTTTTGCTGCTAAAGATGGGGCGAAAGCTAAGAGGTCTTTTATACCCCACCCCCCATTCCTTTGGTCTTGCCACTTTCTCCCAAGCCACCCATGGGAGAACTGAGTCCTCTTTTGAACCGGCCCACAAGAATCTGCTGCATACTTTCCTTACCCTCGCAAGAATTCCTTTGGGAACCCATGTTAAGGCAGTCCAGTAAACCGGGATTGCCATGAGCACTGACTTAATCAATACCAACCTTCCTGCTCTCGATAACCATTTGTAGCTCCAGTGTTTTACCCTGTTCTCAATTTTCGCCACCAACCAATACCAATCCTCTATCTTGTAAGTATCTGGCTTTAAATGGAACCCCAGATATTTGAAACTGTCTGACATCCTCTTTTCCTCATAGGGAAGGTCCTCTGATATCCTTCTAATCTCTGCCCTTGAGAAACCTGTTGGAATTTCTAAGTCTAACTATTAGAAATCCTTCATGTACTTTCTGATTTATTTCTGTCTACTTGTTATGTTTAATTAACAAGTTATTTACCATGTAAATACTGAAAATACATAAAAGTACATGCTCAACACATTACAGATCATCAACTAAAGGAAAAACAAGCACACAAGTGACACCATTGTTTTTGGACTTATGTCCCCGGAAAAACCCAATGCGGGAAAATTGGTGCAACTATCTGAGGGTTTTATTTTTAAGTAGTTTCAGAATACAATCTGGGTGCCAAACTGGCTCACCCAACAGAGAATGATCTCGGCAGTAGTACCTCTCAGTCGGAGATAGATATTCTGGCTAAAACCCTGGATGAACAATCCCACAACTCTCAACTCCAATCTGCCCCACGAAATCTCTAGCGTCTGCCTCTAGGGACTGTGTCAGCCTCTCTGGCCTAGCGTCACCCCAACGTCACTCCAACTCGCCCTACGTCAGCCTATGTAGGCACTGCATCAGCCTCTAGAGCCTCTGCGTCACCCACGCTGGCTCTCTCTAGCACTACACAACTCCTGGCTGGCTCTGCGTCCCTTTCTCCTGGCTTCTGCGCTGATGCTCCTGGTACCCTCTCTGTCTCTCTGCTTCTGTATTCACTGCCCCTCAGCTGCAACTCTGATCACTCCTTCGATTTCCTCAGCAAGCCCTGCCCCAGAAAATCGAATTCTTGATCAACTCGGTGTGTTCTCTAAGTGACCCTCAAGCCTCCTCTTATACTTTTCTCATCGACAATTCAACAGCGGAAATTAAGTCCCTAATCAACGACTAAGATTAACTCTGGCTTGATCCATGACTTTTGGACCCTTCTAACACAGTTTTATATTAATTCACATTAATATTTTATTTTCCCTAAATTTAGACTTAGGGACTCCATTAAAAATATTAATTATTTTAATATCTCCCAAACTGTTTAGAATCTGCCCAAACCATTTCTAGGTATTGGAGATGTCATGTGCTTTAGCCTCTCCACCAACTTTCGTGGCTAGAGCACATCCGATGCTACCCCAAATCAACACTCCCTCTTAGCGAGGACTATGCTCTAGTAATACTCCTTACTGAGCATCACCTTGATCATCCGGCATCTATCCTGGTGTTGATGCTAGGCCTGCTGCCCAACATCCTCTGTACTGCTGCATCATGTACTGCTACCCATGGCCTTGCCACTGCCACTGCTGCATCCGTACGACAACCCCTCATCATGCTGTGTCGTGCTGCCCATAGCATTGCCACTGCTAACTGCTGCACTGCAACTCAGTTATTGACAAGTAAGTAACTGATCTCCCAACTCTGACATCTCTGTTAGGCTAGAGACACCCACGATGCTGAAACTCCTTCTATCGCTGACAAGTGCTCCCTCTCTGACCTCTGCGCTGCTGCAACAACTCCATGCACCTCGCACTACTGCCTCATGTTGTCCTGGGACTCCTGCACTGTAGCTCCCTCTGTTGCTCCATCCGCATTTGTCTCTACTGACATCTGCCAGTACTGCTACTCCTCTTCGGGGCTCCCGTAGCAAGGTATAATCCAAGAGGCTAGGTACCTCGAGGATCCTGCCCCTCATCGCCTGTAGTCCATCTGACTACAGCTCGATGTCTCCCCACTTCCTCTCAAGTGGCGTGTGAGCACTCATGGCACAGTCATCATCTATCTCCACCTCCTTCTCCGCCCTTGCTGGTGTAGCCTTGGTCTTGGAGGCCTCTCCCTTGCTCTTCTTCCTTGGACACTGGCTCGCATAGTGACCCAGTTCCCCACAGTGGAAGCATTTGACCTTGGAGAGGTCCTTCTTCTTCCGTTTCTCCTACTTTCCCTCAGATGCTAGGGCAGCATCCTCCTCTTCCTCCTTCTTGATTCTAACCCCCTTGTTGCTGCTTCTTGCCTTGTTCAGCGTTCTGATCTCTTCTTGGCGAAGAGCCGCCCACGGTTCCTCCGAATTTAGAAGGGTAGACCTGCCCAGTATGCTCTGGACAAACACCTCCCAGTCTTTTGAGACTGCATTCAGGGCTGTCCTCACCATTAATTCTTGATC
This sequence comes from Pinus tabuliformis, assembly GCA_031772625.1. Taxonomy (NCBI): domain Eukaryota; kingdom Viridiplantae; phylum Streptophyta; class Pinopsida; order Pinales; family Pinaceae; genus Pinus; species Pinus tabuliformis. Next base: position 1,190,800,123 of record CM062809.1, read on the forward strand.
CGACGTGGCCCCTATGGAAGTCAGCTGATCTTGGATCTCCTTCAATCGACTGAGGAAGGTGTCGATCTGTTCTTCCTTCTGCATCTGGTATGACCGCAGCTGATTTTCTAGTAGCATCTTCCTCTGCACGGAAGTATGCTGATACAATTTTGTCAAGGCCTCCCACATCGCATTTGCCGTTTCCTTTTCAGCAATATGTGGTACTACATGGTCCTGTTATCACCCCAAGAAACTCTCCTAGGTTGTACTTCAGAGATGCTTGGGAACATTACAAACTCAACAAAAATGTTGGAAAAATGGTGGATGAATGAAAGAAATGCTGCATATTCAAGCTAGATAACCACTTCTACTATGCTTAACCCCAGACATGGGTGAACACCCCCAGACTACAAGGCTTTAGACCACCAATTATTCACAGTTTTAAAGAAAATGTGATGATGGAGAACACTGATCGCACCAGCAGATGCACAGAACCCTGTGATGGCCAGCTGCAACCAGTTAAAAGGTCTGTAAATATGTTTTCTAATACACAGACAGGATGACAACTCTCTGGCATTAAAATAACAGAAACTTGCAAACAAATTCAATGATACATGCTAAATCCTAACACAGAGGTGGGATGACAGCCCCTCTAATGCTAAACATTAACAGCGCATGAATAACTGCAAAACAGGCACAACCTGGAACAAGAAGAAGTGGAAAGTGAGCAATTAATAACAAAAGAAGCTTGTATTAGCTGGAAATGAAGACCAAAAGCTGCAGGTTACACAGTAGGTACAGTCTCCAGAAGTTGAAGCTTACAATAGAATAACACTCATCAACCTATTACATTCTGTCTTTTGGATATATATAGAGTCTGTTTACAAAATTGCGCTGCTAGGCTATATGTGGAGGTGTCTTAATGGACCACCAACCGCATTTACAATTAGATATGGTCTCTGATACAGTCTGCTGATTTTAATGGACGAAATCAGCCTTTTTAGATAGTCTGATGTCCTTCTCTGGCAGCTGGAGTGAATTATGGATTAAATTCCATGCCTGATAAATGCTCTTCACTACTCGAGGTTGTCCTGTTTGTCCTTCGGGTGTGCACTGCATTAAACACAGTAGTTGAAGCTTTAATTGTGTAGAGAGCAAGTAGATCGTCGCCTTCATCCTTCGGGTGAATAACACAGGTTAAAGGAATGAAGACTTCATGGCAGAGGCGGGCACAGGAGGAGATCAATTAATAGCCGTCGGATTCACAAATCAACGGCGGAGATTGAATTATGAAGGCTATCGGGAGGTGGACGATCGGGTTACTAAGGGCCATCGGATCATCGCTGGGCAGATCTGACGGTCATCGGGGGCTAGAGATGCGCGACAGTTAGCTGACGGGGAGACGTACAAGATTAGCGGTTTCGCGGGCGGGTGGTTTCCCCTCACCACTTATCGGGCGGCAGCGGTTTCCGTATCGCGAGGTGCGATACAATCAAATTATGACACGTGGCTGCCCAAAACCACCCCCCCACGGGCTATCGCGTGCGCAGGTCGCGCGATCGGGGGAAGCGTCAGCCGTCCGATCTGCGATGGACGGTCAGGCGGCGAGGAAAGTAAACGATGTTTAACGAGCGGGAAAAGGCGCGTAGACCGTTGGATCGCGGCGATCAACGGCTGCGGTTTCAAAGGTGACAGAGGGTAAATATGGGCGTGGTCTCGCGTGTTAAGCGCCCGGGCTGAATAAACATGAATTTACACGGGTTTAAACGGGTTATCGGGCTTTACAGTGTTTAAACAAAAACACCCGGGAACCGGGAAAAGAGCTATGCAGAGTTTAAAAAAAATAAAATAGAGGTGGTGGGGTAAAAATGAATTAAGCAGGGGAATATGGATAAGGCGATGAATGAAGAGGTTTTAGGAGGAAAACAAAGATTAAGGGGTTACGAGGGAGAATAAGGAAAATGAAGGGGAAAGAGAAATCCATTGCTGCGAACCTTTTGAAAGCACAACTAGCACTGGCAAACCTGCTTTGACCCTCCACTGATTAAAATTGTAGCAAAGCTAACACTGGCTCCTTCTGGGGATGAGATCCTCTCTGTGAGGTTTCAAGAACCTGCAGACCATTGCCTTCATACAAAACCAGCTTAAAAACAATTGCCTAGTATTTCATTGGGCACGGAGTCAAACCAAGTCTATGCTCTAAAAACTGGACAAGAAACTGTTTACAATCATTAAAGCCTGAAAACTCAAAACTTCAAAAACTGCCCATCTGTTTGGCCATCAAAATTGCTGTCTGTCATCCGGTTCATCATATATCAGCAAGACAGGATTTATTTGATCATCTACCTCAAACAATTTAGGACATTTGAGCTTAAAAGGTAGATATTGATCAACTTTCATTTCCCCTCTGTGTATTTTCCTCCTTGGATGTTCTTTAGAGGAGCCTTTGTACACCCGCTGAATAATCATGGCTGCTGTGTACCTGTTTTTATCTTCTGTGGTCTGCACAATAAATATGAATGGTGTACCAATATGTTCATGTGTGGAGGACACAGAGACATTATCGGCTCTTGAATCTTTGTTTGAACAATCTTCATCCAAGAAGGAATTCCAAGACTACACATCCGCTTCCTCTGTCATCTAATAAGCTGCCCTTTTATTCTGTGTGGAGGCCACCTGAGCAGGTTTTCGAAAATCAAAACTGAGGTGATCAGTCTCAGCCTTGAGAACGGAGCTATTTCCTGCCTCAGTGTTCAAGGGGCAACTTTGAGGGATTTTTACTTGAGCAGACAGAGAAACAAAAGATAATGGAGAGCTTTCCTCTCCCTTATTGATCACTGCACTGGGAATAATAGCAGGTTGTTCAACTTGCAGATCTGCATAGCCATTAGAAGATGTGCTGGCCTTAGGCTCGAATTCTTGGAGGAAGGGATCTGCTGTTGGCTGCCATTGCTGGTCAACTTGTTGTTCTGCAGCTACAACAAATTGCTGAGCAATGCCTTTGGATATTGCTTTCTCATAAGCAGCCCTTGTTAGGAAAGGAGCACCTTCCAAAACATGGGCCTCCTCCTGATGCTGCACTTCTACCATGACTATATTTTGACAAAGGGTCTTCACCCTTTGATCTTCGTTTGCATCCCTGTTTCTCTGCAAAATCTGCAATTGTTCCTGTGTTCCTCTACATGGATATGGAGTTGGAAAAGAAAAGGAACAATGAGCTCCTGCCTCATCAAAATGTTGCTCAGCCTTTAGCTTGGAAACTTCAGAGGCCAAAAGCTCAATCATCCTAGCTAATTCCTCGATCTCAGGCTCTGAGGATGATGAGGATTCACCTCCCTGTCTTCTCCTTTCAGCATCATTACCTTCGAGTCTATCTGCAGCAATGATGTTTGCTTCTACTTCAAAGGCTGCAGTTTGCATATCAGCCAAAGAAGTACATCTTCTTTCTCTTAACAACAGGCTGAATTGAGAATCGAAAGCATTAGCATAAGTGAGCATAGCAGAAGCAGGGGTAGGTCTTACTTCAACTGGCATTCTGCTGTACATATTATTAAATCTGAAGATGAAATCAGACAGCAGCTCACTATCTTCTCTCTGCAAGTTTCCAAATTCATCATGATAAAAGAGCAGATCTTTATTATTCCCCCAGTGCTTTAAGAACACATCATCTAGGGTCTCAATGTCTGCAATAGACCTAGGGGGTAAATTTCTGAACCAATTTCTAGCTTCCCCATCTAGGCTTTGGACAAAAAACCTCATCCAGACATCCTCTTCATTGATATCCAGGTTATCAGCATAGCTGTAAAAGGACTCTAAATGCTCTTTAGCTGTTACTTCTTCTGCACCAGTAAACTTTGGCATAAATTCTTGATAATCTCCTGCAGGCATGGCACTCAAAAGGGTAGGCAAGACTAAGGGTCCATACCTAGCAGCAACTATTCGTTCTATCTTTGTGAGAGCTTGCTGACTTGCCATGACTGAGGTATACGAAAAGGATACTGGTGGACTGATTGATATGAATCAATGAAGAGTATGACAGAAACATAGGAAAATGATGGATAGCATGGATGCTTTTTTCTATTGAGGTCCGAAAGGGAAATGAATAACAAGGAGCTAAAATGAATCTTTGAAGGTGACTGTCACTATCAAAGATACATAAAAATTTGAAGGCTTACCTGATCCTGATGCTCCTTATTGCGATATTTTCTTCTGCTGAACAATCTTCTCAGGATCAGGCGCTGGTTCAGCTGATGGTTTCTAAGGATTTCTGCGAGCATACCTCACTAATTGCGCCAGAACTACGATGTGGAGTCGCCAAAAGATGGTCTTCCTCCAATGGAGTCGCCAGATAGATGATTACAACCAGAAATAATGTTCAAGCCTTGTTTATCATCAAAGCTTGAAGCTGTGTCGTTCTCCCAAGGAAGCTGAGCTTCGATTCTTCTCTCCCCGACAACAGCGCCAATTAACGTTATCACCCCAAGAAACTCTCTTAGGTTGTATTTCAGAGATGCTCAGGAACATTACAAACTCAACAAAAATGTTGGAAAAATGGTGGATGAATGAAAGAAATGCTGCATATTCAAGCCAGATAACCACTTCTACTATGCTTAACCCCAGACATGGGTGAACACCCCCAGACTACAAGGCTTTAGACCACCAATTACTCACAGTTTTAAAGAAAATGTGATGATGGAGAACACTGATCACACCAGTAGATGCACAGGACCCTGTGATGGCCAGCTGCAACCAGTTAAAAGGTTTGTAAATCTGTTTTCTAATACACAGACATGATGACAGCTCTCTGGCATTAAAATAACAGAAACCTGCAAACAAATTCAATGATACATGCTAAATCCTAACATAGAGGTGGGATGACAGCCCCTCTAATGCTAAACATTAATAGCGCATGAATCACTGCAAAACAGGCACAGCCTGGAACAAGAAGAAGAAGTGGAAAGTGAGCAATTAACAACAAAAGAAGCTTGTATTAGCTGGAAATGAAGACCAGAAGTTGCACGTTACACAGTAGTTACAATCTCCAGAAGTTGAAGCTTACAACAGAATAACACTCATCAACCTATTACATTCTGTCTTTTGGATATATATAGAGTCTGTTTACAAAATTGCTCTACTAGGCTATACATGGAGGTGTCTTAATGGACCACCAACCGCATTTACAATTAGATATGGTCTCTGATACAGTCTGTTGATTTTATGGACGAAATCAGCCTTTTTAGATAGTCTGATGTCCTTCTTTGGCGGCTGGAGTGAATTGTGGATTAAATTCCATGCCTGATAAATGCTCTTCACTGCTCGAGGTTGTCCTGTTTGTCCTTTGGGTGTACATTGCATTGAACACAGTAGTTGAAGCTTTAATTGTGCAGAGAGCAGGTAGATCGTCGCCTTCATCCTTCGGGTGAATAACACAGGTTAAAGGAATGAAGACTTCATGGTCGAGGCGGGCACAGGAGGAGATCAATTAATAGCTGTCGAATTCACAAATCAACGGCGGAGATTGAATTATGAAGGCTATCGGGAGGTGGACGATCAGGGTTAATAAGGGCCCTCAGATCACTGCTGGGCAGATTTGACGGTTATCGGGGGCTGGAGATGCGTGACAGTTAGCCAGCGGGGAGACGTACAAGATGAGCTGTTTCGCGGGCGGGCGATTTCCCTGCACCGCTTATCAGGCGACGGCGGTTTCCATATCGTGGGGCACGATACAATCAAATTATGGCACGTGGCCGCCCAAAACCACCCCCCCGTGGGCTATTGCGTGCGTAGGTCGCGCGATCGGGGGAAGCGTCAGCCGTCCAATCTGCGATGGACAGTCAGGCGGCGAGGAAAGTAAATGATGTTTAACGAGCGGGAAAAGGCGTGTAGACCGTTGGATCGTGGCGATCAACGACTGCAGTTTCAAAGGCGACAGAGGGTAAATATGGGCGCGGTCTCGCGTGTTAAGCGCCCGGGCTGAATAAACATGAATTTACACGGGTTTAAACGGGTTATCGGGCTTTACAATTTTTAAACAAAAACACCCGGGAACCAGGAAAAGAGCTTTGCAGAGTTTAAAAATAAATAAAATAGAGGCGGTGGGGTAAAAATGAATTAAGCAGGGGAATATGGATAAGGCGAGGAATGAAGAGGTTTCAGGAGGAAAACAGAGATTAAGGGGTTACGAGGGAGAATAAGGAAAATGAAGGGGAAAGAGAAATCCACTGCTGCGAACCTTTTGAAAGCACAACCAGCACTGCCAAACCTGCTTTGACCCTCCACTGATTAAAATTGTAGCAGAGCTAACAGGTCCTTGACCCCGTCAAGGATGATTCTCTTGGCCCTCGCCATTGCTTCCTCGTATTTATCGTTCTCAATCGGGTCAACTGGGATCGCTATCGTTTTCAAGGTGAAGTCCTTGAGACGATTCCTGTCTAGAACGGACAAGATTCTGGCCTTCCAGACTATGAAGTTTGAGGCTCCATCCAGTTTATCCTAGTCTCTTACCCTGTTCACTGCCATTTTGCTGCTCCTCTACTTCCCTCCTAAAAGTGCTCGGTGTGACTCCCTCTGAGCCTTGATTTCCCTCCTGGAAACCCCTCTGCCAATGTCGAGATGCCCCCACTTCGATCGTTAGTGCAGCTGCACCACTGATCCGGATTTCGTGGCTAGAAATCCTCGGTAGCAACACCTTTTTCCTTGGTCTTGCCTTGTTAGGTAATGTTCTGACCATAGTTCCCCACTAGCTTCACTCCACAACTTCTCCACAGCTTCCTATGCCCCAGCAAACTGAAGGTTAGAGCCTCTAGACTCTGCACAATCCCGACACCAACAAAATCCGCACCTCCTGGCCACAGGCGTCAATCCTTCCCAACTGAGAAAGATGACGGGCACTGTGTAGGTCAGGTCTGCTCCTTTCTGCCACTGTGTTGATCCTTCTCCCGGTGCAAACTTGATGATGCAGGCACTGCGTCACCCCTTCCTTGCTGCTTTTTCGCTAGGAACAACTTCTGTCACCCGGGACAACTGTTTTTGCTGCTGCTCTGCTCGGCTGATGCCCATAGTTCTCTTGTGATCTGCAACCTCGCTCTGATACCATGTTGGAATTTCTAAGTCTAACTGTTAGAAATCCTTCATCTACTTTCTGATTTATTTATGCCTACTTGTTATATTTAATTAACAAGTTATTTACCATGTAAATACTGAAAATAAATACAAATACATTCTCAACACATTACAGATTATCAACTGAAGGAAAAACAAGCACACAAGTGACACCATTGTTTTTGGACTAATATCCCTGGAAAAACCCAATGTGGGAAAACCAGTGCAGCTGTCTGATGGTTTTATTATTAAGCAGCTTCAGAATACAATCTGGGTGCCAAATCGGCTCACCCAACAGAGAATGATCTTGGCAGTAGTACCTCTCAGTCAAAGACAAATATTCCGGCTAAAACCCCGGATGAACAATCCCACAACTCTCAGCTCCAATCTGCCCCATGAAATCTCCAGCGTCTGCCTCTAGGGACTACGTCAGCCTCTCTGACCCAGCGTCACCCCAACATCACCCCAACTCACCCTGCATCAACCTCTAGAGCCGCTGCATCACCCACACTGGCTCTCTCTGGCACTGCGTAGCTCCTGGCCGGCTCTGTGTGGGCCCTGACTGGCTTTGCGTGACCTCTAGCTAGCTCCGCATCTCTCTCTCCCGGCCTCTACATTGATGCTCCCAGTACCCTCTTTATCTCTCTGCTTCTGTATTCACTGCCTCTCAGCTGCAACTCTGATCACTCCTTCGATTTCCTCAGCAAGCCCTGCCCCAGAAAATCGAATTCTTGATCAACTAGGTGTGTTCTCCAAGTGACCCTCAAGCCTCCTCTTATACTTTTTTCGTTGACATTTCAACGGCTGAGATTAAGTCCCTAATCAATGGCTAAGATTAACTCTGACTTGATCCATGACTTTTGGACCCTTCTAACACAGTTTTATATTAATTCACATTAATATTTTATTTTCCCTAAGTTTAGACTTAGGGACTCAATTAAAAATATTAATTATTTTAATATCTCCCAAACTGTTTAGAATTTGCCCAAACCATTTCTGAGTATTGAAGATCTCATGCGCTTTAGCGTCTCCACCAATTTTCGTGGCTAGAGCACATTCGATGCTATCCCAAATCAACAAAACCTTCAAGTATCAAAGAGGATTTTTGTATATTAATGCACATTCCAGTGGCTTTTAAAAACAGATCAAGGATTGTTTTTAACTGACAGGTTTCACTCCTGCTTCCATCACTGAAGAGAAGTATGTCATCAACAAACAACAAGTGAGATATATGAAGGTTGACAACCACTTCAATGCCTTTTATATCGCCTCTTCTCCTTGCTTCTAAGATCATTTGACTAAGTCCCTCTGCTACTAGGAGAAAGAGTAGAGGAGAGGGGGCATCCTTGACGAAGGCCCCTCTGGCTCTGAAAAAAGATATAGCCGCCCCATTGATCAGGACTGCAAAGTTGATGTTTGTCATACATCCCATCACCCAGTTTATGAATCTAATGTTAAACCCTAGGTGAGTCAGTAGCATTCTAATGTAAAGCCAGCTAATTCGATTGTATGCTTTGGAGAGATCGATTTTAACAATTGCTCCTTTTCTCCGACTCTTTTTGATGCTATGTAAGGTCTCCTGTGCTACCCCCACTGCTTCAGGGATCTGTCTACCATCCAGAGACTCGAATTGCTCTTTTGATATGTTCCTTGAGAGAATAGGTTTCAATCTGATTGCTATTACTTTTGCAATAATTTTGTAAAGACAATTACACAGGGATATAGGTCTGAAGTCCTCAAAAGACGAAGGATCCTCCATCTTAGGAATTAATGCCGAAAAGGTAGCATTGAAAGGTTCATATATCGTTCCTTTAACCCAAGATTCCTCAACCACCCCTATAAGTTCATCCCCAATGGACTTAGAAATGTTGAAAAATCTCCACAGTCCATCCATCTGGGCGTGGGATCTTATCCTTCTGCATTGACATTAAAATCCTATTGACCTCCCCTTTTGTCACTGCCCCCATGATAACATCATTCTCCTCCTCCTCCATATACCTTGGGAAGTTTTGAGCAATCCTAATCACCTCAGCGATTGACACCTCAGCTGGGGCTTTAAAGAGTTTTTTGAAATGGTTCCTTCCAAGGAAGGACAGATCCTCAAAAGACTTAGCCGGAATGCCTTCCTCCGATTTTAGACTCCAGATAGTGTTTATACTTTTTCGGCCTTTAGCATAATTCTGGAAGAATGTTGAATTTTCGTCCCCAGCTGACAACCAAATAGCTCTTCGTTTTAGTCTCCATTGTTCTTCCCTATCTGTGAGAATTTTCCTTCAATTAGTTTCCAGCTACTTGATCCTATACCTCTTCTTTGTTGACTCATATCCATCTTCTTTCGGGCTCTCCAGCAAGTCTAAATCCTCTCCTATCTTTTTTAGATCCGCTTCTTCTTTGTCTTTCTTGATTTTAGCCCATTCAATGGTTTCCTTTTTCATACGTTTCAAATTCTCCATGAACAAATAAGCTGTCCCTGCCTTGATCATCAGCCCTTGTCCTCCAAGTGGTTTTGAACAGGTTATTGAAAGATTCATCTTTGAGCCATGACGGATTGAACTTGAACGAGGCGCCAGTATTTTTATTTGGGCCTTTCATCTCTAGCAATATGGGGAGATGGTCTGAGTCTCCTCGTTCCCCCACCCAATGTCTAAAGACCAGAAGTCTAGCCACCACTTCTTCTCTAAGAAGGAAGCGATCCAACTTCTTTGCCACCCTAACTTCCCCTATTCTCCTATTTCTCCAAGTTGGCCTGGACTTGATCAGATTGATGTCTATAAGCTTCCTTGTACTGATCTTGTTCATGAAGAACTCTGTCAGAGGATCGACATGAGTTGCAGGTTCCCAAGTTTCTGAGAGATCCAGCGAGAAGTTCAGGTCCCCACCTAATACCAGGTTTGGGTTCTCCATAAAAGATTTAGAAAAAAGGTTATTCCAGAAAAGAGCCATGTCCTAACAGGGCCCATATATATTTAGAATTAATAGGTTTGTGCAAAGCTCCAGCGAGTAAACTTCTACTCCCAAAGCTTGATCTAGTCCCCAATTATTTAGGACCTTCAGTCTTCCTTCTTTAACTCCCGTCTCAGTCTTCCTTCTTTAACTCCCGTCGCCAACCCCCCGGATCTTCCTTTTGCATCCAAAGACTGAAAGGTCCAACCTGGTAGCAATTTGTTTAAAGCCCTACTAATCTCCTCTCCAGATCCTAGGGTTTCTTGCAACATTAGCACATCAGGATCATAGGATTTTATTAAAGCCTTTAAGGCTAGTTTTTTGGTGGCACTAGCAAACCCTCTATAATTAAAGGATATTGTAATCATTTAAGACCAAGGGAGGGGTTTTGTGCTGCTCTAAGCACCCCTGAAAGAGATAATTGTTTCCCATCAGCAATATCGATTTTTGCTCTTAATTGAGCCTTTGAAATGTTTGACTTCCTTCCTCTAGATTTTCGAGGGCCAACCGAAATTGGGTGAACCCCCGACCCCCCACGGCTTCCCATGGAAGAATTTTCTTTTCTCGAGGCCTAAGGTTATAGTGAGGCTTCTCTATAGGAACACAGGGCAGACTAGGAGTCTCAAGGCTCGACACTGGAGTATGGTTCAGTTGAATCTCAAGGATAGAAGTGATAATGCTATCAAGGGCTTCATTTACAGAATCAACCCGAAGTTTTTCCGAGTTCAACAACCTGGATGGATTGGGCCTTCATAATGAATTGAGAATAGACAACAAGGATGAATTAAAAGAAGGGATAGGTTCCAGATCTGTACCCTTCAGCTGATTCGCAGAAACCACTTCTTCACCTTCCACTGTCTCTGCTCGAGCTGTCTCCCCCTGAAGCTCTTGCTCATGAACAAGTCTCTCCTTGACCTACATATCCTTTGATTCATTGACTTCCATCTGCATCTTGTCCTCTTCCTTCCTATCCCCCCTCTCCTTTGGATTTTCCTTCCCCTTCTCCTCCTCCAAATGTCTTTTTGCCATTCCCGCCTCGCTTCTCTACCTTCTTCTTCTTCTTCTAAAACCCACAGGGCATTCCACCATATTTGTGGCATCGATGACAATGGAAAGGCAATTGTTTGTAATTGATCATTTGAGTATAGGTGAAACCCTTATATTTGAGGTGGATTTCGTCTGCCAACCCTTCCCTTGGGTTTAAACTTACCAGGATTCTTGCTAATCCTTTATCCCTTGTATGCAAGAAAGACATGTTGGCTTCCAAGAACTGTCCCAAAGTATTCTCAATTGCTCTGAAGACCGACTCCATCCAGAAGTGTGGCGGTAATCTTGGAAGCCTCACACATACCGGAATCTCGTCCACCTTCTCTCTTTGAGCATCAAATAAAGGATTCCATATTTTAAATAATATTGGACTTTTCCCAAAGCTCCAATTCCTTTCCAAAACCCATTCAAGGGTTTCACCCTTGGTGAATTTAATCATGAACCATCCCCTAGCTAGGGTTGATACCTCCAAATATTGGTCAGGTGCCTCCTTCCAAGTTTTAGCAGTCCATTCCTTAATGTAATTAGTTGAATATTTTTTACCTTTGGCCCTCCCGACCAACATAACTTCTGCCACCTCCATTGCTTCCTCGATTTGTATATCAACTCCTAGTTCCAGATTTGGGGTAATCTCTTTTTTCTTTAACCACTTATTTTTCTTTCGCTTCTCCCCTGTATTCCTATGCCTCCCCCCTTCCCCAAACCCTGGTAAATTCTTCTCTGCATTGGTATCTACTACCGGGAGCGACTCTATATGCCCCTCCGCCCAGTTGATTCTGTGGCCGGTTAACAATCCTTCCCCCGTCTGACCCTCCTCTCCCACGGGGTGAGGTATCTCCCCCGCTTCTGAATATTGTTTTGTCCGAGTAAACCCTTCCCGCTCCGCCGAATGGGAATAAATGAAAACTCCTCCCTGTTGTTCACAGTCTACCCCCACCCTGGCCTCTGAGAGCTTCTGAAAGCTACTCAAACACTCCAACCGTCCGTTTTCCCCTAAAAACTCCGAGAAGGGACTTCCCTCTTGGTAGAAACCTCCCCGCTTCACAAATGCAGAGACTCTTGCATGCAGTGGTACTATCCAGCCGTTTCCCCCTTATGGCTTCTGATGGCCCCAAATCTTGCACCAGAAAGGATTTCAACCCCTCCTGTCCCATGATCCCACAACTAATGACTATATCTTCTAGACCACCTGAAAAGAAAACTTGTTCTTTGAGGAAACTAGATGACAAATTACTTACTTGGTTCCCACCCGCTTCTACTACTGTGCAACCTGTCAAAGAACATAAATCTTCCTGTCTCCCCTCTGGCTCCCTGACTATTCCCCAGCTCTCATGTTTTGACATGCATAAGCTTTCCTCCAGAAGCCCTAAAGCTCTTCCCTGTCTCCATCCCTCCCTCGAGCCTTGCCTCTTCTCGCCTGGTTGTCTAGCTGGACGAATGTATTTCTCTATATTCTGCTCCGTGACTTCCAATCCCCACACCGATAGAATGTCTCCAGGTTCGGGATCCAGATCAACAGAGTCCCGTTGGTTGACCATGGTTTCTCCCCCTGTTTGTTGTTTGGATTCTCCCCAGAAAACGGTAAGTGTTTTCTCCTTCTGCGAGCACGTGCAGTCACTTACTGTTGCCAGCACAGAGCAAATCAAACAATAAAATAACACCAGCCTCCATCTTCCTTGCTCCCTATACCCCCGTTTACCATCATCATGATTCCCAATGCGGCCTGACTTGGTGACAACTACCTACCAGCTACCCTCCGTGCTCTGACAACTACCTCTAGGCGTCACAATTAGCATTGCATACGGCCTCCCCTCTGCTGCCATTTCCCTGCATTAAAACAAACCCTAGCGCCATTGTTAGGGTTTCGAAGCTCCTCAATGCAGATCCAATGTCAATTTCCGTCCACTTATAAATTAAATCAATAAAATTTATATTTACTTTTTTACTCACAAGCTCTGAAACGGATTCGCTCTAACAAGGCCACGTGTCTGAATCCGTCAAATCCGATATGATTCGACCTAAATCGTGTTCGGATTTCATGACACGTCATGTCCGATTGAGACATGATCGAATCCGGAATCCGGATTGTGTCCCGAAATGCGGACATGAATCCGGCAAAATGGGACCCACGCGGCCATAAAAGGGCGGAAATGCCTTTCCTTTGCATCATTTTCTGTCATTTCTTTTGCAATAGGTGGGTTGTGGGTTTGCTGTGAGGAGTTTGGAGCAAGGAGCAAAGGGTGTGGAGCATTTTCAAGGAGATTCAAGCAACATGTAAGTGCATTTCCTCTCTATTTTTTTGCATTTGTATTACAACAGTTTGTATATGCATTTCTTTTACAAATTTGTGCATGTTTTGTTTATTTTTTTACAATATTCATGGCTCAATCAAGGGCAGTAGGTAAGGGGCAAAGGAAGGGGAAGAATGTCCCCATTGGAGATACCCCTCCTCCCCCAATTTCATCAGAGTCTGCTGCAAGTATTCCCTCTATTGCAAGTAATGTTGAGGGAAGACTTCGTCCTAAAGGTAACATTGAGATATATCCCTTGTGAAAATATGTCACAAGAGAGGATGGGCCAAGCAGCAATGTGAATTGGAGATGTAAATTTTGCCACAGTACTTTCAAAAGCACATATTACCGTGTGAAAGGCCATTTGTTTGCTTTACCAGGTTGTGGAGTTGGAGCTTGTACATAAGTTCCTTTAGAAAAGAGGAAAGAAATGGAAAGAGCGTTCATTGTTGGTATGGCAAATGTGGCTACAAAATAAAAAAAAAAAAAAACCAAGAATGATGACCCCTTTCCATTTTTGAGGATAGGAAGCAACAAATTTCCAATTTGAGAGTTCTAGTGCGGGACAAGCAGCAAAAAGAAAGGCAATTTCACTTGGTCCAATGGACAAGATTTTTCAAAAGGAGAAACCGGAAGAGCTTGATCTCACCATTGCCCCTTTTTTCTATCAAAATTTCTTATCCTTTAATCTTGCATGCTCACCTCTATTTATTGAGATGTGCCAAGCTCTAACTCACAGGGCCCCATCATGGTATGTGCCTCCTGGTTCAGAGAAGCTTAAAACCACATTGTTGACGAAGGTGAAAAAGAGGTGCAAAAAATGCTTGAGCCTATTAAAGCATCATGGCCAACATCTGGGGTTAGCATTGTTTCTGATGAATGGGCAGATCCAGCACGGCACCCACTCATCAACTTCATGGTGTCTTCCTTGAATGGTCCAGTTTTCTTGAAAGCATTGGATACACTTGGAGAACACAAGGATGCACAATATATGGTTGAGTTGTTTATTAAAGTTATTGAAGATGTAGGTGTTGATTCTTGCAAGCAAATCATTACAGATAATGCACCTATTTGCAAGGCTGCTGGCATGGTTGTGGAAGCTAAATATCCACAAGTGTTTTGGACACCTTGCGTTGTAATTCATTGAACTTAGCACCGAAATCCATTGCTTCTGATGTGCTTTGGATTGGTAACATTATTGAGGATGCATGGCATATCCGTAACTTTGTACAAAACCATATAAATGCCCTCACTATCTACAAGGAGTAGAGCAATCTATCATTGTTGAAGATTGCGGATACACGGTTTTCCTCTTCATTTATCATGTTGAAGAGGTTGAGGGAGGTCAAGACTGCTCTTGGGGCCATGGTTATTTCAGAGTTTTGGTTTTTTTGGAGAAAGACAGATCAAGTAGCCTCTAAAAGAGTGAAGGACACAGTGTTAGATGATGCTTGGTGGGAGAGGGAAGATCTAATTATTCAGATCATGGACCCTATCATTTCTTTGCTTCGATTTGCAGATATAGACAAACCCATCCTAGGAGAGGTTTATGAGGGATGGGATTCCATGATTGGGTCCGTGAGGAGCATTATTCTACAGAGTGAGTGCCCCAAGTATGAGACATCACCAGAGGCCTTCTGTGGTACTATACAGGATATTCTTGTCAGCAGATGGGACAAGAATTGCACACCTTTACATTGTTTGGCTCACTCATTGAACTCAAAATACTACAACCATGAGTGGCTGAATGGTGGACCTTCCCACATATTCCCTCCTCAAATGGATGGTGAAATCTCATAGGGGAGGAAAGATGCATATAGGAAGGTTTTTCAGGATAGAGCATTGCTTGATGAGGTGGAGGATGGCTTTGCAGAGTTTTCGACTGGCACTGGTCAATTTGCAGGATATGATATGATTAGAGACAGGGGGGCTAAGAAGCCCTATTCTTGGTGGGCAAATCATGGGGCAACAAGCCCTCCCCTACAACAATTAGCCACGAGGCTCCTCTCTTAGGTGACTTTATCCTCTTGTTGTGAGAGGAATTAGAGCACATATGGGAATTTGTATAGTGTTAAGAAGAGCAGGCTTGAGCGGTCCAGGGCAGAGACAATGGTGTATGTGCACACCAACCTTTGTCTTATTTACAGGCAGAGGGAAGAGTGGTTGAAGGGAAAGACAAATATGTGGGATGTTTTTCCTGATGATATGGGTTTGGACAACAGTGTTGAGTTGGCATTGGCCAACATGAATCTCAATGATCCAGTGCTAGAGCCTGTTAGATTTGATGAGGTGATACTATAGAGGGGTCATCCTCCACACCAATAGATGCAAAGATGACTTTGGATGCATGGGAGGAGGAGGATGCAGAGGAGAGCAGTGGTGACCATGATGATGAGGATAGTGATGCTGATTTTGATGATGACTATGAGGATTGATGACTCATGAGTGATGAGCTACCTATTGCCTTGAGACTTGTATACTTGTAGTTGTTTTGTATTTTCTATTTCTATTTGCCATTAGCATTGCACTACCTATGTAACACATTTTGATTTTGATGACTTAATGAGAAAACTACAACTGGCGGTGTCTTTATCTTACTGTCTTGTCTTTCTCCTATTGGATCATTGATGAATTGAATATGTATTATGATTGATCATTTATGAATTTAGAATTTATGATTCATTGATTTATCATTTATGTGGCATGTATTTGAATTTTGTATGTACTATGCATGCTATAATGTTACTAACTTACTTTGTAAACAATAAAACTTACATCTAGATGAAGATCTATGTTTGAAATCAATGAATTTGTATCATTAATGAGAATTTGTGTAAAAAATATCTAATTTACAATATATATATATATATATATATATATAACGTATCCAAACGTGTCCTGTTTCGGGGGGTCAACGTGTCCGAATCTGACACTCGAATCCCCGTATCCAATGAATCTTGAATCCACTTGTCAGGTTACTTAGCTCACAAGTAATAATAATATTCGGAGTAATTTTGAAAAACTTTTTGCTTCCATCTTGGAAACTGGGCTCTTCGGCGACTTACAGGATATTCGACTTCTCTTCCAGGTTGGATGTTCCTGTAAACCTTGGGTTTCCTCATCTTCTTGCACGTGACTTGTCCGCTTGCATGATTGCTTCATTGTGCCCCTAGGAGGATTAGACTTCGAGATTACAAACTTTCAAGATTTTCAATTGAATAGTCAACCTAGATTTTTGATTGAATTCCCTTGGAAAGAAAAACTTTTCAACAAACCCGCCTTAAACTCCCTTCCATGAATGAAATGACATCCACGTTGCTTCTCTAAGTTCCTAGGGGTTTCTTCAAGGACGTCCTGTAAGTTGTTCCATTCTAAATTACTAATGACTCAAATGACATTGTATGGATGGTTCTGCAATATTAATATCCGGTCTTGTAATGATCTAAGTAGTCATGGGTTGAAAGGAAGACTACACCACTAGTAGACACATCAAGAATATCTACAATGGCTTGCCTTTAATATTTGTCCAACCATTAGATATGATGGATACCCCATATTTGGTCCAATCATTTGTAAATTATCTTTTGGCTCTTTCCTTATAAAGTCCCATAGTTTTGGCTTTGTCAAATTGGAGGTCCCTTATCCTTTAGGGGCACTGTTGATGGCTTTTACCATTTCATGTTAATTGGGTGACCAAAGAACATTGAATGGTATGCCACATGCACAGAGAACCCCAAACACTTTTGCATCCTCATCATTCCTACAACCTTGGTTAAATAAATCTAATATTGTTCTACGTTTTGAATACATGGGTCAGAGTCCACCAACTTGGGGGATGGGGATTGACCATTGAACATTCTTTATGAGCCAATGACCTTACATTCAATCTTTGATTTTTTGGATTAGTTTCGCGCTTCCTCATCTTCTCTTCTATATTTTTTTATATCTTTCATTAGTACTTTAGTGTAGTTTTTGACGCTTAGACTCTTTTTTTCATCACAAGGCATAATCTCACGGAGATGCTTCCTCACATTGGTCATGAACTTATGTAAGTTGTGTTTTAGTGGGGGCATGTAAATTTAGTGGTTTTGCCACCTTTACCTCTTTCATCCCTTGTCACATACTTCCACAAGGGTGCTGAACTCTCTTTGGGTTTAGTTTCATCATGTCTTTCCATTTCTTCCTCCTTTCCATAGTATGCGCCATTGCCTACTTATTCATCCTCATCATTGGTATTTTGGTTTCCCAATGATACCATCCTAATAAAAAATATAATCAAAATGATATGCCACATACCCTTTGTACTTCTTTAAAATAAACTTTTGCTTGCAATAAAATCAGGGAGGAGGAATGGAAAAGAGTAGGAGGAGAGAACATTCAAAGATTGAACATAGAAAATATGCAAGTTTACAACACGGAGAAAGAAACAAGCAATGATAGGATTAGAGCCTTTCTCTTCAACTCTTTAATGGTTGTTGAATGTAACCATGGTAACCTTTATTCTCCATTCCAAGCTCTCACAAATTTGCTTCTCAATAATTAGCATGAAATTCACTCAAAATCTTAGCAAAGATGAATGAAATGAGTGATAGAATGAGAGAAAATGGAGTGAATAAGTGTTTTAATCAATCAAGGAACCCTAGCCATGGCTTATGTTCCCATTGAGAACCTTCCCTTGTTTCCCACAAACAAAAAGGAAAAAAATCGTTGATGTGTGTGGGAGCATGCTTTTGGCCTTTGGAGCACCCAGGGGTGGTGCTCATGGAGCGTTGCCCACAAGGGATGGGTAGTGCCTTAAATGCCCTCAAAGTGTGCTTCCAAAACAACATTCCTTTGAGGGAGTGATATGGAAGCTCATTTTTGAGGGTGCTTTGTGGATGCTCCCTCTTGGGGTGCATTTTGGGAGCAAAATTGGGGTGGGGTTGGGGGGTGTGCACTTCTCTGTAGTGTAGATTTCATGTCTACTAGTGAAGGAAGTGATATAATTCAAGAGAGCTAAAATTCCCTTTAATCTAAGAATTTCGTGTCATTTTTCTCAACAAGAATCAAGGGATTTCGCATAGAGTAGGTGTGGTGAGTAGGACTTTACGGGGCCAGAATTGACAGCCTTTGTCATCCATGGTAAGCTCAATTTAGGATGGCGGTGCTATCTTTTTTCTTGAGGAAATATTCAAGTAGATCCACCTGAAGGGATCACATCTTGTTGGCTTCTTAGCAGAGCCTAACCCCGAGCACATCGAGGATAATCGACCTTGTGACCTCCCATTAGCGAGGTGCTTTTAGCAATGGGAACTCAACCATTTGAGCTAACCCTCAGGGCTAGGATGGTAGTGCTATCATCGTAGCAAGTGGTTGACTCCAAAAAAGTGCGAGGTCAAACAATGATAATCTTCTTGGACGTGAACCTCACCATGAAATTTTGAAAGGCAAAGGGAAATGCTGCGATAAATTTATGAAAGCAACTTTTAAGAACTCTGCAACAAAAACCTTGGATTTGATGGGCTCCTAAATGATTCCATGGCCTCTAATAACCTATAAAAGATTGAATTCTTGGGTCCTCCAACTTTGTAAAGGCTTGAATGCTTGAACGCAAATGATCAACTCTACCTCAATCTGCTCAACATCGTATTCAACATCCATTGGTTGCTTTGCTTGAAACTATGAAGTGTCTCCATGGCACCATAGTGAAGATGGAAAAGCCTACAAAGAAGTATGATAATGTTGTTGTTGACATAGAAGGTGTTGAATGACAATATTGAGACAATTAATTTCCATTCACCTCAGAAGGTGACAAAGCTCCAAGTTGAGTCAACTTTCTCAACCTCTTTCAATGTGGGCTTCAATAGATTTGTATTTTTCATCCATGAGGCCCCAATAAAGAGAACGAGTTGGATTTGTAGGCTTCGCATATTCAATCAAATTTTGCATGGTGTGGCTAATATTTGATGTGTGTATATGAAAAATATGGGGAGATAATGACACTTAAGAGGTGAAGGAAGATGCAAAAGGGATGTCAAGATATTTTTCCAACATGTGGAAAGTAAGTAATTTTGTTGAATTGAGATGAAATAGAACATGACAGGTGACTTGTAATTGAATTTTTCTTCCAATATTTGGCAGTTGAATGACGTAATGAATGATCTCATGACTTCATTCATGTTAACATTTAATATATTTGATCCTTCCATCGTTTGACATATTTTAGGTTTAAATACATGACTATTACTCACTATGAAAGTATACATAGTTTTATGCTTAAAATATATTATATTTTATGTACCATAGCTTACATCCCATCTTGGTGGCACTAGTATTTTATGTCAAACAATGGTGTCATGATTGCAAGTTGGGGAACACAAATAGAACTGTTTTGTATGCTTGGCTCCAATTACCAAGGGTTGAGGTTCAAACTAGTAGTGTTTGGATTGAGAAATGATGCAATCTTTACTTGCATTTCTAGTCAATAAATCTAACTACAACAATATCATTAAACTCAAGAGACGTGGTATTTCAAAATAATTCCCGTTGCAATAAGTGAATGAATATGCTTATCTTCCAAGTATGGAATTCTACTTGATCCACCACAATATGTAAAATCTCAAGAACAATAAAAATGTAAATAATGATCATATAATAATAATAAGGTCAAAATCCGGACATCCCTTCACCTCATGACGAATGAATGCATGTGTATTTTACAAGTGTAAGAAAAAAGGGTTTTTAATCTACCACATGCTTAGTATTTTGCAATTGCCATAACACCTTTGCTATGCTTAGAGCCAAGTAGGTTTTTGAGACTAATGGTTCAATGCCAACCAAAGTATGATGATTATTAAAAGATCTAGAAAACTTTGCATTCAATTTTGGCATTGCATGTGAACCTTAAACTTTTGTAGTGCCTAGAGTATAATATAAACCCCTCCAATGATTACTTTATTCGAAGCAAAAAAATTCGAATGAGATACTGTATCCTTGAACTCTTTCTTGCTTGAGGAGGGACCATAAATGTCAATCATATCCATAGTTTTGTTTAAAGAACAAGAGAAGAGAGTCACAAAAATAGTGGATGGGAAAAATAATTTATTTTTTCCAATAAAAGGAAGCATTCCAACTTGTGCATATGCCTCTAGAATGTCCATTGGAGCCGAGTGCACGAAATATCCAATCAAGGAGGCTGTCTTTCATAATTTTTAAGCAAGGCTCTACCTCTAACATTATTTCTTGTAGTGGACTTTCATTTGCAAAACTCATTGATATCAACCTCCCAGAAGAGTGTTTTTTGGAAGGGCCGCCCAAACCCCCGATATTATAAGAAATCAACTTCCCTTTTACCCCTTCTTAGGGCTTTCATTGTTCTAAGGGCCCTTAAAATGGTCATATGTGTGGCAACCAATATTTCTATTATCTCATTTATCCCATTACAAGTTTACTTTAGGAGTCATATTTAGCTCGTGAATATGCATGGTATTTCATGGAGCCAAAGTCATTGTTCTGCTAGGTAGAGTGAATTCCATTGTAGGAGTGTCAAATAGAACCTTGTTGTCCCTTTTGTTCTACTAGTTAGAGTGAATTTCATTATGGGACTGTTGAATAGATCCTAAGTGTCATTTTTACCTTCTTTCATACATTCAAGCTTTGTGATTCTCTTTTCGTGATTGTTCTCTCTCTCTCTCTCTCTCTCTCTCTATATATATATATATATATATATATTAGTCACTTTAATGATAAATTATCATTGAAGAGGGCTAATAATCGAGGATTAGGTGTTGTTAAGAGTTCAAAAGTTCCATTTTTCTTGTATGTTAGGATTAGGTATATAAGAGTCCACAAGTCTTGCTTTAAAATCTTCCTTCTTTTATACATAGATATACCCTCTCCATTTTATCATGAGAAATAATATCATTTCCTTATGTTCAAGTTACTTTTACACCTTTCTTGTTTCCCATATTTTTCACACAAAGTACTATGTGAAAAATATGTTTGTTGGTTCTCGTGAACTATCACAATGGAGCCATAGCATTTGGTGTCAATAAATAGCTTGAGATATGTACAATGTTATTTTGATAAGGAACTCTTATCCTACCTCAGGCTTTATTGCATTTTATATCAAATTTGGAGAGCTAGAAATAGTTCATTTTTCTCTTGCATGACATTAGTTGTCTTATATTTTATAATTGTGTTTTTTCCCCTGTTGTTGTTTATGGATTTTTGAAAGAAGTCATGATTGTGTTGCAGTTTACAAGTTGCATGGCTCGACGTCTTATATGTACATCATCATTGCTTCTTCGTCACGGTTTTATTGATTCTTGGCAACCAAAAGGATCATGGATACCGATGTTAAAGAGGGTTTCTAACCGTTATCACAACAATAAGGTCGTGCCTTCATCTTTTCCATGGCTATTGGATGTGCATGGAATGTCTAATCTCCCAGAAAAGGTTTTCTATGGAGGACCTAAGTCTCAATCTCCCTGGAAAAGGATCACTTTAAACCATCTTGCTACTAAATATCACAAAGGGGAGCCCATAACAATGGTGACTGCCTATGATTATCCTTCTGCAGTTCATGTAGACAATGCTGGCATTGATATTTGCTTAGTAGGGGATTCAGTTGGTGAGAATTACCAATACATAATGTTTTGTTTTCGATCCACCATCCTAGAAAATGTGTTGGCTAGATCCTGTCTATACGAGAATCATTGAATTTAAGGTTTTAATTTTGTATTGATTTTGGTTTAAGGAATGGTGGTGCATGGACATGACACAACTTTACCTATCACCTTGGATGATATGCTACTTCATTGTCGTGCTGTATCCCGTGGAGCATCTAGATCTCTTCTTGTTGGTGATTTGCCTTTTGGAAGCTTTGAAGAAAGCAAGGTGGAGGTGAGCTAGATTGAAGAGTTTCAAAATCTGATAATTATTTTTTTGACATATTTTATTTACAAAAATAGGTTGAAATATTACTCTCTCAATGCTATTTCATGCAAATCAATGTTTAGAGGGCTCTTTACTTTTAATATATAGAATTCAGCCAATCATTTTCTTAAAAATATCAAATGGTTAAACTTTAAGTTATTTGTAAAGTATGTGCATATCTAACTGTTTTTGATGTGAAAAGTTGAGTGACATGGTTCAAAGACTTATTTTAAATAGGCAGTTGCGAGTGCAACTCGACTATTGAAGGAGGGGTGCATGGATGTAATAAAACTTGAAGGGGGTACACCATCTAGGGTCATAGCAGCAAGATCGATAGTTGAGGCAGGCATTGCAGTCATTGGACATGTTGGGTTGACTCCCCAAGCGATAAGTGTGCTAGGTGGCTTTAGGCCACAGGGTAGAAATGATGCCAGCACGATAAAGGTATGTTTTCAAATAATTGAAGTGGCTTTTTTGCTATTACATTAACCATACATAATTAGCATCACAACCCTCTCCTTGTAGGTTCTGGAGAGTGCATTGGCTTTACAAGATGCGGGTTGTTTTGCTATTGTGCTAGAGTGTGTGCCATCTCTAGTTGCAGCTGCTATTACATCTTCTCTTCAAATTCCCACCATTGGAATTGGAGCCAGGGCCTAATTGTAGTGGCCAAGTTTCTTTATCACCCCCCTTTGTTTAAGCGTTTTTTCATGTTACAGTAGTGTCATCCGTGAGTTAAAAATATTAGTATTACTGTAGTTTGTCAGCTGTTATTCCGTAGACCATGCTGGAGAATGCTATTGTATTTAAAGACTTTCTATTCGAAATAATATTGATCAATCTTGAAAATAGATGTACATAGTTAACAAAGTAGTGTTAGTCTATTACACAATCTATTGGAATGATTACAATACTAATGATAGTGGGTACCTTGCCAAAGACCTCGATTTGGTCTCTTGGTTAAGGATCTAAATCTATGTGTAAGAGTTTTTGAGTTCCATTACTCCCCTTGGTGCTCCTATGTCATAGTGATGAATGTGATTGTACAATGAGCCTCATGATAGTATACTTATATGCATTGACTAGTCCAGTTGACTAGTCTAGAGTCTTATTAGTATTGAATGAGTTCTTGATGTATGTCTTATGGTTAAATTTTGTTTAAAAGTGAATTGGAGAAAATTAGAGAATCTAATTCAAGGTTTTTATGCATTTTCAACCATTTTCTTAGTGCTAATGTCATACTTCATTTGTTGTTATATGCTATAGTAACCGTTAAAATTTGTTGTAATTTTGTCCTTAGTCTTTTTTTATTTTATTTGTAAATTAAGATTTCTATTGCCTCACAATATCATCTTACAAAGTCAAAGATCATTGTTTAGACTGAGTCTTGTCGCAGTCTGCCATGAGAACTAGAGCTGCTGACAGTTGACAAAGGTCTAGGTATATGAAAATTCAAACACTAGTAACTGCTAAAAGAAACTATTTTGTTGAAAGTAAAAGACATAAGCCAAGAAGCTGGATGAAACATCAAGTATTCGATGAAGTGATTGGGACTGGATCCTGGGCGCTTGTACTTGTTGGGGCTGGACGATTAAGGCCACACTGAAGATGGCCCTCTATGTGGGACATTTAGGCCGATGAGATAGGAGTGTTGGTGGCTTTGGACTTGTTGAATTTCATTCAAATGAGATATAATATCATTGTAGTCCTTGTGCTTTTCCTTTAGATAGGAGTGTTTTCATTTGCCAGTGAAGGGTAATGGAATAAAGATATTGACTTAGTCATCCCTTGGCATGCCTAGGGTCGGGAACCTAATGTTAGATGATCCAAAAATACTTTATTATCATAGGTTATAAAATTGAAATAAAATAATTATTAATTTAAGAAATTAAATTAATAATTATTCTAGAATGATTAATTATTTTAGAGACAATTAGAATTAGTATATTGTTGTAACAAGATATGACTCTCCAAATGAGTCGTATCTTAGGCTCTATTATAGGAGATTAGTTAGCTAGTTGGTTTGAATAGCATTTATTGTAAATGGACACTTGTAAGTGATCCATAATTAGAGGTAGTTAGGACATGGAGCTTATAAATAGCTCATTGCAAGAGTGTTTGGTTGTTCGGGTGTAAACTCTTGCAAAATCAATTATGTAATTATTTTTTTCTGATTAATAAAATTACGTGTCTGAGGACACTTCTGCCATTATTGTGGTATCAGAGCTCCAGTAATGCTGCAGTGGATTTGAGGAGATTTCAGCTCAACAAAGTCCTGGAAAACTCCATTCAGTTGGCCAGCAAATCATTGGTATGAAATTGTCCAGTTTTGTGTTCAACAAACAAAAAATTTCTTAGAATTTTAATCTGCGAAATGATTCTATTAATTCTTTAATGCTGGATCATACGCCCTTGCTGGAATTTAATGTAAAGTTGGATGGTATCTTTTTTAATTGAGTGTAATATTGCAAGCGTTGAAGAAATGAACGAGATTGTTTGCTAGAGGTTAGATCGGTGCCATAATCCGGCGGGGAGATTGTCATTTTCTCTGCCAGCTGTCTCGAGGTTGATTCGATCCATTTCTTGTTTGTAGAAATCGGCTTCTCTAGTCAATTTCTGAATTACTTCATACATTTTTATAAACACCTGGCTGCGTTTCGGTTTCTGTTTTTCTTTCTTTATCTCTTGAACTGCCCACGCATTCCGGAGAGCCTTTCAAGTCTTCCTTGCTAAAGAAAATTGGGCGAAACCTTCTATCATGACTCCTCAGTATTAGATTGTTCGACTGAAAATCAGGTACCCCAGGGAAAGAATGTACAGGAATTTCTGCTTTTAAAGCCGTCTGAAGAGTATTATGTTATACAGATTTTAGAATTCGGCATTGCGTTTGAGGCTATATTTCCACGCCATATTGTTGTGTTTGATCAGGTAGAGAAGACATTGCGTAAATCTACAAAATGTTTGAACAGCAGTTGGCAGCGGAACAGTCTGCACGAGAAAAAGTTGAGAGAGATTCGAGGCATTTCCTTTTCTGTTAATCTTCCTTGTGCGATTATGTAAGTGTGGATAATTTTGTTTTAAAAAATAGAGCAACACATATTATCCAAACAATTCTGATGTCATGTACATATATATTTTGAACACTTGCGATGAAAGCATAAGAACGATGGCTTTGAGGAGAAACGTGAATTCAAGTGATTTCATAAAGTTTTAATAATTATTTTTAATGGGAAGTATGTAAAGGCTTTTTTAAAGAGTGTTTATAAAGTCCTTATGGAATTTTAAGGAGACATAAGGAGTATTTCTAATTCCTTATGTAATGGAGTGATAAGTTTGGAGAGATCTAATGATTTGTAATTTTGGGAATTTATTGTTATTGGAGTAATAAGGGTCTTGTAACATTTGTTAAGGTGATTGTAATTTTTTGGAGCAATAAGGAGTTTGTTATTTTTGTAATTTTTCGAAGGAGATAAATGTAACTCAAAGTAATTTTACTTTGAGGGGGGGTAAATTTTTTTTTACCAGATTGTGCAAAGCACCATTGTAAAAAGTCAAATTTTGAAAGTTGCCCTGTAAAAATTTGAGAAATTGACTAGAGCCAAGTGCAAAGCTCAGTCAATATTCTCCTGTTTTGACGACTATTCGAGGGTCAAGGCCAAGCCCCGATAGATCGTGTTTTTTGCGTGGTGTGTTGTGTTGACTATCTTGTCCTTTCTGTTCTGCTTCTTGGTGCGTCTCTTCATCGCTAAAAATGTCTAAGTTGATTAACTTATTTTCTGATTCCGACAAACTTGAGGGCACCAAATCTTATAAAACGTGGCATCGTCTTATTGAAAGCACACTCATTTACAATGAATTATGGCAAGGAATATGTGATGGAGATGTAAAGCCGAATAAACCCACAGATGCAGATCCACTGGCAAAATGGGAAATCAAGAATGCTAAAGCCTTAGCTCTTATTAAATCGTCTGTGAATGATGAAATGTATGTACATATAGAGAATGCCATATAGAGAATTACGTGTCTGAGGACACTTCTGCCATTACCTAATTGGCTACATCGACTTGGATTTTGATATCATAGTATGCTTGGTGGTCATTTGTAGTCAAGGCTTCGAGTTGGAGAATTTTCTCCTGGATTTCTGGAGTGGAAGAATGGAATGTGACTGCATCATTATGAGCTTGGGATTGATCCCGTGGTTGGCCTTTGCCTCTAGACCCCCGGCGACAATGCATCTGTCGACAGGGCATGGTATTCAAGGATATGAGAGGCCAGATTAAGGATGATCCCCATTAGCTAGAGAAATTGATGAAGCAAGTTGATAGGATTCTTAGAATAATGAACAAAAATTTAGCACTCAGTTGCGAGGAAGGTCTAGAGCATAGTCTAGGAAGTTGTGACAAAGGATAAACAAATAAAGAAGAGCCTCTAAGCAGGGTCCGACAACCATAGAAATTCAGGACACCAAAGACAATACTGTTGAAATTTCTAAGTCTATCCATTAGAAATTTAATCTGTATTCTTCTGGTTTATTTCTTCTACTTGTTAATTCTGAACAAGTTATTTAAAACATATAAATAACAAAATAAGCACAATACAGTTTCAACATCTACAAATCAACAATTGAAAGAAAACAAATACACAAGTGACACCATTATTTTTGGACAAATCGTCCTCGGAAAAACCCAATGCGGGAAAATCGGTGCTGCAATTCTGAGGGTTTATTATTATGCAGTATTTCCTTGAGTACAACTGGGTGCCAAATTGGCTCACCCGACAAAGAAAACTTCTCCAACACTTCTCACAAACTCAGCGTCAAGCTTGTTGGCCTTTGCGCAGCTCCCTGACCCTCTGCGTCAGCTCCTGCCTCTCTGCGTCAGCATTGGCCCTCTCTGCGTCACCCATGCAGGCCCTCCAGTGACTGCACAGTTCTGCTGCCTCTGCGTCTGCCGCTCTGCCTCTATGCTGGTCTCTCGGCACTATCTCTACCTCTCTGTCAGTACTCACTGCCCCTCGTTGCTAATCATTGATTTGATTTTACTTAGCAAACCCCGCTCTAGTAAATCAAATGACTGATCACTCTAGTGTGTTCTCCAACTGACACTCAAGCCTCTTCTTATACTTTTCTTGTTGGTCCTTCAACGGCCGAGATTACATCTCTAATCAACGACTAAGATTAGATTTGGCTTGATCCATGTCATTTGGAACCTTCTAACCCAGTTTTATATTAATACCCATTAACATTTTATTTTTCCTAAGTTTAGACTTAGGAACTCCATTAAAAATATTAATTATTTTAGTATCTCCTAAACTGGGAAGAATCTGCCCAAACCATTTATGGGTCTTGGAGATCTCATGTGCTTTAGCCTCTCCACCAATTTCATGGCTAGAGCACATCCGATGCTACCCCAAATTAACACTCCCTTTTAGCGAGGACTGTGCTCTAGTAATACTCCACACTGAGCATCACCCCAATTATATGACACCGCTACCTGTGTTGATGCTAGGCCTCCCCTCCCAACATCCTCTGCACTGCTACATCCTGTACTGCTGCCCATGGCCCTGCCACTGCCACTGTTGCATCCGTACGACAGCTCCTTTTGCATCCATGCTGCTGGTGGTCCTTTCTCCCAACACTGCATCTGCACTGCAACCCCCTCTCATCATGCTGCATCGTGCTACTACTAACTGCTACTACACTGCAACTCAGTTACTGAGAAGTAAGTAACTGATCCACCCAACTATTGACATCCTTGTCAGGCTAGAAACACTCCCGATGCTGAAGCTCTCTCTGCCGCTATCACGTGCTCCCTCTACTACCTCTGCGCTGCTGCAACAACTCCCTGCCTCTCACACCGCTGCAAACCTCTCTGTGCCATCCTGCACTGTTGCAACCTCCTTTGTGCCTCTCGCACTGCTGCAACTTGCTAGCTCTGCGTTGCCCGAGACTACTGCACTATAGCACTCTCTCTCGCTTCATCCGCATTCGTTTCTGTCGACATCCGCCAATCTTGCTACTTCTCACTTCGGGGCTCCCGTAGCAAGGATCTAATCCAAGAGTTTGGGTACCTCAAGGATCCTGCCCCTCATCGCCTATAGTCTTCCTGACTATAGCTCGATGTCTCCCCACCTCTTCTCTAGAGGTACATGAGCACTCATGGCACAATCGTCATCCTCCTCTACCTCCTTTTCTGCCTTCGCTGGCGCTGCCTTAGAGTCAGACGCCTCTCCCTTACTCTTCTTCCTCGGACACTAGTTCGCATAATGACCCAGTTCCCCATAGTTGAAGCACTTGACCTTGGAGAGGTCATTTTTCTTCCTCTTCTCCTGCTTTCCCGTAGATGCTAGCGCTGCATCCTCTTCCTCTTCCTTCTTGATCGAGACTCCTTTGTTGCTACTTCCCATCTTGCTCAATCGCTTGATCTCCTCTTGGTGAAGAGCTGCCCACAATTCTTCCCAATCTGGAAGATCCGCCTTGCCCAGTATGCTCTGGACAAATGTCTCCCACTCCTCGGAGACTGCGTTAAGTGCGGTCCTCACCAACATCTCCTCATCCGGCGTGGCCCCTATGGAAGTCAGTTGGTCCCGAATCTCCTTCAACCGATTGAGGAAGTGATCTATCTGCTCCCCCTTCTGCATCTGGTATGACCACAACTGATTCTCAAGTAACATCTTCCTTTGCATGGAAGTATGCTGGTACAATTTCTTCAAGGCTTCCCACATTTCATTTGTCGTGTCCTTCTCGGCAATATGTTGGACCACATGATCCTTGACCCCATCAAGGATGATGCACTTCACCTTGGCCATTGCCTCCTCGTACTTTTCATTATTAGCCGGGTCAACTGGGATCACCACTGTTCTCAAGGCTAAGGCCTTGATGTGATGTCTATCTAGAATGGATAGGATCCTGGACTTCCAGACCACAAAGTTGGACGCCCCGTCCAGCCTGTCTTGATCCCTCAGCCCATTCATGGCCATCTCTCTACTCTTTCTGTCGACTCCTTTGAGTTTCTCTACTTCCCTCTAGAAGTTCTCTCTTCGACTCTTGCTGAATCTCTCTACTTCCCGCCTGGAAGTTCTCTGTTAGACTCCCTTTGAGTCTCGATTTCCCTTCTGGAAATCCTCCTGCCAATTGCCAAGTTGCACCTCTTCAATCTTCTGTGCACCTGCAACACTAATATAGATTCCTTGGCTAGAAATCTGCCTCGGTAGCAACTCCTACCTTGGTTTTGCCTTGTTAGGTACTGTTCTGCCCACAGTACCCCACCAGCTTCGCTCTCACAAACTGCCCACAGCTTCCTATGCGCTATGCGCCAACAATTGAAGGACTGAGCCTCTAGGCTCTACGCAATCCCGGCACTAGCAAAACTGTTCCTCAGCCAATTGTGTCAACCCTCTTGTTCTCTGCATGAGCCTTTTTCTACCCTCCTCAGCCTCTGCGCTGGCCTCTCTTTGGCCCAGACTGATGATGCAATCCCTTTGCGTCAACCCTTTTTCTGTCGCTTTCTGCAAGGATCAACTTCTTTCACTTGGGACAACTGATTCTGCTGCAAATGCTCTGCTTAGCTGATGCCTTCAGCGCTCCTGTGATCTGCAACCACGCTCTGATACCATGTTGAAATTTCTAAGTCTATCTATTAGAAATTTAATCTGTATTCTTTTGGTTTATTTCTTCTACTTGTTAATTATGAACAAGTTATTTAAAACATATAAATAACGAAATAAACACAATACAGTCTCAACATCTACAGATCAACCACTGAAAGAAAACAAACACACAAGTGACACAGTTATTTTTGGACAACTTATCCTCGGAAAAACCCAATGCGAGAAAACTGGTGCAACAATTATGAGGGTTTATTATATGCAATATTTCCTTGAGTACAACTGGGTGCCAAACTAGCTCACTTGACAGAGAAAAATTCTCCAGCACTTCTCACAGACTTAGGGTCAGGCTTGCTGGCCTATACGCAGCTCCCAGATCCTCTGCGTCAGCTCCTGCCTCTCTGTGTTAGTACTGCGCCTCTCTGCATCACCCATGCAGGCCCTCCAGTGACTGCGCAGTCCTGTTGCCTCTGCGTCTGCTGCTCTACCTCTGTGCTGGTCTCTCGGCACTATCTCTGCCTCTCTGTTAGTACTCACTGCCCCTCATTGCTGTTCACTGATTTGACTTTACTTAGTAAACCCCGCTCTAGTAAATCGAATGACTGATCACTCAGGTGTGTTCTCCAACTGACCCCCAAGCCTCTTCTTATACTTTTCCTGTTGGTCCTTCAACGGCCGAGATTACATCTCTAATCAACGACTAAGATTAGATTTGGCTTGATCCATGTCATTTGGAACCTCCAAACCTAGTTTTATATTAATACCCATTAATATTTTATTTTTCCTATGTTTAGACTTAGGAACTCCATTAAAAATATTAATTATTTTAATATCTCCTATACTGGGAAGAATCTGCCCAAACCATTTATGGGTCTTGGAGATCTCATGTGCTTTAGCCTCTCCACTAATTTTCATGGCTAGAGCACATCTGATGCTATCCCAAATTAACAAATACACTCCACCATGACACTTTGTAAACCACGAACTAGAGTCCACAATGCAAAGACTATCAAACTGAAAGAGTTGTAGAGATTGGCTATGGAACAAATTACCTCACAACGGTTGGCCCACTTGGCTTGGAAAAGCTTCATATGTGTGAATCGTTTCCAGTCGCTTTCCACCCTGGTTTTGTCCTTTACTATCGCCATTATCAACGTTTCTTAGGTAGCCTCCTTAGCCTCTATTGCCCTGCTCCTCATGCGAAGCTTCAACAACAACTGCATGTATTGAATGCTAGTTTCCCAGGAGCCAAGATCATCATGCAATAAAATTCTCACAAAATCAGTGCCACTTGAGAGATATTCCCTATGTAGTGGAGATGAGCCACAAGGATTATAGTGGAACACAGGGTCGTGACAGAAGGATATGGACCCCACAAATCTAGTGTCGTGGGGGAAATATCCCACCTGCTGTGGGGGAATGTTGCAAGGGCTATAAAAGAACTTGGAGCCGTCGCTACCAAACTAACAGATCGTAGACGGAATACAAGATGCCAACCCACAAATCTAGTGTCATGGGGGAAATATCCCACCAATGGTGGGGGAATATTGTAGGGGCTGCAGAAGTACTTGGAGCCGTCGCTACCAAGCTAAGAGCTTGTAGACGAAATATAGGATGTGAGCTTAACGTGAAGGGAATGTATGCCAGTTAACATATGTGGCTGCATGGGGTGGGATAGCCATGCCATCCCCCCTCTTTAATGGGATAGGAAGTAGCGGGGTGGTGGGCTCCCCCCTCCCTTGTTGGCACAACTTCTGACACCCCGATTGGGGATTCATCCCATATAATTTATACACAATTTTAGTGGCTAAATTTAGATGCAATTTGCTACTTGAAAACCCTAGTTTACAACAATCTTAAGTTTTCTTCCTAGTCACCTAACATGGGACGCACAGGACACGCAAATTCGAGTGTCCGTCACAGGGCACATTGACCCCCCAGAACAGGACACGTAGGACACATTATATATATATATATATATATATATATATATATATATATTCTAAATAGATATTCAGTGATTTTATATTAGTAATTACACAAATTCTCATTCATGATACAATTTCAAACATGGATCTAGATTCTACATTGTATATTTGTAAGTTGTAACATTATGCATACAAATACAATTGTGACAAATTTATCAACGATCCAATAGGAGAAAGACAAGAAACTGCAGTTTTCTCATTAAGTCATCAAAATCAAAATGTGTTACATAGGTGCAGAGCCCTGAAAACTCCTGACTGGCACTGCCAATGGCAAATAGAAATAACAAATACAAAACAACTACAAGGTAGTAGGTAGCTCATCAATCATCACCATCAAAATCAATATCACTGTCATGGTCACCACTGCTCTCCTCTGCATCCTCCTCCTTTGTATCCAATGTAATCTCTACATCTACTGGTGTGGAGGATGACCCCTGAAGAATATCACTTTCATCAAAAGTGACAAGCTCTAGCAGTGGCTCATTAAGATCCAAGTTGGCCAATGCCAACTCAACACTACTACCCAAACCCATATCATTAGGAAACACATCCCACATCTTTGTCTTTCCCTTAACCACTCATCCCTCTACCTGTAAATAAGACGAAGGTTGGTGTGCACATACACCATTGTCTCTGCCCTGGACTGCTTAAGCCTGCTTGTCTTCACACTATACAAATTCCCATATGTGCTCCAATTCCTCTTGCAACAAGAGGATGAAGTAACCTGAGGAGAAGCCTCATGGCTAACTGCTATAGAGGAGGGCATGTTGCCCCATGAGTTTCCCACCAAGAATAGGCCTTCTTAGCCCCCCTATCTCTAATCACATCATAGCCTGCAAATCATCCAGTGCCAGTGGAAAACTCTGCAAAGGCATCCTCCTCCTCGTCATCAAGGGATGCTCTATCCTAAAATATCTGCAATGTATCCTTCCTTCCCTGTGAAATTTCACCATCCATGTGAGAAGGGAATTTGCGGGAAGGTCCACCGTTCAACCACCCATGGCTTGTAGTATTTTGGATTCAATGAGTGAGCCAAACAATGAATTCTTGTCCCACCTCTTGACAAGAATATCCTGTATGGTTGTGAAGAAGGCTTCTTATGATGTCTCATACTCAGGGCACTCACTCTGTAAAATAATGGTCCTCACAGACTCAATCATGGAATCCTATCTCTCATAAACCTATCCTAGGATCAGTTGGTTTATATTTGCAAATCATAGCAAAGCAATGATGGGGTCCATGATCTTAATAGTGAGATCTACCCTCTCCCACCAAACATCATCTAACACCGTGTCCTTGACTCTTTTTGAGGCTACTTGATCTGTCTTTCTCCAAAAAGCCCAAAACTCTAAAATAACCATGGCCCCAAGAGCAGTCTTGACCTCCCTTAACCTCTTCAGCATGATGAATGCAAAGACAAACTGTGTATCTGCAATCTTCAACAATGATATATGGGTGTACTCCTTGTAGATTGTAACGACATTAGTATGCTTTTGTACAAAGTTGCGGATATGTCGTGGATCCTGAATAACACTTCCAATCCAAGGCACATTAGAAGAAATAGTTATAAGTGCTAAATTCAAGGAATGGACAATGCAAGGTGTCCATAATACTTGTGGACATTTAGCTTCCACAATCATGCCAACAACCTTGTAAACAGGTGCATTGTATGTAATGATTTGCACACAAGAATCAACACCTACATTTTCAACAACTTTAATGAATAAGTCACCCATATATTGTGCATCTTTGTATTTTCCAAGTGCATCCACTGATTTCAAGGAAGACACCATGAAGTTGATGTATGGGTGGCGTGCTGGATTTGTCCATCCATTAGAAACAATACTAACCCCAAATGTTGGCCATGCAGCTTTAATAGGCTCAAGCATTTTATCCACCTCTTTCTTTGCCTTAGTCAACAATGTGGTTATAAGCTTCTTTGACCTAGGAGGCACATATCGTGATGGAGCCCCTTGAGTTAGAGCTCGACACATCTCAATAAATAAAGGTAATTGTGCAACATTAAATGATTTGAAGTTCAGATAGAAAAAGAAGGAAATGGTGATATCAAGCTCTTCCCGTCTCTCTTTTTGAAATTTCTTGTCCATTGGACCAACTGCCATTACCTTTCTTTTTGCTACTTGATCTTCACCCCCACCAAAACTCTCAAATGGAAATTTGTTGTTGCTTTTCCTCAAGAATGGAAGGGGATCCTCATTCTTGTTTTTTTAGATGTTGTAGCCACCCTTGCACACTGGCATTGGCCTCTTTTTCCATTTCTTTCCTCTTAGCTACAGACATATTTGCACTTGCTCCAATTCCACAACCTAGTAAGCCCAACATATGTGCTTTCACACGGAAATAGGTGCTCTTGAATTGGGTGTTGCATGAGATGCATTTCCAAGTAACATTGCCTCCTCCCTTCAACTTGTTGCATGGCCCTTGATCTCTTGTGATATACTTCCACAAGGGATATTTACTTTCCTGAGCTTGTTGTCTTTCTAAATTTATTCTCCCTTCAACATTTGAAATTGTTGTTGCAACCCCACTTCCAACAGAGGGAGCACTTGCAAACCTTGATGAAATTGGAATAGGAGGGGCATCACCAATGGAGACATTCTTCCCCTTCTTTTGCCCCTTCCCTGTTTCCCTTGATTGAGTCATGAATGCTGTCAAAAAAAAAAGAAAAATGCACTAGCATGTAAATAAAATGGACAGGCAAACTGTTGTAGCAAAAATAGAAAAAAATGGAAGCAAAATGCACTTATCGGTTGCTTGAATCACCTCCAAAACACTCCTAAACCCTTTGCTACTCGCTCCCACACACCCACAACAAGAGAGAGACAAGAATGAATAGAAAGTCACCCAAATCGAGCTTTTAAAGACCTGCGACACACTCTTCTAGAGGGACACGTCTCGAAATTGAGACTCGTTGGTTGGGCGAATCCGATTCACGAGTCCAGCGAATCCCACATGTTCGAACGCATTCGAGCCACGAATCAGACATGTGTCCCTTGAGAATCGTGTCCAACACGTGGGATTCGGGACATAGGGAGGAGGACAAATCTGGTTTCTTAGGTTTTCTTGATCTAGTGTGTTTGGGAAACCTATTTGAAGCTCCTTAGGCTATAACCATAGCCTTTGGATTGACTCAAAAGCACTTTGAACCAGAATCTTGAAATTACTCTTCTATCCAATGTAAGCCCTAATTTGTCATATTCTTATCCAGTGGAATTTTGTTGTAGGATCTGTAGGGGGTCATTTAACTTAAGATCCTTGGGTTACTTTATTCTTAAGCCCTACTAGGGATGTCTCCCTTGTGTTTGATTGTGTGCTTCACTAAAGATGGGGGAGTAGTTGCTGAGGAGACAATGGTAACACTCCCGTGTGTTGCACTTTGTCTAGATCACTTGGGGAGGCTTTGGTGTTGGTGATAGATTTTGTTGTAACAAGGCTGACTTAGTAAAAAAAGGGTTTCAATATGTTCTCATTCTTTGGGGAGTGCATTGGAGTGTACTTTTCAAGGGGAGCATTTCCTTTTTTGAGGGGAAAGTTCCCTAGTGCGTTCACTTGTGTCCTACCACAACACACACCCCCCCGCCAAAAAAATAAAAAAAATAATAACTTGAAAGGGAATGTGGGGAAACCCATGTCTCAAGAGGATGGGGAGTGCACGCCCTATTGTCAGAAATACATAATCTAGAAGAAGTTCCTTTAGCTTGGACAAAAGAAGATGAAATTCAAGCAAGGATGTTAGGCGTTGAGTTAGCAACAATTGAATTGATGATAGTGTTCTAAAACTAGAGCGTACAAAGATAACAAACAAAAAAATCAAAATGAGTATATTGTAAGAAACAGAGCAACCGATATACTACTTTTTCTTCTTCTCCAAAACTAGAAATGAAACAGGTGTGAAATTCTTTCTCTACTAGCAAAAGTTATGATAAAGACCATGTACTATCTACACTATAGAAAATGATCAATATGAGTAAAACATTGTTTTAGTTAAAGACAAAATTACAGAAGTTACTTCTGCAACTGTATGATGGAAAATTACCCCTCAAGTTAGTGAGGGTTGACTTGATGAGATTGTCACAAAACTATATAAAGATATATACCCATCATAGAAAGATAGTAAGTTTTTATAGTGAAAATGGTTGAGTAAATGAGTAAAGTACTCAAAGGAAAATTGACTTAGGCTTTGATGTCCATTTGCATAATCATAACTTTCAAGTAATTGCTCTTTATAATTGCTAATCCATATAAAATTTAGGATAATTTGTGGGATTACTCTAGGAGCGAACGCCTTGGCTTGGACAAGAAAAAGATGAAATTCAAAGAAGGATGGCGAGTGTTAACTTAATCATCATGCTTAGCCAAAAACCAAGAAGGAACATGATACATTGTACCAATTCAACCATAGATTAAGGATATAACTCTAATGACCCAAAGAGATACAATGAAAACATTGACACTGGAATGGATTATTATGACATACTAGGCTTTGGTGTTGGAATTTTTGACATTCAAGTTAATTCATAAACTCTTGAAAATTTGGCAAGATGAGTAGCATATCCTCCAGACTAAGTATATAACATAATAGCCTACTTATAATACAACATTAATTCATAACTGGTTAGTTTGCCAAAAAATCTTTTGTTGAAGACAAAAATAGCTAAGCAACTTTTTATAGATCTAGCTGGTTAGTCTCTGCTCCGATGTTGAGGGCCTCCAAGGTGGTTCTAGTCCTCCCATGCCTCAAGGGGTGAGACCATCGTCATCTGGGCCCTTGATGAACTACAATCCCTCACAAAGTGCTAAGGCCATCAAGGTCGTCTGGGGGCATGTTGGGTCCACGCTCATCATCCCAAATAATCATCAAATGTAGGGCAAGGTGCTAGAATGCTCTAGGTGCTAGAGGTGCCCAAAGGTGTGTGTGATGCTCTTCTACTGCGTGGAGTCCCATGGATCTCAACGCTTCACTTGTGGGTGTCAATGTGCTCTTATGGAGGCTTGGGTACCCATGGGCGAGGGGCCCAAGTCATGGCTATGGAACCACCTTGGGATCACAATATAAATTCTAGTGCAAGGAACCAGTCAGCAGGCACAATGATAATTTTTGCATCTAAGTGAACCAAGTTTGAATGTAAAGTGCTATTTAACACTTCAAATAAGGCTTCCCTTCTAAAATTGAGGCTTTGAACTCGCAATGGTGTTTCCTCCCTAGGTAGGAGTGGCTAAAGGACAACCCTAATAGGTGTTTCCAAAACCCAAGGGGAAGTAACATTTCCTCAATCCACCATTCAATCAATAAGTGTTATGCTATGTTGCATGAGTGTCTGGAACGTGGGAACGGTGGGAACTTGGGTTCGGGTGTCGGGAACGGCTAGAGGTTTCCCTAAAATTTACAAGAAACGTCTAATCGGGAGCGGTAATATTATATAATAAAAAAATAAAAAATATATTTCTAATTATATAATAATCAAAATTAATATTAAATCAAAATATTCAAATATTAAAATCAATTTAAATATATAATCTCTCTTATATATAAATATATTCTCTGGGTGTCTCTCTCCTTGAGTCTCTCCCTTTTATATATATAAAATATTAAAATGTCAAGTTCATTATCAGTTCTCTGACACATGACTAATCTTTGAAACAATCTGCCTTAAAAATACAAAGGAACAATTTTACCTATGTTTCTCTAGTTATTCTTAAGAGAAAAAGTAAAGCAACTCTAATGGTTAAGCATTGACTACCACATACAATATGCACACAATCTTCTATGATATATATACATAAACAACAAAATAAATACTCATCAGCATGACATCCCAGATATCGCCCTTACATTGAGGTGCCACATGCTTCCTTAACTCATCAAGAGATTGCTCCAGTTTCTCAATTAAGGATATTGGTGTTAAGGATGTCTTTGGCCTTTCTTCTTGCGAAGGTTTCAACAAAGGCTCATGTTTTGTGGGCAGTTCAACATATTTGTCCACAGGCTTTGTATTCCCCAACCCTAGGGAACGTCGAAACTGCAAAAAAACAGTCTTCAAAGCTCCCGGAACTTTCCCAAGCTCCTATTGCAGCTCCCGCTGAAAAGGAAACGTCCCCATACAGTTCCAAAGCTTCTGGGAGTTTTGGAACCATTGGAATGGGTTTCCCACCTCTAGGGCACTGTTCCCGTGTAACAGAGATGTTATGTGAACAATGATTGTAACGAAGAGGAGAAGACTTCATTGCCAAGTGCCATGGTCAAAGGGACCAGCATGATGGGGATCCACATCCTGAGTGTATAGATGTGAAGAGGGAGCAATCATGGATGCATGAGATACCAACCGGCCTTTGTTTTTCCTTCCCTCGTGCGCATTTATGGAGGCAGTGCGAGCTTTAGGAAGAGCCAATGTGCATTTCCAGTGGCCAGTGCGAATTGCTGGGGGAAGTGCGAGTTGTTTAGCAGAGGCCAAGTTTGTTTGCTGAGGTTTGATTTGGTCAATGGAGTTGAAGAAGGACTATTTGTTGGAGCTTTGCCAGTAAAAGGCAAGTAGTTGATGTAATTCTTGATTTGATTAATCATCTTGAGACAGTTTGACCTCTTGACCATGTTTAACCTTCATGGCTAATGTAACAAACATAATAATAATAATAAATAATACATATGAAAAGGTGCAAAGGCGTGTCTTATTCACAAAGACATGATTCTTCATATGAAAGGGCACCCCACCTAGTATTTATAACGAGGACCCCTCATTTGTAACGTCATCATTGTATCAATCTATCTATCTATCTATCTATCTATCTATATATATATATATATATATATATATATTTATATATATATATATATATATATATATATATATATATATCAAGACATTTATTACAAATATATTTCTTCTTTAATATGAAACAAATTACTGATTGTTTACTACATTAATGTTAGAGTTGCGTTTCTTGATTACTTGGTTAGAGTCACGTGAGGTTGCTATTATATTCTTAGGTCTTGAATCACGAAAAAATATTTCAAAGGATTAGTGGAATACCATAAAACTCAAATAAAACTATTACAAGAAATGAAGGATATAATTATGAGAGGGCCAAAGGGTTTTAAAACATCGTATTTGGTACTCACAATAGACGCTAACATTGACATGAAAGAAACTAGTAGTGGAGAATGTTCTAACATGGAAAAGGATGTTGAACATGTTGAATTAGGAACTCCTCAAGGTGGGCTAGATGAGACTTTGGAGATTAACCAAAGGAACAACAACTGGAAGAATCAACCTTCTATATCAAAGAAGGCTAAAAGTAGTGAGGGTGAAATTTATGGCTTTCATGATGTGGTAATTATTAGCAATAGAAAAGACAGAAGCGTCATTTATTATAAACGTGAACCTACCAAGAGACGGGTTATCATATTCATTAGCAATAGAATAGGCAGAACCAATGAAATGAACAAAGTATAGCCAAATCCTAAAGATCAAATTGACATGGAAATTACTGGCAACAAATTACCTGCTAGCAAGAAGATGAGTGGAGGTGAAATTTATTGGAGTCTTGATGTTGCAATTATTAACAATAAAAAAGGATCTCCAATCTCTCTTTCAATTGCGAAAAAACCTTTTTCAAGTGATTGTGATGAACCAGGAATTTGCCAACAACATTGGAAAATATGATGACAAGTACAAACTAGAAGAGATTGTCTAATACCTATCTCCAAGATTTAGAGACATTACAGCCAGTTCAACAACGATGGAGCATTTCAATCTCAGGAATGATGTTCTTATAAAAGATCGAGTGTTGAATGGTGTTGTCATTGATGCCAACATCAGTCTTTGAACACTTTTAATATATGTCTGTGGATTGCAGTAATTTTAAATTCCAATGGACAAGAAGCCCCAAAAGAAGGAAGCCCTGACAATGTGATTAAGATGCCCTACATTTATTGAGGTATTTGGATGGGAAGGCCAATGAATCGATAAGCAAGACACATTATCAATGTGTAGTACTCATCTTGCCATTTCCATTGGTAAGTTGTATGCCACGTGGGTCCTCTCAGATGAAGAGTCATGCCATCCTAAAGATGAGCCTCAAAGTTTTTTTCAAGGTGCCCCAAATGTTTGAAAAAACAGCTCTATGATTGGTTTGAGTTTGGCATTAAAAGTTCATGATGCTGGTGTTAAAATTGATGGAAATATTATGATCTTGGCAATTTCAATCCGTTGACCAAATTGGTCCTTAAAAGAGGAATGATTATTTATTGAAAATGGAGATTTGGTCGGCCCCATTACAATTCAAATTTATGGACTTAATTTTTTTCTAATTAATAGGTTGACTCAAACTTTAAGGGCAAGTCGACCTCTTTCATGTCCCCTCCTTTGTATATATATATATGGTATTTGATTGCCCTACAAGAAGCATCATTCTCTCATGGATTAATTCAAGCTACTAAGAATAAATATATGATTGTGAAGGTTGAGCACCGTTGAGTTATTGGTGATTTTATTGTTTGTATGGTGTTGCCTCAAAATCTAGCAAGTCTTGTAGAGGGTAACCTACAAGGCTAAAACTAGTCTAAGGGACAACAATGAGGTGTGGCCCATTGTCACTAGAGCCATTACCTCCTGCTCTTTATGGACTTTCACTAATGGGAGGATTCCCTTTAGAGAGGTCACCTATGATAGAGATCTTAAGTTTAAGGATTAAGGTGACAAAGAGGCCCATAGAGGACAACTGTTCTTAAGGATGAGGTTCAACAAGCTAGAAAAGGCAACTTGCATCCATTAACAAGTCCTTATTAGGGCACAATTGATCTAGGGCTTGAGAGATAGCAAGCCAAATGGATTAGCCTAGAATTTAGAGGCCAAGAAAAGGTTTCCCAACAATGAATTCTAGCAATCAAATGGACAAGGAAACCTTCCACAAGCCCCAAAGTTGAAGCCTAAGTAAATCTAGGGTTTCCTAGGGAAAAATCTGGCTAAGGCAACATAAATCAGCTTTAAAATGTATAGATTGTCCACTAAAGGGAGTTGATTTAGAGGCAATCAAGGCTCTTATTGCTAAATCCTTTCACAAGGTTAATTCCCTCTCTAGGTCAACTCTTGCCCTAGCCCCTATGTTGCACGGGGACCCATCCCCCAAAAATACTCACGTATCCTGCGTCCCCACGCTCCGGGGACTTTTGGACCCTTAGGAAACGTGCCCAAATTGTTGGGATTCAATTGGGGACTTGGGGACTTGCTAGTCATCCCCAAGACATTCTAGACAGATTTCAAGGATGTTTTGGGAAGGTTTTAGGGATAATCCAAGCACAGAGCTTCATTTTTGACAATCATGGACATTGATGATTGAACAATACGATCATTTTTTACATTCGTTTCTTTTTGGAATGCATTGAATCCAAACTTTTTGTACAAGTTGCAACTCAAAACATGGGTTTTGTATTGTGGGTTTCATTTTGGATTTCTAGTGATTTAGATATTTGATTTTCAATGGTAAAATTACAAAAAGTACCCTCCATGTTAAGAAAAAGAAAATACAACATTTTAAAAGGATGATCCTTGTGGTTATTTTTCTTGTTCTTTCTTAGGATCACCTCAGCTTTTACATATTGTATGTGGGTTTCAAGGACTCATTCAAGTTCAGGGCTTCCATCATCCCAACCCCAAGCATTGTGAAAAAAATCAGATAGTTGTGAATTGGATTGAGTACTAAATGTTTAAATAAATTCCTATTCAATCCCCTTCTTAATCTGAAATATGAATTTAATATCATTAGAAAACCAAATTATTTTATAGTGGTTTTCAACACAACTACAAAACTTTGCAAAACCTATTGAAAAGGGAATGCCTTTTGTGTTTAACATAGTCATCATTAACAAGAAATATGAGGAAAAAAACTAATATAAAGACAATTCTCCTTGATAGATTGTTCATGGACCTTATTACAAATTTAAAGTAGTTACACTTAAGTTTCCTAAAGCTAAAGCTCATGTCTAGTAGTCAATAATGGAATGTCACTCAACCCCTTTTCAAATTGTTTGAGATTTTAAGGGTTGTGCATAATACTAGGTTGAAACAACTATAAATGTTAATATTGAATTCTGCATATATATATATTGCCGTCCCCAACCCCCCCGTCCCCTAAAAATTTGGGGGTGCGCTCTAGCCATTTCGGGTACTTGTCCCCCCCATTCCCTTGTCCCCAAAACCAGTGCAACATAGCGTAGCCCTTACTAGCCGCTCAACCTTAAAGGGGTAAAAAATTAGAGAAAATGAGCGAAATTGAGGTTTAAGGTTAAATTTGTGTGTGATCACCAAAATGACGACGCTGGTGCATAGCCCTTGGGATGATAAAGTCTATGGAGGTGGACTAAGGGCTCACAATGTAAGATGGAAAGTGGCAAGTATTGAATAGGGATTGATGGGGCTATGCTATCTCAATCATGGCACCTAGTAGTGCTCTTTCCTAAATCCTTAGGCAATTAGGGGAGGTCCCACTAGCCTAGGATTAAAAATTAACCCCCTATTTAAGGTGAGGGAACAAAAGTACGACCAAGACCCTTTTTTCTTCCTGTTGAAATTTGGTACCGGAGGACAGGTGGTTCCCTTAGGCTTTGATCTTTGGCCTAGGGAAAAGTGTCCAAAAGAATTTAATTTTTTTCCTAAAGTGACTTTATAATTTTATAAAGTTAAATCTAATTTAAAAGTGACTTTAAGTGATAAAGTTACTAAGTCTAATTT
Organism: Pinus tabuliformis; assembly: GCA_031772625.1. Classification (NCBI taxonomy): domain Eukaryota; kingdom Viridiplantae; phylum Streptophyta; class Pinopsida; order Pinales; family Pinaceae; genus Pinus; species Pinus tabuliformis. Next base: position 1,190,842,741 of record CM062809.1, read on the forward strand.
TAAAGTGACTTTTATAAAGTCAATGAAAAATTAGAAAGGAAAAGTGACTTTGGAAATAAATGACTAAGTGGGTCTTTATTAAAGTGGGGTGAATTAAAAAATAAAAAGTGAGATTTAAATGAGCATTTAATCTCAGCCTTAGATCTCAATCTATTTCAGCGATTGGATTTAGGGATCACCCAAAAGTCACTTGGATCACCCAAAAGTCACTTGGGGTTAGATTAAAGGAGGAAAAGGAGGAAAAGGTCATTCATTCTTTCATGAGCAGATTGGGAGAAGGAGAGCAAGAGTGCAAGAGAGATTTTCTGAGCAGGGAGGAGAAGGAGACAACAGCTTGGCACACATTCCAAGGCAGCAGTTGAGCAGATTTGTACAGCTGGTTCAACACACAGTGAAAGGCAGATTTTGGCACGATTTTCGAGGAGTGGTTTGCACAAAAATCGAGGAGTAGTTTTCTGATTTTTCTGCACGCAAAACGAGGGCTGTACAGCGCATTTATTGAAGTCCATACAGTGCATTTAATGCTGGCTGTACAGCAGCATTTAATGCTGAAAGTGGGCACGAAAATCGAGGAGGCCGTACAGCATTTATTGCTGTCCTGTTTGTTGTAATTTCCAGTTTGCTGTGAGGCATGGGAAAAGAGATAAGTTGTAAATTTGCTTGCTGATTTTTTTGCTGAATATTTCTCTTACTGTAAAAAGGCATTTTCCAGAAATAAAGAAGAGCTCTCAAACTGGTTTTCCCCAAGAGTTGTAGGGGGTTTTTCCAGGGTCACATTGACCAAAAATCTCAGTGTTTAAATGTATTTTAATGGCTATTCATTACTGCTGATTTTTATTTCTGCAATTTCCAGCATTCTGTAAAATTTCCAGAATTTGTGTTTTTAGCAAATTTATTTTTTCCAGCTTGTTAAATGTATGGTTATGGGAAAGGGCATTTAACTATATGGGAGAAATAAGGAGAAACTAAAAACCGGGGTGGGAAATGAGAAATTTCTACATGGTATCGGAGCTTGAGTGCTGAAGGATAGTTTGGGACAGCAAAAGGAAAAATTACCGCTGCTGATTTTTCACTCAGAAAATTCCAGCAAGCTGATTTTTTTCATAAACAACAGTTTTATCTTTACTACAACAGTACTATTTTTCAGTTTTAGGACAGCAGGATGTCATTGGGATTGAGGGTGGAGGATAGGCTGGATGGGCATACAAATTATAGCGTTCGGAAGGAGAGAATGCAGAGTATCTTTGAGGAGGCAGAAGTCTGGGATATCATGGTGCATACCACATAGAACCTTGTTGTTGTGCCTACTGATGCTACTCAGTTGACAGCTTATAATAAAAAGAACAACAAGGGTAAGAGGCTGATTCTAGACGGAATCAAAGACCATTGCATTCCTCATGTGAGAGGAAAGAACAATGCCCATGAGATGTGGACAGCATTGTCCAATCTCTACCAGAGTACCAATGAGAACTGGAAGATGGTCCTGAAGGAGAAGTTGAAGAACATTAAGATGGGTAATGATAGTGCAGCTGGATATCTCACAAAGATTACTAATGTGAGAGATGAGTTGGCAGTGATTGGAGAGGCCATTCCACCCACTGAGTTGGTGCGGATTGCAGTGAATGGTTTCCCCCGTTCATGGTTGAACTTTGCTGATGGGGTTTGTGCACGTGAAACCCTTCCCACATGGGAGAGGTTTTGGGATGATTGCATTCAGACAGAGATCAGGAAAGGTCAGCTTGGGGCAGCCAAGCCAGTTGAGCAGGATGAGGATGTAGCACTAGTGGCAGGAGGCAAGAAAGGCAAAGGGAAGAAGCAGGCTTCCATAAGCAGTGGTGGGGGCAAAGGCAAAGATAAAGGTAAACAAGGGAACACACAGAAGGACTATTCCAAGGTGAAGTGTTGGAATTGTCAAAAGATGGGACACTATGCAGTTGTGTGCCGGAGAAGAAGAAGAAGGGGAAGAACCAGGACGTGGCAGCTTCAGCAGAGATTGAGGACTTTGCAGGTCGTTTTGACCGGGAGTTTGCGTTCACTACGTGTGAGTCCTCTAGTGTAGGATCACCTGCCACACAGGTTCAGAGGGAGCATGCTTTTCCCTCGATTAGCGGAGCATCTTCAGGTATCTGGTATGTGGACAGTGGGGCTTTACGTCACATGATAGGAGTCCGTGAGTACTTCTCAAAGCTTTCAGAGAGTGGCACTGATATAGAGGTAGTACTCGGTGATGACAGAGTTGTTAGAGCAGTCGGGGTGGGGACACTGACATTTCAGAGGGAGTCCAAACCTCCCTTGAAAGTGTCAGATGTTCTTTATGTGCCAGGGATGAGGAAGAACCTCATATCCGTCTCAGCTTTGGAGGACAGAGGATATGAGGTACTGTTCAGGGGAGGACAGGTGTTGATGTATCCCAGGGGCACTCCAGCTAATTCAGCTAGAGTGATAGGTGTACGCCATGCAAAGGTGTACAAGTTTGCATTCCAACCCCTTTTGGCATTGAGCAGTAGTACCGACAGCAGAGCTAGCAGTTCTGAGCTGTGTGAGATTTGGCACCGCAGGATGGGACATATGTATCATGGAGCCTTGAGGACATTGCGGGAGATCACTACAGGTGTGCCAGATTTCAGTACTGATCACTTTGATACTTGCAGAGGTTGTGCGATGGGCAAGTTTGCCAAATCCCCTTTTCCCAGCAGTGACAGCAGAGCGACTGGGATACTTGATTTGATTCATTTCGATGTGAGCGGTTGAATGTCTCATGTTTCCTTGAGTGGATATGAGTACTATGTTTTATTCATTGATGATCACTCCAGGAGGACTTGGATTTATTTTTTGAAGACCAAGAGTGAGGTCTTCAAGCGGTTTCAGGAGTTCAGAGCTCTTGTGGAGACATAGACAGGTCGAAAGATCAAGTCCCTGAGGTCGGACAATGGAGGAGAGTACACCCTTGGAGAGTTTGTTGACTATTGTGCGGAGGCAGGCATTAGGAGGGAGTTCACTGTTCCTTACAACCCCCAGCAGAACGGGGTTGCAGAGAGGAAGAACAGATCCATCATAGGGGCTGCCAAAGCCATGTTACATGATCAGGGGTTGCCATTGTTCTTGTGGGCAGAGGCCTGCAACACAGCTGTTTACTTGCAGAACAGGAGTCCGCATCGTGCCTTGGGGCACATGACTCCAGAGGAGGCTTTCTCTGGGAAGAAACCTGATATTGGTCATCTTCATATCTTTGGATGCATTACATACTCCTATATACCCAGGGAGAAGAGGACCAAACTAGAGCCCACCGCAGAGAAGGGTATCTTTGTGGGCTACAGTGAGACCTCAAAGGCCTTTCGGATTTACATTCCTGCACAGAGGAGAGTTGTTGTCAGACGGGATGTGAAGTTCGAGGAGGACAAGGCCTTTAGGAGGTCACGGGAGTTAGAGTATCTGGATCAGCCAGACCCTCAGCAGCAGTTGAGTCTGTCGCAGGGATCCAGTGGGCAGGGATCAGGAGGTACATCTATGAGGATGTCAGGTTCGTCAGTGAGCAGTGGCTCACCGAGCCAGAGGGGTGGTGCTCCGGGCAGCATGCAGAGCAGCTCACAGAGCAGTTCACTAGGGAGTCCACTGATGGACAGTTCACACGACACCTCAGCTTCTACAGGTTCAGGTGCAGGCAGGAGGACAGCAGACAAACAGTCAGGAGTTCAGGCTACTGATGGTGATGATGAGGAGGAGTTTCATTCTCCTATGGGAGAAGCATGCTCAGGGAAGAGAAAGCCCAAGTGGCTTCAGGACACCTTGAGAGATGCCACATTTGTTGCTGAGCCGAAGAGGCCGGTCAGAGAGAGTAGACCACCTGAGAGGTTTTGTAGCTATATGGCGATGGTTACCAGCATCCTTGACTCTGAGCCTTCTAGCTATGAGGAGGCAGCTAGCCAGCAGGTCTGGAGAAAGGCCATGCAGGAGGAGTATTCTTCTATCATGAAGAATGATGTTTGGGAGGTGGTGCCGAGGCCTGAGGGAAAATCCGTGGTTACTTCCAGATGGCTTTAAAGGGTAAAGCATGCTGCAGATGGCAGCATTGAGAAATTCAAAGCAAGGTTTGTGGCTAGAGGGTTCTCCCAGGTAGAGGGAGTTGATTATGAGGAGACCTTCGCTCCCGTGGCTCGATATACTTCGATCCGCTCCATTATATCGATAGCAGCAGAGATGGGTTGGAAGATCCACCAGATGGATGTGAAGACTGCATTTCTCAATGGCTTCATACAGGAGGAGGTGTACATTGAGCAGCCACAGGGCTTTGAGGTGCATGGGAAGGAGTCCCATGTGTGCAGACTGAAGAAGGCCCTTTATGGCCTAAAGCAAGCTCCCAGAGCTTGGTACTCCAGGATAGATACATATTTGCAGGGGATGGGTTTCACAAAGAGTGAGGCAGATCTGAACCTTTACTTTATTGTGATTGGTGAGGAGCCTCTCATTCTGGTGCTGTATGTGGATGACTTGGTCATTACAGGTGCAGAGAGACTCATAAAGCACTGCAAGAGAGATCTTGCGACGAAGTTTGAGATGAAGGACATCGGCTTGATGCATTACTTTTTGGGCTTGGAAGTGTGGCAGGAGGAGGGGCATTTCTTCCTGGGGCAGGGGAAGTATATTGTGGACATCCTTCGCAGATTCCACATGGAGGATTGTAGACCCATGTCGACACCGATGATCACCAACTGGAAGAAGCTTCATGCTTCGGATTCCGAGTTGGTGGATCCCACATTGTACAGGCAACTGATTGGTTCCTTGATGTATTTGGTCAACACTAGACCAGATATCTGTTTTGCAGTCAACACGATGAGTCAGTTTATGTGTGAGCCTAGGAAGGTTCACTGGGTGGCTGCAAAACACATTTTGCGGTACTTGCAGGGGACAGTGGATTATGGTCTGGACTACAGGCAGGGAGATGGAGTGAGATTGGCAGGATACACTGATTCTGATTGGGCAGGTTGTACTTCTGATAGGAAGAGCACTTCAGGGTGCTGTTTTGGGTTGGGTTCAGCAGTAGTGTCATGGTTCAGCCGGAAGCAACAGTCAGTAGCACTGAGTTCACGGAAGCAGAGTATATGGCAGCCAGTCTAGCTAGTTGTGAGGCTATCTGGCTTCGCAAGATGTTGTTTGGCTTATTTGGTCACCCGTTGAGACCTTCAGTGATTTACTGTAATAATCAGAGTTGCATTAAACTCACGGAGAATCCAGTATTTCATGACAGGTCAAAGCATATCGGGATCAGATATCATTTCATCAGAGACTATGTTCAGAAGGGAGCTGTGAAGCTTGAGTATATTTCCACTGATGAGCAGGTTGCAGATATTCTTACCAAAGCCTTACCACGGGGCAAGCATGTCTACTTCAGAGACAAGATGGGTGTGGTGAAGAACACCTTCCTCGGTAAGAGGGAGTGTTGAAATTTGGTACCGGAGGACAGGTGGTTCCCTTAGGCTTTGATCTTTGGCCTAGGGAAAAGTGTCCAAAAGAATTTAATTTTTCTCCTAAAGTGACTTTATAATTTTATAAAGTTAAATCTAATTTAAAAGTGACTTTAAGTGATAAAGTTACTAAGTCTAATTTTAAAGTGACTTTTATAAAGTCAATGAAAAATTAGAAAGGAAAAGTGACTTTGGAAATAAATGACTAAGTGGGTCTTTATTAAAGTGGGGTGAATTAAAAAATAAAAAGTGAGATTTAAATGAGCATTTAATCTCAGCCTTAGATCTCAATCTATTTCAGCCATTGGATTTAGGGATCACCCAAAAGTCACTTGAATCACCCAAGGCCAAAAGTCACTTGGGGTTAGATTAAAGGAGGAAAAGGAGGAAAAGGTCATTCATTCTTTCATGAGCAGATTGGGAGAAGGAGAGCAAGAGAGCAAGAGAGATTTCTGAGCAGGGAGGAGAAGGAGACAACAGCTTGGCACACATTCCAAGGCAGCAGTTGAGCAGATTTGTACAGCTGGTTCAGCACACAGTGAAAGGCAGATTTTGGCACGATTTTCGAGGAGTGGTTTGCACAAAAATCGAGGAGCAGTTTGCTGATTTTTCTGCATGCAAAACGAGGGCCATACAACGCATTTATTGCAGTCCGTACAACACATTTAATGTTGGCCATACAACAACATTTAATGCTGAAAGTGGGCACGAAAATCGAGGAGGCTGTACAACATTTATTGCTGTCCTGTTTGCTGTAATTTCCAGTTTGCTGTGAGGCATGGGAAAAGAGATAAGTTGTAAATTTGCTTGCTGATTTTTTTGCTGAATATTTCTCTTACTGTAAAAAGGCATTTTCCAGAAATAAAGAAGAGCTCTCAAACTGGTTTTCCCCAAGAGTTGTAGGGGGTTTTTCCAGGGTCACATTGACCAAAAATCTCAGTGTTTAAATGTGTTTTAATGGCTGTTTATTACTGCTGATTTTTATTTCTGCAATTTCCAGCATTCTGTAAAATTTCCAGAATTTGTGTTTTTAGCAAATTTATTTTTTTCCAGCGTGTTAAATGTATGGTTATGGGAAAGGGCATTTAACTATATGGGAGAAATAAGGAGAAACTGAAAACCGGGGTGGGAAATGAGAAATTTCTACACTTCCAAGATACCTCGTAAGTCATGTTGAACTGCCCAAATACAAACAAGCAGAAGAACTCGATTACATAATGAATAAAGTACCTTTTGATTAGAAGCCCACCTTCCAACGTGCGGTCTTGACAAATGGACAAGGAAACATATGATTGATAGAAGCTGAGTAGATATGAATGGCACATCACATTGGCTACAAAGTGGCCATCAGGACTTGCTGGCTATCAACTAGAAGAGATGAATAGGAGCAAAGCTTCTCCTAGGGGTCACCCACTTTTGGGTTGTAACAAGAAACACAAGGGTTCCTTCTTTTGATGTGATGGGGCAATAAGCGCTCAGTAAACAGGTGATGGCCATATGAGTGAGGTTGTGCTTATGCTAGGCTTTTTCCCATGTGCTAATCTTTTTGTCCTTGGCCATCTTTTGCATTTTGATTCTTCTTTCTTTCTATTTGTTGTGGCCATGCTCTTTCTGTTTCTTTTACCTACATCAAGCTCCTAGGGCAAAATTCCTGAGCCGTACCTAGGTTTGTGGACATATGAGTGCCAAATCCTAAAGAGTCAATGACAAGTTGAACCCGAAGAGTGGAGGTGAGATATAGGCTTGTAATTTAAGATGGAAGTTGTTAATTATGATATATGGCAAGATGGAACAACGCTATCTCAATTAGGCCTTCCCAAGTAGTAGTGTCTATCCTCTACCCAAAGGGCCTTAAGGGAGGTCCACTAGAGTAGGATCAAATATTAACCCCCCCAAGTAAGATGAGAGAACAAGATCATGGTCAAAATCAATTAGAATTCTAGATCACCTCATAAACCATTCTTAATGCCCGAGAACAAACAAGTAAAAGCACCTAATTGAAAAATGACCAAAATACCTTTTGAGTGGAAGCCCACCTTCGCCCATGTGCTCATGCCAGATGGTTGAGAAGCAAATGGATGAGATATATGGCATATCATTAGCTAGTGTTGGTTGTTAGGGGCTGCATGGCTGATCGACTTGCTGTCAAGTGTAGGAGAAAATTTTTCTTCCATGGGGTTACCCATTTTGGTGGGTAACAGGTGGGACAAGATATGAACATTGTTTTCATGGGGTTAGCTATATCATGCTTTCATGGAAAAGTCCATTTACAACAGGATGTGGATAAACAACAGTGGGGAGCAGGATAATGTGATTGGTGGTTGTCGTTTTCCATCAACACAAAAATTGTACAGACATGACCGTATAACTCACTTTTGAAAAAGTATTTAATTATATTAAGTGAAAAAAAAGGGAATAAGATTAATAAACATTAATTCACTATCATAGATTTCTTTTTTTAATATAAAACAAAATAATAATAATAATTAAATATATATAATTAAATAATAAATAAAAAGAATAATGGGGTTCGCAAGGAAGAAGACAAACCCCGATGTGTTGATGTTAAACCATAAAAATAGATAAGCAACATGCACAACAAGAGAGAATCTTGTTCATTATGCTTTGAGGACAAAACATTCCTGAAGAGGGAGACAATGTAACAAATATAATAATAATAATAAATATTGTATATAAAAAGGTGTAAAGTTGTGTCTTATCCACAAGGGAACAACTCTTCAAATTAAAGGGCACCCTCGTAGTTTTTATAAAGGGGCCCCTCATTGGTAACATTGTCATTCTATTAATTATATTACAACTAAGACATCTATTACAAATATATTTCTTCTTCAATATCAAATAGAACATTGATTGTTTACTACAACTAAAGTTTTTGAGTTCCATTGCTTGTTTTCACATTGGAGATGTATTATTTGGAGGTGGATGATAGCATTTTAATGGATTGCTAGCACTACCCTTAGTGCACACATGTTGAGGCACTTCTCCTCATATATCATTATTTTATTTTTGAGATGGATTATTCCCCTTGATTTTGGAGGTGGTTGATGCCATTTTGACCTAGCACATAGCTCATGGTATTATTTTATGATTTGTTGACTCTTTCATTAGATCGATCTCTTGGCATCCATTTTGAGAAGATGGTTGCACATGGGAGAGGGGTATATTCTCTTGGAGGTCACACGTGCCCCTTGGAGTGGTTTTCTCATGTATTTTTTATTGTATTGATGGAGTTGGTTTGTTGGAAATACTGAGAGGGGGGTGAATTAGTATTTCTTATCAATTAACATATTTTAATCTTCATTGAGCATTAATTGTTCTTAACATCAGATAAACATAAACATTCATCAAAATATTTCGACAATGCACGATAATAAAGACAATGGACATAGAAATTTTTAGGTTTAAACCCCTCTAGGACAAAAACCACCGAATGCTTCTTAATATTTGTCTTCAATAACACCAATATTTCTTAGCTCCAACTGAAGGAGGCTCCAACCCCTTGATTTACAGGCTCCAACCTGAAGGACGCTCCAATGCCCTGGTTACCAACAACTAGGAGGATGCTCCAACGACCTATTTTATAGGCTTGAACCTAAAGGATGCTCCAACTCCCTGTTTACCAGTTGCAATTGGATGGATGCTCCAACGCCCTGTGCAAGCTCCATCCTGCCCTAACACCACCTTGCCACCCTGAAGTATTCTCAGGCTCCAACCTCAAGGAGACTCCATTCTCTCGCCTTGCACTACCTTGCCACCCTAACCAACCGACAAACCACGTTTCACAATTTTAAGACTGGATCCACCTATGCTTGATATCAATAGGAAAATCGAAAACAAGAATCTTCAAAATAATCTCTGTCAATCAAATCAATCTGCACATAAAACCCTAGCTCTCAATATCAATTGTCATAAACGATTTTGCCTCTGTCCAATCTGCACATCTAACCCTAGTTGTCAGTATCCACTGTCATACACAATTCCGCCTGTGCCCAATCTGCACATCAAACCCTAGCTGTGCCAAACATCAAACTCAGCCAATTCACTACTCAGCTACTGCTATCAACACAATGTCACTACCTATACTACTGCTCACTTGCGATCACAATTTATAATTTTTGAAGGGGCACAAATGATGGAGCCGACTTGTCCCTTTTGGAGGGCGCTGATTTGCAATTTTGGCAAATTCATTGAAAATTTGAATTTTAAATTTGTTTCAATTTTGGATCCAAATATTGAAGCCCACATTCCTTTTAGAATGGAGATTTAAACTTTAATTTAAATCTTGAGCTTGATTTTCCTGGCCCAGAGGAATTTCAGAGAAAACGAGTTACACCTTAACTTTGTGGAGAGATGTAATCATAATTTATAATATTTTAAGGGGCACAAATGATGGAGCCGACCTCCCTTTTGGAGGGAGCCGATTTGCAATTTTGGCAAATTCATTTCAAATTTCAATTTAAAATTTGTTTCAGTTTTGGAGCCAAATATTGAAGCCCACATTTCTTTTAGAATGTAGATTTAAACTTTAATTCAAATCTTGATGCCTCCAAAAGTATTCAATTTATTGTTTTTGACTTTGATTTTGCTAGCTAATGACATGAACCATTTAGGGCTTTGGACCACAATGTGGGGCCTAGATATTCCTAAGCCCATATTTTGTGAACTGTGTGGAGTCTCAAGCATGCCATATACTGTTAGAAACAGAACAATGAGGAGCATCAATTGACGATGGCCACAAAGACAAATTTATGATCTTTGTCCTCAAAAATCTTCGACAAGTATGAGGCTATTTGGAGCTTCAATGGCTGCTAGGGTTTTCAGTTTTTGGAACTTTAATTAATGCAAACCAGAAAAATATTAAGAGTGTTCAGTAATGTACGTTGGTATTGATGATAACACCATTCAACAAGCTTGGAGGCCACATGTGACACTTACTCTCACTTATTGTGTGATTTTGAAGGAGTTTGAGGGTATGAGCCTTATATGAGGGGATTACCCTTATACTCTGTGTATTGTTCACACATGTGGAGTGTAGGTGGTAAAAATTGTAGCCATTTATCATATTTTGGGCATGTTTACTTACTCATCTAGTATATCACTCCTCTCTAGGAGTATTTATTTATTCCAGGAGTATTTATTTATTTGGAATTTGGTCTCTCACCTAGATTGAGGATGCATCCTCCTTTGTGGAGCCCTTTCTTGTTTGGAGATTGTACATGTGGCATTAGTCCAGCTGCCAGCATATTTTACTGTTTGTTTGTCTTCTCCTTTTAAGTTAGTTGGGGTGATATTGATAGTTTATCCTTCTCTAGGATAGATCTAGGGTTTGTTGGAGTGTATTATTATTTAATTGTGGAGTTTGTTGAGCCTAGACTCTATATAATGGTTGTTGAAAGTGGTCATAACTTTTGGAGATTATTTTTTGTTAGACTCTATTGAAAACTTTTGTGGAATGAATGGTGCCGTCTTGTTAATATGAATTCTGTTGGTGTACTATTTTTGGATTATTTTTTCTGATTTGTACTTGTCAAAGATAATTCAAGACGCCAAGGCGGAGCATATTTTCTACATTGGATGTAAATTAGGTGATAAATCCTTTCCCTAGCTTCTTTGCAATTTTATTATGGAAATAAATCTACATGCATCTGTTGTCATTTGAGTTATTGCATTAGTTAGTTTCCTAGTGAAAAAAACTCTTGACCTTAACTTGAAGGTGGGTCTATTAGAGACCCCTTCCTTCACAATTTTTTTAGTAATTTCTGGCCAACTTAGAGCTACTGTAGCATGCAATTCGCAGCTAGGTTTCTTTCCAAAGACTTGTTAAGATAGCCCTCGTAGATGCCCATTTGACCCCATAGCTCAATTTGGAAATAAAGGCACTAATCCTCCTCTTTCAACCTCCGAAAACTCATAAAAAAATCCAATTTAATTTTCTGTTGTAACAATCTGAAATTTAACAGCAGAAAATACTACATTTCAGATAATCCTCAAAGTCTAATAAACTCTCATTTGTTATCCTGAATTAGAATGATTTTCTGCATGCAAATCCATAATTTCAGCACCTTATTTCACATTGGATTTGCTAATTAGCCTAAGAACTTTGTTGCTGTTTGTAATTGGGCTAAATAATCATGAGTACAAATCTAGAATTTCACATTGCTAAAGCCTAAACGCTTGAACCAGATTTTCCCCAAGTCATTTCATACCCATTTTTACATCATACATTGTTGGACTTAGATTTCCTTAGAGATTCCCCCTTGAGCCAAAGGAGAGCTAACCTAAAGAGAGAGATAAGGCTACCCAGGTAACAGCGGATTCATCATTGGGGTCTCACAATTTTGGTTTGGGCTTTTACATGAGAACCTGAGTGGTAAAACTTCCCATAGTTATTTTCTGGTTAAAGGTAGAAGCATACCATGGAAATCCAGAGTTGAAAAAATCTGGGTTATGGTGCTTGAAGAAATGTTATATTAGGTTTTGTTGGAAATGTCAGCAGTACTGGGGGTGGAATCAATATTGGGCACCTTTAGAACTTTAAAATTTGGGTTAATTTGGGTTATGGTGCTTGACGAAATGTTATATTAGTTTTTGTTGGAAATATCAGCAATACTGGGGGGTTGAATTAGTATTGAGCACCTTTAGAACTTTTTACTTCACAAGCAGTTACAAATTAATTTGTAAGAGGTCATCAACATGAGAACATCAAATATACATAGAAACTTATTTATATAGTTTTAATTTATTTACAAGTTACAACTTGAAGGAAGTTACAGCACCCTGTTTTACCAGTGGGAGTGAAGGAAGTTAGAACACCCTGTTTTACCCAGCTCCCACTGGAAGGAGGCGACATCCTCCTGAAGGGAGCTATAACTTCCTTGCCCATTACCATCCTGCCACCCTTAACATAAAAATCAGAAGAAGAAAATGTGGGCTCCCATACCAGGGACAATATGACCTACTTAGAATTGACCAATTTTCTTAACTTCTACAAAAGAAAGCTCTTCTTAACTTCTATAGAAGAAAGCTCTGGTACATACCTCAGATGTCACATCAATTAGAATATCAATTAGAAGAGGTTAGATCATACCACAGAAAAGGATTAACCTTGATCTTGCTCGCTGGGATGTAACTTCAAGTCTGCTCTCTAATTTGTCTTTTCACTGAGTTTTATCAGGCCTCACAACTGCTGCATCAAACTGTTCCTTCTCTGGCTCCAAACAGGTCTAAGCAGCCTCCAAAGCAATCCTCTTTTCTGCTCTTTTCTGCAGCTATCTCTGTCTCTAGTGTGTGGCCCAATGTTGGCCTCAAGTAGCCCTGCTTCTGTGGCCAGAACAGGTCTGAGATTCTGCCCCAAGCAAACCTCTGTCTGCGGCCTGAACTCAGCGTAATTCGGCCTCCCGGTGGCTTGTAATAGGCCCAAATTTTGGCCTTTTCTGTGGTCTATTGCAGGGTAGATTCAGGCCTAATCTTTTTCCCTTCTTGGCCTTAAAACACCTTAGAAAATTTCGATCTGTACCAGCAAATTCCCAACAGAAAAAGTAAACCAAAAGCAGAGCGAAATTCTATCCTTTTAGCCTTGATCACTGTTGTTTATGTCTTGGCCCTTTTGTGTCTCGGCCCCCTTCAGTGAATTCATAGCTATTTCTTGCTTGATTGATGCACCTTTAAGCTCCCACGGCTAGGCTATATATTGTAATTGGAGGGAGCCCTATTTTAGGGCCAACCTTATCCAAATATAAAAATTTTCCTTATTAAAAGGCATGTCTATTTCTGGAGCCGATCTGAACCAATTAGGGTCGTATTGGATACAAATTAATTACTTTGACTTTAAACATGAGGAGGACTTCCTTTATTTGTAATGGAGGCTGACTTCTCAATCATTTAATGGATCACCTTGATTAGGGTTTTGACCAGTGTTGTTAATATCACGATATTATCGCTTTATCGCGATTTTTTCCCGAAGCCGATATTATCGCGAGTAATACTCGAGTTTTTTTTTTATACGCGATTTTTTCGAAGAAATCGCGATTTTTTCCCAATTTATCGCCGAGGGTCGGGGCAGCGAGGTTTTATAAGGGATGCTAAATGTTCGAAATGCAATTTTGTTTGAAAGAAACAAATAATTTTTGAGTGGCATCCTTTTACTTAAATTTTTAACATTACCATGAAATGACTCAGGATGTTTGAGAGTGGTTCCGGCCTCATTGGATTTCATATGGAGAAAGTAGAAATTTTAGATTTCATTCAAAATCCAGCAGACTTATCAATTTTTCAAGATTTCAGGATTGGGAGATTGTACTGTTTCCAGGTGACACCACCTGCCTGGGCTACCCCTGCGACCAGTAGAGGACGTGGTCTACCTCCTATAGCTCCTACTTCTAGTTCTTCAGCTTCTAGAGCACAACAGACTCCACTGCCAACTCCACCAGCACCAGCATCTACATCTAGAGGGAAAGGGAAAGCTGTGGCATTTTCTCGCAAGAGGGGCAGAGGAAATCAATAGGATTAGACTTTAGTTATTTTCTTCATTTTATTGTATATGACATTACCCCTGCGACCAGTAGAGGACGTGGTCTACCTCCTATAGCTCCTACTTCTAGTTCTTCAGCTTCTAGAGCACAACAGACTCCACTGCCAACTCCACCAGCACCAACATCTACATCTAGAGGGAAAGGGAAAGCTGTGGCATTTTCTCGCAAGAGGGGCAGAGGAAATCAATAGGATTAGACTTTAGTTATTTTCTTCATTTTATTGTATATGACATTATGACATGATGAGATACATTATTATATTTTTTGTTGATATTTTGAGGCTGAGTTGGGACTCAGGAGTCAGGACTTACTATTCAGGACATGATTCAATGTTATGTGTGATTTTAGCACTAGAAATGATATTAAACATCTTATATATTAGTTCTTTTATCATATTTATGTGTCAATGTATTTATTTTATGTTGTAGATGGTTTAGATATTAAAAAACTTGAAAAAAAATGAAAAAAATGAATATTTTTGTACCAAACGATTTTTTCCCGATTATTTCTCGATAATTATGATTTTTTCCTTGTGCCGATATTAGCCCGATAACGATTAATGCAACATTGGTTTTGACAATAAAAAACCTGTTTCTGTCATGCATCAAACACATTCAATTTTGGGGCAGATTATGACAAAATTTGAATCTCTCTCCAACCAAGAGGACCCACAAGGCAAGCAACCTATCAAATAAATGGCGTGAAGAGGGCAACCAAGAGGCAATGATCTTCATCCCTTGCTAAGTTTAACGATGATGGGGGACATCAATCTCCATTACATTTGACAACACTCCTAAGACAAGAAGCATTTTGTAGGACACAAATTTAGGAGCATGTGATGTGCTGTTAAAGGATGGGAAGTTTCAAGAGTTGACTCAAATAGCCTTGTTGACCACTACGTGTCAACAACCCATAGTAATACACCCCCTTTTTTTGCAAAATGGATAGCACCTGATCGATGTGTCTATGCCGTTCAACTATCATCATCAGCGTGATTTACAAGATATTATAATATAAACCATTTCTGCATGTATATGATGTGAATAATCTTAGCAGATCTGTGTCATGTTTGTAACAACCTAGGTAAACCTACTTTTCTGGTGATGATCTACATTCTGGGAGGTTTTTTGTCTCACCGATCCATTCTCAAATGGTTAGCAGAGTTTTCCTTTGGTCTTACCCCAAAGCCATAATGGATTTTGTCGTTGGGATCTTAAGCAAGTTCTAGTGTTCTAGATCAAGTCTATGTAAAAGTGATTTGGGAATAATCCTAACTATTTGGTTAGGTTATTTTATTACAAATTGCTTGGTTTGTTGAATTATATTTGTGTTGCAGAAATGGGTAGTCTGTGAGGGTCTATTACAAATGGGTTTTCCCCCTTATGATGTAAAAAATATGAAAATCATGATGTAAAGTGTCTTGAGGGTTAGAAAAATAATTTATCCCCTCAGGTTAATTAATTAAATTTTCTGGCCAAAAATTAATTAATATCCTAAGCTAGAAATTTAATTAATTCTAGGTCCTAGGTAAATTTAAATTCTCCAACGGCAAAATTCGTCAGTCCTTAAAAATTAAATTTTATTAAGCCCAGAGACTAAAGTAAATTAATTATTTTACTAAATTTTAAGCCTTTGGACCCTGGGGATAAGTCAAAGTCAATTTTTTTGAGAAATTAACTCAAAATTTTTATTTTTGAGTTAATTAAAATACATTTAATTGAAAAATTCGAATTTCCTCAAGAATTTAATATTTCGACGGATGGTATTAAAAGAAATTTTAATCCTTATCAATGGTCGAGATTGCTTTGAAGAGTATCACTCAAACTAGTCGTTGGAGGATTTATCTAGAAATAGGAAGTCATTTGTCAGTTGATCCATCCAATATCTAAGTCGTGTGCTAAGCAAAAAGCTCTTGTGTAATTTTTTTTGAACAATAAAGAAAGACTTTGGAGTTAAATTTCGCTGGTGTTATTCTTCATGGGAATACTGTAAGATGTGTTGTTTTCATGCATAATTTATTTTTAAGCCATTGATGATAGCTTCTGAAGAGTGATTTGAGTACAGGTATCTTGCTCAGTCATTGGGGTTTAAATGATAATTTAAATTTTGAATGTAATAGTAGGTATCTCTATTTATCTAAATTTTATTATCATTTTTTTGCTCTATTTTAATGGCTGGATTGAGTTTTGCAGCAAAATCTTGATTTTTTAGATTTTCGGGCGTTAGGGGAAGTTTTCAGTTGGACTAGCCAACTCCCAATCCGTGTTTTTTAACGAGCCCAGCTAAAATAGCTCCGGGTTTAGGTTAGGTTAGGCGATTTGGGAATAATCCTAATTATTTGGTTAGGTTATTTTATTACAAATTGCTTGGTCTGTTGGATTATATTTGTGTTGCAGAAATGGGTAGTCTGTGAAGCTCTATTACAAATGGGCTTTCCCCCTTATGATGTAAAAAATATGAAAATCATGATGTAAAGGGCCTTGAGGGCTGGAAAAACAATTTATTCCCTCATAGGTTAATTAATTAAATTTTCTGGCCAAAAATTAATTAATATCCTAAGCCAGAAATTTAATTAATTGTAGGTCCTAGGTAAATTTAAATTCTCCAAAGGAAAAATTCGTCGGTCCTTAAAAATTAAATTTTAAGAAGCCCAGGGACTAAAGTAAATTAATTATTTTGCTAAATTTTAAGTCTTTGGTCCCTGGGGGTTAAGTCAAAGTCAAATTTTTCAGGAAATTATTTCAAAATTTTTATTTTTGAGTTAATTAAAATACATTTAATTGAAAAATTCGAATTTCCTCAAGAATTTAATATTGCGACGGATGAGATTAAAAGAAATTTTAATCCTCATCAATGGTCGAGATTGCTTTGACGAGGATCACTTGAACTAGCCATTGGAGGATTTATTTTTAAATAGGAAATCATTTTTCAGTTGATCCATCCAATCTTTGAGTCGTGTGCTAATAAAAAAGCTTGTGTAATTTTTTTTTTACCAATAAAGAAAGACTTTGGAGTTAAATTTCGTTGGTGTTACTCTTCATGGGAATACTGTAAGATGTGTTGTTTTCATGCATAATTTTTTTTAAATCATTGATGATAGCTTCTGAAGAGTGATTTGAGTACAGGTATCTTGCTCAATCTCTGGGGTTTAAATGATAATTTAAAATTTGAATATAATAGCAGGTATCTCTATTTATCTGAATTTTATTATCAATTTTTCGCTCTATTTTAATAGCTGGATTGAATTTTGCAGGAAAATCTTGATTTTTTAGATCTTCGGGCTTTAGGGGAAGTTTTCAGTTGGATCAGCGAACTCTGAAACAGTGTTTTCTGAAGAGTCCAGCTAAAATAGCTCCGGGCTTATCATAAGATTTTTAGCAGTGATATACGAAGGGTTTTGAGCTAAGCACCTCATTTAAAAAATTAAAAAAATTAATTTTTGTGTGGGAAATTGATTGATCTGGCTGTTGAGAGCCTTAGATTATCAGATCTGCGAGCGGAGTTGGACTCATACTCCTCAGATCTGATAGATCTACTATTTTTGCGAATAGATCTGTAATATTTTTTCTTTTTTGGTTTTATGACTTGGGTTTCTGGGGTGTTATTTATTTTTGTATATCTGGGTTTTGGTTTTTGCAGGTAAAGGGTGCAGATCTAAAGGACAGTTTTTTTTATTTGAAGCTAGATCTAAGCCCTGTAGGGTAAAATCTGACCTCAAACTCATTTGCAGGGGCATTATTCTAAATTATTTTCAGTTTGAGGGTCTCAAAGTTTAGATATGGGGTTTTTTTGCAAGAATTTCGACGACAAATTTTAAGAAGAATATATCATTTTAAATAGAAATTTCTGAGAAATTTTCTTAGGTTTTTTGGCTACAAATTTTTTGTTTGCTGTCGAATTGAGCCGCCTTTTCGCTGCATTTTTCCCCTCCAAAAAATTTCGAAAATATTTTTTTATTTTGTCTGTGTTTTAGGGTTTCTGGAAAAATTCGATTTTTTTTTGCTACAACCTTCTTCCTTGTTGCTGCGTTTTCCTCCACTTCTCCATTGTTGCCATCTCCCTCTGCATACGTTTTTATCTACTAGCTGCCAAGCGTTCCCATTTCTCTTTCAAACCCTCGCTCTTTCTGCCTGCTACCCTCGTCCCTACCTGTCCGCAACCCTCACAGCCCTCAAATGCTGCCTAATCCTCTCCATTCCTGCAGAAATTCTCCACAGTCGTCGAGCTCCTTAACCCGCGTCTCCTTTCCTCCTCACATTTCGCATCATCCCTTCTCCATTGCTGCGTTTCCTGTCTGCGTCCCCGCTACCTGCGTTCTTTCCTCTGCCCTCTCCTTCCGCTCCCTGCCAAAGCTCTTCTCTCAATCCCTCGAGCTTTCCCTTCTTCACCGTCATTGAACTCCAACCTGCAAACAAGCATTGTGACTTCCTCTTTTCGTTTTTTTCTATATTTTGTGTATTCATAGGGTTAGATAGGGTTATATTAGGTTTGATTTATTCTTACTTTATGATTTTGCTTTACATTTTTTTGTAACGTTTGTCTAAATTAAAAAAGAAAGCTATTTTTTTTTTTTAAATTTTCTTAGATAGTTCGATTTCCTTTTTTTATGAGTTTCCTTTTGTTTTGATTTCTTTTGATTTTTAAACATAAAAAATAAAAAATAAAATTGACTTTGATTTTTATTTTTTTGGGTGTTTCATTTAAATTTGTTTTGATTTTGATTTTGAATTTTTTTTTTGCTTGAAAATAAAAAACAAAAATCCAAAACCCTAAAAAATAAAAAAGAAAATTTATGTGACTTTGAGACTTCGAAAAGATTAAATCAAAAGATAATTTTTCACATTAAAAGATTTAAATTTTTTATGTGGCCTTTGGCCCATTAAAAAAATATTAAGTTATTAAATCCTTTTGATTTGTTTTTGTCACATAAAAAAAATCAATTGATCATTTACCCCATCAACTTGTTTCATAAAGCTTAGCACATTAAATTTGCCTAAAGAATAATTAAACTGTTAATCTAAAGTTCCTTCTTGGTGTCTTTTTGTGTTAAGGGTAAAATCTGTTAAACACACATAGGCAACCACAAAATAGGAAAGATAAAGCATGACAGTACAATTTTTATTAACAAATGATTTACGTTTATAGTACATGTTGTGACGTTGGGTTTCACATCCCAAGGTCTCTTGGACTCCTTTTGTCCATTTGGCTTCCACACTAACCCATTGAGGATTAGGTGTCCAACATTCCCCCCCTTAATCCGAAGGGTTATGTATGAGTCCAAGAAGAGAGCTGTAATACAAAATGTGCAAAAATGCATGGCAGCACTAGGCTGAATGTGCTCCTGAAATGTTGGTATAAAGGGCGGTGGTTTAAGGATGACCACCAACACTGGAACGCTTAGTGCAGTTTCCGAAACTCTTCCAAAACTGGCAAGAAGCTAAAGTCTTCTGCTAGAGGGAGTGCTCCTATTGTTTTGAAGAGGGAAACCTTCAACCATGAAAGGGAGGTCTCACCTCACATAAAAGGGAGAACTTCAACCTGAAAAGGGAAGTCTCAACTTGTGATGGTTTAAGGATGACCAACAACTCTCGAATGCTTAATGCAATTCCTGGAACTCTTCCAAAATTGGCAAGAAGCTGGAGTCTTTTGCTAGAGGAGGTGTTTTCAATTTTGTTCCTGGAATTCTTCCGAAACTGGTAAGAAGCTGAAGTCTTCTGCTAGAGGAAGTGTCCCAGATTGCCAACTGAAGGCATGTTCACGGGCATCTTTGTTTCTGGCTACAACTCTGAAACTGGTGTGGCAGGTTGTGGCTTAGGCTCGCTTGATGTGGCTTTGAAGCTTGTAGATGACCATCATTTCCCCCCTATCAGATTCAAGGTGAGATAATGGAACAAGTTCGGACATGTGATTGAAATATCTTCTTGGTTGTTGATGCCCATTGCCAAGAAGCGATCCATCCAAGATGAATCTTTGTTCTGGCAGGGTGTCTGTTGCTGAAGCATCTGTGTGAAGAATGGCTAGTTTTATGACAGTGCTTACATGGATGAAGATCAAAATAATGATCTTTCAGATGGCCAACTCGGTCACAGTGTTGGCATTTTACAATCTGTTGTTGTTGTTGTTATTGCTGTGGAAGAGGAGCAGAATCTGGAATAGCTAGAGGTGAACTGTCATGAGGAGCAGGTGAACTGTCATGAATGAATCCAACACTCTGAAACTGAATGGGCTTGGCATAGTCTGGAATATGAAAGGACAAGTCCTTGTCATATCCAAGACCAGTTCTGTGCTTGTTGTAGACAAGCTGTTCCCAAGGTCTGATGATGGGCTTCGGAATCGCAGACTGAGTTTCTGCATCTGCATGTACAAAATTTGAACCAACTGTAACATTATTGACTTGCTTCTGATGGGTTGCAGTCTCAATGTTCTGAACAGAAACATGTTCAGAATGACTCCTCTGTTTTAGTTCTTCTTGCTGTAGCTGAGTTTCGAGCTGCAAAAAATCAATTTTCTCTTGTGCATTTTGTAGACAGACCTGAATGTCTGTGAGAGAAACTTTGCTAACTTTTAATGTATCATGAGTAGTAGACAACATCAGAGTTTTGAGGAACTCTAATACTTCATTGATTCTGGCCATTTTTCTTCAATGTCAGATTTACACCTTAAAAATTGATCACTGTCAGGCCAGGAGTAACTCCAGTTTGGCAGAAGACTGATACGATTTATTTCATTAGGTAGCTATTGTTATATACAAAGAATGTGACTGCTTAGTTCATCTTCTGATGACTGTTCACATTCCAAATTCACCCAATCTCAGAGGATTAGGTGTCAACATTCCCCCCCTTAATCTGAAGGGATGTTGGTGAGTCCAAGCATCATTCTGAATCTTTCAAGCTTTTCTCTTCCAAGCGCTTTGGTGAAGATGTCTGCAATTTGCTCATTTGTGGAACAATGACGGAGATGGATTGTTTTGGCCTCAACATGATGTCGGATCAGATGATATTTAGTATTGATGTGCTTTGTACGATCATGGAACTTTGGGTTCTTGGCCAACTTTATTGTAGAGGTGTTGTCAATCATGAGTGGAGTTGATTGTACTTGTTTTACCTGCAAATCTTCAAGAATTTTTCTGAGCCAAACAATTTCTTTCGTTGCTTCAGCTGCTGCCACATATTCTGCTTCTGTTGTGGAATCTGCTGGAACTGATTGTTTGCGTGATCTCCAAGAGACAGCTCCTGATCCAAGACTCATAGCATATCCTGAAGTAGATACCCCAGTTTCTTTGTCTCCATCGAAGTCTGAATCAGAGTATCCAATCAAGCTGAAGTCGTCCACCTGTGTATACTTGATTCCAAGGTCTTGAGTTCCCTTCAAGTACCTTAGAACTCTTTTTGCAGCAGACCAATGTCGCTCACAAGGCTTTTGCATAAACCTGGAGAGGATTCCAACAGCAAATGAAATGTCTGGTCTGGTAGTAGTGAGGTAGATGAGACTTCCTACAAGCTGTCTATACTTTGTTGCATCCTCAAATTCCTTTCCTTCAATAGATGTGAGCTTTAAGTTTTGTTCCATTGGAGTAAAAAGAGGATTGCACTCTGTCATGCCAAATCTGTTTAACAAATCTCCAATGTATTTCTTTTGAGAAAGAAATATGGATTTTGGATGTTGGGTTACTTCAATGCCAAGATAGTAATGAACATAGCCCAAATCAGTCATTTCAAAACTTTTCCCCAATTCCTTCTTTATGGATGCAATGTAGCTTTCATTGTTCCCTGTCATTAAAAGATCATCTACATATACCACAAGATATACAACTGTTTTGCCAACTTTCTTGACAAATAAAGTTGCATCATCAAGATCAAAATGATTGAAGTTGAGTTTCAGAAGATGCTCAGTTAGTTTTTCATACCAGGCTCGCGGTGCTTGTTTGAGGCCATACAAGGACTTCACAAGTTTGCAAACTTTTTGTTCATGTCCTTTCACAGCAAATCCTTCAGGCTGGGACATAAAAACATTCTCTTTTAGATCTCCATTCAAGAAGGCAGTTTTTACATCCATTTGATGGACTTTCCAACCGTTCTAAGCTACTAGTGCAAAGAGTGTCCGGATGGTAGCTCATTTTGCTGTGGGGGCAAAAGTTTCCTCATAATCGACCCCTTCCTTCTGTGCAAAACCTTTTGCCACAAGCCTAGCTTTGTGCTTGTCAAGTGAGCCATCAGCTTTGTACTTGTTCTTGTAGACCCACTTGCAGCCAATTGGTTTCGTTCCAAATGGAGGATCAACCAGATTCCAAGTGCCATTCTTTATGAGGGCATCATACTCCTTTTGCATCGCTTCTTTCCATTCATCATGAGAAGCATCTTCTTTGAAGGAAGTTGGTTCAAAATCTGTAGACAAGTTCAATTCACAATCATAAGTAACATCCATATCAAAAGGTGAATTAGAGTCATCTACATCACCTCCATTTTGTCGGCTTGAATTTCTGGTTCCTGTTTTTCCAATTTCATCAGGATGAACACTTTCAAGTGTCTTTGTCAGCCACTTTGGGGGACCTTTCTGAGATGGTCCAGGCTGCTTTGTTGATTGAGTTGGGACTGAATCAAGATTGAGTCTCCCAATTCTATCAATTACATCACTTAAAGCATCATCCGTTGTTGGAGTTTCATTCGGGGGAGAGTGTTCTTCAGAAGAAGATTCCACATGTTGATCTAGTATAGGAATCCCCCCTTCAAGATGTGGAATCTGATTATCAAATTCTTGAAATGATCAGGTGCTCATGTCCTAAATGTCGTAAAATGCTCAAAGTTTAAAGTTCTCAGAACTGGTTCAAAGTTGAACGACTGGAAAGTGCTCGTCTTCCCGATTCTGGCGCCGCAAACGGTTCGAAAAATGGTCGCCGTATGAGGAAGTTATGCCAAAAAGAAGAATTTGTCCATAACATTAGAAATTTTAATTTTTCAAAAAAAATTAAAAAAGGAATATTCTGCAGAATATTCCTTGGAATATTCCAGGGAATATTCCCTTTGCACAGCCAATCAGAAGCTGCCACGTGGCAGGCCCGGAGGCCGCCACGTGGCCCCCAGATGACGTCAGCAAGAATGGGTTGGGCGGATATAATCAAAACTTTTTTTTGGTCGGATGGGGGATCGAACCCGCGACCTATTGACAACAAGCCCCACGCCTTAACCAACGCACCACATGACCATTCTTGTTATGGAGGGCGGCAAATGTTCATATGAGGTTTAACGTTCTGTTGGGCGGGGCCCGAAGGGGGCCAGCCCCCCTTTCATATGACCACGACCCAGAACCAAGGGCTTAAGCCCCAACCGCCAGCCAAACTGCCAGCACGAACTCCGAGGACAACATTAAATGTAACTGCAGTTTTGGCGGAAATTCTGGCAGGAGCGCCAAAATTGGCGGGCCTAACTGGACATTAACTAAAGTTAGCTGGAGTTCTTTTAGGCTAAACTGGAGGGGATCATTAAATGGCCATAACTTTGGCTAGGAAAGGCGGTTTTGGATGAATTTTTTTTTTATTTTGGGTATTTTCGACCTTCTGAAGCCATTGGTGCAGGTCTTACAGCCATCTAAGGTCATTTGCAGAGGTTTTGGAGCCGTGAAAGTTCTAGGAGCCACCAGGGCCCAGTTTTGTGAAGACTGTATAGGGTTGCAGGTATCCATTGGAGGTGATCCAATAGTCAATCCTGAAGGATTCAAGTATTCTGAATCCATTTTTACCATCTATTTCTCCTGTATATGCTTCTATTCAGCTGTATTTTCAATTTGAGCATTTAATGAAAACAAGGACAAGCCCATTTGGGGGCTTTGGACCCAGCAGATGTAGCCCAGGAGGGGTGAACTGCTTTATCAACTTCTTTTGCATATGTGGTTGAGTTATTTTACAGAACAAATTCGTTTTAGTGTGTTAAATAGTAAAAGGAAATAAATCTGCTATGCTTAAATGGGTCATGAACAGCTGAAAATTGCATTTGTTTTCTTTCTGCAAGACATGGAAATCTTTTAAACATGTATAATTCTGAATTGAAGACCTTGCAAACAAATTTCAAGTAATTTCAAATTCAGATCAAGTTGGTATCAGAGCTCAGGGTTTTGTGCAAAGATCTTCTAACTGTCTTGCAAAGTATTGATGTTTACCAGGTTGAAACTTAAAAGAGGGGAAGGACAGTTGACTAGCGAACGAGAGAATCCTCAGTCAAGGAAGGCCAGAGAGCCATCACCTCCACCTTCAATTTCACCCTCAAGAGTCTGAGCAGAAGCTTCAAGGATGTCTGAACATGAAGGAGAAATTCCTACAGAGACAGATCCAAGAGAAGAAGAAAGAGTCTTCAGAAAGGCTTTCTTAGACCTCACTGAAATGGTGAGGATATTGTACCAAGAACGAAATGAGAAATTGGTTGGAGAAGGGTCCAAACATCCACATGAAGGAGAGGGCTCTTCAGGAGGTAAGAAGGATGATGATCATTCCAAGAAAGGACATGGAGGAAATGGTGATCCACCACCCCCATCTTCACCTTCTTCGTCTTCATCCTCGTCTTCTTCTGTTCATAAGCATAGATCCTCTGGAAAAAGTCTTTTTTTGAAGCTTGATGTAAAATTCGAATTACCTATGTTGAATGGTGAAGTGAATGCAGAAAAGCTTGACAACTGGATTAGGCAGTTGGAAGTTTACTTGAGGATCCAAAATATGCATGATGATGCCACAAAGATTCAGTTGGCTTCTTTGAGAATGGATGGAGCAGCATTGGTTTGGTGGGAGGCCAAGACTAAAGAGGAGATCAAGAAATTTGGTAAGGTTACCTTAACATGGCCTGAATTTCTGTTAGCCATTAAAAAACAGTTTTATCCTCTTGCTCACATGCAGAAAGCCATTATGAATTGGCAAAATTTCAGACAACTTAAGGGTCAGAGTGTCCAAGACTACACCCAAGAATTCAGGAGAAGAGCTCTCTTGTTAGGGGTAGATTTACAGACCCAGGAAACCTTGCTGAAATACATTGGTGGCTTGCATAGCTACCTTAGACACACCATCTTGATGTTTAACCCTACTAGCCTGGACGAGGTTTGTGTCCAAGCTACCCATTTAGAGGCAAGGGGAAAAAACACATTTGAAGAGGGTAGAAACAAGCCCCCCAAGGGGAAAAACAAAGAGAAAACCTCCAAGGAAAAGAGCAAAAAGAATGCATCTGTCAAACAAGAGAGTGAGAAAGTGATCTGTAAACACTGTTCTAAACCAGGCCATGAGGAGAAAAACTGTTGGAAATTATATCCTGAAAAAAGACCTCAATTTAACAAATCCAAAGGGAAACAGAAAACTGCTGCTACTACATCTACACCACAAGATTTTGGGGAAGATTCAGGTGATGAAACCAAAATTGCAGCCATGGGTTTGAAAAACTTGAAGGGAAAAGAAATTGAAACTCAAGCCAGCACTAGTACCTCAAACTGCCATGTACAAGCTCCTAATGAGGAAGAAAGAATTGAACTGTTTCATGTGAGGGTGATTTCAAAACATACTAAAATTGACACACTTTTTGATAGTGGGTCACAAGCAAACCTTATATCAGAGGACTTGGTCAAGCAACTTAAACTTGAGACCGTTCCACATCCGAAGCCATATCCACTTCGATGGATTTGCAAGGATGCAAATCTACAAGTTTCAAGAAAGTGCACACTGCGCTTTGCAATTACTGCACATTTTATTGACACAGTTGAACTTGATGTGGTACCTTTTGATATAGCAGGAATTGTTTTGGGAAGTCCTTACTTGTTTGACAGGAAAGCTATCTTTCATCACCATGAAAACAAATATCATCTTTTCAAAGATGGCAAGGAGTTCATTGTTAGAGCTCATCGCAAGAAGACAAATATAGCGATGGTGAATGCAGGACAGGTAAAAAGGCTGGTCAATTCAAGTAAGAATTTTGTTCTTCTTATGATTAAGCCCAAGGTTGATGTGAATCATGAGTCATTTGACAATTGTGATCCAAAACTTAAATCAGATCTGTATGATGTAGTTGATGCATATCATGAGATGTTTCAGGAGCCAACAGGTTTGCCTCCTAAGAGGGAGATTCAGCATGAAATCCATTTGCATCCAAATTGTCCTCTTCCAAACATAGGCATGTACCGCATGTCTATTATGGAGAATGCTGAAATAAAGAAGCAAATCAAGGACTTGTTGGACAAGGGTTTCATAAGGCCAAGTACTTCGCCATGTGGGTCACCGATTGTATTGATTCCAAAGAAAGATGGCACTTGGCGTATGCGTGTTGATTTCAGGGCCTTGAATAAGATAACGGTAAAGAATCATTACCCACTTCCAAGGATAGATGATTTGCTAGATCAGCTGAAAGATGCTCGATATTTCACTAAGCTAGACTTGCGCAGTGGATATCATCAAGTAAGAATTGAAGAAAGTGACATTTGGAAGACAACCTTTAAAACCAAACAAGGACTCTTTGAGTGGCTTGTGATGCCGTTTGGTTTGTGCAATGCACCTGCAACTTTCATGCGGGTAATGGATGATGTCTTGCGTCCTTTTCTTGATGATTTCGTTATTGTCTATTTAGATGACATCTTAATTTTCAGCAAGTTTAGAGAAGATCATGTCATGCATGTTAGGAAAGTACTTGATGTTTTGAAGAAGAATCAGTTATTTCTTAAAATGTCAAAGTGTGAATTTGGAAAGACTTCTTTGGTTTATTTGGGACACATAGTAGGAGGAGGTGCTTTGAGAATTGATCCTGCTAAGATTGAGGCTATTGTGAAGTGGCCTACTCCCAAATCCATAACAGAGGTAAGAAGTTTTTTGGGTGCAGCTCAATATTGGAGGAAGTTTATCTCTAACTTCTCTTCTATAGCAACTCCTATGCATGCAGTGACAAGTGTGAAGCATGCTTTCCAATGGGGAGGCAAGCAACAAAAAGCTTTCGAATCTTTGAAAGCGAAGATTAGTTCAGCTCCAGTCCTTGCATTACCGGATTTGAGACAGCCATTTGAGATACAAACTGATGCTAGTGATTATGCTATGGGTGCAGTTCTTCTACAGCATGGTAAGCCTATTGCTTTTCATTCTGAAACTTTTAATGGTGCTGTTGTAAATTATCCTACATATGATAAGGAGTTGTATGCGTTGGTACAAAGCGTCAAAAAGTGGAAACACTATTTGATGGGCAAAGACGCTGTTATACATACCGACCATCAGCCCTTACAGTACTTGCAATCACAAAGCAAGTTACAACAGTCACGACACTTCAGATGGATGGGCTTCTTGCAACAGTTCCATTTGGTAATAAGGTACAAGAAAGGTACTTTGAATAAGGTTGCTGATATGCTTTCAAGGCCTATTATTGGTGCTGTTACTTTACTTAAGAATGCTTCCATTGTACATGATAGTTACATAGAACAATATGCATCTGATGAAGACTTTAAAGATGTGTATGCTAACTTGAGTAAAGGGAATCATGTAGAGGAAAATGACTATCACATGCATAACAATTTGTTGTTTCATTTGGGCAAGTTGTGTATACCACAGGGGGAGAGAATAAATGTCATAAGAGAAGCTCATTCTTCTCTTATTGCTGGCCATTTTGGTGTGAGAAAAATAGTTGCACATCTACAGAGGTATTGCTATTGGCCTCGCATGGTAGATTCTGTTTCAAGGTTCATAAGAGGATGTTCATTATGTGCTACAAGCAAGCCTAGCAATAGGAAGCTTGGTTTGTATACTCCTTTGCCGGTACCTTCTAGACCATGGGAGAGCATCTCTATGGATTTTGTAGGAGGTTTGCCAAAATCTAGAAAGCAGCATGATTATTTATATGTAGTAGTTGATCGTTTCAGCAAAATGTGTATACTTATGCCTTGTAAGAAAACTATAACTGCTGAACAAACTGCTGAATTATTTTTTCATCATGTATGGATTCACTTTGGTTTGCCTACTTCCATTATTAGTGACAGGGATTCCAGATTTGTGGGGAATTTTTGGTCCAACCTATGGGAGATGATGGACACAAAGTTGAAGAAAAGTACTGCTTTCCATCCGCAAACAGATGGACAAACCGAAGTTGTGAACATAACCATTGTGCACCTCTTGAGAGGTTATTGCAGCAAGCATCCCAAGCTTTGGGATGAACATTTGCACTACATACAGCATGCTTACAATCGTGCCAAGCACTCTTCCACAAATACCTCACCGTTTGAAGCTTGTTTTGGTTACTTGCCAAAATCACCTCTTGATTTCATTCTTGAGAAAGATGTCGCCATTGAGGGACATAGTGATATTGACAAAGCTCGTTCATTCATTGAAAGAATTCAGCAAATACATCAGCAAATTCAAGAACAGCTTGAGAAGAGTCAAGGCAAGTACAAGGAAAGACACGACAAGCATAGAGTCGATCACAAGTTTCAAGAAGGGGATGAGGTATGGCTGTACATTAGTAAGGAAAGGATGCAAGGAGAAGGTAAAAAGCTGAAGCCTATTCGTTATGGTCCATTCAAAATCCTCAAGAAGGTTGGAAATAATGCTTTTCAATTAGATTTGCCTTCCTACATGCAAATGTATTCTGTTGTCAATGTGGAGAACTTACGTTTGTATGAACCTCCTTTGATTGCTGATCATGAAAATGTTGTTCAGCTGCCATCTATAGAAGATTTCTCGCCAGAATTCTTAGATGAGCTGAAAGAAGATACAATCCTTGACAGAAGGACACGCACTTCAAGGAGGGGCAGTGTAGATTATGTTCGGGTTGGTTTCAAAGGCAGCAAACCGAACAAGGCAAAGTGGATGGAGGTGGACAGAGTGAGGGAGCTGTACCCTCACCTCATTAACAGGTAGTTGAAGGCTTTTGGGGTCCAAAAGCTTCCCAATGGGGAGGCGTGATCAGGTGCTCATGTCCTAAGTGTTGTAAAATGCTCAAAATTTAAAGTGCTCAGAACTGGTTCAAAGTTGAACGACTGGAAAGTGCTCGTCTTCCTGATTCCGGCGCCACAAACGGTTCGAAAAACGGTCGCCGTATGAGGAAGTTATGGCAAAAAGAAGAATTTGTCCATAACATTAGAAATTTTAATTTTTCAAAAAAAATTAAAAAAGGAATATTCCGCAGAATATTCCTTGGAATATTCTCTTTGCACAGCCAATCAGAAGCTGCCACGTGGTAGGCCCGGAGGCCGCCACGTGGCCCCCAGATGACGTCAGCAAGAATGGGTTGGGCGGATATAATCAATTTTTTTTTTTGGTCGGATGGGGGATCGAACCCGCGACCTATTGACAACAAGCCCCACGCCTTAACCAACGCACCACATGACCGTTCTTGTTATGGAGGGCGGCAAATGTTCATATGAGGTTTAACGTTCTGTTGGGCGGGGCCCGAAGGGGGCCAGCCCCCCTTTCATATGACCACGACCCAGAACCAAGGGCTTAAGCCCCAACCGCCAGCCAAACTGCCAGCACGAACTCCGAGGACAACATTAAATGTAACTGCAGTTTTGGCGGAAATTCTGGCAGGAGCGCCAAAATTGGCGGGCCCGCCATATTTGGCGGGCCTAACTGGACATTAACTAAAGTTAGCTGGAGTTCTTTTAGGCTAAACTGGAGGGGATCATTAAATGGCCATAACTTTGGCTAGGAAAGGCGGTTTTGGACGAATGTTTTTTTGATTTTGGGTATTTTCGACCTTCTGAAGCCATTGGTGCAGGTCTTACAGCCATCTGAGGTCATTTGCAGAGGTTTTGGAGCCATGAAAGTTCTAGGAGCCACTAGGGCCCAGTTTTGTGAAGACTGTATAGGGTTGCAGGTATCCATTGGAGGTGATCCAATAGTCAATCCTGAAGGATTCAAGTGTTTTGAATCCATTTTTACCATCTATTTCTCCTGTAGATGCTTCTATTCAGCTGTATTTTCAATTTGAGCATTT
This sequence comes from Pinus tabuliformis, assembly GCA_031772625.1. Taxonomy (NCBI): domain Eukaryota; kingdom Viridiplantae; phylum Streptophyta; class Pinopsida; order Pinales; family Pinaceae; genus Pinus; species Pinus tabuliformis. The sequence goes on from CM062809.1 coordinate 1,190,872,687, forward strand.
AATGAAAACAAGGACAAGCCCATTTGGGAGCTTTGGACCCAGCAGACATAGCCCAGGAGGGGTGAACTGCTTTATCAACTTCTTTTGCATCTGTGGTTGAGTTATTTTGCAGAACAAATTCGTTTTAGTGTGTTAAACAGTAAAAGGAAATAAATCTGCTATGCTTAAATGGGTCATGAACAGCTGAAAATTGCATTTGTTTTCTTTCTGCAAGACATGGAAATCTTTTAAACATGTATAATTCTGAATTGAATACCTTGCAAACAAATTTCAAGTAATTTCAAATTCAGATCATGAAATGATTTCGTTTTTGCGAATCTATCCAAGCGATCAAGTTGCCGCTCAACAACATTGTCAGATTTGGATGATTCAAGAAAAATTACATCTCTAGATACAACAAACTTTTTATTTACTTCATCATAGAGGCGGTATGCTTTGGAGGTGTTTGAATACCCCAGGAAGATACACTTACGACTTCTAGCACCAAGTTTGTTTCTATGTACCTTTGGTATCAAAGCATAACAGGTGGAACCAAAGATCCTGAGATGTTTTACCGAAGGAACATATCCATACCACAATTCATAAGGAGTCTTGTTTCTTATAGCATTAGATGGACATCTATTCTTTATATACGCAGCACATAGAACAGCATCAACCCAAAACATTATCTTTACATTTTTGAAGAAAAGCATGGATCGTACCATATTCAAGATTGTTCTATTCATTCTTTCAGCTACACCATTCTGTTGGGGATTATAAGGCACAGTTGTTTGATGTTTGATCCCATGTTGGCGAAGATAGTTTTCAAATTCATTTGATGTATATTCTTTTCCATTATCAGTGCGAATAGACCCAATATGAGATTGTGCATCATTTTCAATCCATTTATGAAAATTCTTGAGTGTTTGAAAGGCATCAGATTTGTTCTTCAATAAATAAACCCAACACATTCTGGTGTAATCATCAATAAATGTCATGATATATTTATTTCCATTTGCAGAAGGAACAGGCATTGGACCACATAAATCTGAATGAATGAGTTCAAGCTTCCTATGTGCTCTTGAATGTGAATCATGAAAACACTGTTTGCTATGCTTTCCTAGAATGCAAGCATCAAATTGCTTATGTTTCCTAGGAATTGTAGGCAAACCAGCAACACCCTTTTTCTTCAATAAGCGAAGACTGTCATAGTTTAAATGTCCAAATCTAGCATGCCATAATAAACTTGATGGAAGTGTACCTTCTTCATGATGAGAAATATATGAGAAATGTTGTGCATGAGCAGAGGTTCCTTGCAGTTTGAGAAGCCTTTCTTCTTCTATTCCCCTCATGACAAGTGAGTGGTCAGATGCTTTTCTTACCTCAAGCTTGCCATCAAAACATATGAATGGAGTGACCTTGCTGGCGGATGTGAACCAAGGACAGCAAGTTTCTTTTGAGCTGTGGGAGATATAGAACATGATCCAGAAGAAAGTCTGGAAGACCAGGCAGTTTAAGCCTAATTGTGCCAAGCCCTGATGGCTTGATTTTTGACTGATCTGCAAAGTATACTGTTCCATCAACATTGTCAGTGAAATCTTCAAAAAAATCTTTTCTATGAGTCATATGACAGGTTGCTCCTGAATCAAGCAACCAATCATTTTTCAAAGAGCAAGTGAAGCATTAAACAAATCTTCATTTACTCCAATGTTACATTGTGCCTCAATATAGTGAGCGGATTCAGGTGCTTTACCTTTGTCTGTATCATCAGTTTTACCTTTCTGTTGGTTTCTTTTCTGCTCAATTTTGTCCCATGTTAGCTTGCATGTAGAAGCATCATGTGATCCATTTCTTTTGCAGCAAATGCAGTGTAAGTCTGCCTTTTCTCCTTGAGAATGTCTGCCCCCCTGGCTCTGAAGTATCTTCCTCTTCCTCTCCGTCCACCTCTTCCTCTTGTAGAATCTTGAGCAAGATGCTTTTCTTTATGAGCAAGGCACACAGTCTCTTCAGAAGATTCAGGGGCTGTCTTCTTTCCAAAGGCTTTCTCTCTTTCAGCAAACTTTTTCACAAGAGAGTCAAAGGTTATATCTTTAAGATTTCCATTTGCTTGTAAAGACTCAAGATAATTGGAGTAGGTAGGATAGAGTGCCTTGAGAAAAGCAATAAGAGGGATATCCAGCTCAACCTTAGTGGATTTGATATCATGCATTATAGATTTTACTTCAGATGCAAGAGCAAGAGGATCATTATTTTTCAGTTCAAGAGTGAAGAGTTTAATCATGAGCTGAACAACTTCAAGTGCAGAATGTGAGTCATAGAGTTCTTGCAGCTTTTGTAAAGCTTCAAAGGCAGTTGAATATGATGAAATATGGCGAATCACCTCTTCATTTACAGATGCTGCGATTAATGCATAGGCTTTGCTGTTCTTGTTTTCCCAAATGACGAGCTCTTTGTCTGATGTAGGCTGCACTGGGTCATTGTCTGCTTCTCCGACACACACTCCTTTCCACAACTCATTGAAGATGAGGGTGTGTTTTATCATCCGGGACCATTCAGGATAGTTCTCCTTGCCAGTGAGAACTATTCCTACCATGGATATGATTGAATGCTTTCTGTAAAAAAAACTTTTGTTGATAGAAAAAAAATATTTCTGCCAATATACAGTAAAAATGTACTCAAAAGGGCATTCTCAAAGGGTATTATCGTCCACTAAAACTTCTAACATAAGGTTTTCATGTACCCATTGAATCACTGTCATCACAACTTCAATACACGGAAAGAAAATGACTTTCACAAATGTACACAGCTACCAATAAAAACATTCAATGCATGCGCAGTATACAACCTCTTTAAAAAAAGGCTCAACGCATCATGACGTTCTGCCTTCACCAAATATTCTGCTACAAATGTTGTCACCATTCAAATGTATGACCAGCGTTCAAATATTAGAACAGTCAGCATTCAAATATTACAACAGGCAGCAATACAATACCCCAACGCAATAGAAATACGACCCCTTCAACACAAGAAAAATAAACGCTCTAGAACTCAACGCTGGCTGTCATAGCATGGAGTTAAATTTTGCAGTGCGCTAGGCCAACAGCTTGAACTATGAAGCCATCGAATCCAAGGAGAACATTATATACCCGCGGGGAAGAAAAGGAGATAAATAAATTTTACACCAACAAAGCAGGCTAGCTAGTTTTTGGAGAGCCAGAAAACGTCCAAAACTGCAGAGCCTTCCAGAAGGAGAGAGCTGGTGAATGGAAAAACGATGGAGATGGCGGCCTTGTCACAGAAGCGATGAAGGGGCTTGTAGAACAGCTCTGGGATTAAACACAAATATATCTTCCAAGCCAGAGCAGCTTCTATGGTCTTGGCTTGCCACAGAATTGGAACATGCGGAGGAGAAGGAAGTTAATTCGGAGATATCGAGAGGCTGATGAACACGACCAACAATGACTCTGCAAATCAGAATGGCTCATTATAGGCGGAACTTGTCACAGAAGTGATGAAGGTTAGAGTGGCGGAATCCAGTGCGATTGAGGTTCGTCACTCCTGCAGAGTATATGAAGCCATCGAATTCAAGGAGAATCAACTACAGTAAAACAACTGAGAATAAGAAGCTGAATCATTTAGTATGAAAAACCTGAGCCGCGATTTAGATAATTTCATTGAGCAGAACAGCATAAACGTATTCAGTGAGTAGCCATCGTGCCATTCGGTTGATGAGGAAGAAGGGCCTCTGCTATGGTGGTCTGACAGTGGTCGAGAGATTTTGGAAGATAAACGCAGAGGGTAACCACAAGCTGCGTTCCCTCGCATCCCTGAACTATTCAGACGAGGAGGAAGCGTTATGACAGATGTGTTATGGACAGAGGCAGCGCTGGTGCGCCAGAGAGCGTTATGACAGATGCGTTATGGACAGAGGCAGCGCTGGTGCGCCAGAGAGCGTTATGACAGATGTGTTATGGACAGAGGCAGCGCTGGTGCGCCAGAGAGCGTTATGACAGATGCGTTATGGACAGAGGACAGAGGAGTTACAGGAGCATAAGAGCTAAAACAAGGAGCTGGCTCTGATACCATGTCAGGCCAGGAGTAACTCCAGTTTGGCAGAAAACTGATATGATTTATTTCATTAGGTAGCTATTGTTATATACAAAGAATGTGACTGCTCAGTTCATCTTCTGATGACTGTTCACATTCCAAATTCACCCAATCTCAGAGGATTAGGTGTCAACAATCACAACTACTATTCAATGCAGAAAAGTAATATCCACTAGCAATATCATGTGCAGCAAATGATCAGTGTGCAACCAACAAGCACCAATTACAATCCATATAAAAATAAGATGATGAAACTACGTTACTGTTGAAGACCTTAAATTTGATGCTATGATGATATCATTGAAATTGTGTATTTGATAATGATCAGTACAATATATGAGTATTTGATATCACTGCACTTGAATGCTAAAACACTGTATCAAAGGTGAAGTGATTGTTCCAGCTATAGAGTTATAACTGTGAAACCTTGCTTATTGTACCAATACAACCTGATTATTCCTTAATCACTGTAACTAGGCATCATCAATATATATGTGGCATCTCTGTTCTTGAGAAACCCTCACCTTTTCATGGCATCAATACACAAAACCTTCACCAATCTGTCCTCAATCCTCTTGTCTTATTGAAGGAGAAGGGAATTAAATCTATGTTGGCGAAAGGAGATTTGGACCAAGCTCTCCAATCAAATGTATAAACAATAGATTATATTGCAGAACGAGTAAACTATAACGAATGATTCTTGGGTCTCGATCTTAAACAGATACGGCTCACTTTCACTGAAGGTAAACACCTCGACGCCCTTGTTGTATTGTGCTGCAGAGAGTCTTCATTTCTGCAGAGAGAAGATAGAGAGGTTGAGACCAATTTGATGTCATTTGTGGCCCTTTTCACTGAAGTAGACAAAGAGTTCGAGGTCAATTTGATAGGCCACTGTTCAAAGTGAGAAACTCTGCCACTGGAGGCAAATATAGCATGAGTAGGCTGTTGTCCTACAACAACAGGATACTGAAAGCTGTCTCTTTGCGGGCTATTCAGAATGGAATTCGATTTGCTTGCAGTTCGCTCAATCCTATGGACATCCTGATGGCCTCCCAGTGACTTAGAACTGTCGAACTTTCTTGAGCAATACCGACAAGGAAAAAACTTGGGGTTCAGGGCCCTGAGCGGAGCTTATGCCCTTGGAAGGAGAACCCTCTAACTGCGGTAACTCGTTATGGCCTTCCTTGTTTGTAGGAGTTTCGCCTCCTATAAATGCTTTTGCTGCGTGGTCGTCACAGCTGAAGTTCGTGTCGTGTTGGATCTTTGTCATTTCATATTACATTCCTTCCAGACAGGCTGGCGCGCAGACAGGATAGACGAAGGGGCATTGAAACTTTTGGATGGCCTTCCATCGGCGAAACATTACAATTTCTATGATCCCAAAGGATGGATAATCCTCGTGTATTATTTCACATTCAAATGTTGTTGTTGGGTTGGAATATCAGAAATGACCCACGCTCAGCAGGACAAGAAATGTGGTCCATATATCACTGATATCGACTTCCTTGTAGACAAATATTACGCCCAACAAGCAGAAAATGACCCACAACCTCTATACGGTCATGGTGCTTGAGCCTTGCAAGCCCAGAACTCGACCATTACAAGTGTACATGCCCAACATCAAATCTGGAAATGACTGTGGCAGTTTAATGTCTTCAGCAGCAGAACACCCACGAAGGCTGGACTTGAGGACCCTCAGGAAGAATTGCACCAGATAAAACACATTTATTTATTGCAGATGACTGTGATAACCAGCGTATGAAGCTTATGGAAATGCTCAAACAAATTTCATATGGTAGCGTATGAGGTGTGCTACAAACAGAGAGAGCAGCATATGGAGCGTTAGAGTTTCAGTCACTAGCAGTGGAGCGTTAGGGTTAAACAATGATAGAGTGACAGGTCTGAGTGATGGCAGGTTTGAGGGGCATTGTTATGCACAATTCAAGCATATATCATTAAGAAAATTCAGGATTCGATCATGATTAAGAAAATTCAGGTTGCCGAATTAGCTTAGCTTTCATAATGGAAAATATAGAAGTCATATGAAATATAAGTTGCAGATCTGACAACTTTTAATCCGGCGAGGATGGGTAGTGCTGACAAGCTTTGGGTGCCCAAGCTCTAATTCAATGTATGTTCAAAGAGCAAACATTTAACAGTTGGACAGCAAACGTTTTATGGACAGACAGGACAGTCAGAGACCAAAAATAGAGACCTGCGGATTTCAGAAGTTAGGAATGTCAGGGATGGTAGAGCCAACGCGCCAGGAAACTCTCAACGTTTTTGCACGGCCTTCAACACATAGCAGAGGTCATATTTATAACCACATTCCACCGTCCAAGGCATACGCTGCATATTTAAATATGGACAAATGCATCTGCCTTACACTATTTCAATGCTTTCCATACACCATATTGTGGTATTTATTCAACGCACCAAAAATTATACATATGCCAGCACAAATATATACAACGAATTCAACACCAGCTCATGAATTAATCAACCAGCAATATCACTGCACCGAGAGTTCACGACCCACATAACATTATTGGTCAATGCATAGGTCTGGTGAGAGAAACACAACAAAAGGCCACAAGTAAACAGTGACTCAAATATGAGTAGGGCCAGAATTCACCCGCTCTGATACCATGTTAAACACACATGGGCAACCACAAAATAGGAAAGATAAAACATGACAGTACAATTTTTATTAACAAATGATTTACATTTATAGTACATGTTGTGACCGTTGGGTTTCACATCCCAAGGTCTCTTGGACTCCTTTTGTCCATTCGGCTTCCACACTAACCCATTGAGGATTAGGTGTCCAACAAAATCTCTAAAAGAAAACTTTTGTGGTATTAAGCATTTTAACTTCTCCATAGTCAAACACTTAAATTTTTTTAATTGTATCTAAAGATTGACTATAGGAAGTTGTAAATTTTCTAGATTTGGGTCAGTAAGCATAAATAATTTTAATTCTAGGATTGTGAATCGATTAGCATTTAAATTTCATGGCTTTTAAAGTATTTAGATCTCTAGAATTTTAATTGCTTGAACACTTTGCATCTATTGAGATTGATTGTCATATTAATTGCTTGAATTATTCGATGTTCATTGCATGTTAGATATTTTGCAAACATTTTCAAGTAATTGTTAAAGTACTCTATCGTGGAATTGTAATAAATTGCATATCTTTGTTTCCCAAGATGAGTATTTTTTGAGCATCTGTTGACATTGATATTAAATTGCAAAGAAGTTTTTGTTCTCTTTGAGCTATACTTGTATCAAAAAGATTTGAAATAAGCTTGTGGTTTAATTGTAATATTTTCAAAGGTTTTTTTTTAAGTCTTCATCCAGTAAAGTGAACATTTCATTTTGGTGATTGAGGGCTTTTGCGACACAAGTGTTTCTAATCCTCGAGTCTAACTTCATCTCATCATCTAGTGCTTTTGCATATAAGCTAGCTTTGCATAAATAAAATTTACTTCCAAGCATAAGCTTGGTCGATAGAGAGGTAGGTATCCATCCATCTTTACTTGAGAAGCGCTTTTAATAGTACTTAAAACGGTGACCTTACAGTCGTGAGAGCCATAGCTCTCTGAGCGCCGGAGGCATCAGGTATGTTAGATTTTCAGGAGAGATATCGTTAATCACACCTAGTCTGCTTCACCTTATCTTCTCTCTGCCAATTACTACGAAATCAGGCTCAACACAGAAAGGATCGAAGGATTCAAATTCAAATAGGCATTTAACTAAAATTAACCAAGATTCTTGCATCTCACATTAGTTTTAGGATCAACATTTCATATAAGATAGTCATTCATCTAAGTAGCAATTGCTAATCGATTACTTGGTCTTAATCTCCCTAGCAAGATCGTTGACTCCATAAGGCATTGGTGGTATCAATCGTTTAAAATCTAATCAAATCCTATAAGTCTTGCTAAATCTTAATCAAGTACTTGGTCGCTTCACTGTGTCTCCAGAATTGGTTGGTTCCCAACTAGTTCTTCTTCATTCCATTTTTCCATAGGGTCTACCCCCCTTAGCCTGTTGTAGGGAGACAACTTAAACGGAGAGATTGGGGATCAGGGTGACAACCCGCGATCTGGTCGTTGTCGTGGTGCCTAGACATTTTGTGTGACGCCAAGCCTTATAAGGTTTTATTTTTTATTTTTTATTTTATCAGATACTCTCCCATGGGAGTGCCTTTAACAAGAGGGAGTGCTTAGCATTGAGTTATCATTCCATTCCTTGAGACCTTTTTCTTAATGCCTGTTTCTTGCCTTTTTCTTATTTGAGTGGTGCCTTTCTTTAGATATGCATTGTTAAGTATGGGGCTTGGGGTATTGGGATTTTTCTTTAGATATGCATTGTTAAGTATGAGAGAGTGCTTAGCATCGAGTTACCATTCCATTCCTTGAGACCTTTTTCTTACTGCCCCTTTCTTGGATTTTTCTTATTTGAGTGGCCCCTTTCTTTAGATATGCATTGTTAAGCATGGGGCTCTGGGTAATTGCGCTTTTTGCTAGATTGCATGGCTCAAGCTTTATCATTTGTCTTTCTATTTTAGCTGTATCAACCTCATTACTTGTCTTGTCTTTTATTTTAGTTGCATCAACCTCATCACTTGTCTTGTCTTTTTATTTTAGCTGCAACAACCTCAAGGTTATGACCCTTAGGATGAGGATTTCTTACACAGGAATATTGAGCATGGACTTTGTTATGACATATGATAACTCAACCATGAGTAGGAATATTATAAAATAAGAATAAAATAATAATATGATAAAATAAATGTACGTGAAAGTGATGGGAAAAATGACAAGGTGTTAATTTTAGATTAACATGTTCTTTGCTTATGACAGTTGCTTCAATATTCCATATTAGCCCATTTATAATTCAGTGATCTTTAGGTTGATTTTGGTCCTCTCGAATGTTGGCATTTTGGCACAGATGTGGTGCTATGGTACAGGTGTTGTCCTTGATGGCAACTCACTTTGGTGATAGATCTCAGTTCAAGTGCTCAGTACAAAGACGCGTATACACGCGGTTTATACGTTCTGAAGTCGCGTATGCGTATACACGCACTTTTATGCACATAAAAGCACGTACATGATGGGAAACTTATTTTTGGTCCGTGGTTGTTAGTCCTTGGAATTTGAACCTTTGGTTGTGGACCATGGTATCTCGGCAGAAGAGTTGAACCCAGGTTTTTGGCCCTTGGTATTGGTTTATTATGGTTTTGGACCGTGGTATTGAGGAAGGCCTAAAACTATAAAAGAGGAAGTAGATCATGTGGCAAGGTATTCTCTGAATTATTAAATATCTGATATTGTGATAGATCTGGAATACCGTTGATTGGGTTATGGTGCAGATCTAGATCTGAATGAAGGTGGAACCTGAGCGCAAGAAGGATAAGGACTATTGATGGATCTAAATCTGAAGGCTTGAACATTGGTATCTCTGTATGATTTTGATCTGTTATATGTGGCGCACTCTTGATCTATAAATCTGGGCTAACTAATGTCTGAATGCTTGAAAGAATAAATTATCCTTTATAGATCTGTACGCAGGTTCAGTGTATTGAAGCTGCGTATATACGCGTTTTCTGTGAATGAAAGACGCGTATACGCAGGTTGGTTGTGGTACAGAAGTGTATACTCGCAGGTTGATGAACAGAGAAGTAGCGTATATGTCTTGATTTATTTTCTAGCTGCTTCTGTTTTATTGCTGTAGTGTTCTGGGTTCAGAATTGGTGTTTGATTACAGTTACTGTGTTCTGGGATCAGTGGTCAGAGAAGTGCTTAGTTGTTTCAACCCTCAATTGGTGAAAAGGAGTTTGGGTTATTCTTGATGTTTGATTAATGTTATTTGTGGATCCAGTCTGAAAATTAATGAAACGAGGTCCCTGAAAGCAAAGAGAAGGTTGTAGCCTTCTGCAGGTAGGAGCCTGCGTACTAGTATCTCAAGCTAGTACAAGAACTAAGGGGGTTGGAGCTCCCTTCCAGGGAAGCTGGAAAACGAGAGAGAGTTGTAGCTCTCTGCAGGTTGCAGCCTGTGTACTGGTAAAGTCTGCTCTAGTACAAGACATTGTAAAGAGAAGTTTCTAATTAAAAAGAAGATAGAGACGAATTGCAGCAGGGGGTTTTCACCCACATTGGGTTTCCTCCTTATATCTTGTGTTCTTGTGTGTGACTGTCTTCTGCTCTGTTTCACTGTTTCTGGTACTGTTTATGTGCATCTGAATCACAGATTAATAACTGACATCTGAAAGATAATTCAAATTATAAGTCTGATTTATATACGCGGTTTTCTTTATCTGTAGTTGTGTATATACGCGGGTTGTATTAACTGAAGTAGCGTATATCATCTGGAATTTAAAAAGGAAATATTTGGCTTGATAATACTGATTCACCCCCCCTCTCAGTATTATTTCCAACAATTGGTATCAGAGCAGGTCCTTCAGAGAAGCTTGATCGCTTGAAGGAAGATCATTCATCATGAGCAACTACGAGAGGGAAGCATCAATCAGGCCTCCAATTTTTGATGGGACAAACTTCAATTATTGGAAGGTAAGAGTTACCGCCTATCTTCAATCTCTTGGTACAGAAGTATGGGATATCATAGATACAGGCTACACTTTTCCTTCAGCTACTCCTACAGATGCGGCCGAGAAGAAGAAATATGAAACAAATGCTAAAGCAGTCAATACTCTGCTAGGATGCTTATCTCAAACAGAATTTGTGAAGGTTATGCAATATAAATCTGCAAAAGAAATATGGGACAAGATTGTCTTGAGCTACGAAGGAGATGAACAGGTAAAGCGTGCTAAACTTCAAATCCTCAGAATTCAATATGAGAATCTCAGAATGTATAATGATGAAAGTGTGGCTAACTATTTCCTTCGGGTAGATGAGATTGTTAATTGCATGAAAAACTTGGGTGAAGAAATAAAAGAGGCTATTTTGGTTGAAAAGGTTCTAAGATCTTTGTCCCCCAAGTTTGAATCTAAAGTGTCTACTATAGAAGAAAAGGAAAATCTACGAACACTTACTATGTCTCAGCTACACGGAATTCTAACTGCTTATGAAATGAGGAAAGGAGGTCCATCTGACAGGAGAGAAGCTGCCTTCAAGGCTTCAGGCAAAGGAGAGTACTATGAATCAGGACATGGGTCAGAAGAAGAAGAAGAATCAAATTTTGTCAGAAATCTTCAACGGGATGCTGGACGGTTCAGAGGTAAGTTGCCCTTCAAATGCTTTGCTTGTGGAAGAGTAGGTCACTATGCTGCCAAATGTCCTCATAAGGATAAGATCGACAAGGGAAAGGAACCTATTAGATGGAACAAGAAACAGAACGCAAATAAGAAGAGCTACTACACTCATGAAGATAGTGATGGTCTATCAAATAGTGATGAAGATGAACGAGGTAATGACTATAAACTGTTAATGGCATTTGAAGATGATGACTATATGGATGCTATAGATGTGGATAGCCTTTATGAAGAAATTACTAGACTCAAGAGATGTATAGAAGAAAAGAATATGATCATTGATACTCTACAATTTCAAATTGATGAAAAGGAAAAACATCTTGAAAAATTAGAAGGTGAAATTGTTGGCCTTAGAAAAGAGATTGAGAAAACAAAGGCTATTAATCTTAAATTTGTCAAAGGATCTAAAACTCTGGATGAGATCATCAATGTACAGCGTTCTCCACTAAACAAGACAGGTTTGGGGTATAATGGAGAAACTTCTCAAGCATCCACCTCAAAGAGTTATCTTGATGCAGCAAGAAGAAATGAGCAAAAGCACAATGGAGATCACCAGGTAAAGCAGGGACGAATTACATCAAGAACAAACAAAGACTATCAGGTAAACCAGGGGCAATCCTTCTTAAGGGTGAACAAAAGCTACAACCAGCCACAGGTAAAATCTTCTCAATTTGCTTCAAGAATAGATGACAATAGAAATTACAATCATTTGGTTGGTAGATTTGATAACCGCAGAAGTTTCTTCAATGGACAATGCTTCTCTTGCCATAACTTTGGTCACAAAGCAGCTCAATGTGTCGCATATAAAACAATCATGACTAGAGAAGCTCAAAAGCAAAGAAGTATGACTGGGATTACAAAAAGGACCTATAACAACTTTTCGGCTCTTGAAAATGAAGTTGAATGTTCTATTTGCAATAACTTTGGTCATGAAGATTCTGAATGCAGAAGCAGGTTTCAGCAGACAAAGGAACAAGCCTCAAGCACCAAAACATGGAGAATAAAGGAACCACAAACAGAAAGATGTGGGATAGCATTTTATGCAGAGGGACAGGAAAATCTATGGTACATTGACAGTGGATGTTCGAAGCATATGACAGGTGATAAAGAAAAACTTGAGTCATATTCTGCTCTAGAAAAGGGAAAGAAAGTTTCTTTTGGAAATGATACTCCTGCAACTATAAAAGGAAAAGGCGTTGCTCAGTTAAAAGAAAAGGTCAAGGCTGGAAATGTTTTGTATGTTGATGGATTGAAACATAATCTTCTAAGTGTCAGCCAGATGTGTGATCAAGGAACCGAGGTGATATTTAGAACAAATGGATGTCTTGTTCGTGATCTTGATACAGGTAAAACGGTGATCAAAGGTAAAAGAACTCCAAATAATCTATACATATTTGAAGAAGGACAACAACAATGCTATCTAAGCAAGGATGATGAACACTGGTTATGGCATCGAAGGTTGGGGCATTTAAGCTTTTCACAAATAAGGAAAGCATGCAGATATCAGGCAGTTCGCGATCTTCCAGATATCAAAATTCCAGACAACACCATATGCAAATCATGTCAGTTTGGAAAGCAAACCAGAACTAACTTTCCAGAAAAGGAAGGATCAGCTAGCATGCCTCTTGAGCTAGTTCATACAGATACATGTGGTCCATTCAGGAAAAGGACACCTCGAGGAGAAGAATACTTGATATTGTTCATTGATGATTTCTCCAGGTTTGTCTGGTTAGGACTTATGAAGCATTCGAAAAATTCAAAACCTTCAAAGCCTTGGTTGAAAATGAATCAGGATACAAAATTAAGTGCCTCAGATCCGACAGAGGTGGGGAGTTTACCTCAAATGAATTTTTCGATTTCTGTGAAGAACATGGGATAAGAAGAGAATTCTCTACAGCTAGAACTCCTTAGCAGAATGGAGTTGTGGAAAGAATGAACAGAACTATCCAACAAATGGCTCGTGCTATGCTTGATGAGTCGGGAACTCTCGCAACTTTCTGGGGTGAAGCTGCACATGCTGCGGTTGTTATTAATATTCTCAACAAAACAAATGTCCGGGTGAACAGCACTCAAACCCCTCATGAGCTCTGGTGTGGTGAGACTCCTTCGGTAAAACACTTCAAAATCTTTGGGAGCAAATGTTATATTAAGAATACTGATGAGCAACTTGGAAAACTTGAACCTAGAGCAGATGAAGGCATTCTTCTTGGTTATTCTCCACATAGCAAAGCATACAAGTGCTACAATAAAAGACTTGGCAGAATTGTTGACAGCATTGATGTAGTGGTTGATGAGAAGGGATACATTCCTAGGCAAGTACATCATGAAGACATCAAAGAAGATGAAGGCTACCCTCAAAGACAGAATGATGAAGAAGAAGAACCTCAAGAAGAACCAGAGGAGCAAACAAGAATAGAAGAGAGGACTCCATCCAGATATGTTCAGAAGAATCATCCAGAATCTCAGATTGTGGGGCAGAAAGAAGCAGGTGTACAAACAAGAAGAACAGTTGCAGAAGCTTCAAGCTATTTGGCATTACTCTCCTCCACTGAACCACAAAATGTGAAAGAGGCATGCAAAGATGAATGTTGGGTGAAAGCAATGGATGAAGAACTTGAGCAGATCGAAAAGAACAACACTTGGGAGCTGGTTCCTAGACCAAAGGATAAGAATGTTATCGGAACAAAATGGGTCTTCAAAAATAAATTGAATGAAAATGGAGAAGTAATTAGAAACAAGGCCAGACTTGTTTGTAAAGGGTATGCGCAGCAAGAAGGAATAGACTTTGAAGAAACCTTTGCTCCTGTTGCAAGACTTGAGGCCATCCGAATGTTCCTTGCTCTCTCAAGCTTTCAAAACTTCAAAGTATTTCAAATGGACGTGAAATCAGCCTTTCTGAATGGAGCCTTGGAAGAAGAAGTATACATTGAGCAGCCAGATGGCTTTATCCTTGGAAATGATCCAAATCTTGTATGCAAACGTAAAAAGGCTCTCTATGGGCTTAAACAAGCTCCAAGGGCTTGGTACTATCGGTTGGACAAATACCTTCATCAACAAGGATTTTCAAAAGGATCAGCAGATAGCAATCTATATATAAAAATTGAAAATAACAAATTGCTAATACTTGTTGTGTATGTAGATGATATTATCTTTGGGAGCAATGAAGAAGCTATGAGTCAAAGCTTTGCCTTGGTGATGCAGAAAGAATTCGAAATGTCATTACTTGGAGAATTGACATATTTTCTTGGATTGCAAATCCAACAAAATGAAGGCGGTATTTTCTTGTCTCAAACCAAGTACCTCAAGCAGATCTTGAAGAAGTATGGCATGGAAAATTCGAAACCAGTATGTACCCCCATGGTTACGGGATGCAGCCTTAGTGCAAATGATGAATCAGCAGCAGTGCATCAACCAACCTATAGATCCATGATTGGGAGCTTGCTTTATTTGACAGGTACACGACCAGATATTATGCATGCAGTGGGAATAGTTGGAAGGTTTCAAGCCAACCCAAAGGAAACTCATCTTCAGGCAGTCAAAAGAATCTTCAAATACCTTCAAGGAACTCAAAACTATGGCCTATGGTATCCTAGAGATACAGATCTCACTCTTCATGCTTACACAGATGCAGATTGGGCTGGAAGCGTGGATGACAGGAAGAGCACAAGTGGTGGTGCATTCTTTATGGGTTTCAGATTAGTATCTTGGTTCAGCAAGAAACAAAGTTCGATTGCCTTATCTACAGCTGAAGCGGAATATGTGGCTGCTGCATCCTGTTGCACACAACTCCTTTGGATGATGCAAACCTTGCAGGACTTTCAAATCACTTGTAATCCACCTGTCTCTATCTTATGTGATAATACAAGTGCAATAAGAATTTCAAAGAACCCAGTCATGCATTCAAAAACCAAGCACATACCGATCAAGTATCACTTTCTCCGGGAACAAGTGTTGGAACAAAAGGTCAAATTGGAGTATGTTCCTTCTAAGGAACAAGTTGTTGATATACTCACCAAACCACTGCCCAAGGAAACTTTTGAATATCTCAGGCAGAAGCTGGGAGTCGTTGATGCTTCATCCTACTGTTGAAGCTTGTCTGTTCCAAGAAAAGTTGGTGTACGCGAGTTGAATGAGAGGTATCCGCGTACATACGCCGATTTATTCAGGTACAGTCGCGTATATGGAGTTTTGAAGAAAATCAGCAAGGGTAGACTCTGGTTGGAGAGAGTCTGAGATGGGTCTGTCAGAGACCATCAGGCACAGATTTAGGGGGAGCAGATAATCTTCTAATAATGCATTGTTGGCATTACCTTAGAAGCTCTTGGGTCTAGTACTCAAGTTGTTTTTGACTCAGGTGGATCAGCTACAGAAAGAAGGTCAGAAGGTGAACATGATTGCTGATATGTACAGTGATTGTCAGATGCTGCTGATAGTAGTTATTGGTCATAAGTCTTGATATTTCGTCTCTATGTCATGTATATTTGCTTATCAAGGTCATGTAACGGCCTATTTTTGGTTTCCCCACTATGCCTGGGATGATTGTTGTGACCTATTGTCATATGTAAATTTCTGATGTATCCCCACTTGGTTGGGTGATGGTTGTATGTATCGAATCTTTTTTTTTGGATAGGAAGGTCTTTTATGATGTATACGCCATGGTTCTTCTTGAAGAACATCTTTTTGCAGATCCTGCCTACAGTCAGGGGGAGCATGTTCAGCACAGCAGAGCAGAGATATCAGCATGTACTCAGGGGGAGCACAGCCCTTTGCCCTTGATGACAAAGGGGGAGAATGACTTTGAGGATCTTGGGGTTGCCATCAAGTCCAAAGGGGGAGATTGTTGGCATTTTGGCACAGATGTGGCGCTATGGTACAGGTGTTGTCCTTGATGGCAACTCACTTTGGTGACAGATCTCAGTTCAAGTGCTCAGAATGAAGGAAATCTTGTATACGCAGGTACACCTTGACAAAGACGCGTATACACGCGGTTTATACGTTCCGAAGTCGCGTATGCGTATACACGCACTTTTATCCACATAAAAGCGCCTACATGATAGGAAACTTATTTTTGGTCCGTGGTTGTTAGTCCTTGGAATTTGAACCTTTGGTTGTGGACCATGGTATCTCGGCAGAAGAGTTGAACCCAGGTTTTTGGCCCTTGGTATTGGTTTATTATGGTTTTGGACCGTGGTATTGAGGAAGGCCTAAAACTATAAAAGAGGAAGTAGATCATGTGCCAAGGTATTCTCTGAATTATTGAATATCTGATATTGTGATAGATCTGGAATACGGGTGATTGGGTTATGGTGCAGATCTAGATCTGAATGAAGGTGGAACCTGAGCGCAAGAAGGATAAGGACTATTGATGGATCTAAATCTCAAGGCTTGAACATTGGTATCTCTGTATGATTTTGATCTGTTATATGTGGCGCACTCTTGATCTATAAATCTGGGCTAACTAATGTCTGAATGCTTGAAAGAATAAATTATCCTTTATAGATCTGTATGCAGGTTCAGTGTATTGAAGCTGCATATATACGCGTTTTCTGTGAATGAAAGACGCGTATACGCAGGTTGGTTGTGGTATAGAAGCGTATACTCGCAGGTTGATGAACAGAGAAGTAGCGTATATGTCTTGATTTATTTTCTAGTTGCTTATGTTTTATTGTTGTAGTGTTCTGGGTTCAGAATTGGTGTTTGATTACAGTTACTGTGTTCTGGGATCAGTGGTCAGAGAAGTGCTTAGTTGTTTCAGCCCTCAATTGGTGAAAAGGAGTTTGGGTTATTCTTGATGTTTGATTAATGTTATTGGTGGATCCAGTCTGAAAATTAATGAAACGAGGTCCCTGAAAGCAAAGAGAAGGTTGTAGCCTTCTGCAGGTAGGAGCTTGCGTACTAGTATCTCAAGCTAGTACAAGAACTAAGGGGGTTGGAGCTCCCTTCCAGGGAAGCTGGAAAACGAGAGAGAGTTGTAGCTCTCTGCAGGTTGCAGCCTGTGTACTGGTAAAGTCTGCTCCAGTACAAGACATTGTAAAGAGAAGTTTCTAATTAAAAAGAAGATAGAGACGAATTGCAGCAGGGGGTTTTCACCCACATTGGGTTTCCTCCTTATATCTTGTGTTCTTGTGTGTGACTGTCTTCTGCTCTGTTTCACTGTTTCTGGTACTGTTTATGTGCATTTGAATCACAGATTAATAACTGACATCTGAAAGATAATTCAAATTATAAGTCTGATTTATATACGCGGTTTTCTTTATCTGTAGTTGCGTATATACGCGGGTTGTATTAACTGAAGTAGCGTATATCATCTGGAATTTAAAAAGGAAATATTTGGCTTGATAATACTGATTCACCCCCCCTCTCAGTATTATTTCCAACATCGAAAAGAAGAGTTTTTTAGAGGAGTTCAATGCAATAATCATCTCCAACATATGAGTTATCCAATGGTGGAATTTGGCCCTAGTTGCCAATTTTAACACTCCCTCTCAACTAGGGAGAATTCCCCCTGCCAATCCATCCATCATCATGTCATCCAGTCGATATGAACCATCTTTGTCATCTCTGCTCTACTGAACATTGATATGAATAATGAATAAGTATCGATTGAGAGTGAGTCACAAGACCTTGCCACTCTCTATTGACGAAATTCAGTCCACATAATCATTCGGACTTGATCCCAAGAGATCAAGTTGAAGAAACATCACACATCCTAGTCAATAGGGAGTATGACAGTTTCCGATGCGTCCATCGGTATTGCTATGGTCCATAACCACTTTTCCCAACTCATTGGCCAGATGAGAGGTAGTTCCCATGTGTCCCAAACTACATGGGTAGGATGATACTGAATCAATAGCAGGGAAAAAATGTATCACATCCTGCTCACAACCACACATAGGGAAAGGACGAACCACATCCTACACACACACAAACCACCGAGAGTAGGGAAAGGATGAACCATGTCCTACATGCATGCCAACCAATCATTCGTAGGAAATATCCTAATCGTGGGGAAAGGATGAACCACGTCCCACTGACATGTCAATCATCAGCCGTAGGGAATGAGCATCCTACATGTGGGGAAGGATGAACCATGTCCCACCGACATGTCAACAACAACAGATGCCTATATGCATCTCTCACTGGGGTACCCGCAAGAGAAGGTGAACCACTCATCCTGCTCATATGCCATAGGAGAAGGTGAACCACTCATCCTATGCATATGTCATCAATAGCAGGGGAAGGTGAACCACTCACCCTACACACGTGTTATCAATCGTAGGGGAAGGTGAACTACTCACCCTCCACACATATCATCCATCACAGGGGAAGGTGAACCACTCACCCTATACACCGCGCAGCTATAGGGGAAGGTGAACCACTCACCCTATACACCGCGCACCTATAGGGGAAGGTGAACCACTCACCCTATGGTCGCTCATAGCTCAAGAAGTACCCCAAGCCCCCGGGAGCTCCTAGAGCTCAACGTTTAACCAAAGATCCCTTCATATAGGGAATAGTGGCAAGCTGCTTTATGAAAATCAAGACTAGATCGATGGGAGCCTCATAGCTCCATTCAACAACATATAGATGTATATACAACAAACATATTGATTTACAACAAAGATCATGGCAGGATTTAGCAATCCTCTGCTTCTTGCATATCTTGATGAAGAAATGATTTAACTGATCCTACTCCCTCTTACTCAGGGAGACCACGAGCCTAAACTTGTCCTTCCAAAGTGCAAAGAGTCCATCAGGGAAGCTGCTCATCATGAGATATATCCACTCAAACATGCCATAAAACAGGAATGTCCTTTGTCGTACCATATAAAGTGGTATTTGGTGTCACTATGTGAAACACTGGATTCTCAGAATCCTATTCTGGAATATATAACGGAGGTGTGCTCAAATGGCTTACTGAAGAGCTAACTCAAATGGCTTCATAGTAAGTCATGTTTACTGCTTTAACTTCAATGAAGCTTCCAGACTTCAGTCTTTCATTCAGAAAATAAGGTGAATTATAGCACCTTACCATTCACCATATTGTGACTCAGAGTCTCAGACCATTAGGCTAAAGAAGAAATCTTCTCCCTCTGAATCATAGCTCCCTCTGAATATTGGAAAAGATACCTTGACCAACAAGACATCTGCAATCGGTTATTAGTCTTGACATGGACAACCTTCTTTAAATAATCATGGGCAAGACGAGTTATCAATTCATACGGCCATTTCTGCATGAAGAGGAGCTAACTACTCCCCTTTGATCCTCTTGGAGGAGATTTTGATGACATGGTTGGAAAGGTTGGAGGAAGTCTATCATCAACTATTGCTCTGATTCCATGTTAACTTTAGATTAACATGTACTTTTCTTATGACAGTTGCTTCAATATTATTTTTTTATCTCTTCTATACTTAAGAATAATGAATGAAGAGCGGCATATAAATTTATTGATAGTCTGCTACCATCCAAGATGTAGTGATGAGACTGCTATATTGTTGATTTTGGGTAGCATCGGATGTGCTCTAGCCATGAATGTTGGTGGAGAGGCTAAGGCACATGAGATCTCCAAGACCCAGAAATCGTTTGAAGAAATTCCACCCAGATGAAGAGATATTAAAATAATTAATATTTTTAATGGGGTTCCTAAGTCTAAACTTAGGAAAATTAAAATATTAATGTGTATTAATATAATATGGGTGAGAAAGTTCTAAATAACGAGGATCAAGCCAGATCTAATCTTAACCGTTAATTAGGGACTTAATCTCGACTGTTGAATCGTCAACAGGAAAAGTATAAGAGGAGGCTTGAGGGTCAGTTGGAAAAACACAGAAAGATCAAGAATTCGATTTTCTGGGGTTGGGTTTGCTGAGGAAATCGAGTTAAAGATCAGTTGCAGTGAGGGGCAGTTCAGTAAGGGATTTCGATTAAAGGCTGAAGAATACATATCAGAGAGGTAACAAAGATTCGGAAGAGGCAGTGCAAAGCCTAGGAGGGCTTACGCAAAGGCTAAGGAGGCCAGCACAGAGGACTCAAAAGCTGGAGAGGCAGACGCAGAAGACACAAAAGTTGACGCAGAAAGCTGCAGAGGTTGACGCAAATAGTACAAAGGGCTGTAGAGGCTAACGTTGGGCTTAAGAGGCTGCGCTGAGGAGGTTCTGTGGGGTGGACGGAGAGCAGATCAGCCGGGAGAGGGTGACGCAGTTCCAGAGGAGTGCTTGGAGCAGCTTTCACTGTCCAGCACAAGGAACAGTTAGAGTCACTGTGGGGTTGTTCATCCGGTTGCTGATTTGCCGGAACATCTGTCTCCGGAGAGAGGTACTATTGCCAAGGATATTCTCTGAAGGGTGAGCCATTTCTGGTACCTTAGTTGTATTAAAAAATCTGCTTAATAATAAAACCTCATATATGTTGCACCGGTTTTCACGCATTGGGTTTTTCCGGGGATGATTGTCCAAAAATAATGGTGTCCCTTGTGTTATTGTTTCCGTTTACTTCAGTGCATGATCTGTATATCTATGAAGGCTGCAATAGTGTTTACTTCGATGTTTATGCAGTTAAATAACTTGTTAATGTAAAGAACAAGTAGGAGATAGTAAACCAGTAATTGCAGTAGGGGTTTTTGATGTGTTAGATTCAAAAATTTTCACATATATCAAGGGAAGTCCCTTACACTGCATAACTGCCTTCTTCAAACTGCTGTAAATGAAGTATACAGTGAAAGTCATAAACTAGTGTTCTTTACTGCACAAAGCCCTTAACACATCATAATAATTCAATTACGGTTTGTAATGGAACTGTAATCCCTCTGCATGATAAATGAGTAATGCCAGAATTCTTGATGTTGGGATGTAATATTCTTGCAATCAATGAATATGCTCAAAGATCTGTACAAATGATAGAACCGAAAAGCCAGAACTAGTATATAGGCCAAGAGGTTGCTGCTTTCGGTTCATAAGCTAAACAACGCCACAAACAGAAGCATGAAGTTCTTAGATCAGTCACAATTCCTAACAAATCTGACAAGATAACTCGCAACAATAGACTTTTGCATAGTCATGAATTGTTCCAGAATCTCGTGATGATGCTTCTCTTTAGATAGGATATGGTTGTAGGTGTTCTTTCATGAGGAATGCGCAAGGAGTATATTGACAAACTGCTCTGAACGATTCAAGCAACCTAGAGTCATAAGAATTGCATAAATCCAATGCCTAAAATGGATCTCTTCTTAATAAATCGCAGAGTTTCTTTCAAAGGGATCCGTAATTGACTTTTAGATAGGTGGTTACACAGGCCGCAAAGAAAATGAATTCCTCATCGTTTGTTTCTCTAATCAAATCACAGGGATCTTGCTCTACAAGACCTTCACTGGTCCATTCAACAATGTAACGCAGAAGATAGGAGTTCAATCTCAAGGACAAAGTTCGTCTCAATTGGATGGCTGAATGTAAACTTGGTATTCACGTGCAAAAGAATGAAAGAACCAGCGAAACCCTATCCAAATAAAAAGCCCAGAAAATAATATTACAAGCGCATATGAATTTCGTTGATCTTCATGACATGGTGTATACAGAAAAGTGCCCTAGCTGAGAGACTTCTGCGGTCTGCAACAAACAAGATAGCTTTCCAAAGCAAATCAAGTCTTGTGAATCTTCACAGAACTGCAAAACTTCTGAAGGCTGCAGAGCAAGGACGCACTCGGGTGAAACACTAGACGCAAAGAGATTTGATCGTAATTATTATTATTATTATTATTATGTAGAAGTCCATTATGTTGGACTGAGAGCAGATCTAAAACATCCAAGAGAGTCAAAGTGTAGACAGAATTGAATGGACCTATAGTGACAGCGAAGTGGTGTAGTTCATACGTGGCTTCCGGATTGTGCAAAGAATTGCAAAATCGTGTCATCATTTGAAGAGCTAGATCATGTTATACCTCAAGACCTTTTAAAATCTTCTTTCAACTCAGCTTTGCATATTGATCCCAGGACTGCGATTTTTATGAACAATAAGCTCGGCCTTATGTGGGCTATTGAATCAGCCCTTTGTTCTTTTAGGTCATGGTTTGTATGCCTCTCAAAAGTCTTCGATTTTCCTTCAATAAGATTCCGGCCAAGACTGCCCAGAATTTAACAAGGAGCTTGGTCTCTGAAGTCTAGAACTGAGGTGATCTTCTTTCCTTGGTGGGGCCAGTGATATGACTGATCTTGACGAAGAAGGGGATCACACAAAATTATCAACAAACTCTTGCCCGGTCTTGACCTCTCCTGGCTCTGATACCATGTTAATTTTAGATTAACACGTTCTTTGCTTATGACAGTGGCTTCACTATTTCATATTAGCCCATTCATAATTCAGTGATCTTTTGGTTGATTTTGGTCCTCTCAAAAAGAGGAGTTCAATGCAATAATCATCTCCAACAGATGAGCTGTCCAATGGTGGAATTTGGCCCTAGTTGCCAATTTTAACACAAGGAGTGAAAGATACTCGAGGGTAATGGACATACTACATCTTCCTGGGTCTCCAGTAGTACTAGTAGTACAATTCAACTCAAGAGTGACAACACTGATCTAAAGGAAGGCTATGATCCACCATGGTACAAATAGAGTGTTATGATCCATTATTAGATGACAACAATGTTCACCATGGTCATGACAACACTGATCTAAAGGAAGGCTATGATCCACCATGGTACAAATAGAGTGTTATGGTCCATTACTAGATTACACCAATGTTCACCATGGTCATGACAAATAGATGAGGCAATATCACCAGACATGAGTAGGAATGAGAGATGTAACAGTATCCAATACATCAAGCCTCATCATCATAATTATCAAAGTCAAATAAGGCATTGAAGTGCCCTTTTCATGTGTACAATATCATCCCCGTGCCAGAACTAACTGAACCATGCTAGCATCATTATGAAATCATCTAGGGTAGGTGTAAGGAAGATCATCATGCAACAAGATCTCTGACACAAGCTTTGAAAGACCTGCCTGAAGTGTTCACAATTAAATGCGCATTGGAACCTCATGGAATGTCATGGCACTGGGAGAGTGGTGCTCGTGTTGAAATCGCTAGCATGTGATGAAAATCACATGGTTACCTCTCATACAATATGAAGGGTAACATGGCTAAGATTAGACCTTTGGGATTTTTTCTTCAAGTTGATTGTGGGCAGACCATTGATTTACAAATTTGCCAAGATTTTTCCTTTTCACAAAGTTAGTTATTTTGGATCAAAGTACAACCAATGGATGATTTGGAATACCTTGAACCATGGAAGTGGGTAAAATTCTAATATGATAAGTAGTTTATTATTGTGAACATCAGAGTGCTAAAAACAACTTAACCCCCTATTAAGGTTGGTGCAGGGAGGTGAGTTGCTAAGTTACTTTATGATTCTTTATAAGTTGACTAGTTATAATAATGCAGTGAGAGAGAGATTACAAAAAAGTGGACTCAAACATTGGTAGATGCTATTTTGGGTAGCTAAAATGATTGGACCTACCCAATTTTAAGTCTTCTTTTTGTACTTTTATACGAGGACGTAAGCTATCTGTTTAGCCGAAACACATATATGTATTCAAAATACACGAGCTTCAGATGTTTTAAGATAATGAAATATGACTGGATTAAAATGGAGTGCATGGAAGCTTATAAAATTATATTTCTTTAGATTCTTTTTCCACTAGAAAGGACTAGGTTAGGAATGGCCTTTCTTCTCTTTTTGATAGAGGTATTTATATTTGCAATATAAGAAAGTAAACATAGCTTAATCACAGATAAATCAATATCTAGTTGTGGTTTATGGAATAGTTCAGAGCATTATCAGTGTTTCTACTTTGCCTTGGGATTAAAAATAGCTAAACACCCCAGGAATTTTTTTTTTACTTAGAACAAATTTATTTTGTCTTAGGATAACTCTTTCCATGTAAATAGTTGCAAGAGTGTTTATTTGGCTTGTTTGGCTGATTCTGTATCTGTCCCAAATTTGTTTTCAGATTGGTATTTGAAGCTGTACTTTATGTTGCAGGTCTTAGTTTAGCAAGAGTGTTTTTTTTGGCTTGTTTGGCTGATTCATATATGTCCCAAATTTGTTTTCAGACTGGTATTCAAAGCTGTACTTGCTGTAATTTATGTCACAGGTCTTAGTTTATCATGACTTGTTGCAGATGACGCAACATCCACACCATGCTCAGGTAATGTTCCATGTTTTATTTATCAACCTAAAGAATTTGTTAAATACCCAATTTGTTAGAAATGTGAAGATCTTTATCGTGAAAGAGAGGAGCAACCAGCAAAAGAAAAGCTTCTTTTAATTTCTTTGTTTGACATTTTACTTTTTCCTTTTCAGGTTACACCCAAGTTCTGCAAGGCCTCTGGGAACATAGTAGTTGCTATCAATGAAGCATTGTGCAAGTACAGAGAAGAGGTTGTTTCCGAGAAGTTTCCATCTCCTGCGCATACTCCTTATCGAATTGACCAATCTAGTGTTAAAACTTTTATTTCTGAACTTAGTAAGAGAGGATTGGGGAAAGCAGCTGCTGCAGCTGCTGAGGATGACAATAAATCTGGAGAACCAAGGATTGGTACGCTTCCAGACTAGATTAACATGAATGGCTTTATTACTGTGTTTGACAAGAGAGGACTGGGCAAAATAACAGTGATAGCTGATTCCCTCTCAGAAAACATGAAAATCACACCTGTCATAAGATGAATTTTCAGACTGGATTAACTCACAATAATCAAGAGGTGGCAGGAGCAGACCATCAACGGGTGGCAGCAGCAGATCTTTTGCGCCGGATTTAACAAAGAATTGGACTGTGTTTAGGGTCTGGTTTCATTTTCTTATAATCTAATAGTAGCATATGCATGCCCTCTTCTATAGGGACTTTCCAGCAAAGAGGAGGCACATAATCTCCTTATTATGTTCTCTCAATTGATCTATCAATATATTGATGCTAATTATCTTCCACGGGACGAAAAACTATGCTATATGATCAATAGAATTAGAAGTCTGCAAGCCTATTTTTTCAAAATTCTCAATGGACATGGCAATTTTTGCCCTATCCCATAACCGTCACGCATGAGATTTTTTATTTCAAATATGTTAGATATGAACCACATGCTAACGTCCCTCACAAAAATTAACTTATTTGCTGAAATCAAATATGGAGCAATACCCAGGATCATTTAATCCTCTTATAAAATTTGAATCTGAATCGTATGGAACATAAGATTTTGAAATTTTACTGGGTATACTGAAAATGATTCACTTTCCAGAATTTTAATTTAGTGGTATGCTCTCCAGAATTTTAATTTAGTGTTATGCTCAAATGACTGTTGGTGCGTGGAGAGACATGCTTGCATTGAAGTGTGTTGTGTGCGTATCAATCTCTGGGTTTATCAGGTTCTGGGCCATGCCAATGGCTGATGATGGTGTTGGTGATCAGCGAATTATAAGGCAGTGGAGTTCGAGGAGATCGGCGTTCACAGTAAATGACATGCTCCTGAAAGTTGATGACCATGAGACAACTTTTCAAGCTGTTATAAAGGCATCGTTGTCTCAACTGTCAAAGGACTTTGACGCACCTATACCAATTGGTTAGTTTGTAGTTTGTAGATATCGAGGAAGTGGATGTTGAATTAACGCCAACAGATATGATTGAAGCAGAAACGTCATCAGTGAGGCCACTGATAATAGAATAAAGTGCAAATAGGGTAGCTTGCTGTTGAACAAGAAGCTACAGTAATTGTAAAACCAGGCAAGCGCCTACAGAAATTCAAGAACGTGATGCAAATGGAAATGGTGACAAAAGACATTCTGAAACGGATGGGCAAGTTTGGAATCCAATGAAAGACCTGTATGTCGTTTTTGCATTGACATCATGCCACATACATAATTTTGTTTTTTGAAGATGGACAGCCACACCAGCGAGCATTTTGATTTTATGTTCGTTATGAAGTGCAACAAGCCACTGAATTTTGACAAAGATGAAAGAGAAGAATGAGAGGAGTGACAGATGAGTTGTTGAAAGTGCGTGCAAAAAGACAATAGGGCACAAACAAAAGATGTAGCAACACAAACAAAAGATGTAGCAGATGTAACGTAAAGTGGCAATCCAAGAAACATGAAAGAAAAAAGATAAAAAGAATAATAAAGCAGCATAACCCAGCTAATAAATAGTGAAAATAATTCTCTTGTGTTTAAAAATTCATATCCAAAAGCAATTGAAACAAATCCATGAAAATTAAATCCCTAAAAAGATTAATGATCCTCTTGAGTAATGCTTTAATGATGGCAAATAAGATGGTGTATAAGGGTTATATTAGCCGTAAATGAAAATATATTATAAATTGCATGTCCAGGTAGGAAGGTTTTTAATTCGAGAGTGGTCCATGAACCAATTATGAAAAGTTCCAAATATGAAAAGGTCAAGTATGAAGGTTTTTAATTCAAGATTACTGGATGAACTATGTAAGAGAAAAAGTCTTCTTAGAGAACTAGTGGATACAACAACTAGTGTTAGTGATTTTGACAGGTTGTGATTTTTAAGACAAACTTCAGTAGACTTGATGTTTAAATTTCGCAAATATGGGATAAATGTTGAAAATGAAGATTAAAAAAGATGAAGACTGAAAAAAATGAGAGATGAAGATTGTAGAAGACAAAAGATGAAGTCATCAAATACGCAATTATAGAAGATAGAAGCTAAAAGTGGAAACGATGTGAGATCCCAAGTCTGATTTTTCATTAGACTTTATGTTTAACTGCCATGGCCTTCTCCCATTCAGGTCTCCATTTTGCATCCTCGAACCCCTATAGCTCATATACTTCCTGAACATTGGCCATCAAATTAAAGTTAACCATGTTTGGTTTGTATTTTCTCTTAAAGATGAAGATTGGACTATAGTTTAAAATTGCATGAGGTAATAAAGAAGAAGATTGGACTAGTTTAAAGACCTAGTGAAGAGACATAATATGATGATTGAGTATTGAATCCAAATGCATTAGTTAAGGGGGAGAGTGAAAGAGTAAGAGTTAAGGGGGAGTGTGAAAGATTAACTCTTATTTGCAATATGTGATAAATATATTGTAATAGGTTAATGAGTAGATCATTCATCAAACTCTATGTATGATTCAAATACGAGGACATTGAAAGAATTTAGGGATGGGGATATCATAGGAGATAATTATTAAGATGGTTGAACTAAGTATCTAATTATACCTAAAGCTATATAAAGAGGTCAATTGTATAACAGAAATACACATAATCAATTGTATAACAAAAATACACATAAGATGATCGATTAGATGAAATTTCTCCTTGAGTTTTTTTGAATGTCAACAAAGATGATTGATTGCATGAAATTTCTCCTTTGAGTTTTTTTTAATGTCAACTCTAGGTATTATATTTGACATCATAAATTCCCAACATGTTTTGATAATGGAATTGATGATATAGGGCATGGTCAAGGGCCCCTTGTAGTTGTGTTTTGAGTTAAAGATTGAGTTTTCAAGCTCCACGCAAAGACATTAAAGCTACCCTTTCTACTTTCAAGGTGGGTATATTAATATTATTCTTGATTTAGTGGTCCTAGGATTTCTCATGTTTTATTTGAGAGGAGGGATGATATTGATGATGATCATAAAACTTTAAGTTTTGAAGTATACTTGGTTTCTCTAGGATTATGATTTAGGATGATGGATTGAGGACCCAATGCTTTTGGATTGGCCACTTTAAGCTTTAGAGTATATTTGCCAAGATAAGTTATCAGTAATTGTTTTTGGAGGATTTTCATGATATTTGACAAATGATGTTTATGGTTTTTGAGGATTTTCAAGATATTGTCATGGACGATTTTCCATTTTGAAATTTCATAATTTAGTCACTTATTGTGGATTTGTGACTTACATAGTTATTTAACATTTTTTATTAACTATTTGATTTGCAACTTTGAGGCAATACCAATAGTTCAACTCGTTTAATGTTGAAAATTTTTAGTAGGATTATGGTAAACTCCTTGTTCACTCATTCGTAGGTTTTTATACATCGATTTGATAGGATACAAGATTGGGATCTTGATCAACCCCTTTTTTTATCAGCTAGATTATTGTCCTCTTTTCGAAGTGTTGTTTTATGAGAGAAAATCCTTGAACACATTTTTCCACTTGATAGTCTACCAAATTTATAGGAATGGTCTTTTGACCTAGCAAAGAACCATTGATTCTTCTATATTTTCTCTTGGTATGTTGGATATTAAGGAAATTTCATGATTTGGGATGTCTCAAACTTGCAACCATTTTACTTCTCATAAGGGCTTACTCACATCAACTTTAGATTCACATCACTGAACTCTTTTAGGTTATCTACCTCATTTGTTGCATAATGGGATATATAGACTTATTATTTGACATTCACCTTTAGAAGCTTTTCATGTAGATCTTTATGGAGACTCGTAAGGTTCTAAACCATGAGTATCAAATTGAAGACTTGGAGATGTTATCATTGTTTGCACTAGCCTTTATTATTTGACATCCACTTTTAGTAGCTTTTCATGTAGATCTTTATGGAGACTAATAAGGTTTTAAACCATGAGTATCAGATTCAAGACTTGGAGATGTTATCATTGTTTGTACAAGCCTTTATTGCTGAGTTAGTATACTTGTAAGGACTAATGATTAAAGGAGTATTTGAAACCTTTCAACTCACTCCTATTCTTAACTTGTTGACCACTTTCAAGTGTATCTTGGGATATAATATTTATCCCAAGTACTATGTGTTTGGTTAAATGTTGGTTTTGATCATTATATGGTGATTAGGATTAATTTAATTCATTGTATGAATATGATTTATTTTGGCTTCAAGCCTCTTTTTTGCCACTTCTTGATTTTCTTATTGTTTATCTTTTTCAAATTGGAATAATTGTGATGATTTGAACTAATTGGGTAGTTTGGAAGTAAGATAAATATTTCCTACAAAAAGCTTGTGTCATGGTTCAAGACACTATGTATGGACCATGAGTGCTAGAGGAAATTAGTATAGCCTTAGACAATGTGTTTGATTTGCAAAACATGTTTTAGGCACTTAGAATCAGTCTTGGTGTTGCAAATATTGATATAGGCACCACGTCCCCTTGGTGTGATGACATGATGACATGATGACTTGTGTATGGCACATGTTAAGCCAAAAATAAAAATGGTATGGCTTAACTCCTGAATTTTATTCTTGTACCATGGAATAAGCCCAAGAACCATTCATGATCTACAAATCCTCGAAATCATCATATTTCACTAATAGGTTAAAGCTTTCACGACCCTAGTACATGTCTTGTAATCCCTATAAGTAAATGTTATGGCCTAAAACTCCTAATTTTGACGATGCACTGTGGAAATAAGGGATATGGAAACTAAGAAATTGCTTACAATTGCAGAGTGAATTTGAGCGCTTGAATGAAAATGTTTTATCTTAAATGGAGGACATTACTAATTGTTGAAAGGGGCTTGTTAGGAGGAGTATTAAAGGGAGTTTTTGCCCCTTCAATTTAAATGAATTGTGCATGGAAGTGAGTATTTGGGGATGGAATAGATCCCCAATAATCAAAAAGTAAATCATGCTCATTTTGTTGGTAACATCAAATCCTTTGTTTAGGGAGGCTGGCGAGGGAGGGACAATTATTGGCCCTAAAGAAGAAAGAGTCACAAATAATCAAGAGCAACAAATAATTAAGCGGAGCTCCTTGCTCTTTGGCAAGGTCTAGAGGTGGCAATAACAAAGAAAATTTCTCACTTGGTAGTCTACGGGGATTCCATGATTGTAATTCAAAAAAATCTCAAGTCTAGAGATTCATCAGAAAAGGATCTCTCTCCAAGAATTCAAATGCAAATTCAAAGATTTGAAAAGGTGGAGTTTTCCACATTAAAAGGCAGCATAATCAAATAAAAAATTCACTATCCAATCAAGGAGCAACTTTGGAACAGGGAGAGTGTATACTGAATCTTGGAGCTTCATCCATAGTAAACATTCAATGATACAAAGATTTAAGGCTCAAGGCATTCTACCTATATGATCATAATCATGAACAAGCTATTAAATATGTTTTGGGGCTCCCAATCCCACTTTAAGATCTCAAGAAAGGGATTAGAATAGAAATGAAAAATGTCAGGCTTCTTAATGGCGGTCCTAATCACAATATTATGCAGAACCTCGAAGTAATCCTTACACAAGTAGTTTGATGTTGAAGGATTTTCCAGATTGGGGGATCGAGGCTCAGACTGTCATGCTAGAGGATCGACAACTGATGTACCCAACTAGGAGCATTTACATATCACATTACGATGGATCCTGTTAGTGAATTGCAAGTTCAGGACTTGGTAAATTCACATGAGTATGGTAGTTGCAAGAGTTAGTGATGGACATTCATCTTAGAAGCCTACAGGAGAAGGAAAGCTATCTTGAATGCCAAAAGGATGATGGAGGAAAGAAAGAAGTTTGAGCCATCAGATATAAATGACAATTTCTCTTCATCAAATTCTCATTAGATAGTAGAAGAGGTAATGTGATATGCATCATGGCGAATTCAGGAAGAAAGAATCGAGAGGTGGATATAAAGGATCAAACAACCTCAAGTTGGATTATCTCTCGACACTTATTGCTGATCAGGAAGAAAAAATGTCATAGAGGCTAGGTCTCACTTTGTGTTGTTAATTTGACAGATGGAGGTGATGTGGGCATATGTGGAACGTTTGCAATTAGTTGTGGAGAACTTGGCTACAAAGATGGACAATCTGGCATTAAAGGTGGACAATATAGAGCTCAAAGTGGAAATGGTGACCATAGGGGTTCTCAAAGAGGTTTTCGGGATTAATGATATCTTCTCCTTGGAGCGCAGTCGAAGCAACATAATGAGGAGCTTTTGGTTTAGCGAATGAAGGCGATTCACAAGTGGACGTGGAGCAAAAGGGACACGTTGGAAGCTCCAATGCAAACAAGAATCACAGTGGGTAGTCAAACTCGGGTTTCTTATGTTTTGTAAATACATAGAATATAATGGAGTCTTCTGGAGACTCCACAAAATAAGTGTTGTTAGAATTGTGGTTAGGAAACAAGGCAAAAATAGGTTTCTTTTTGTGCAACTTTGGAACATTGATGAAGAAGAGATAGCTCTGGTTGTAAGGGTGTTGGCCCATTTTCCAATTGATTTAAAATAAAATATTGTTTCCTTTAAAAAAACATCAAATCCTTTGTTGAAATTCCAATCAAATGGATCCATGCTATAGGCACAAATTTGGAGATATATTATTATTAAATAAGAGATTCTTGTTTGACATTTTTCTTCACGAATAGATTCTCATTGTTTAAATAGATCCTTGATAAAAGTATTGATTCTTTGAATTTAATGAACCATGTGTGAAAATAATATATGCTTTCATAAATTTGTTTGCCTTAAATGTGGAAAAAAACATGCTAGTTGGGAGCACTAAGAACTTAATGTAGATACAAATCCATAATTACTAACTTAATGTAGATACAAATACGTAATTACTAATAGCGAACATTGATTATAGCTTGTGGTTACTAAATTAAATTGTCTATGGATTACAGATTGTTCACTGTTAGTTACCACTTTTTGATCCTGATGATGAACCGCACTTGTTGGTTCGAAACACGTCGGCCAAAAATGTATCTTATGTGATTTCTACCGAAAGACTTTGCTTAATACTAGATCACGTAGAGGTGTCGATATATGACTATACACACTAGGAGTTTTGGTTAAGGTCTAACTAATCACAACCTCAATAGAAGTACATTTCCATGGTCATTAGCTTTATTTATAGCAATTTTTTGTATGTGATTTGACAAATCACTATGAATATGAAAAGTGGTCAACCCTTGGAATCTTTCAACATCGAGGATGATCTTGTTTAAGAGAAAAAGTCTTCCTAGAGAACTAGTGGATACAACAACTAGTGATTTTGATAGGTTGTGATTTTTTAAGACAAACTTCAGTGGAATTGATGTTTAAATTTCACAAATATGGGATAAACATTGATAAATGTTGAAAATAAAGATTTAAAAAAAAATGAGAGATGAAGATTGTAGAAGACAAAAGAGAAAGTTATCAAATATAAAAGTGGAAGAGATGTGAGATCACAAGTCTGATTTTTCATTAGACTTTATGTTTAACTGCCATGGCCTTCTCCCATTCAGGTCTCCATTTTGCACCCTCGAACCCCTGTAGCTCATAAACTTCTTGAACATTGGCCATCAGAGCAAATTTAACCATGTTTGGTTTGTATTTTCTCTAAAAGAAGAAGATTGGACTAGTTTAAAATTGCATGAGGTAATAAAGAAGAGGATTGGACTAGTTTAAAGACCTAGTGAAGAGACATAATATGATGATTGAGTATTGAATCCAAATGCATTACTTAAGGGGGAGAGTGAAAGAGTAAGAGTTAAGGGTGAGTGTGAAAAATTAACTCCTACTTGCAATATGTAATAAATATATTGTAATAGGTTAATGAGTAGATCATTCATCAAACTCCATGTATGATTCAAATACGAGGACATTGAGAGAATTTAGGGATGGGGATCTCATAGGAGACAATTATTGAGATGGTTGAACTAAGTATCTAATTATACCTAAAGCTATATAAAGATATCAATTGTATAATAGAAATAAACATATTCAACTGTATAATAGAAATACACATAAGATGATTGATTAGATGAAATTTCTCCTTTGAGTTTTTTTGAATGTCAACTAAGATGATTGATTGGATGAAATTTCTCCTTTGAGTTTTTTGAATGTCAAATCTAGGTGTCCCTAGGTGTCCAACATGTTTTGATAATGGAATTGATGATATAGGGCATGGTCAAGGGCCCCTTGTAGTCGTCTTTTGAGTTTAAGATTGACTTTTGAAGTTCCACTCAAAGACATTAAAGTCACCCTTTCTACTTTCAAGGTGGGTATATTATTATTATTCTTGATTTAGCGGTCCTAGGATTTCTCATGTTTTAGTTGAGAGGAGGGATGATATTGATGATGATCATAAAACTTCGAGTTTTGAAGCATACTTGGTTTCTCTAGGATTATGATTTATGATGATGGATTGAGGACCCAATGCTTTTGGATTGGTCATTTTAAGCTTTAGAGTATATTTGCCAAGATAAGTTATCACTAATTATTTTTTGAGTATTTTCATGATTTTGATGATATTTGACAAATGATGTTTTTATGTATGGTTTTTGAGGATTTTCAAGATATTGTCATGGATGATTTTCCGTTTTGTAATTTCAGAATTCAGTCACTTATTATGGATTTGTGACTTACATAGTTATTTAACATTTTTTATTAACAATTTGATTTGCAACTTTGAGGCAATACCAATAATTCAACTCGTTTAATGTTGAAATTTTTTAGTAGGAATATGGTAAACTCCTTGTTCACTCGTTCATAGGTTTTTATACATGGATTTGAAAGGATATGACATTGGGATCTTGATCAACCCTTTTTTTTATCAGCTAGATTATTGTCCTTTTTCGAAGTGTTGTTTTATGGGAGAAAATTCTTGAACACATTTTTCCACTTGGTAGTCTACCAAATTTATAGGAATGGTCTTTTGACCTAGCAAAGAACCACTAATTATTCTATATTTTCTCTTGGTATATTGGATATTAAGGCATTTTCATGATTTGGGATCTCTTAGACTTGCAACCATTTTACTTCTCATAAGAGCTTACTCACATCAGCTTTAGATTCACATCACTGAACTCTTTTAGGTTATCTAGCTCATTTGTTGTGTAATGGGACTTATAGACTTATTATTTGACATACACCTTTAGTAGATTTTCATGTAGATCTTTATGGAGACTCATAAGGTTCTAAACCACGATTATCAGATTGAAGACTTGGAGATGTTATCATTGTTTGCACTAGCCTTTATTATTTGACATCCACATTCAATAGCTTTTCATGTAGATCTTTATGGAGACTAGTATTAGATTGAAGACTTGGAGATGTTATCATTGTTTGTACAAGCCTTTATTGCTTAGTTAGTACACTTGTAAGGACTAATGATTAAAGGAGTATTTGAATCCTTTCATCTCACTCCTATTCTTAACTTGTTGACCACTTTCAAGTGTATATTGGGATATAATCTTTATCCCAAGTACTATGTGTTTGGTTATATGTTAGGATTGATCATTATATGGTGATTACGATTAATTTACTTCATTGTATGAATATGATTTATTTTGGCTTCAAGCCCTTTTTTTGCCACTTCTTGATTTTCTTATTGTTTATCTTTTTCAAATTGGAATAAATAATTGTGATGATTTGAAATAAATGGGTAGTTGGGAAGTAATATAAATATTTCCCACAAAAGGGTTGTGTCATGGTTCAAGACACTATGTATGGACCACAAGTGCTAGAGGAAATTAACATAGCCTCAGACAATGTGTTTGATTTGCAAACCATGTTTTAGGCACTTAGAATCAGTCTTGGTGTCGCAAATATTGATATAGGCACCATGCCCCCTTAGTTACATGATGACATGATGACTTGTGTATGGCCCATTGTTAAGCCAAAAAATAAAATGGTATGGCTTAACTTCTGAATTTTATTCTTGTACCATGGAATAGCCCCAATAACCATTCATGATCTACGAATCCTCGAAATCATCATATTTCACTAATAGGTTAAAGCTTTCACAACCCTAATACATGTCTTGTCATCCCTATAAGAAAATTTTATGGCTTAAAACTCCTAATTAATCTTTTTGAATATGGATTTATGAATCTAGACTGTCTTCAACTTGGAAGCAATGCAAGAGATGGTGCTAATTATGTTGGGATATAATCCTTGTGGAAGTGTCTTATACGATTTCATTAACTGCACATTGAACATTTTAGATATGCTTAATAAGATAAGAATCCACATTGGCTTCTTTCCATATGGAGACATGTGCACAATGAATAATAAGACTTGGAAATGCAATGTCTATAGGCGTTGTTAGCTAGAAGTTGTAGCATATTTCAAAAAGGGTACATTGTGTTGAATGTAATTGCATTTGTGATATTTGAATGTTAGAATCACTTATTCAGTGTAAGGGTTCTTATGGTTATATATTAAAATGAAAGGGACAAGTATGTCGTTTATCACCTTTGTTTGTCCATTAATTACTAATGGAAATTGTAAACAAATTGATCTTTTTATCAAATAGACTCCAATGTGTTTCGAGGAACCCCAGATAAACTTGAGATATTTGTCATCAATAATGGATATGAAATAGGCTTCAATGTTTTTGCAATACGGTTAAGATAAACTTGAGAAACTTCAGATCTTTGTCATCTATAACAACCCTGGTGAAAATTCCATGTAATAAACGTAAATAAAGGCAAAATAATAACCATGGATGATGTGACACTTATTCCAAGCTAAATGTTGGGCAGAATCCTAGTGACCTGGATCACTTGTGATTGTTTATGGCTAAGGAAATTGGCAAAGACAATGGGTAAGGATTTGGAAAGGAAAAATGGCATTTTTGGCACAATTATTTATGAAAATAATGGAAATTAGGAGAAAAAGGAGGTGAAAGGTCACAAGTTGCATGTGAGGAGGCAAATGAAGAATAATAATGGAAAATGAAGAAAATAGAGGCCTCATTAATAAAAAGGCATCTGAGGATCAGTTGGTAACCTTTTGTCAATTTAGTTTTGGAGCTATCTCATTATTTTATCTCTCTCTCATACTCTTGGAGACTTAGAGTTTTCTTGGAGCACTTTTGGTGGGTGTGGCATACTTGGATTCTTGAAGCAAGAAGGCCAAGGAAGAGTAGGAAAGCGTAAGAAGGCATTGGGATCAGCAGCTACATTAGATTTTCTTGTAGGTATCGAGTTGCATGTATGTTTCCTTCACTATTTTTGGCATGCATGGTACATGCAAGTGGTTTCTTGGTGGTGATATGTCATTGGAATGGAGGATTTCCTAGATTGACAGTGGATTTCATAGCCTTGCCATTTCCTGGATAGCCATGGTGATTGTGGTGTTACACAACATTTTGTCACTATCTCTGTACTCCCAGTTCATGATCCTGGAGGACCTCTGCAGTGAATCCGACATGCTTTCCCATCATGAAGAAACTCCTAGTATGTCCCTCTTCATGAGCATAATAATTACCTGGTGGAGTTGCCAATTTGTGGTGCAAGTAAATTCTTAGTGCGGACACAAACAATTCCTCTAGCTCGAGAGAGCGAATCTAGCCACAAACAAACAATCTATGGAAAATCTCCTTAAACTCGAATCAATTAAGAAGGCCTACATCTTAGAACGCTATTCCGCTTGGTGATGATCTTGCTTCCTTACTCTAGCTATCTTTCGTTTCTTTCCTTCGAATACGTGAAACAAACAAACAAACAACAACAACAAACATGATAGCATACAATATTGTATTCATCCTACTTAATAGGTCAAGGAACATTAAGCCATAAAGATGTAAGATAACACTTCATGTAGGAAATCAATCAATAGTTGTATTCATGTAAATCAGAAAGAGATTACAACCAATGTCTTGATGTTGTTGGTCTCCTATGACATATCCGGGTTCCCACACTTCTATTAGCATCTCATGGATAGCCCCAACAATGGAAGTTTTAAGGCCTCTTCCCTCTAGTTTCAAACCAAACCATAACACCCTATTGTCCCTCAAACATACACTACAAAGCTACAAACTATAGATCTCTTGTTCATCATTCAAAATCACTCCAAAACTAGTTTAGCTTGGGAAAAGAGAAGTTTATATAGCTTGGATGGATGGGAGATGGTTCCTCTCATCATGGGATAAGGTCTTATCTCTTGAGGTTGTTCCTTGTTCTTGCCTGGCCCGACGGTCATGTCTACTTGTCTCGAGGAGTTCTCTTCTCAGTTCCCGTCCCTACCACTTCAGATGCTGATCATGACTCATGAAGTTTGGTTGGAAGGGAACATGGGTAACATTACCCAAACGATGCCAATTGATATTTCTGTCAAACCTGATGTCATTGAAAATGTCCATATCAGGGTAACTTGTTCTCAAGAAGAGATCAAGCTCTATACTTGACTATTCCAAGAGTTCCAGGATGTTTTTGCGTGGTCATATGAAGAAATGCTAGACATTGACCCAAGTATAGTTGTGCACGAGATTCCAACTTATCCTCATGTGAAGCCTGTTTGCCAACGGCTTCGTCTAGTGCACCCTAGAAAAGTGGCCGCCATTAAGGGTGAAGTTGAAAAACTTCTGAAAGCTGGATTTATTTATCCAATCCCTCTTATAGATTGGGTGTCGAATATCATATTGGTGACAAAGAAACAAGGCACTATTCGCATTTGCATCGATTACCGTGATCTCAATTGTGCCTGTCCTAAGGATAATTACCCCACTCCCTTCATTGATCAGATCATTGATGAATGTGCTGGGAGTGAATTATTTTCCTTTATGGATGGTTTTTCTGGTTACAACTAGATAAAAATTGTGCCAATTGATCAAGATAAGACAACTTTTATCTGTCCGTGGGGGACCTTCGCGTATAAAAAGCTCCCTTTTGGCCTTAATAATGTTGGGGCCACATTTCAAAGACCGATGTATTATGTGTTCCATGACATTCGAAACATCGTTCAACCTTACTTAGATGATCTCCTCGCCCATTCTTGTAAACGCCATGATCTCCCTGATCATCTCCGGAAATTTTTTCTTCGCTGTAGACACTACAACATTCGACTGAATCCGCATAAATGTGTCTTCTGCGTCAAATCTGGATGACTACTTGGCTTTATCATTTCGAAAGAAGGAATTTTCCTTGATCCTCTTAAAGTCGAGGCCATAGTTAATTTACCCCCTCCATATTCATTGCATCAACTGCAGAGTCTGCAGGGAAAAGCAAATTTCCTCCATTGTTTTGTACCAAACTATGTTGAGCTAGCTTCAAGGTTCACCCAGTTGCTCAAGCAAGGAACCCTATTTGTTTGGGATGAGGCTGCCCAAAAGTCTTTTGATGACCTAAAGGTTGTCCTCCTCAATGCTCCTTTGCTGCACCCCTCGAACTATCATCGTGATTACTTCCTTTATCTAGTTGCAGTTTCTAGTGCCATCACTATGGTGTTGGTACAGGATGATGACGAAGGAAATGAACATGTTATTTATTACCTCACTCACAACCTCCTCGACACCGAAGCGCGTTATTCTCATGTCGAGAAGTTAGCTTTGGCTGCCATACAAGTTGTTTAACGCTTTCGGCATTACATTCTCCTCCACACTACCACTGTGATTTCGGAATGCAACCCCATGACCTACATCCTGACTCGTCATTTTCTGGGGGGAAAGTATTCAATGTTGATTTTTATCCTCCAAGAATTTGATTTGGTATTTACTACTGCCAAATCTAAGAAATCACTGGTCTTTGCTGAGCTTATTTGCTCCCTTCCCTCCGCTTCTCTTCGTGCTGGTGCCAACGAGCAGCTCCCGGATGAGCCTCTTTTCTTAATTAGCATTCTTGACCCCTGGTACAATAATATCATCGTATATCTCCAGACATCCACTTTCCAGTCTATGTTGACCAAGGATGATCGCCGACGCATTCAGCACCAATCTCAACCTTACCGTATCATTGGAGATACTTTATACTGCATCAGTGTCGATTCAATTTTTCATCGTTGTCTCATCCTCGATGAGGCTGAGAGAGTCTTGATGATTTCCATTCTGGCGCATGTGGTAGTCACTTGTCTAGATATGCTATCGCTCAAAAAATCCTTCGTGCTAGTTATTTTTGGCCCTCTATCTTCAAATATTGCAACCTTGTTGTTCGCAAGTCTCACGAGTGCCAAATTTATCAGCGTAAGATGCGCGCCCCACCCACTCATCTACACCCTGTTATCATCATTGGTCCTTTTTCTAAATGGGGGATCGACTATATGACTTGTAACCCTCGTTCGGCCAGGGGACATGGGTATATTATCATTGATGTGGATTATTTCACCAAATGGACCAAATTGATGCCTACATACTCTGCGGACGGTAAAACGACAACTCAATTTCTATTCAATCACATTATTTCCAAGTTTTGAGTGCCTGAGGCCATTGTCACCGACAATGGATCCCATTTTCGAGATTACATGATGGCTGAGCTGACTTCTACGTTGGGTCTATGCCACGATGGCTCAACCCCGTACTACCCTCAAGCCAATGGCCAAGTTGAAGCTGTGAACAAAGTCTTGGTTACGATGCTTCAGCACACCATTGGGATGCACAAGTCAAATTGGTATCTCATGCTCTTTTCAGCTCTGTGGGCTTACCAAATCTCAACCAAGGATGCAACTGGATTCACACCATTCCATCTAGTTTATGGTCTGGAAGCAACTTTACCAATTGAATGCGAAATTCCATCCCTCAATCTGGCTGTCAAACTTCTCCTCGAGACCTCACCTCAGGAAGAGCGCCTATTGTACCTAGAACAACTGGATGAAACTCGCCATCTTGCTGCTTTGGTCATCGAAGCACATAAAAAGCGGGTCAAGTCCCATTTTGA
Organism: Pinus tabuliformis; assembly: GCA_031772625.1. Lineage (NCBI taxonomy): Eukaryota > Viridiplantae > Streptophyta > Pinopsida > Pinales > Pinaceae > Pinus > Pinus tabuliformis. Next base: position 1,190,912,615 of record CM062809.1, read on the forward strand.
TCAGTCTGTCTCTCCTCGAGCTTTTTCTGAGGCTGATTTGGTTCTTCTCTATGATCAGGCTAATGACAAGCTAGGGGCAGGCAAGCAAAAAGGGGCCTATGAGCTTATTAACTATGAGGGCAATCTCTTAGACAAGCCCTGGAATGGGATTTATCTCAAAAAGTACTATGCTTTGGTCATCTTTCATGGTTACTTTTGTACAATAGTGTGTTATTCATTTTTGTACAGTGTGGTTTAGTGTGTTGTTTTGCAAGCAGCTTTCCTGCTTATTATGTTTTTTCCTACTTTGCAGATGTCGGTATCTCCTCACATCGGTTTCGCTGATGGTGCTTGCCGTAGTACCTGGAATCTATCATCCATGGCATGGGCCATTTATGAACCCCATGGTGAGTTGATTGATCTTCAAGGTATTTTCCTACGTCGAACAACTAATAACATCATTGAGTAGAGCGCAGTGATCGAATCGTTGTCAGAAGCTATTGCTCTTGACATCCAGGAATTGGTTGTCAACCTTGATTCACAGCTTGTCGTCCTTCAACTCAACAGGCAATATTATGTTAGAAACCCTCAGATATTGAGAATGTATCTACGTATTCGTCTACTGGAGAGAAATTTTGATTACATTACATATCATCATATTCCTAGACACATGAATACATTAACAGATGCATTAGCTAATTATGTGTTGGATAGACATTTGCGAAACATGTAAAAACAAAAAACATAAAACATTTTTACCATAGTAAGTAAGGAAGTATAGCATATATATATGTCAATAATGTTTGTCATACATCAAAACCCCAAAAAATAATATGTGTGTTCAAATACATCTGTGGCTCACAGGCCTTATACATACATGGCTTGCAGGCCTAAAAAATGTGGAATGCTGGACCTATGCACTAATGATGCTCATGGTAGCATGTAACTGCTCGCACTACACGAGTCAGCAGTCGATGAATCCGATCTGATACCCCCACCGTATGCCTCTAATATTGGCATGGGACATCACCCATCCGGGCATACTCTGGGATACCATGGGTCAATCTCTCAAGGTTCCACGCGATCTCCTCCTCATTGTTGCTTCCTTCTTGATAAGGAGTGACATCAAACTACCGAGCAACGCGCTTGGCAAGCGTGGACATCCTGACAAGGAGTTCTGGTCCAACATCTGCATTCATAAAATCAAAATGTCATGAACACATATATCTCAAAAACAATAAAAATCAGAAATTAAAATGGTTTGTTTTTTACCTCCATCATCATAATCCTCTCCCTCTGGGAGTGGCACATCCGGATCACCACGAAAGTCGGTACCATTGTAAGGCCAATCCTCCACTACGATCAATTATCGTTGTAACCACGAGAAGAAGGCGGTCTTATAGGACATCTGTTGGCCCCTGGTAATCTTGGGCATCAATGCGCTCCAACAAACCATCCGTCGGTCTCATCGCAATGGCGGTTCCACCTCAGTTAGCTGGTAGTTAAACAGCGAAACCTGCTCCAGGAAGAAGGTCACTAAAACAGACCCATAGAAAAACTGCTTCAGGTTTCCTGCCTTAGCTTTTGATAGCTGGCGCTTCATGTTGACCTTCATAGTTTCCGCGTAGTTGAAGATAATGGGCATTGTGCAGTCGATAGTATACTGAAACTTCGACTTGTTGGTCTCATGCTGCGCTTGGGCCCTAACCACTCTGTTTATGGTCAACAATAACACTCTCAGCACAAGATCCCGAACAGTCATGATCTCGATCTTGCCACTTTTTGATTTGAGTGCTTCTGGGCAGTGTTCTGCAAGTAGCATGGTCACGCTTGCCCCAATAAGCCTTGAACCATATAGATTGACTGGCTCCCCTCTTCAGGACAGTCCTGTGATGAAATAAATGTCTAAAGTTTCCAACTCCAGTTCTTGGTCACGGATCATGAAAACTTCTCGATTCACGTCCCAGAGACTGATCAGATACCGTAGCAATTCGGGTTGAGCCCGTAGACCTGGTGTAAGGAAGAATTTGAGGAGCCCACAGTTCCTCAAAGCATTCAAACAATTTGGGTCATCCATTGCTTGAGTGTCAATATCCTCATGCTCACGTTCCTTCCAATCCAACATTTTTCACGTTTTTTTCTCTGCAAAAACCATATAATCAAGTCAGTAAACATATTTGGCTAGAGAAATTTGGATTCAAATGGATAAATTGCGAAAAAACTTGAAACAAAATTGTTCATGGCACCGACGCACTTGACAGTTTCAATAACCGCCGATGAATGTGATTCTGTGCTCGGAAATCGTGCCGACCAAGGGCGAATTATTTTTGTCAAAATCTCCTCAAAAAATCCAAAAAATGGCTAAAATAGGTAAAATAAGAATAAAAATGAAGCTTAAGGTCTTGGCTCTTACCTACAACTGACGGCTCGACGAATGGCCTCTCGGATCTCCTGCAATCTCCTCCAGAAAAACTAGGGCACACGTGGGTAAAAATCTCATCACACAAAGGTAAAATGGTAAATGGTAAAAAATAATTACTTTTTCCTCCTTTTATTCATTTTCATGAAATATTAGGGTTTTTAAAGTATTTTTGACCTATTTTTCCTCAAAAGCTGGATAATGCATTTACCTTTTGTGCAGCGACACGTGACGGGTTATCGATGATGGTACTGGAGTCACATTTAAGCTCTTTTCCTGACTCGTAAAACTAAAATGAAAAGATCACCGAGTATTTTTCCCTTTTGACTTGTAAAAGAGATTAAAAATAGGGGGTCCACTTTCAAGCTCTTTTTTGACTCTTTAAACACGAAAAGAGATCCGAGCTCTTGTGGTTTGAACTCGTTAAATGCTACGAAACGTCGTTCACCCAATGTATGTTTACCCCTTTTTTGGGCTGGGATGAACTATTTACGAAAAGGGTACTCCTTGATTGAAATGGTCAAGCGGTTCTCTCGAATATCATTTTCTACCTTTTTGGGCTCCACAGACACAAATTTACAAAAAGGGACCATGTGGAGTTTTCCTTTCTGTGTCTTTTTCAAATTCTCTAAACATGAAAAAGATACCGAGTTACCCCTTTGTCAGACTCATTAAAATATTAAACGACATTGGATTCGTCACCATGATGAATGTGAGCTTCTCCTTCCTAGGGCTCATTAAACTTACTAGGTCGGATTCGTCCCAAGGATGAACTTACAGTGCAAGCACATGCTATCCACTTCAAGCTTGCAATAAAAAATAATTGGGCTACCCACTAGAAATGGTGGGGGAAAATTGGAAATTCTATCAGTCGTGTCGGTAGCTCACTCTTGAACATCACACTTTCTGCTTTGTGTCAGGTTGGGATATCCTCCTTTTCGTCATTTTACCTTCTTGGGTTGGGTTGGTCATTTTTTCCTTCCATTTGATCTCTGCCACGTCATCATGACCACCGATCCTATGGATCCAAAAGCTGCCAAACTCCGGAGTTGTGTCACCGATATGTTCAAGAGTTAGTCCCTCTGCAATTACACTTACTCCCGATTCTTTGTATCATCTGAAATCATTTGCGTCCCTTTGTCTCGTGTTGATGATGTGGGATACATCATGGCCCTCCTTCGACACGATTGCTTCCTGTCGACTTCAGCTCATTATCGAGGAAGCTGGCCGAGAGACTCCCTTCCAGTACCTTAGAGCTTGCATGCCTTAACGGAAAGTTCTTCACACTCGATGACAAGTTCACATCATTGGCTTTTGATCAAGTGATTTCACGGGTGTTCGACTTCAGTTCCTTTATTCACATTTCATGAATTGTGTTGCTAGTACCTTGAGAGCCATCGTCATTATTGGTGGTTTCTCTCGCGCTTGTTAACGGTTCACATCATTGACCGGTAATCAAGCAATTTTCTAGCATGTTCGACTTCAACACATTCATTCACATGTTAGGATTTGTACTTTGATCAGGTCATTTGGGGCACAAGACCCTGGGCTTAGATTACACAAGTCTAGGTTGCAAGGCGATGTGACATGATCATATTGATATACATGTCTCTTTCAGATGGATGGTTGCGACCATACCATGAGTTGTTATATGTGATCCTTCTCATTATTGGATGGCTCCGACCATACCTTAGTTTCGTTATGATCCCTTCTATTGGATGGTTGCGCCCATGCCTTGGATCCATTTACATGATCAGTCTCTAGATGGTTTCATCTATACCACGATTCATGTATCATTTCTCAGAGCTTTCAGTGATGTATATGTATCTATTCTTGCTTGTAGGTTTTTCGACGACAGACTCTGGTTCCCCGCATCCACTTGTAAAGCATTTCACTCCTCACTCTAGTTCGGCCTTCACGCTTTAGGGGGCATCTGTTACACATCATTTTTTTGTTGTCCCTGTTCTCCCCATCCATGATTCTGGACGACCTCTATAGTGAACCCGACATGCTTTCCCATTATGAAGAAACTCCCAGTATGTCCCTCTTCATGACCAAAATAATTCCCCTTTGCATCATTTCCCAAGAATCTTCCTTTTATCCCAGTTTACAAGACCAACACTACTGACCAATTTCCTCCTCGGGCCGATTTGCAAAGATTAAAAATATCCCTAGTGCCGTACGGAGCGACTAAGCCATTTTCCAGTCGCGCTGATCCTCTTTTGGCAAGTTTTTTAAATATGGAGTCTAACCTTCCAGCTCTAGAAGCTTCGTAACGGAAGTCTGGTAGATGGTTCGGCTGGATGGAGCCGAGGAAGTCAGTTTGGGCTCCTTTCCCCTATTAGGATGGAACAGACTCAAGAGATAAGACCTTATCCCATGATGAGAGGAACCATCTTCCATCCATCTAAACTATATAAACCTCTATTTTCCCAATCTAAACTAGTTTTGGAGTGAGTTTGAATGATCATCAAGACATCTATAGATTGCAGCTTTGTAGTGTATGTTTGAGGGAGAATAGTGTGTTTTGGTTTGGTTTGAAACTAGAGGGAAGAGACCTTAAAACTTCCATTGTTTGGGCTATCCATGAGATACTAGCAGAAGTGTGGGAACTCGTATACATCAGAGGATACCAGCAACGTCAAGGCATTGGTTGTAATATCTTTCTGATTTATATGAATACAACTATTGATTGATTTGCTACATGAAGTGTTATCTTACATCTTTATGGCTTAATGTTCCTTGACCTATTAAGTAGGTTGAATACAATATTGTATGCTATCACGTTTGTTGTTTTTGTTTGTTTGCTTGTTTTAGGTATTCGAAGGAAGGAAAAGAAAGATAGCTGGAGTAAGGAAGACATATCATCACCAAGCAGAATAGCGTTCTAAGAGGTAGGCCCTCTTAATTGGTTCTAGCTTAAGGAGATGTTCCATAGATTGTTTGTTTGTGGCTAGACCCATTGTCTCAGGGTAGAGGAATTTTTTGTGTTCCCATTGAGAATTTACCTGCACCACATGTGGGTTTACTTTCATTATTTGTTTTTGGTTGGTTTTCGTGTTTCCTTAGCTTGGGTTGAGTTACTAGTTCTTGGAGCCTTAGTTGGACAAATTCTCTAAAGCCCTGTAGCAACTTGGGCTGAGTTACTAGTCTCATTGCCTTGGTTGGACAAACGCTCTGGAGCCCTGGGTGGGTTGAGTTTCTAGTCTTGGAGCCTTGGTTGGAAAAATGCTCCGGAGCGCGGTGGCAACCGTTGGTTGAGCTACTAGTCCTGGAACCTGTTACCGCCCCAAGAAACTCTCCTAGGTTGTAACTCGGAGATGCTCGGGACATCACAAACTCAACTTAATGTTGAAAATGGATGAATGGAACGAATGATGCATATTCAAGCTAGATAACCACTCCTACTTTGCTTGATTCCATACATGCGTGAAAACCCCCAGAATACAATGCTTTAGACCACTAATTACTCACAGTTTAAGAATTTGGTGAATATGGAGAATACTGACCACACCAGCAGATGCACAGGACCCTGTGATGGCCGGCTGCAACCAGTAAAAAGGTCTGCAAATCTAATTCCCTAGTGCAAAGACAGGATGATAGCGCTCTGTCACTAAGTGAATAGAAACCTGATCAATACATTCATTGATACATGCAAGATTATAACACAGAGGTAGGATGACAGCTCCTCTAATGCTACACATCAAGAGTTCAAGAAAAAATGCAAATCAAGCACAGCCTAGAACAGAAAAGAGGTGGAAAGTGAGAAATTAACAGCAAAAGAAGCTTGTATTAGCTGAAAATGCCGACGAGATGCTGCAAGTATCAAAGCAGTTATAGTCTCCAGAAGTTGAACCTTACATCAAAACAACAACCATCAACCCTGATTACATCTGTTTTTTGGGTATATATAGAGTTTCATTACAAAAATGTTCTGTTGTTCTATGCGTGGAGGGGTCATAATGGACCACCAACTGCTTTAACTGCCTGGAAGAACTTCTGAGTGTAATTGCTTGCTGTAGTGAACAAAATTGATCTTCCTGGATGCTCTGTTGTACTTCTCGGGCAGGTGGACTGTTATATGGGATGCAATCCCATAACCATTGAGTACATTTACCTGCTCGGGTTCCGTCCTTGTTTCCTCGACCATATTGTTTCTTGAATGCAGTTGTTGAAGATGAAATGTGTCGGGTACTGGTAGGTGATCGCCTTCATCGTTCGGGTGCACGGCGTGATCAGGATGAGTGGACTGCATGGCGGATGTACAAGCAAGGCGGAGAAGGGACATCGGTTGTTGGATCAAGTGCATGAACGGCGGAGATCTCTCGGCGGGGGGTATCGGGTGGAAGCGGGGAGAACAACTCTGAGCCGTCAGATCTCGGGTGGACAGATCCGACGGCTATCAGGCAGAGGAGATATGCGGGGGTTAACCGGCGAGGATGGGCAGACTGGAGGTAAGCGGTATTTATCGCACCGCCGTTGGGGAGAAAGTGGTAATCGTACCATGGCGTGCGATACCTATCATCGAGCGACATGTGGCAGATGGGACGTGAGGAAAACCGCTTGATCGCGAGTTAACGCACGGGCGGTTCGAAGGCGCAGGAGGAGTGACTGCCGTCCGATCGCGGCGGAGATGATCGGACGGCGCAGGTTCGATCGCACGAATTTAGGTCGGATGTGACAGGGAAAGAATCTGCGAATGCTCGTGGTCGTGCGGTTATGGTCATATGATGGTTCAAACTTTGCACCTGGGGGCCTGAGGGAAAATGGGTTTATACAGGGTTTTAGAGGCAATGCGGGGGTAGCAGGGGTTATGAGAGTGTAGCGGAGTGAAGGAGAATGGGGAGGGTGACTGATGCAAGTCCCTTTTTAGCCATAACAACCCGGCCAGGCCTGCATTTGACCTTCAAAGTGTCCCAATATGTAGCAGAGCTAACACTGGCTCCTTCTGGGGATGAGATCCTCCCTGTGAGGTCTCAAGAACTTGCAAACCAATGCCTTTCCGGTGAAAACAAATTAGCAAAATTTCCTAGTGTTCCATTGGGCATGGAGTCTAACTGAGCCTATACTAAAACTGATAAAGCAACCTATTTACAACTTTAAGGCCAAAGACCTTAAATCACATAAATTTTCAGAAAACACCCATTAACTGGGCCATCAAAAACTGCCTCTCCTCTTGTACTCTGCAGTACGAAAGTATTGTTCCCCTGGATCTGAGAAATGACGAAAGGCCTAATCCAGAAAGCATCAAACTTCCCATGGTTGCCTTTCTTTTCTTTCAGTGCATCCCATTTCAGGACCAAGTCTCCAACTTGAAAATTATCTGATTTTGTCTTTCTGTCAAAAGCTTCCTTGACCTTCTTCTGATGTGCTGTAGACTTTTCGACTAGTTGTTCCCTGATTTGATGTACCTCTGTTAAGTCAATCATCCTTTTTGCCATGTATTCTTCCTCATTCAGCTCTTCTTGTAGGAACTTTGCCACAGGGAGAGTTAACTGAATTGGAAACATAGCCTCAGTGCCATATACCAGCTTAAATGGAGAATTCCCTGTGGATTTCTTGATGGTCACTCTATCAGCCCACAATGCATATTTGAGCTTAGAATCCCAATTCTTTTTGTTGTCTTCTAGCAGCTTTTTAATTATCCTTATCAGGCTTTTATTTGAAGATTCTGCTAGACCATTGCCTTGGGGATAATATGAGGTGGAATGAACCAGTTTAATGCCCATTGAATCACACATGTCCACCAATTCTTTTGCCCTGAAAGATGTTGCATTGTTTGTGATTAATTTATGTGGACAACCAAATTTGGTGAAGATATACTCTATCAAAAACTTCATGACCACATTATGATCACCCTTCCTGGTAGGGATTGCTTCAATCCACTTAGTAAAGTAGTCAGTGGCTACTAATATCCATCTGTGCTGGCCACTGGAATGCGGATTGATCTCTCCAATGAAATCCAAGCCCCACTGCTGAAAAGGTCCATTAGTATGTATTGGTTTCAAGGGTAGGGACTTCAATTGATGTTTTCCTTCAAATCTTTGGCACCTGTCACAAGATTTAACAAATGAAAAGATGTTAGAAAACAAGGTGGGCCAATAGTACCCGGCTCTGAGAATTTTGTGGGTTGTAGTTTTCCAATAATAATGCCCTCTACATATGCTGGAATGAAATTGTTGCATGACTTCAATGGATTGTTCTTTGTCCAGACACCTCAAAAGCATTCCAGATGGGTCCCTCCAATAGAGCAGATCTCCATGAATGCAATATTTTGCTGCCCTGAGTTTAACAGTTCTGGCTTGACTTTGAGTAAAGCCTAGAGGGATTTCTAACTTCAGCAAGAATTTAGCTATTGTAGAGTACCAATCACAAGAAGCTAGATTTTCTGCCAATGACTATTCTTTCCCTGGTTCAGCTGCTTCCTCTTCTTCTGTTTGACCATTTTCTGCAACTGTGCTTATGAGATTTATGTCCAATGATCTGCAATTTTCTTCAGCCAATAGTCTGGCAAGGCCCTGACCTCTGACCAGCTTAGTGGGCTTCAATTCTATATTAAATTCAATTAACTTTGCAATCCATTTAGCCCTTATTCCATCAGTAGTAGGCTATGTTAACACATCTTTTATTGAAGCAAAGGGTACATATGCAATTATATTGGAATGCAGAATATAAACTCTGAAAGCTTTTAAAGACTTGATAAGAGCATATGCCTGTTTCTCCATAATATCATACCTCGACTCAGCATCCCTCAATGCTTTGTTGAAAAAAGCCACTGGATGCTCTGAGCCTTCTTCATTTGCTTGCAATAAAACTGCTGCAAGGGTGTCTTCAGAGGCAAAAGAAAATATGTGGAACTCCTTGCTATAATATGGACTTCTTAAAGTGGGAGCTTCCATAATAGCCTTCTTAATGGACTCAAAGGATTTTCTTGCTGAATCAGTCCACTTAATCTCTGACCATTTTTTCAACATGGAGGTAATGTGCTTTAACAGTTCTGCAAAATTTGGGATAAACCTCCTCACAAAATTTATTTTACCCAGAAAGGACTGGATGTCTTTCTTTGATCTCGAGACAGAAAAGGTTTGTATTGCTCTTACTTTTTCTGGGTCAATTCAGACACCTGCAGCAGAAATGACATGTCCCAACAGCTTGCCCTCCTCTAAAGCAAACTGTGACTTTTTAGGATTGACTGAAATCCCAAACCTTCTGCACTTCAGAAACACTTTCTTCAAATGCTGCAAATGGTCTTGATGGCTGCTGGAGTATACTGTTATATCATCAAGGTAAATAAGGAAAAACTTATCCTTTTCTCCCACAAATGATATATCCATAGCTCTTTGAAAGGTGGCTCCAACATTCATCAACCCAAAAGGCATCTTGGAATACATAAAAGTGCCCCAAGGAGTGGTGAATGCAGTCTTCTCTTGGTCATCTGGATGTAAATCAACCTAGTTATAGCCTGAAAATCCATCCAGGAAAGACATCACCTTGGCTCCTGAGACCTTCTGCAGCAAATGCTCCATCTTTGGTAGAGGGTAATTGTATTTCTTAGAGCATTTGTTCAAGTTTCTGAAATCAACATAGAGTCTGATTTCTCCACTTTTCTTCCTCACTACCACTAAGTTGGCTACCCATTTGGAATATCTAAGAGGGACTATGATTTTGGCAGCCAATAACTTTTTTATTTCTTTTTCAATCAAAGGAAGGAGCAAAGGATTTATTGGTCTTAGCTTCTACTTGAAAGGGATGGTGTCTTTCTCTAAAGGGATTTTATGTTGTATAATCTTCTTGTCATATGTTTTCAGGTCACTATATTCCCAGGCAAAGACATCATCAAATTGCTTCACTAAATTGCAGTATTCAGCACTTTGGGCAGTAGACAGATGCATGGATAGATTTATGTATCTTGGCTGACCTGGACTCCCTATATTGTGCTTACAGACTGCAGATTGGTCTTCTTTTTGGGCAGCCTTATAAGGCACATCATTCTGGTCAAACAGTCTTTCTAGCGGAATTAGACCCCTGGGTATATGATTGTTGGGCAGTTGGACAATGTTTTCTTTACCAATTTTGTTTCTAAGCTGGGACTGGGGATTTTCCTCCAAGGCTTCATTCTCTTGGTCAATTTGCATTTCGGAAAACTCATCAATGACTTGCAGGAATCTATTTACTTCAGCATCATCCTCAAAAACTTTCTAATGCTGGACATTATCAGGCAAGGACGGTCTATATTTCGTTTCGACTTCATAACCGAGTCTGGGAGGCATGGGAAGGATAAACATGCTAGCAGACACAACAAGGGAATCAGCAAGCTGATTTTTGGCTCTAGGGATATATGAGATAAAAAAATTATCAAAAGAATCTCTGAGTCTCCATACCTCATCTCCGTATGCTTTCAGCCTTGGGTTCTTTGCTTGAAATGTTATGTTCACTTGTTGAATGATAAGATCAACATCTCCAAACACCTTTATGTTCCTGATTCCTATGTCTTTAGCTACATTAAGGCCCAATAGCAGAGCCTCATACTCTGATATATTGTTTGTGACTTGAAAAGCTAGCTTGAAAGACAGATGGGTGATTTCTTGTTTTAGGGATATCAGCACCACCCCTACTCTTGCAGTCTCCCTGGAACATGCTCCATCGAAGAACATCTCCCAAACCAGACCTCCTTGCTCTCCCTCGACCTAATTTATTTGTTTCCTGAGTTGCATTGAGGCCTTTTGGGATTCCTCGATTTGGAGGATACATGCTCCAAAGTCGGTGTCCACAACATAAATGGGATGATTTGAAGGATTCTTCTCATCACTGATGATGTAGGCCAGTTGTGCTTCTTTGTACAATCTCTTGCTTTCTCCTCCAAAAACTAGGACAGTGGCATAAGATAGGTCATTTTGTAGTGTCCCACCTAGTTTCTTAATCCATCCTCTGGAAAAAAACATGCCAAACTTAGGAGGGACATCTGCTACCACAATATCCATCATCATGCTCTTCATGGGCAGCTGAGTTAGGGTAATGGCTAGATCTTTAATCAACCACAGACATTTGACCTTTCTTGAATCAAATGAGAATAAATCATGATATGGTATGGTGATGTCAAGGCATAACTCTTCCATGACAGCTTTAGGCATCAAATTGTGGCTGGCCCTCGTGTCTAGCAGGCAATTGTGGAGGATTTTGTCATGAATGGTCAAGGAGACATAAAATGATGGAGAATTATTATCAGCAAGTTCGATCATAGGGCTAAACACAACTGCAAAATTGTCATCTTGCAAATTGACATAGTCAGTGGAGGTTTGTGTGGCTTTCAGCTCAAGAGTCTCAAGGATAGGCTTTCTAAAAACTTCACTCCTTACAAGTTCTAACAAAGGTACATATATTTTTAACTTTTGGACTTCTGATTCAAAGCTGAAAGGGGAAGGGGACTTATCAAGACCTCTTACCTCTTGAGCTGGTGCTTTGAGGATGACTAGATCAACTGTTGGTATTTTTTTTCTGATGTTCTGTGACTCTGTCTGGACAGCAGCTTTTTGGGCAGGACTCTCCTTGACATTGTTTGCTTTTGACCTCAGATTATATCTTTGCTATTCACCAGTCTGCAGAACAGCCTCTCTGTCCCACTCTTGATTGGTTTGGTCCATTAGTAATGATTCTTCATATGCAGCCAATGTCAAAAAGGTAGCATTACCTTTATCTCCCATGCAACGGATTTCATCCTCCTCTTCAAACTGCTCCTCCTCCATGACTACATTTTGGAAAGGAGCCTTAACCTTTTGTTCTTCATTTGCTTCTTTACCCCTTTGAATGATTTGCAACTGCTCATTTGCTCTTCTGAATGGATTTGGATTTTTTGGAGCAAATGTGTTTTGAAACCTTGTTTTCCCAGAACTCTGCTCAACTTTCAGCTTAGATATCTCAGCAGCCAATGACTCTATCATTTTAGTCATTTTATCTAATTTGGGTTCTAAAGATGAAGCAAAGGAAGAAGAAGCCTCACCTCTCTGCCTTCTTCTATCAGCATGTGTTTTAAGCTTTTCTGCAGCCATAATATTTGATTCCACTTCTAGTGCTGCATCCTGCATATCAGTTAGGGTGGCACATATTCTTTCTCTCAAAAGTAGGTAGAAATCAGAGTCAAAAGCATTGGCATAAATGAGTTTGGAAGAGGTGGGGGTAGGCTTTACTTCAACTGGTATCTGACTATACATACGGTTAAATCTTTTATTAAATTCAGGCAATGATTCCTCATTTTCCCTCTTCAGGTTACCAAACTCTGTATGGTAGTAGAGCAAATCTTTCCTATCTCCCAATTGCTTTAGGAATGCATCATCCAATGCCTCAATGTCTGTTATGGACCTATAGGGAAATTCTCTAAACCACTTTCTAGCCTCTCCATCAAGGATCTGAACAAACACTCTCATCCACACATCATCTTCACTGATGTCAAGGTTATCAGCATAACTATAGAAGGACTCAAGATGGTCTTCAGCTGTCACTCCCTTTGTACCAGTGAATTTAGGCATGTATTTTAATATTCTCCTGCAGGCATGGCATTCAAAGGAACAGACAAGACAAGGGGTCCATACCTAGCAGCTACAATCCTTTCCATCTTCGTGGGAGCTTGCTAGCCTGCCATGACTGGGATAGATGGAAGGATACTGGCAGATTGACTAGTAGGAAGTAATGAAATAGACGACAAAAATGAGGGTAAATGACGGGCTGTATGAGAGGCTTTCTTTGGACTGAGACCCAAAGGGGAACTGACTGAACAAGGAGCTGTATGAATCTTTGAAGGTATTTCTTGACTAACAATGCTAGGCTTTAAATCTTCAAACTGTATATCCTCAGCTATAACCTTATCTTTCAGAGATGCATAAGTTTTCTTAGGCTTACCTGATCCTGATGCTCCTTTCTGTGATATTTTCCTTTGCTTGGCAATCTTTTCAGGGTCAGGCACTGGGTCAGTTGGTGATTTCTGAGGATTTCTCTGGGTATGCCTCACGAACTGAGCCAGAACTGAAATGTGGAGTCGCCACAAGGTGGTTTCTCCAGTAGAGTCACCAGATAGATGATTACAACTAGGAATGTGTCCAGACTTTTTCTATCATCAAAGCATGGAACTGTGTCATTTCCCCAGGGAAGATGAGATTCAATATCCTCTCCCAACAACAGTGCCAATCGATGTTATCACCCCAAGAAACTCTCCTAGGTTGTAGCTCGGAGATGCTCGGGACATCACAAACTCAACTTAATGTTGGAAATGGATGAATGGAAGGAATGATGCATATTCAAGCCAGATAACCACTCCTACTTTGCTTGACTCCAAACATGCATGAACACCCCCAGACTACAAGGCTTTAGACCACCAATTACTCACAGTTTAAGGATTTGGTGAATATGGAGAATACTGACCACACCAACAGATGCACAGGACCCTGTGATGGCCGGCTGCAACCAGTAAAAAGGTCTGCAAATCTAATTCCCTAGTGCACAGACAGGATGACAGCTCTTTGTCACTAAGTGAAAAGAAACCTAATCAATACATTCACTGATACATGCAAGATTATAACACAGAGGTAGGATGACAGCTCCTCTAATGCTACACATCAAGAGTTCAAGAAAAAATGCAAATCAAGCACAACCTAGAACAGAAAAGAGGTGGAAAGTGAGCAATTAACAGCAAAAGAAGCTTGTATTAGCTGAAAATGCCGACGAGACGTTGCAAGTATCAAAGCAGTTACAGTCTCCAGAAGTTGAACCTTACATCAAAACAACAACCATCAACCCTGATTACATCTATTTTTTGGGTATATATAGAGTTTCATTACAAAAATGTTCTGTTGTTCTATGTGTGGAGGGGTTATAATGGGCCACCAACTGCTTTAACTTCCTGGTAGAAATTCTGAGTGTAATTGCTTTTGGTAGTGAACAAATTGATCTTCCTGGATGCTCTGTTGTACTTCTCAGGCAGGTGGACTGTTATATGGGATGCAATCCCATAACCATTGAATGCATTTACCTGCTCGGGTTCCGTCCTTGTTTCTTTGGCCATACTGTTTCTTGAATGCAGTTGTTGAAGATGAAATGTGTCGGGTACTGGTAGGTGATCGCCTTCGTCCTTCGGGTGCACAGCGTGATCAGGATGAGTGGACTGCATGGCGGATGTACGAGCAGGGTAGAGAAGGGACATCAACCGTTGGATCAAGTGCATGAACGACGAAGATCTCTCGGCGGGGGGTATCGGGCGAAAGCGGGGCGGACAACTGTGAGCCGTCGGATCTCGGGCGGACAGATCCGACGGCTATCGGGCGGAGGAGATACGCGGGGGTTAATCGGCGGGGACGGGCGGATGGGCGGTAAGCGGTATTTATCGCACCGCCATCGGGGAGAAAGTGGTAATCGTACCATGGCGTGCGATACCTATCATCGGGCGACACGTGGCAGACGGGATGTGAGGAAAACTGCTTGATCGCGAGTTAACGCGTGGGCGGTTCGAAGGCGTGGGAGGAGCGACTGCCATCTGATCACGGTGGAGATGATCGGACGACGCGGGTTGGATCGCGCGAATTTAGGTCAGATGTGACAGGGAAAGAATCTGCGAAGGCTCGCGGTTGTGCGGTTACAATCACATGATGGTTCAAACTCTGCGCCTGGGGGCCTGAGGGAAAATGGGTTTATACAGGGTTTTAGAGGCAATGCGGGGGTATCAGGGGTTATGAGAGTGTAGCAGAGTGAAGGAGAATGGGGTGGGTGACTGATGCAAGTCCCTCTTTAGCCATAACAACCCAGCCAGGCCTGCATTTGACCTTCAAAGTGTCGCAATATGTAGCAGAGCTAACAGAGCCTTGGTTGGAACAAACACTCTGGAACCCTGATCTGAAAATCACTTGTGAGTGACCTCAGTTAATTAATTAATGAATGAAGGTATTACAGACTCATGTGCTGGTGTGTGCCTATGTTATCTTAGGCAATGGATCGATAAGATTGCAAAATACACAGACACTGGAAAATGGAGAACAGTAAGAGAAACACAGCAAGCAAGACAAAACACAACAAATTAATTAAGGAGTTCACCTAATCCTCCTGGGCTACGTCTCCGGTCCAGCTTTTAGTGGTGGTCTTCTTTATTGTGTCTTTAAAAAAGAGTTTTTACAATGAGGAGCTCAAATTGAGTCTCCTGAAACAGATGATGCTTAGAAGGGTGGTTCTTGGATTCCCCAAGCCACTAGAGTGCACAGACTCCCCCTTACTAAGTCTCAACCTCAACTGGTCTTAATGGGATGAGTCCAATTTGGTACTCAGTTCCCGACATATATCCTCACAGGGATTGCTTGAACCTCTCAAGCCTTTTGTCTACTCGATGCTGCCTTAGCTCTGCAGGTCAGCTCAGCTCTCTGCTTCTTGCTTCACTGTCCTTCTTCTTCCTTTCTCTGTTGTTCTCGCTTTTTTTTTGTTCTCCGTCCGTCTGTTCTTTGTTTGTTCATTGATTAAAGCTAATCTATCTCATGACTGTTCACTTCCTCTTCCACCTCTTCGGATCGCCTGCTGCTGTTCGCTTGGAGTTCCCTGCCTCTACGTCATTGCAACTGTGTAACGTCTCACAGGGAAGTGGCCACTTGTCCTCTCATGAACTGCGCCAGCTCTTCCTCAAATGGTTCGGTATTTCGGTTACTTTGTGTAATGATTTATCTGCCAACTCAGCAGTCAAATCGGACTTCAAACTTTATGTGCCGAAGTTTATTTTCTCTTGTCAAATCAAATTTCCCATCAGGCGCAATCTCCGCCATTAGATCTGGAGCCTCCAGATCCGATGGTTATCGCTCTTATCACGCGGTTGACTTGCTCAGACGTTAGCCCACGATGAGAGGCGGTTTTCTCTCTCATCCGCCGGACACGCATCATCCAACGTATGGAATCGTTGGGTCTCCTGCCAATTCTGCTTAGCGCCCGAAACGCCTCCGATATTCCACCGGTTTTCAGAGCGCGAGACCTGTCTTTCACTTTAGCGCTTTTCCCACGGTTTTCGACTTCCCTTGTGACCGAGTGCTCGGGGCTATTCCTTCTCGAGGGGTTTTGCCTAGCGATGCGCGATTAGCACTAATCGTGCATCAGAAACGGCCTCCGTTTTTTGATCCAGACTTCCCAGTTGCTAGTTTGCGTCCTACGCAGTTTCCATGGGCCTCGGTCAGCGTGCTTTGACCGAGGTCCTCGTCGTTCCGTGCTGGCTACAAACTGCCACTGTCTAGAGGTATTCCTGATAGCTCATTGTCCACAAGTTTTTTAAGTCTGTAATGATTTGATACAGTCATAGAACTCTAACAATATTTCATGGATATAATTCAGATCAAGCCCTGGATGGCTGGGATAGAGACCAATCCGATGATGGTTTTGTGATGTCTGACTGTGAGGTGGAATCATTGTTTGATGGGTTAAGGTGGATGGCCCTTGGAAGCCCTACATGATTTTTTATTGACGCATTCTATGAGATCCCACATTCATGCTTGGAATATGGCACGAGGGTAAATGATTGAAGAGAGATTTGGCTTAACAATTCCACGGTCAAGTGGAACGTGGAAGTCCCATCCCGGGTTTGGACTTTGCATCATTAATAAAAGGTTATTTCTCCTTGTATTTATATGATTATCATGATGGATTATATGTGGTTTATATGGTTGTAATTTCAAGGATAATTCTATCCCTATTATGCTGGTTATTTACATGTTTTATGACAATAACCATGTGTGGCTCTCATCATTTTTTTACTTGTAATTGAATGATCAATGTATCTATGACCTAATGGATGGAATGGTAGTTTATCTATTGAGGCATCAATGGTTCTTAGTGATTCCCAACTAAGTATGAGACCCCTATGCTCAAAACTATTAATTACACCTGTAGATTACACATTTACAATATGTTTGACGAAACGCCTCTCATGGCTAGTAGGGGTCCAATCAAGGTCTTGAATAAGTGTTTTCTTTAGTATTGTAATTTCCATGTTATTTTAATGAGCTGAAGAGATGGTTCAATTCTGGGCAGTGACCTGGGATCTGGGCCTGAAAAAGTGGCCCAAATCTTGGAGTCATTGGAATAACATTGACAATTTTGGTCTCTGGTCACTGGCAGGGAAGCCAATGAGAGAGCTTTTGGGTTTCTAGTTGCCCCCATGCCTACAACATGGGAGCGACTGAGGCTTAAGTTGTCCAAAAGATCAGTGGGACCCCAAGGCAAGCTGTCTAAAGTATTGGATTGGTTCCTGAGGGTCTTGTAGCTGATGATTAATGTATGTATGGTGTGTTTCCGTCAGTTCCACTTCCTTAACTTGACTTAGGAGGTCGAATCATATCAGAGTGGCCTCCCATCACATATTTACCTCGTCTGGTTGGTTGCTTGGGTAGATGTGGTAGGAGGGTGTTATATAGTGGTATCAGAGCATGGTTCACCCCTCAGACTGGATGGGCTATGTGTTGGCCATGCATGCATGTCAGTTGCATGTGTGTCTTTCACCCTTGCTTTCCATGTGCTTGGTGCATTTGCATGACGTTGTTCATGGTTGTAGTGATGTCGTAAGGGGAAACTTGATGTTTTGTTGAGGAATATGTCGTCGTGAGTGTATGACTGGTTACATGTCAATTTATGTCGCTTACATGTATCGTTGTATTATGCTTGGTTACGTCCTTGTGTGCTTGGTTGCATGTACCATTCTTGCAGGTTTGATTTCAAGTATCTTTCATTCATGCTTGATCATACGTGTTTATGCATATGTGTGGATGGTTATGCATTGCTTATGAATGTTCATGTTTGCATGTGGTCAAGTGTACAATGATGTAGTGGTGGGTTTCATGCATGAGATCGTGGTGTGTTGTTGTTGAGGTCATGCATTGATGATTGGACCCTAGCTAGAATGACGATTGCATGGTCATATGTTTATGTTTTATATTTCGATATGCTGTCATGATTATGTTATACATGTATCACGCTAATATTTTGATCTTGCAGACAAATTATCCTCCCCGAGTTAGATTAAGGTACGTTGGTTTATTGTGATTTGGTTTAGTTAACATGATACACCTTGCAGGAAGAAAGATCAAATTGCTAGCAAGATGGTTGACTACAAAGACTCTCCCTATGAATTCAAAGAGCTGTATGATGTTGGGAACTCTTCCGATTTGGTAGTTACACTGAGAAGCTTAAAGGAAGAAATAAGGAGTTGTAAGGCAAATAATGACAGAATCATGCAGGCACAGGAGAAACAAGCAGAGGTAAATGCAATAATACTTCAGAGTTTGTCAGATTTGCAGTGACAGGGACCACGTCAGATCAGCTATGAGAAGGAGGATAGAACTAATGGGGCATATGGTAGTCGATCGCATGGTGGTCATAGATCAGATAGAGATGACACAATTAGAGACGACAGATTGTTGGACACTCCAGATAGGAGAAGGGATAGACACAGATATGATTCTAGTTCCAATTCAAATAAGCATTATGATTGTCATCGGTATCATCATTACAGGAGAAGTGATAGGGGATAATTTCCGGATGAGTTTAAGAAAGCGAAGCCACCAACATTTTATGGAGAGATGAAGAAAACATAAGATGTAGAGGCATGGTTGCTTGGCATGAGGAAATTCTTCAGGTTGTTGTTGAAGTTTCTAAGTTTACTTATTTTAGAAACCCTTCATACACTTTTTCTGATTTATTCCTACCTACTTGTTATTTTTCTTTAACAAGTTATTTACAAAGTAAATACTAAAAATAAACACCAATGCATGCTCAACATATTATAAATCAACAACTAAAAGAAACAAGAACAAACACACCACATGCCACCATTATTTTTGGACCAATGTCCCTGGAAAAACCCAATGCGGGAAAACTGGTGCAGTTATCTGAGGGTTTTCTTATTAAGCAATATCAGAGTACAATATGGGTGCCAAAACTGGCCTACCCAACAGAGAATTTCTTTAGCAGCTATGCCTCATAGTTTGAGAGAAATCTCCTGGTTGAAACACTAGAAAATCCTTTTGGCAACTCCTCAGCACAAAAATGCTCTGCAACCCCATCGTCTACCCAATCTGGACTGCGTCAACCCCTCTCTGTCTCACGCTAGACCTGCGTCAGCCCCAGGAGGCCCTGCGTCAGCTTTATGGGCCTCTGCGTCAGACACATTAGCCTCTTTGGTGCTCTATGCAACACTTGGATGCCTTTGCGTGGCCTTGTGTAAGCCCTTGCTGACTCTGCATCACTCTCCTTGGCTACTGCATTTCTCTCCCAGCATAATCTCTGCCTTTCTATTTCTCTGTACTCAATGCCCCTCATCTTCTCTCCCGATCACTGATTCTATCTCTCTTAGCAAACCCCGCTCTAGAGAATAGAATGACTGATCACTCTGGTGTGTTCTCCAAGTGACCCTCAAGCCTCCTCTTATACTTTTCTTGTTGACATCTCAACGATCGAGATAAGTCCCTAATCAACGGCTAAGATTAGATCTGGCTTGATCCATGTCTTTTGGACCATACTAACACAGATTCATATTAATATACATTAATATTTTATTTTTCCTAAGTTTAGACTTAGGGACTCCATTAAAAATATTAATTATTTTGATATCTCTTTATCTGTTTAGAATATGCTCAAACCATTTCTGTGTTAGGATATTCCGACACATAGGAAATAGTTAAGTATAACTTGGTCTAGTGTAGAGTTAGGTAAAGTGTGTTTCTTTACTATGTACTTTTGTAACTTACAATCTGACGGCCACGATATGTAGTGATTGACGGTTCATTCTCTCCTCGGTATTACCGACGCTTGATCTGTGGCTTAACACTCGATTGGTCCATGATCTCTATTTAAAGAGAATGGAGGGTCATTTGTAGTGTAACCATTCATGAGAGAAGCTTATGTAAATTTTCATTCTTTTATTAATAAATTGCCTGAAGTGGCCGCGTTGGCTCAGTCGTGGACTGTTTCCCTCTTTGAGGGTTTTAACCATGTCAAGAACACTGGTGTATTGATCTGTGATCTGTTTGTGAGCGGTGTCCTTTGGTGTTTTGTCTAAGGAACTTATCTTGTAAATTCCTACATGGTATCATAGCCAAGTTGAGGGCCACATCCATTGTTGATCCAAATCTAAAGCCGATAGAACTACATCCGACTGCCATTTCTTAGATCTACTGTTTTTGACTGCTTTCAAGCTGAGAGGACTACTCTATTGTGTTAGGAGCATCTGTTCCAGTGAGGAACCCCTTTCGTTTCATGCGAAAAGGTTTCTGGTAGCCCTAGCTACGTCATTTTTAAGATCTGGAGGTATATAGTGTTTATTTGCAGTTTCTAGTTATTTTCTCTCTGTTTATTTTGGTTTATTTATCTCTTTGTTTTTTATTACCGGATCTACACCTTTCATTTCTGCGTATGTTCTTTGCCCCGCGACTCTGTGTGATCTGGGAAAATCAGAAACAGAAACGAATGTTTTTTTCTCATGCATATGCTCTTTTCCGTCGCGCCTTAGTGTGATCTCGGAATATCAGAAACATTGAGGAAAATTGTTGGTTTCCAGGTAAAGCTAACTTCAAACCATAAGGTTTTTTTTTTTTTTTTTTATGTTCGTTTTGGGTTTTGTGGTTTTTTTTTTGTAGGCAAGAAAGAGCTTTCTCAAGTAAGCACGAACCCCAAATCTTCGGTGACTACCAAAAAAAAAAACCCTTCATTTTTTCCAAAAATTATAAACCTTTTAAATTAGCTCACTTGGTCCAAAATTACTTTATGAGAATAGAGGTCTTGAGTTCAAGTCTTTCTTTTTGTTGAATTACTTTTTCAAAAAGCACGTGTAACTTATGTTTTAAAGTTACTTTATGTAAAAGTGTTCTCACCCATTATAAAAAGTGGGTCACTTATAATTCTAAAGTCTCTTTATCTTTTATTTAAGTTACAATTTAATGGGTAGCTCATAAAGTACCATTGTAAAAGTGACTTTCACTTATTAATAAAAGTGAGTCATTTAATTTTTTTTTTAAGTGAGCTAATTAGATTAAGTTTGGAAAGGGGGTGGATTTTTTTTAAATATAACATTATCATTCATTTCCACACATTCCCACACTTCGTCGGCATCTTCAACAAATTTTCTTCAAAAAGCCATAACTTCTTCATCCGAAAGCCGTTTTCAGAGCCGTTTTTTTTAATCAACCTAATTTTTCGAGATCTTTCCATTGGAACACTTAGTTTCAAAATCTATAGCTTCAGTTTATGTTAAAATGGAAAGTCCATGACAAGTTATTCTTGACAACACCAACTACTTCCAATGGTGGCCCTACATTGTGGATTTACTTAGAAGTAAAGGCCTTTACAAAATAGCCTCAGGCCAAGAAACCAAACCGAAAGATGAAGATAAGGCAGCAAAATGGGAAAATATGCAAAATCAAGCACGTGGGTTGATAGGGATGTCTATTTCTCTAGACCTTAGATTCCATATCGCAGAACTTGATACTCCTAATGAAGCAATGAAACAGATCACTAAAGTTTTTGGAATTAAAAATGAACTTAGAGCCCATCAACTTGAAAATGAGTTGCTTACATTGGACCCCAATAATTTTTCTTCCATTGAAGATTTTTTGTCCAAGTTTAAGACCCTTAGACTTCTCTTGGAAGTTGTTAAGGTTAATAAAGAGGATGGTAACCTTATCTATTCCATTCTTACTAAGTTGGGACCAACCTACTCTATGTTTGTTTCTACCTTCCATTCTACAAGAGAAGCTTTCATTTCTCAAGGACAAGACTACAAGTCCCCTTCCTTTGATGCCTTTTGTGATTCTTTAATAAGAGAACAAGTAAAACTCTTACACCTTGGGCTTCTTAATCTTGGAAACTCTTCTAATAAATCCTTAGCCACCCAGCAGCAACCAAATTCAAAGAATCCTAAGAAGCCGTATCCTAAAAAGAATGGTCCTAAACCAAACAAGGGTCTTAAGCAATTTCAGTCTCAAAATGAAAAATCATTTCAACAAAATGATAAGGCAAATAAAAACAAAGGGAAGAACGCTGATAGACATTGCCACTTTCGTAATCAAGATGGCCACTTAGAATCCAAATGCTTTAAGAAGATGGAAGCCTTGGAAGCAGCAATGAAGAAGCATAACATCCATTTGGAGCACCCTTTAACTTCAACTTCATCTTTAGGAATAACACTTCCTGCATGTGGTTGTCAAACATCTCGGTCTGGACATGCACTAAATGTATCTTCTTCTTCTAATTCTCATGAGTGGCTTATTGATTTTGAAGCTTCTTATCACATGGCCAAAAACAAAGCCGTGTTTTCTTCCTTAAATGATTGTAACACCAAAAATATATATGTTGGTGATGATAGATCTCTTAGTTTTATAGGGACTGGAACTGTTCATATAGATAATGGTCAATTTAATGATGTATTATGTGTTCCAATCTTATCCTGCAACCTTCTATCTGTATATCTGATAACTCATCCAGGTGAAGGTGAATCGTTGAATTTTCACCTCACGATGTTGTAATTAAGGACCTAAGAGATCCTAGATAGATTTTAGCTACCGACATTGCTGATGATTCTACAAGGTTTTATAAGTTTAACAACTTTGGGTCATCAAATCTTCCCTCGGTATTTGTTGCTCATAATGATGAAGTGAGAAAACTTTGGCATGAGCGATTTCGTCACTTAAACTATCTCTCCCTTCAGAATCTATGTAAAGAAAATATGGTGACAGGTCTTCCAATGGTATCTTGCAGAGATGGTGTTTGTTCCGGATGTGTACTCAGAAAAAATCATCGGGATAATTTTGAAAAACGTGCCTCTTGGCATGCTTTAGCCCCTTTACAACTTGTGCATAGTGATTTATGTGGTCCAATTCCAGTTGTTTCATTCTCTGGCTACAAGTATTTCTTTACTTTCATTGATGATTTCTCCATAAACACTTGGGTATACTTCTTAAAACTCAAGAGTGAAGTATTTAACATGTTCTTGGCCTTTAAGGTCTTTATTGAAAAACAATCTGGACATAAAATTCTTAAGCTAAGATATGATAATGGCGGAGAATATGTTAACAACAAATTCACCAAATTTTGCACTGAGAATGGAATTCAAATGCAACATACTGTTCCATATACTCCACAACAAAATGGTGTAGCTAAAAGGAAGAATCGCACCTTAAAGGAAATGGCTAATTGTATGGTTCAATCTAAAGGACTTAGTCTTAACTTTTGGAAAGAAACAATTAATTGTGAAAATTACATAATAAATCACACTCCTACTAAGAATATCACTCCAGAAGAAGCATTGAGCTCAATTAAACCAGATGTAAGTCACTTTCGTGTTTTTGGAAGTGAAGCATGGGCCCATATTCCAGATGAGAAACTTAAAGCTTTCGAACCTAAGATTGAAAAATGTATTTTTTTTGGATATTCTTAAGATGTCAAAGGATATAGACTTATTCCACTTAAGTCCAAAAATGTTATCATTAGAAGAGATGTAAATTTTGTTGAAAATATATCGGCCTATGAGCCTAGTTCGGCAGATGTGCCACCTCTCTCTATCCCTTCTACTTCTGAAAATATTTCTTCTTCAGATGATGACAGCGAGGATGAAAATCCTCCCCCACCTTCTCAGGATCCTCCTTCAGCTCCTCAGCTTCCAAAATGGGTCCATGCTACTTGGCATGCAGCAGGTGCTCTTTCCAGTGATCCTAAAGATCAGCGACGTACACGTTCTCAGTTCGATAGAACCTCTTATTTACTGGCTCAAGCTTCAGCTAATTATGATCCTGACACCTTTGCAGAAGCTTCAGGCCATCCAAATTGGGACGCAGCTATGAATGAAGAATATCGTTCATTATTGGCAAATGATACATGGGATCTTGTTCCCCTTCCAAAGGGACGAAAACTTGTTAGATGCAAATGGGTTTACAGAACCAAGTATGGACCAGATGGAAAAGTTGATAAACATAAAGCTCGTCTTGTTGCTAAGGGTTTTTCACAAGTTGAAGGCATTGACTATACTGAAACCTTCTCCCCTGTTGCCAAAATGAACTCTATCCACCTTGTTCTTTCCCTTGCTGTCTCTTTCAAATGGGAAGTCCATTAGATGGATGTTAAATCTGCCTTCTTGCATGGGGACTTGCATGAAGAAATCTATATGGAACAACCTACTGGCTTTATACAAACAGACTCCAGCCTTGTATGTCGGCTTAAGAAATCCCTTTATGGTCTCAAGCAAGCCCCTCGGGCTTGGTATGCCAAAATGGATAGCTTTATTTTAGAAACTGGATTTTCTAGGTGTCATTCTGACAATACTGTCTACACCAAGAAAGTAGGAAAGTCTCTTATCATTATTGTTCTTTATGTTGATGATCTTATCCTTACTGGTAGTGATCCCAACCTTATAAACCATGTTAAGTCTAGCCTTAAAAAGAAGTTTGAAATGACAGACTTAGGAAACTTGCATTATTTTCTTGGTCTTCAAGTCTTGCAATCCAAGGAAGGTATTTCCCTTTCCAAGTCCAAGTATGCATGTGATCTTCTATGCCATTTTCACATGGAAGACTGTAAGCCAGCCCCTTCTCCCTTTCAGTCTGAAGCCAAACTTTCAGTCACTTGTACTTCCCTTGAAGTTGATGCTACATTATACCATCAACTTGTAGGAAAACTTTTGTATCTGACCCATACTCGTCCTGACCTTTCCTTTGTTGGTGGCCTTATTGCTTGGTTTATGCAAAACCCACATGAAATTCATTGGAAAGTAGCTAAAAGAATACTTCATTATGTTCATGGTACAGTTCAGTTTGGGATTCATTACAGTGCAAAAGCATCTCCTCTATTGGTTGGTTTCACTGATTATGATTGGGCTGGTGACCTTGATGATTGGAAGTCCACTGCAGCTTATGTGTTCACTCTTGGTTCAGGACCTATTACATGGGCTTGAAAGAAACAAAGTGCCATTTCTCTTTCTTCAGTAGAAGCAGAGTATAGTGGTGCTGTAGAAGCTAGTAAGGAAGCTCTGTGGCTTTGTCAGATCCTGTCAGAGTTTGGCTTTCAACAGCAACATCCGACTACACTTTGGTGTGATAATAAAAGTGCCATTCAACTATGCAAATACCTAGTCCAACATCAGTGCAGCAAACACATTGAACTGCACATGCACTTCATCGGAAATCTCATTCACGACCATGTTTTTGAAGTGCAATATTGTTCAACAGATGATCAAGTTGCAGACATCTTTACAAAGGCTCTCACAGAGGTGAAGTTTACTAAACTTCGATTTATGGTTGGAGTTTAGGAAGCTGTCACTAAGGGGGGATAGGCTCTAATGCCTCCTTCCTTCTCCTATTGTGTCATATTTGTACATCCTTCAATCCTATCCCAAGTTGTTCTTAAGGGGGGATGTTAGGATATTCCGACACATAGGAAATAGTTAAGTATAACTTGGTCTAGTGTAGAGTTAGGTAAAGTGTGTTTCTTACTATGTACTTTTGTAACTTACAATCCGACGGTCACGATATGTAGTGATCCAATGGTTCATTCTCTCCTCGGTATTACCGACACTTGATTCATGGCTTAACACCCGATTGGTCCATGATCTCTATTTAAAGAGCATGGAGGGTCATTTGTAGTGTAACCGTTCATGAGAGAAGCTTATGTAAATTTTCATTCTTTTATTAATAAATTGCCTGAAGTGGCCACATTGGCTCAGACCGTGGACTGTTTCCCTCTTTGAAGGTTTTAACCACGTTAAGAATACTGGTGTATTGATCTATGATCTGTTTGTGAGCAGTGTCCTTTGATGTTCTGTCTGAGGAACTTACCCTATAAATTCCTACATTCTGGGTATTGGATATCTCATGTGCCCCAACCTCTCCACCAAATTTCGTGGCTAGAGCACATCCGATGCTACCCCAAATCAACACTCCCTCTTAGCGAGGATTGTGCTCTAGCAATACTTCTCATTGAGTATTACTCTAATCATCTGGCATCGGTACCTATGCTGATGCTAGGCCTTCCTGCCCAACATCCTCTGTACTGCTGCCTCATGTACTGCTGCCCATGGTTCTGCCACTGCCACTACTACATTTGTACGACAGCTCCCTCTACATCCGTGCTACTGCTGGTCCTTTCTCCCAGCAATGCATCCACACTACACCTCCTCTCATCATGTTGCCTCGTGCTACCCACTGCTCCACTGCAACTCAGTTACTGAGAAGTAAGTAACTGATCCTCCAACTGACCTCCCTTTTGGGCTAGAGACACCCACTGATGTTGAAGCTCCCTCTGCCACTGAAAAGTGCTCCCTCTCTGACCTCTGCGTTGCTACAACAACTCTCCTACATCTCGCATTGTTGCACACCTCTCTATGCCTTCCTGCACTAGTACAAAACTCTTGTGCCTCTCGCATTGCTACAGCCTGCTAGCTTTGCAATGTCTCAAGACTCCTGCACTATAGCTCTCTATGCCGCTCCATCCACATCCATCTCTACCCACTCAGCTAGTCCTGTTACTCCTCTTCGGGGCTCCCGTAGCAAGGTCTAATCTAAGAGGCTGGGTACCTCAAGGATCCTACCCCTCATCGCCTACAGTCCACTTGACTGCAGCTCGATGTCTCCTCACTTCCGCTCAAGTGGCGTGTGTGCACTCATGGCATAGTCATTGTCTATCAAAACTTCCTTCTCTTCCCGTGCTGGCGCTGCCTTAGTCTCGGAAGACTTTCCCTTACTCTTCTTCCTTGGGCACTGGGTTGCATAATGACCCATCTCCCCATAGTGGAAACAATTGATCTTGGAGATATCTTTCTTCTTTCGCTTCTCCTGCTTTCCCTTAGATGCTAGGGCCACATCCTCCTCCTCCTGCTTGACCATGATCCCTTTGTTGCTGCTACCTGTCTTCGACTGTCATCTGATCTCTTCCTGGCGAAGAGTTGCCCACATCTAGTACCAAGGTGGGAGAGTCCCTCTACACAGGATACTATGGACAAACACTTCCCAATCTTGTGAGACAACATTTAGGGTTGTCCTCACCATAAGCTCCTGATCCGGTGTCGCTCCTATAGCAGTCAACTGGTCTCGGATCTCATTCAGTCCTCCGAGGAAGGTTTCAATCAATTGACCCTTCTTCATCTGATATGACCTCATCTGGTTCTCAAGCATGATTCTTCTCTACACAGAAGTATGTTGGTACAGGTTCTTAAGACCCTCCCACATCTCAACTACCATTTCCTTCTCGGCTATATGTGGTACCACATGATCCTTGACCCCGTCAAGGATAATACACTTGGCCCTAACCATCGCCTCTTTGTACTTTTCTTTATCATTGGGGTCGATTGGGATAGCTATAACCTTCAAGGCGAAGTTCTTAACACGATTCCTCTTAAGCACTGATAAGATTTTGGCCTTCCAGACTGCGAAGTTCGATGCTCCGTCCAGTCTATCATGGTCTCTTACCCCATGTAGTAACATGACACTCCTCTACTTCCCTCCTGGAAGTTCTCTATTCGACTCCTCTGAGTCTCTACTTCTCGTCTGGAAGTTCTCTTCTAGACTCCCTCTGAGTCCTGATTTCCCTTCGGGAAATCCTTCTGCCACTTGTCGAGATGCCCCCTACTCTGATCGTCTTGTGCAACTGCACTGTTGATCCAAGTTCCTCGGCTAGAAACCCTCGGTAACAACTCCTCTAGCCCTGTTCTTTCAGGTATTGTTCTGACTACAGTACCTCACTAGCTCCACTATGCAATATTTATGTAGCCTTCTAGACTCTAGCAACTGCCTCTTTGTGAATTGCGTCAATCCCTCTCTGCCTCACACTAGCTCTGTGTCACCCTAGATTGGTCTGCGTCAACCCTGGGATGCCCTGCGTCAGCCCTCTGGCCCTCTGTGTCAACAACGTTGACCTCTCTGAGGCTCTGTGCAGCTCCCGACTTCTTCTGCGTGGCTCTGGCTAGCTCTGCGTCACACTTCTTGGCTTCTGCGCTGCTAGAAACAACTTCTGTCACCTTGGGACAACTGTTTTCTGCTGCTATTGCTCCACTCGGCTGATGTCTTTTAGTCCTCCTGTGATCTGCAATCACGCTCTGATACCATATTGAAGTTTCTAAGTTTACTTAGTTTAGAAACCCTTCATGCACTTTTTTCCTACCTACTTGTTATTTTTCTTTAACAAGTTATTTACAAAGTAAATACTGAAAATAAACACCACTTCATGCTCAACATATTACAGATCAGAAACTAAAAGAAACAAGAACAAACACACCACATGACACCATTATTTTTGGACCAATGTCCCTGGAAAAACCCAATGCGGGAAAATCGGTGCAACTATCTAAGGGTTTTCTTATTAAGCAATATCATAGTACAATCTAGGTGCCAAAATTGGCCTACCCAACAGAGAATTTCCTTAGCATCTATACCTCATAGTTTGAGAGAAATATCTTGGCTGAAACCTCGGAAAATCCTTCCGACAACTCCTCAGCACAAAAGTGCTCTGCAACCCCAGCGTCTACCCAATCTGGACTGCATTAGCCCCTCTTTGTCTCATGTTGGCCCTGCGTTAGCCTTTCTTGTCCTGCATCAGCCCCAGGAGGCCCTGCATCAACTTTCTGGGCCTCTGCGTTAGACACACTGGCCTCTCTGATGCTCTGCGCAGCACTTGGCTGCCTCTGCGTGAGCCATTGCTAGCTCTGCGTCACTCTCCTTGGCTATTGCGTTGCTCTCCTGGTACAATATTTGCCTTCTCTGTTTCTCTGTACTCAATGCCCCTCAGCTTCTCTCTCAATCACTGATTCTATCTCTCTTAGCAAACCCCGCTCTAGAGAATAGAATGACTGATCACTCTGGTGTATTCTCCAAGTGACCCTCAAGCCTCCTCTTATACTTTTCCTGTTGACATATCAACGGCTGAGATTAAGTCCCTAATCAACGGCTAAGATTAGATCCGGCTTGATCCATGTCTTTTGGACCATTCTAACATAGATTCATATTAATATACATTAATATTTTTATTTTCCCTAAGTTTAGACTTAGGGACTCCATTAAAATATTAATTATTTTAATATCTCCTAATCTGTTTAGAATATGCCCAAACCCTTTCTGGGCATTGTAGATTTCATGTGCCCCAACCTCCACCAAATTTCGTGGCTAGAGCACATCCGATGCTACCCCAAATCAACAGTTGCATGACTATTCAGAGAACATGAAGGCTAGAGTGGCTACATTCAGTCTTAAAGGCAAAACAAACATTTGGTGGGAAGCTGTGAAGAATGTCAGATGTATTCATAGGGAATATTTGACTTGGAGTGAGTTTGAGTGGCTATTCAAGAAAAGTTTTTGTCAGAAAGATACTTTGATGACAGGGTGGAGGAATTTTATGAGCTAAAGATGGGATATATGATGGATAATGAGTACACTAGCAGGTTCTTGGAGTTACTGAGGTATGTGTTTTATCTCACAAAGGAAAAGGCCAAGATTCAGAGGTTCATTAGTGGGTTATCGGTTGCATTTAAATATAGAAATATGTTCGATGAGCCTAGATCATTGGAGGAGGCCATTCGGAAGCTAAAACATTTCTATGAACAATCGAAGCGCAGTACCAAGACTAAGCCAGACTCGAGAGGTAATGCAAAGAACAAAGGAAAATGGGGCAAAAAGAGAGAAAGGCCTCATGATACAGGTAACAAGGAGAATGTCGCACCACCTAAGAGGTTCAATGCATTAGACAGAGGATAGGGACACTGAAATGAGGAACAGAATAAGGAGCCTGTGTGGTATTGAATTTTTGGAGGAGATCATCACAGGAGAGAATGTCCACAGTACTAGAGTGGTAGGCCTAAGATATATAGTGCACAGGAGGCACAAACTATTGGAGATGTTGGTCAAAGTATTTCATGTATTTATGAAGCATTGGATAAAAAACAAGCAGACCGTCATGCATCTATCATTGAAATGGACGGTAAGCTTTGTGATCAAGTTGTTTCTATTTTGATTGACCCTGGATCTAATTATAGCTATGTTATTTTTAACTTGGTGGATAGGTGTGATTTAAGTAAGGAATTCCATGCAGAGTCTTGGTTAGTGCAGTTGGCTACAGGTATGAAGAAGTGAGTTCATCATTGGGTAAGAGCTTGTGCATTTGACTTGAATGATATGCACACTGCCGCACATTTGAATGTATTACTGTTGGGTTCATACAATATGTTGTTGGGCATAGACTGGTTGTATCTTCATAAAACCAAGGTGGATTTTTATGATAAAGCCATTGAGTGTGTTGATAACATTGGGGAACCAAGAGTCTTACAGGGTAAGAAGAAAGATACATCAGTTACGATGGTGACGTCTATGCAAGCAAAGCATAGCCATAGGAAAGGGTGTACGTTATTCACAATGCATGTTTCTAGTGATAAGGGTAAGGAAGTTTAGGATATGGATGTGTTGAGAAGGTACCCAATTTTACAGCAATTCAAGGATGTATTTCCTCAAGAAATTACGGAGTTTGCACCTCATAAGGAGGTATATTTTTCTATTGAGTTAGTGCTAGGGGAAGCTCCAAAATCAAAAGCACCTTACATGATGAGCACACATGACTTGGTTGATTTAAAGTTACAACTGAAGGAAATGTTGGACAAGGGGTGGATAGGTTGAAAAAGGTTGCACACTTCATTCCGGTTAGGTCTACATTCTCAGCTAGCGATGTAGCATAGGTATTCATCAAAGATGTGGTTAGGTTGCATGATGTTCCAGAGAAGATTGTGTCAGATAGAGATGCGAAGTTCACTTCCAAGTTTTGGAAGGAATTGTTTGCAGGTATGGGCACAGAGTTGGCCTTTAGTATGGCTTATCATCCATAGACAGATGGACAAACATATAGGGTCAACAGGATATTGGAGGACATATTGAGGATATACATGATGCATCAGTAGTGTGTTAGCCTCCTGTTGCAACAGGTTTCATATTTCATGATTGACAGTGGAAGTACCAAAAATGATCATCTTTTCCATGCTGCAAAGGTTCCATTTTTGAAAGATTTCTCAGTTAAGGGAAAGCCAAACAGCCTAAGCTTGGTTTCCCTAGGTTTAAATTTGCTTGCTTTAGAATATAGAGAATAAATCTGTCCAAACAGTTTAAGCTTGGCAGATGTGTAGCTAGCTAGAGAATCTTGGGAGCTCAACAGTTTAAGCTGAGCCCCTGGCAGAAATAAGGGTAGTTTCTAGATAGGAAGGCAGTTCAAAAGAAAAAGAAATCAGGGTTTGCAAGCCTAAGTGCACCCTTCCTGAAGTAACAAAAAATGCTAGGCATTGTAAAAGGGTAGGTAGCTTGGGGTTGCAGAAATAAGGTCATCTTCAATTCTGGCCTTACAAAGGAGACTCATCTCATCAGTGGCAAAGGTAGCAAAGCAGTGGTTCAATGGCAGAAATTGGGAAGCATGTCTAACTCCCCTCATTCCTTTCAAAAGGTTTCTTACTAATATCCCCTTGAAGGCTTTAGGATCTGCCTAAGTAGTCCTCCTTCCATTTCTCTTTTCAGAATTTTATGACAAGTTGTGACCTTCTTCTCTGAAAAGAAGCCACATTTCTTGTGTAAAATCATGTCTCACTTTCATCTGTTTCTAAATCTGAGTTTACTCCTTAAACTTAGTTCTCTGTTCCTCTTTCACATCTCCACTTCATATTGACTTCTAACCTTATTATTTAATTCCCTAAGTGTTCCCCTTCCCCTACTATTATAACATTCGATGCAAATTCCCAAAAAATATATTGAATATCCCCCCCCTTTTTAGCACTATAGCTAAGTATTATGGTCAAGGGAGACATTAGCCCATCTGGGGCTATAGTCAACCCTTCTGCGTTCTTTCCCCGGGATTAGTCTAACCTCTGGTTAGGACTAAGAACCCTTACCATTTACCCCTCGCAGTTAAACCCCATTCTGAAATGTTTAAATGTGTTTATTAAACATCATGGCATATTAACCCTCATTAATCCGAACCCCAAAAACCCATGTTCCCAAAGTTTTTAACCCCCGCCATGCGTTTTAATTAAATAAAATGACGGGCGGGTCCCCGCCCTAACCCTCCGCCACATTAAAAATCCCGCCAGTCGTTAGATCTGGCCCACCCCAGATCTACGGTGGGCGGGCTTTCCTATACACAAAGTGCCCGAGCTTTAGCGTCCGGGAGTTCGGTGGTTTTGCCGCCGTACTCCCGCCACGCGTCAGGCTTTGGGGTGTGGCGGAGCCCCTCCTCCCAAAACCACTTATGTTCATAAGCGGTGCGCCCAGAAACCGCTTACCGCCCTCTCCTGCGTGACGTCAGCGCCACGTCTTATCTGCTGACGTCACCTTCTGCGCTCCGTTGCCCTGACACGTTGCCGCCACCTCACCCCTTCGTACCTGCGCCCTGCCTCCGTGGCATTGCCACGTCACTGCCACCGTGTCCCTGCTACTGTACTGCCACGTCACCCATCCGTACATGATGACGTCATCCGCTGACGTCATCCCGCCACATCATCCATCCGTACACCGGGACCCGCCGATGACGTCATCCCGAAAAAGCGCGTCATCCCCAAAAAGCGCTAAAGTGCCCAAATGTCAAATTTTTGCATAAAAAGAGCGCGCTAACGACCATTACCTTTCATTGTATCGCCTCATTTGAACGCTTGGCTCCCCTGTTTCATTCACCTGCTCACTCTCAAAGCTTCAAAGCGACTAAGTCAGCTTACTGCAGCATCAAGTTCGGCGACAGAGACAGGGCTGCCTACAGGACAGACACTCTATGACAAGCTGGAGAGCTTATTTTACCTAGAGCATGAGGTCAATCATCTGTTTGAAATGCCGCCCAGTTATTACAAATACACAGAGGCCGATGAAACGCTGGTGAAAATACAAAGGCATCAGTTGCCTTCTCAGAACTGGTGGCAGGCAATGCTGGCCGTCATACCCAGGTAACGTCAGTTTTTGCCCCGTTTTGTTTATTTTCAAATTCACAGTCAGCTACAGGTCATCAGCAAGCACTGGACGGAGCAGTCAGACAGGGCGCAGAACAGGTTGAAGCAGTCACAAAGCAAAAACGCTGGGACGATAAGCCCAAGAGCGTGAATTTTTGAAAGCGCAATCCAGCCGACTTAAGCAAAATCAAAAGTCAATATTTCCTGGCACAAAAGAACAGCTGTTGCACTTGTATTTATTTCAGCATTTACTTTTCATCAACCACTCCTTTAGAGTTGGTGGAGAAGTTATTAGCCATTAACTTCTCTTCTAGATATTTTGTATCTAATTTTTGTATAAATACCACCCTCTGCATTTTTAAAAGGGTTGGTCGGCTAATGTATCTCAAGAGAGACTCGCACTGTATGTCTGATGCTTTTTCTATAATCAAAGACTGCTTAAAGTTTGGAGAACGACTGTCTGCGCTGTGTTTAATGGTTGAAGATGTGAATGTGGAATTCTTGCGCTGCTGTATGGATCAATAAGTGTTCCTCATCTCTGTTATTTTCATCTCCCATATGCTTAAATCACAGAAAGAAAGATTGGTTTAGAATTTGCATGCCTGCACTCTATGCTCAGTTTCTGTGGTTTCTTAATGTTTTCCTCTTGATTTAGACATAAATATGAATTCCTTTATGGCTCATGTTTGCTCTATTTCACATATGAATGACTGTTAACTAGGAATTCTTAATTGCTCCTACGCAGAGCTCATTCATCTTCCCTCTGCTAAACATGTTTGAGAGATTCTTCGTTGCCTCTCATGCCTTAGCATTCACTCCATCCTTTTAGCTTGAAAAATTGTTTCATATGCAGCTATCTTGCTCCATGTTTATCTTGTGACCAAGAAAACGCACCAGTGGCCCTACTCTTTGACTCCATGCCCAATGGTTTGAAATTGACCAGATTATGTTTTGCCTCTCTACTTGAAAGCACCATCCTTCCCACCAAATTGCAAACCAAAACCCCTTGAACCCAATACCTAGCCTAAAATCATCATCAACAAAGTTAAATCAGAAAGAGAGAGCCCTCTCTGATTGCAGGTGGGCTAGAACCTGCAGTCCAAAGTTGGTTTGTGGTTACCTCGGCCGTATCCTTTCAGGAGCTTAAGGACAACCTAAGTGATAACACAGTGGAAATGGGAAGAGTATCTCCCCTTGGTAGAGTTAGAATACAACAATAGGTATCAAGAATCATTGAGAATGAGTCCTTTTGAGGCATTGTATGGGTGTTGTAACACTCCCATCAGTTGTAGTGATCCAGTTAGCAGGGTGTTGATTGGACCAGATATGTTGGGAGACATGGAACAAGAAATGCAGGTTATAAAGAGGATGTTAGGTCCCTATAATACTAGTGATTCCCCCATTACTATTGTTGTTGTATCCCTTAATGTTATTGTTGTGCCCCTATTGTCCCCATATTGTTATTATTGTTCCCCATAGAACCCCACTCTTGTTATTTTTGTGCCTTTATATTATTATTGTTAGGAAAGCTTTGGTTATATTGTGACCCCTTAGACTCCTATATATAGAAAGGAGGTTTTATCATTTGAATCATCTAAGAATTGTTCATTTTTGTAATGTAAAGGAGGCCCCTCAAAGAGTCTTATTTCTAAGGTGTTGATCTATCTTTTCTATCTTGTTGTGAGCTGGTTTCATAACATTTGGTATCAGAGCTTTCGATTCTAGGGTTTCGCTGCTCCAAATAGGTCATTGTGGCATTTTCACTATAACTTTTTTGCTAAAAAGCTTCAGAAGCTAAAAAAAAAACCATTTGAGAAGGAATCGGTCTGAACCTCGGGCCCAAATTTCAAATCTTGTCTCGCTATATTTTCGGAGATATAATTTGAGGAATCTATGCTTTCTGCAGACCCCAAATTACATTCCAAACAGGTGACCTTGGGAAAATCATCATAACTTTTTCTCTGAGAATCAAATTGAATTTTCATAAGAAGTTAAAGAAAGAGGATAGATGGTAGGTTTTTGGGTATCATATTTAGAACCTAAGGTTGAAACAGTGACCCACGGCATGTCGTACAAGTTCGCTCTACTGAACCAGTCTATACTCAGGTCATCGTCGGAGATTTGGCATAACTCTTCATTGGAGAATCCAATCTTGATCATACTTGCGGGGTTAGAAATATTACTCAGAGGGTTACCACGGGAAGAAATTTCAGACCTTGGAGATCCAAAATTATAGAGATACATCAGATTCAATATCGAGCTCCTACAAGGTGAAAAAAGATGTGTAGTTTTTTTTAAATTTTTGCATAAGCTTGGTTTGAAAAATTAGTTTGAAGGAATTCAAAGGGAATAGTGAAGAATTATTATCGGTAATTGATGCCCCGAATAAAGAAAATGGAAACACCTAGTAAGCAACCTGAAATCTCTAGCATGACTCATGAAGAAGAGGAAGAAATGCAACATGATATATCAAAATTACGAGACCAAGTGCAACAAATTTAACTCGTGCAAAAAGTAACAGAAGCTAAGATGGATGGTTTAAAGAAAGGCGTAGAAGCTAAGATGAATGACGTGGAAGCTAAGATGGATGGCGTGGAAGCTAAGATGGATGATTTAAAGAAAGGCATGGAATATTTGAAGACAGATTTGACAAAGTTTCTACAAGAAATGCTTACTAATGGCAAAAGGGTAGTAAAGGAAACTCATGATGAGAACAAAATAAATGTTAATCACGATTTCATAGACTCTAACATTGGATTGAAGAACCACCATGTTCCAAAGATCGATATGAGGAAGTTTGATGGCAAGGATCTTGGAACATGGATACTATAGATGGAGCAATTTTTCGATCTCCATAATGTGAAAAACACACAAAAGGTACGCATTGCAACTTTATATTTGGAACCAAAATCAGTTTGTATGGTATCGATTGCTTTGCTCTCGTAAAAAAATTGTCACTTGGGCTATTTTTACGGATGAAATGATAGTACATTATGAGGATACAAAAAGCAACTCTTTTTTTAGCCAATTGATAAATCTCAAACAAAAGGGTTTAATGATGGAGCACATTGAGGACCTCCAAAAATTGAATATAAGGGTAAAAGATATTCTAGAGGAGCATAGGATTGATGTGTTTATAGGGACTTTAAAAGATAACATCAAACATCCAACATTAAGTTTGCCTTTGGGAACCAGATTCATTGGAGAAGGCATTCAGGTTGGCAAGAAAAATGGAAAGCAAAATTATGGCAACAAGGAAGCTTACCACTCACAATCATAAATACAGAAGTGTTGTTGCCCCTAGCCATCCACAACCTACAAGGTTGACACCACAAAAATTGGAAGAAAAAAGAGTAAAAGGGATTTGTTACAGTTGTGATAGCAAATACACTAAAGGTCATAAGTGTGCCAAGAAGAAATTATTTTACATAGATTGTGAAGAGGAGGAAGAAAAGGAACAAGAAACGTTAAAAGAAGAGGACATACACCAGGAAAAAACCCTAGAAAAAAAGAAATGAATTCGACCATATCTTGTAATGCATTGGCTAGAATTACCACTCCTCAAACTATGAAGACAGAAGGGCATATCAAGAAAAAAAAGGTAATAGTGTTGATTAATTCAGGAAGTACCCATAATTTTATTCATTGTAAGATAGCCAAGGAATTGAATTGATTCCTATATCTAGCACCAAAGTGTCAAGTGATGGTTGCAAGTGGAGGAACCATAAATTGCTCAAGAAAGTGCCATAATATCAAGCTATCCATGGGAGAATATGTATTGAATAGCCCAATTCTTTCCATTCCAATGGGTGGCGCAGATGTTGTACTAGGAGTCCAATGGCTACAATCCTTGGGTACAATAGCTTTTAATTTTCAAGAACTTTTCATGAAATTCTCTTCAGAAGGAAAGGAAGTTGAATTAAGGGGTATCGCAGGGAAACTGGGAAAGATAATCAGCTCTAACGGAATGACAAAGATTCTAAAGAAAGAACAACGAGGCATAATTGCACAATTATGTTCACTAGAGGTTCCCACATCGAAATCATCCATTTCTCCAGATCTCCAAAAAGTCTTGGACAATCATTCCAAGGTATTTGAGACTCCCAAAGGCCTCCCACCTAGTCGTGATCATGATCATGCTATTAATTTGATTCCAGGAAGTGTTCCTCCAAACATCAGGCCTTACAGAAATCCCTATGTCCAAAAGAGTGAAATTGAATGTATGGTTACAGAAATGCTAGAGGCTGGTATAATTCAACCTAGTCAAAGTTCTTTCTTTGCTCCAGTAGTATTGGTTCACAAGAAGGAAGGATCATGGCGCATGTGTCTAGATTATAGGGAGCTCAACAAGTTCGCTATTAAAGATAAATTTCCCATTCCTGTCATTGATGAATTATTGGATGAATTGCATGGATCAAATTACTTCACCAAGCTGGATCTTCATTCAGGGTATCATCAAATCATAATGAAGACTGAAGACATTCCAAAAACAACATTTAGAACTCATGAGGGTTATTATGAATTTTTGGTCATGACTTTTGGCCTTACTAATGCACCTTCTGTTAGCACCTAAATTTGCCTTAGGCTCAAGGAAGGCAAAAATTAGGGTAACCACAAACCACGCTCAGTCTGGTAGCTAGCCCTACCAGAGCAGGAGAGGGCTCTCTCCGAGTCACGCTCAGCGAATGGATAGGCAAAATGGTCTGAGATGACTTGCAATGCGATATTTACCTTAGGCTAGTAAGTGAAAAAGGATTTTGGAAAAGATTTTTGAAAGTGGCCGAGCTTCTGGGATGTATATGGGACTGGCGCTTAGCAAAGAACAGAGAATTGAGAATGAAGGCACAGATTATTCCGTGAGGCAAGATAGGTGGGAAGCGCAGCAATTTCAACTCAAGGTGATGTGGAATGGAAAGATTGCCGAAGATAGTGAAAAGGGCATGGTCGCATGAATCCTTTTCAACAGAAGAATAACACTGCACATGAAATTTTCCCACAGGCAGAGCAATATAAATTGAATTCTACCTAATCTCACTTAGAAAAATTCAATGAAATGAAACATGAAATGAATTATGAAACATAAAAAGATACATATGGAACATAAGAACACATTTGCCACACTCACAACCACAAGAATCTCATGAAACAGAGTCGCTGCCTTTCATTAACTCTCTGTCAAAAATACACAGTGCAGAAACAGAGTTTCTTTCGCACAGTCTCCCAGAAGTTACAAGCCAGCCAGCCCTTTGCAAATAACTTGCTTACAATATATAGAAAGTTTAGAGAAGAGATGGAACGCCCAGGGGTTGGAAAGTTACTCAAATCATTTCGAAAAGGAGATGGAGAGCCAACCATCAGCTACAGGTGCAGCGCTCTCAAGCATGACATTTGGCTGGGGTGACCCTTTGCATTCTTTTGCCACTTGGATAGATGCCCACCTGGGGAGAAAAGTCTTTAAAATATGCCCTTGGTGCCAAAAAACCGAAGAGTAGATGACTGGGCCCACTTGGAGAAGTCGCGACCCGAAATTTCGCGAAACGGGAGCAATTTGGCAATTTTTTTCCCTGTGCGCCGCGCCAAATTCCCTGTGCGTCACGCCACTTTGGAGCTTGTTTTGGGGCACTTGCAGGTGTCCAAAATGTGCCCAAGTGGGCTTGTTGGAAAACCTATCCTGTCTACTTTCCAACCCAACTGGAATTTCTGAATTTGAAGCTCATTTTCCCCTCCAAAACTTCATTCTCCCAAGACTGCTTTCTGTGTGTCCAAAAAGTGGCAAAGAGGCCATTTTTGGGTGTTTTTTTTACTTTTAGGAGACCCAAAACTTGTCAAAATTTCTTTCCCGGACACCAGTAGACGTATTTTTCGATGCTGAATCCAAATATGCAAGCCATTCCTTGATTAGAGTGCTAGAATTTTAGCGTTGCGCTAGTGGCGCGACGCACAGGGAGAAATTTCCTGTTTTGTGCCCAAAAATTTTGCCTGTGACAAAAATTTGCCCAAATTTTTTTAAATTTGGGCTGGAGGTTCCCTATGAAGTTCTTTGCTGTGCCAAGGAAGCCTTAGCTAAGATTCGAAGCTGATCTTGCTCCTTTGCCTCCTTTGCCTCTTTTTCCTCTTTTCTCGCTTTGCTCAATTTTGCCTTTAGGCTCCTGATTCTTGCCTTGGAACTCATGTTGCGGGCCTGGTAGTGATAATTCATGCGCCTCAGCATGTCTTTCTCCCTGTTTGCTTTGTCCAACAGCCTCTCCAAATGCATGTTGACCCTCTCAAGGTTGGACTCCCGGTCTTCATTGATTTCTTGCTCCAAAGATGTGAGCGGAACCCTTCTTCTTTGAGCAACTTGGCGCTGCTCACGGATGTTCTGCAGCTCCATGATCGTCTGTTGGTCCTCAAGCTATTTGTTTCTCCACTCCAGGTAGTTCATGTTCCACTTGGCCCTTTCTAGATCAATGGTCAAGTCTTCAATCTCTGATTGCTGCTCCTTGATGATCTCTATAAGCTCCTCATTGGTGGGTTCTGCATCTGGCTCATCATCCTGGAGGAGAACAAACTCGGTTTCTTGCTCACCTGATGGCCCCTCCTCCTGCACTGGCTCCTTGCCCTTAACCTACTCCTGTGGTGCTGATGGCGGAAGCGAGGCCCCTTCCACCCCGGGTGGAGATAACACTCGCTTTGCTGCTGCAAACAACGGTCTGGTGCCTTTCGGATAGCCCCTCTGATATGTGATGAAAAATGGCATGGTGGCAGTCTCATGGCTCTCAAACTGATGTGAGGGACTTCCCATCTCAAGCTCAAACTGATATGAAGGACCTCCCAGCTCATGCTCAGCCTGATGTGAAGGACCTCCCACCTCATGTTCTGCCTCTGATATCACGGGTGGAGCGCTGAAGAAATCACGGGAGATGAAGTCCTCCCAAGCTATACCCTGTAATCCCAATTGATGGTCCACCAAAATCCGGATGAGAGCAAAATGATAGACACTATTTAGCTGTTGCGTGGGGTCTTGCGCTGCATGAAGTTTTTCATCTTCTCAATGTTATTGCAGATGAAAAATGGGAGGCTCATAATCTTTACCCTGGTGAAGTGCATGAGAAAGCGGATGTGATAGGCATAAAGGCGAGAAAACCTCCCCTCGCAACTGAAATACTTCATGATCACTCTCATGAGTGGGGCATTCTCTTCCCTCAAAAATCTAAATGGAAAAACTCTAGTGAGCTGGCTCAAGCAACTGTTCTTGATATAAGGCTCATAGTGATGCCTCTCCACTTTCTTCTTCTTATGCCACTGCTCTCCAACGTTAGGTATCCCTGTTGCCACTGATATAGCCTCCGGTGTCAAGGTGAAAGTGACCCCAGCCAGGACAGATTGGCCTCCCTGTAGATGAAGTGCAAAAAGGCGGGCCAACTCATGATGTACTCTAACATTTGCCACCCTTTGGCAAAATTCATAACATGCCAAGTGCTGGAAACAAGACATGGCAAGTGGGCATGCCTGTAGCTCTGTGAGGGTATTTGGCTCGTCTCTGAGGTGTCTGCCACTCCGGTGATGTCTCCTATGGACCCTCTCTCCTGAAGATGTGTCACTGTGTGTATCCCCCTCATAATCTGATGAATTTTTTGATGCCATCACTGCTGCTTGTACTCTGAGTTTAATGTTGCCCTTTGAATCCAATGACACTGATGAATGTTCTGAAAATCTGTCACCAAGGGGACAATAAAACAGGGGAGTGTTAGGAGGGGAATGATGAAAAGGGGAATAAGGGTTTAAAGGAGAAATTTATCAGGGATTTGGGAGTGTTTGGGGTATGGTTTTTATGGGGTAGGGTTTGGGATTTTTGGGCTATAGGGATAAAAGGGATGAATGGATATGATTACAATATAGCTAGGGTGATGGTAAGGGGAAAATGCTACAGGGAAATCAGCTGATCCAATTAGGGTAGGAGCTTATTTAGCAATTGTGTTACTGTAGCAAAAACCCTAGCTTTTTTGCCATTCTTTGTGCCATTTTGGGTTTACTTAATAAAAGTTTTGCCCTTGATTTCACGGTCACCAAAACATATTTTTCCTTGAGTTAAGGATCAATGATTAAAAGATCTAGGGCTACTTTTGCAATGTTTAGAGCCAATTCCAAAAAATTTGGGCGATTTCGGTGCTTTTTTAGGCTCACAGGCCTATGCACCGCGCGCTTTGCCCAGTGCGCCACGCGCCGAGTATGCACCGCGCCAGTGTAGTGTTAACACTGTGGTCGGGCTCTCAGTGCGCCGCACGCCCTGAGTGCATCGCGCCACCTTGTGTGTGCGCCGCGCGCTTTCAAACAAAACTCATTTTCTTGGAAAAACATGGGAGAGGGTTTTAGGGTGATTTAGGGTGGTTTCTTAAGGAGACAAGGTGGAATGGAGGTGACTATGACGAGGAGTGAGGGGACAAGGGGAGGGGAAGGAAAACCTTGGTGGTGTCTTCGAATTTACAAACCTCGTTTATCATTTTTGTTTTGGTGATTATTTGCATGAATGCCCAATATGCTTTGGATCTTCAATCGACGTCTTAGAAACACTGCTATTGACCAAATTGACAGAGAAGAGGTTTCATTCGGGCCTACCTCTTGTTTGCTAGACCTCAACCGGGATATAGAACGAGTTTGCAAGTGTTTTTTAGCTCCCTGGCCCTGTGCGTCATGCGCCAAGCCCAGTGCGCCGCGCGCCCTGAGTGCGTCGCGCCCTTGTCGATTTTTCACTGTGGGTTGGCTGCCGATGCGTCGCGCCCTCTGTGTGCGTCGCGCCCCCTGGTGTGTGCGTCGCGCGCCCTGGTGTGTGCGCCGCGCCACCTGGAAATCTGCCCTCCTTACTCGAATTCCTCCTCCTTAGCTCTCTTTTCTTCAACAATGCCTCTCTCAAGCTTTTCCTCATCACAATGACTTAGTTTTGGGTCAAAACAAATATATATAGGCTTTGAGAGAGTTGGGTTCAATTTTTTCCTCTTTGAAAACCCACTTTATAATGTTTATGTTTTGCACTTTTTATTGACTTTAAAACACTCTGCTTTTTCCCATCTTCTTTGAAATTTTGGCTCTCATGATAAAATTTTCGGCATTTCTTTGCGAGGACTATGTGACTGGGCCTCTGGCTTTGAAATCCATGACTGCATCTGAAAATGTCAACTGTCAATTTTTGGAAAATTTTGTCATAGTTGACCTTGTTTGACTTTTCTTCAAAACAAAGTTTTGAAGAAGAGTTGATGTCTCTTCAGGTGATGATGAAGCTTCCTGAACTGTAGCTGTATAAGGTCTCCCTCTGGCCTGCATGGTTTGTTTATGGACATGTTTTTCAAGGACCACATTGATGATTTCCTAGACCCAACCATAAAAATGACTTTGTCTTGTAATATGACCAGACCTTGACTATCATGAACTTCAGTGATTATGGACCAAGGCCTGAACCAGCAAGGGCTAGAGATGAGAGAAAATGAGTAGCATGACTATCTCCGTCAGACCATGACATGTCCCTAGCGAAATGTAGCTGAGTGGATGGAGCGGGACACCTAAATTTGAAATGCACAAAGAGCTTTGATCTCTGACGGAGGGCTGACCAGACCGACTCTAACATTGGCTCCAATGGGGGATGGTAGCTCCTTGGAGGTGCCAAGAACAACAGATCTCTGGAGGAGCTAGACAGTGCCTCTTGATCCATTGGGTTATGGAGTCATCATTTTGATAAACAGCACAAGGCTCTGACTTATTTACAAAACTGGAATAACCAAGAAATTGACTCAAGCTTGACAATTGGAATAACTCAAAAAATGACTTTACATACTGAAACCAAACTGAAATAAAAATCTTATTTACAATGACAGTGGAATCAGCATTAATAGATCAACAATGATACCGCTTGAGTAGCCGACCATTGATCGGCCCTCCAGGACAGTCTTCCCCATTCATTTCTTTCAGAAGAAAGGCATTCTGACCTCTATATGCTGCAATCTTGAAAGGACCTTTCCATAGATTTTCGAACTTTCCGTGCTTGCCTTTCTCCTCATTCCTTGCATCCCACTTCAACACCACATCATCCAACTGAAGTTTGTCCGCTTTTGCTTTTCTGTCATAGATTTTCTTTATCTTCTCCTGCAACTTGGATGTGTTTTTGAAAACTTCTTCTCTTGTTTGCTGCAAGTGGATCATTTGATTCAGCCTTCTCTGCATGGGATCTTCCTCACTGCCGGCCTCCTGAAGAAGTTTGACCACCGGGGCAGCAAGGGAAGTGGGAAATACTGTGTCCACTCCATAAACCAGCTCAAACAGTGACATACCAATAGACTTTTTCTGACTGATTCGATCTGCCCAAAGTGCATGGACCAGCCTCTTGTTCCAGCTCTTCTTATTTATTTCCAGTAGCTTCTTGATGATGTTGACCAAATATTTATTCGAAGATTCTGCCAATCCATTGCCTTGCAGATGATAGGCAGTTGAATGACCCAAAATTATATGATATTTATGACAAAATTCTACCATCCTTTTCGATTTAAAGGCTGCTACATTATCAATGATTATTTTGTTTGGACAACCAAAGCGAGACAAGATGTTATTTTCGAGAAATGAGATGATTACCGTGTCCGTCTGGTAGGTGCTGCCTCAATCCACTTTGTGAAGTAGTCCGTCGCTGTAAGGATCCACCTATGCTGTCCGGAAGAGGCGGGATGAATTTCCCCAATGAAATCCAACCCCCACTGCTGGAATGGAGCACTCACTTCGATAGGCTTGAGTGGCAAAGGCTGTAGTTTCTGTTTTCCTTCGAAAATTTGACACTTATGACAACGCTTTACCATCTTATGCACATCAGCAAACAAAGTAGGCCAGTAGTACCCTACTCTCAAGATTTTGTTAGTTGTTGACTTCCAAAAAATATGTCCACCACACTCTCCTCCGTGGAAGTCCTCCATGACTTTCTTTGCCTCCTCTTCCACCAGACAATTTAACAAAATGCCATCGGGATCTTTCCAATACAGTGCAGAATTCAAGATACAAAACTTGGCAGCTTTCAATTTAAGTGTTCTCGCTTTGTTTCTAGCCATGCCCGGTGGTGGTGATATATTTTTCAGGACATATATTATATCAGAATACCATGGGGACAAAGCAAACATTTCAGATACCTGAACTGAAGTTCCTTCATCATTCTCATCGGACATGGCAGCGATCAGATTTATGTCCAATGCATGCAAATTTGACTCAGCCATTAGTTTCGCCAACCCTTGTCCTTTGACCAGCTTTGTAGGCTTTATCTCCACATCGTATTCTAGCAAGGCTGCGATCCATTTGTCCCTTCTCCCTTCCGGATCGGTCTGCACTAAAACATCTTTCACAGCAGTGTTAGGAACATAGGCCAGAATGTGAGAATGTAAGATATACACCCGGAAATCCTTCAGTGCCTTCACCAATGCCAGGGCTTGCTTCTCAATGATGTTGTACTTTAAAGATGCATCCCTTATAGCCCTGCTGAAGAATGCAATGGGTCTTTCATGATCATCCCTCTTCTACAACAATACCGTTGCCATAATGTGCTCAGAAGCAAATGAAAACAATATGAAATCTTGAGTGTAATCCGGGCTAACTAGAACTGGAGCTGAAGAGAGGGCCAATTTGACCAAGTTGAAATATTTTATAGCCTCATCT
This sequence comes from Pinus tabuliformis, assembly GCA_031772625.1. Taxonomy (NCBI): domain Eukaryota; kingdom Viridiplantae; phylum Streptophyta; class Pinopsida; order Pinales; family Pinaceae; genus Pinus; species Pinus tabuliformis. Next base: position 1,190,957,611 of record CM062809.1, read on the forward strand.
GTCCATTTCACTTGGCTGTCCTTCTTAAGCATGTTAGTCATTTCTTTCAAGTGTTTCGCAAGATTAGGCACAAAGCGACGCAGAAAATTCATCTTACCATTGAATGGTTGTATCTCCTTTTTGTTCCTAGGCAGATTGATTTGTTGAATTTCTTGGACACGTGCTGGGTCTATGCGGATGCCATCCTTTGAAATGATATGCCCAAGTAATTTTCCTTCCTCCATGGCGAACAAGCTTTTCTTAGGATTCAGAGATAGGCCATATTTCCTGCATTTTTGAAAGACAATTTTTAGGTGATGCATATGCTCTTCATCAGATTTTGAAAACACTGTCAAGTCATCCAAGTATACCACCAAAAACACATCCTTCTCATTTGCAAACGCCAAGTCCATTGCCCACTGAAATGTGGCACCTGCATTCTTCAAACCGAATGGCATTTTGGCATAGTGAAATGTTCCCCATGGAGTTGTGAATGTTGTCTTATCCCTATCATCTTCATGGACTGAAATTTGGTTATATCCGGAATAACCATCAAGCAGCGACATACGAGATGCCCCCACTACTCTCTGAAGTATATGGTCCATCTTGGGCAGTGGATAGTTGTCCTTCAATGAGACCTTGTTTAGATTTCTGAAATCGATGCATAGGCAGATCTCACCGGTCTTCTTTCGTACAGGCACTAAGTTAGATATCCAATCTGAAAATCTGATAGGCACAATGATACCTAACTTTTACAACCTATTTACCTCTTTTTCGATGGATGGCAGCAACTTTGGATTGATCCTTCTCAGCTTTTGTCTAAATGGTTTCTGACTGGGCTTGATAGGTATTGTGTGCTGAATGATGTTCATATCATAGGTCTTTAAATCAGAATAATCCCAAGCAAATACATCTACAAATGAAGCCATCAAACTGATATATTTGTCCTTGATCTTTGGCGGTAGTGTCTTGGACAATTTTACCAATTTTGGATTTGCTGTTGTACCGATGTTGACTTCTTCTACACCTTTCTCCGTGGGCTGCAAAGTTGGCTTGCGGGCTACATCATCCTGATCGAAAAGTTCTTCTAGGGGTATCAAGCCTTTAGGAATGATGTTGTTCTTCAGCTGCAATATGTCCATTTGGTTGATTTGTACTTCTTCTGTACCATTTCCTTTGTTCTCATCGTTTTCCACATCGATTAAGGTTTCTTTGAACTTGCCTTTGTTGAGAAGACAATCCTTAATCTCCTCATCATCTTGGAACACTTGCCAATGTCGCTGATTGTCTGGAATGGTTGGACGGTGCTTGACATGGATTTCAAATTTGTTGCTGGAGTTCATGGGGATCTTCAAGCTGTTCGCTGCCTTGGCAAGAGCATCAGCAATACTATTTTGTATTTGTGGCACACATGTCAAGGTGTATTCGGAAAATAGCTTCAAGATGTCCAAAACTGCATTACGATAGGCCCGCATCGTAGGATGTTTTTCTTGAAAATCACCTCTGACTTGTTTTATCACCAACTCGGAGTCACCATATACTGAAATCCTCTTTGCATTCAGCTTCCTAAGAATCTTCAGGCCAGCAATCAGAGCTTCATATTCGGCTTCATTGTTGGAACATTCGAAGGCCAGCTTGTAGGAGCAAACTCTCACGCTACTAGGCACTTTGTTTGGGGTGGAGAAAGGACTGCGTACCCAAATACCAATACCAGCTCCATCATTCCCTACTGCTCCATCAAAATCCATGGTCCATAAGCCTTCTTCTTCTTCTTGCAAGTGCTGAAAATCTTTTTGCTGTCCATTGTTTGTTTGTTGTCCATTGTTTTCAACTGATTGCCCAATCTTTTGTTGCTTTTCTTGTCTTTCTTTCTTCAAAATCTCTCTAAAATTTTCTGTTATCTCTGGAATGTCGTCTGCTTCTACCATCTGACTATCTATTTCATTTAAACTATCTGAAAACAAAACAAAAGACTCTAAATCTGTATGTACATAGTTTATAGGATGATTTATCGGTTTCTCCTTGCTTGTGATCATATACTTCATCTTTTGTTCCCGATATAATTTCCTCATCTGTCCAAACACCGGGATTGTCGCATAGGAGAAATCCAGCTGTAGTGTCCCCTTCAATTTTGCCACCCAAGACCTGGAAAGAAGCATACCAAACCTTGGAGGAATGTCTGCTACCACTACGTCCATCAGAACATTTTTCATAGGAAGCTGATCCAAACTCACAACTAAGTCTTTGATGAGCCCTATGCATCTTACTCTGCTGGAGTCGAATGAATAGAGATCATGATATTGGCGGGTGATGTCCAGACCAAGCTTATCCATGATAGCCTTGGGCATGAGATTATGAGAGGCTCCGAAATCGAACATGGAATTGTGTAGTACAAAGTCATGCAATCGTAAACTGATATAGAAGGGTGGCACCTCGCTCTCAGGAGACTCACCATTTGTCACTGGCCCAAAAATCATTTCAGGTTGATCATCTTCCATGTTTACCATGTCGGACATTGGGTCCAAATTCAACATTTTAGAAATCTGTCCTCTATAGCTGTTGTTCTTCATGATTTCAGTCAAAGGGATGGATACCTTTAGCTTAGAAATCTCATTCTCTAGGCTGAAAGTGGGAGTTCTTTCTACCTCTTTGACTGGGATCTCTTTCCTTTCCTTGTCTTTTGAGGTGGCTGGTTGCTATGATTGTTCTGCTGATTTCGATTTGCTACTCTCCGAAACAACCGCCTCCTTTCCCTTTCTTTGTGTAGCTGATGGATCCTTCTTTGTTGTTTCATCCTCCTTCTTTTTCTGAATTTGTTTAGCCGGTACATCTCTGTTTCGAAGGGAATATCGTTGTTGTTGTGTGGACAAAGCATTCATATACCCCCTTTGATATTCTTCTGACTCTTCTTCCAACACGGTTTCGTTAGCTAGGATAAAATCGGTGTCTTGGTGTGTAGCTGAATTCACTGCACATTCTTCTTCTTCGGTGATGTAAGTAGGCAGCTCATATGGAGTAAAAAGATGGTTTTCCTCACCTATTACATTCCCTTCCTCATCTGATTCCAGTCCATGCACAAAATTCTGCTGCAAAGGTGTTTGTACCGGCTGTTGTGTTGTCTACTCTTGAGTCTGCTGATCTCTTTGTCTAATTCTATATTGTGGCTGTTGTTGGCCACGAAAGTTAGGATTCCTAAATTGTGGCTCTAGCTTGTCAAGTTTTACCCTTTCAAGCATCTGTTCTACCTTCTTGAGCAGTTGATCTATTGAAGAAGATTCTTCTTTCACCGTAGTTTTCTTCTCTGCTTTCGCCCTTGCTCTTTTGGACAGCAGGTTAGCCTCAACGCTGACTGCAATTTTCTGAATATCTTCCATTGTAGCCGATTCTCTCTCTCTCAATTGGTACGCCATGTCAGCATCGAAACCATCTGGAAATTTCATCATTGCTAGTCCCACAGGTGGCTTTAGATGGTATGGGATATCGTTGTAGACTACATTAAATCTAACACAATAATCTTGGACCGACTCACCGGCATTCCACTTGATTTGTTCATACTCGCCCAGAATTTGAAGGGGATTCTTTTTGACTTCCCACCTGTTCAAAAATTGCCTTTGTAGCTCAGCCAAGGTGGTGATGCTTGCAGCCATCAAACCTCTGAACCATTTCCTCACATCACCTGCAAATGTTTGTACAAAGAGCCTCATTGCCACGTTCTCCGCATCGATCTCATGAAGTTCATAGAAATCTGCCATTTTATCCACATGTTGTTGAGCTGTAATACTGTTAGGAGTGCCATCAAAAAACAAGATTTTACTTTGATAGTCATTTGGCATGTCATCTAGGACTTGGGGCAGAACAAGAGGAGCAAAATGAGCAGCCATCATTCTTGGTGGATTTGGCCTTGGAGGTGTTGGAGGAGTGTGCACAGTTGGCAAGGGGCTTGCACTTGGAGTTTGGGGCTGTGTGGCAATGTAGTTATTGATTAATCTATTAGCTCTTTCTGTCTCAAGGTCTACAAGAAATTGCGAATCGGGGATGGTGTAATCAACAGCCTTTTCGGATTTAGATTCGAACAGTGATATCTCAAACCGTTTGTCAAACTCAAGCTCCTCAAGATACTCAAAAATGTCGGGACATGAATGGGATTTGAACACGGGGGTTATGGTGCTTTCTTAACGAAGGAGTCTTGGGATCAAATTTATATTTTCGTAAATGTGAGGAGGGTTCGGGTCCGGATTCGCTCTGGTATATCGTCTTGAAGCTAGCGTGCTATTGGGATGAATTACGGGACACAACCAACTTACTCAGCCTTTCCAATCCTAAGCTCATCATCCAGAAGCCTAGAATTCTTATGAAACAAGGGGATTTTATTTTCAACTTGTCCCCAGTATGGTCGCCACTATGTTAGCACCTAAATCTGCCTTAGGCTGAAGGAAGGCAAAAATTAGGGTAACCACAAACCACGCTCAGTCTGGTAGCTAGCCCTACCAGAGCAGGAGAGGGCTCTCTCCAAGTCACGCTCAGCGAATGGATAGGAAAAATGGTCTGAGATGACTTGCAATGCGATATTTACCTTAGGCTAGTAAGTGAAAAAGGATTTTGGAAAAGATTTTTGAAAGTGGCCGAGCTTCTGGGATGTATATGGGACTGGCGCTTAGCAAAGAACAGAGAATTGAGAATGAAGGCACAGATTATTCCGTGAGGCAAGGTAGGTGGGAAGCGCAGCAATTTCAACTTAAGGTGACGCGTAATGGAAATATTGTTGAAGATAGTGAAAAGGGCATGGTCACATGAATCCTTTTCAACAGAAGAATAACACTGCACATGAAATTTTCCCACAGGCAGAGCAATATAAATTGAATTCTACCTAATCTCACTTAGAAAATTTCACTGAAATGAATTATGAAACATAACAAGATACATATGGAACATAAGAACACATTTTCCACACTCACAACCACAAGAATCTCATGAAACAGAGCCACTGCCTTTCATTAACTCTCTGTCAAAAATACACAGTGCAGAAACAGAGTTTCTTTCGCACAGTCTTCCAGAAGTTACAAGCCAGCCAACCCTTTGCAAATAACTTGCTTACAATATATAGAAAGTGTAGAGAAGAGATGGAATGCCCAGGGGTTGGGAAGTTACTCAAATCATTTCGAAAAGGAGATGGAGAGCCAACCATCAGCTACAGGTGCAGCACTCTCAAGCATGACATTTGGCTGGGGTGACCCTTTGCATTCTTTTGCCACTTGGATAGATGCCCACCTGGAGAGAAAAGTCTTTAAAAGCCACCCTTGGTGCCAAAAAACCAAAGAGTAGATGACCGGGCCCACTTGGAGAAGTCGCGACCCGAAATTTCGCGAAACGGGAGCAATTTGGCAATTTTTTCCCCTGTGCGTCGCGCCAAATTCCCTATGCGTCATGCCACTTTGGAGCCTATTTTGGGGCACTTGCAGGTGTCCAAAATGTGCCCAAGTGGGCTTGTTGGAAAGCCTGTCCTGTCTACTTTCCAACCCAACTAGAATTTCTGAATTTGAAGCTCATTTTCCCCTCCAAAACTTCATTCTCCCAAGACTGCTTTCTGTGTGTCCAAAAAGTGGCAGAGAGGCCATTTTTGGGTGTTTTTTGACCTTTAGGAGACCCAAAACTTGTCAAAATTTCTTGCCCGGACACCAATAGACGTATTTTTCGATGCTGAATCCAAATATGCAAGCCATTCCTCGATTAGAGTGCTATAATTTTAGCGTCGCACCAATGGCACGACGCACAGGGAGAAATTTCCTGTTTTGTGCCCAAAAATTTTGCCTGTGACCAAAATTTGCCCAAATTTTTTGAAATTTGGGCTGGAGGTTCCCTATGAAGTGCTTTACTGTGCCAAGGAAGCCTCAGCCAAGATTCGAAGCCGATCTTGCTCCTTTGCCTCCTTTGCCTCTTTTGCCTCTTTTCTCGCTTTGCTCAATTTTGCCTTTAGGCTCCTGATTCTTGCCTTGGAACTCATGTTGCGGGCCTGGTAGTGATAATTCATGCACCTCAGCATGTCTTTCTCCCTGTTTTCTTTGTCCAATAGCCTCTCCAAATGCATGTTGACCCTCTCAAGATTGGACTCCCGGTCTTCATTGATTTCTTGCTCCAAAGATGTGAGCGGAACCCTTCTTCTTTGAGCAACTTGGTGCTGCTCATGGATGTTCTGCAGCTCCATGATCATCTATTGGTCCTCAAGCTATTTGTTTCTCTACTCCAGGTATTTCATATTCCACTTGGCCCTTTCTAGATCAATGGTCAAGTCTTCAATCTCTGATTGCTGCTCCTTGATGATCTCTATAAGCTCCTCATTGGTGGGTTCTGCATCTGGCTCATCATCCTGGAGGAGAACAAACTCGGTTTCTTGCTCACTTGATGGCCCCTCCTCCTGCACTGGCTCCTTGCCCTTAACCTACTCCTGTGGTGCTGATGGTGGAAGCAAGGCCCCTTCCACCCCGGGTGGAGATAACACTCGCTTTGCTGCTGCAAACAACGGTCTGGTGCCTTTCGGATAGTCCCTCTGATATGTGATGAAAACTGGCATGGTGGCAGTCTCATGGCTCTCAAACTGATGTGAAGGACTTCCCATCTCAGGCTCAAACTGATATGAAGGACCTCCCAGCTCATGCTCAGCCTGATGTGAAGGACCTACCACCTCATGTTCTACCTCTGATATCACCGGTGGAGCGATGAAGAAATCACGGGAGATGAAGTCCTCCCAAGCTATACCCTTTAATCCCAACTGATGGTCCACCAAAATCCGGATGAGAGAAAAATGATAGACACTATTTAGCTGCTGTCGTGGGTTCTTGCGCTGCATGAAGTTTTTCATCTTCTCAATGTTATTGCAGATGAAAAATGGGAGGCTCATCATCTTTACCTGGGTGAAGTGCATGAGAAAGCGGATGTGATAGGCATAAAGGTGAGAAAACCTCCCCTCGCAACTGAAATACTTCATGATCACTCTCATGAGTGGGGCATTCTCTTCCCTCAAAAATCTGAATTGAAAAACTCTAGTGAGCTGGCTCAAGCAGCTGTTCTTGATATAAGGCTCATAGTGATGCCTCTCCACTTTCTTCTTCTTATGCCACTGCTCTCCAACGTTAGGTATCCCTGTTGCCACTGATATAGCCTCCGGTGTCAAGGTGAAAGTGACCCTAGCTAGGACAGATTGGCCTCCCTGTAGATGAAGCGAAAAAAGGCGGGCCAACTCATGATGTACTCTGACATTTGCCACCCTTTGGCAAAATTCATAACATGCCAAGTGTTGGAAACAAGACATGGCAAGTGGGCATGCCTGTAGCTCTGTGAGGGTGTTTGGCTCATCTCTGAGGTGTTTGCCACTCCGGTGATGTCTCCTATGGGCCCTCTCTCCTGAAGATGTGTCACTGTGTGTATCCCCCTCATAATCTGATGAATTTTCTGATGCCGTCACTACTGCTTGTACTCTGAGTTTAATGTTTCCCTTTGAATCCAATGACACTGATGAATGTTCTGAAAATTTGTCGCCAAGGGGACAATAAAACAGGGGACTGTTAGGAGGGGAATGATGAAAAGGGGAATAAGGGTTTAAAGGAGAAATTTATCAGGGATTTGGGAGTGTTTGGGGTATGGTTTTTATGGGGTAGGGTTTGGGATTTTTGGGCTATAGGGATAAAAGGGATGAATGGATATGATTACAATATAGCTAGGGTGATGGTAAGGGGAAAATGCTACAGGGAAATTAGCTGATCCAAGTAGGATAGGAGCTTATTTAGCAATTGTGTTACTGTAGCAAAAACCCTAACTTTTTTGCCATTCTTTGTGCCATTTTGGGTTTACTTAATAAAAGTTTTGCCCTTGATTTCACGGTCACCAAAACATATTTTTCCTTGAGTTAAGGATCAATGATTAAAAGATCTAGGGCCACTTTTGCAATGTTTAGAGCCAATTCCAAAAAATTTGGGCGATTTCGGTGCTTTTTTAGGCTCACAGGCCTGTGCGCCGCGCGCTTTGCCTAGTGCGCCGCGCGCCGGGTATGCGCTGCGCCAGTGTAGTGTTAACACTGTGGCCAGGCTCCCAGTGCGCCGCGCGCCCTGAGTGTGTCGCGCCACCTTGTGTGTGCGCCGCGCGCTTTCAAACGGCACTCATTTGCTTGGAAAAACAGGGGAGAGGGTTTTAGGGTGATTTAGGGTGGTTTCTTAAGGAGACAAGGTGGAATGGAGGTGACTATGATGAGGAGTGAGGGGACAAGGGGAGGGGAAACAAAACCTTGGTGGTGTCTTCGAATTTACAAACCCCGTTTATCATTTTTGTTTTGGTGATTATTTGCATGAATGGCCAATATGCTTTGGATCTTCACTCGACGTCTTAGAAACACTGCTATTGACCAAATTGACAGAGAAGAGGTTTCATTCGGGCCTACCTCTTGTTTGCTAGACTTCAACCGGGATATAGAACGAGTTTGCAAGTGTTTTTTAGCTCCCTGGCCCTGTGCGTCGCGCGCCAAGCCCAGTGCGCCGCGCGCCCTGAGTGCATCACGCCCTTGTCGATTTTTCACTGTGGGTTGGCTGCCGATGCGTCGCGCCCTCCATGTGTGTCGCGTGCCCTGGTGTGTGCGCCGTGCCACCTAGAAATCTGCCCTCCTTACTTGAATTCCTCCTCCTTAGCTCTCTTTTCTTCAACAATGCCTCTCTCAAGCTTTTCCTCATCACAATGACTTAGTTTTGGGTCAAAAAAATATATATATAGGCTTTGAGAGAGTTGGGTTCAATTTTTTCCTCTTTGAAAACCCACTTTATAATGTTTATGTTTTGTACTTTTTATTGACTTCAAAACACTCTGCTTTTTCCCATCTTCTTTGAAATTTTGGCTCTCGGCATTTCTTTGCGGGGACTGTGTGATTGGGCCTATGGCTTTGAAATCCATGACTGCATCTGAAAATGTCAACTGTCGATTTTGGAAAATTTTGTCATAGTTGACCTTGTTTGACTTTTCTTCAAAACAGAGTTTTGAAGAAGAGTCGATGTCTTTTCAGGTGATGATGAAGCTTCCTGAACTGTAGCTGTATAAGGTCTCCCTCTGGCCTGCATGCTTTGTTTCTAGACATGTTTTTCAAGGACCACATTGATGATTTCCTAGACCCAACCATAAAAATGACTTTGTCTTGTAATATGACCAGACCTTGACTATCATGAACTTCAGTGATTATGGACCAAGGCCTGAACCAGCAGGGGCCAGATATGAGAGAAAATGAGTAGCATGACTATCTCCGTCAGACCATGACATGTCCCTAGCAAAATGCAGCTGAGTGGATGGAGCGAGACACCTAAATTTGAAATGCACAAAGAGCTTTGATCTCTGACGTAGGGCTGACCAGACCAACTCTAACACCTTCTACATTTCAAGGTTTGATGAATTCCATTTTCATACCCTTCCTTAGAAAATTCGTGTTAGTATTTTTTGATGATATAATAATCTACAGCGAGTCTTGGAACATGTTGACATGGTGCTCAAACTATTGGAGGAGAAACAATTATATGCAAAAATCTCCAAATGTTTCTTTGGAGTACAAGAGGTGGAATATTTGGGTCATATTGTATCTCATGAAGGTGTTAAGGTAGACCCTAGTGAAATTAAAACCATTAAGGAATGGAAAATCCCCACATCCATAAAGCATCTACGAGGATTTCTCGGGTTGACAGGGTATTATCACAAGTTTGTTACGAATTATGGGAGAATAGCAGCACCTCTAACAACATTATTGAAGAAAGATGCATTTTCATGGACTCCAAAAGCAACGAAGGCCTTTGAACATCTTAAAGAGGGAATGTGCCAAGCACCAGTCTTAGCTACACCGAACTTCACAAAACCCTTTATTGTGGAATGTGATGCCTTAGGAAATTGAATTGGTGTTGTTTTAATGCAAGAAGAAAGATGCATTCTTTTGAAAGTCGTCCAATCAAAGGAAAGTATTTACACAAATCTATTTATGAGAAGGAAATGTTGGCAATACTACATGCACTTAAGAAATGGCGACCCTACCTAATGGGAAGACACTTCAAGGTAAAAATAGATCATGATAGTCTTAAATACTTTTTAGAACAAAGATTATCTTCAGAAGAGAAGCAAAAATGGGTCACAAAGATGTTGGGTTATGACTTTGAAATCATCTACAAAAAAGGGAAGCAAAATGTTGTGGCAAATGTACCCTCAAGAAAGGATGAGGATGTGGAAGCATTTCTTTGCGCCATTTCTATTATCCAACCAGATTGGATAAACAAAGCAAGGGATGAATGGAAGAATGACGAGGAAGTATGGGCACTCATTCAAAAGATACAACAAGATCCCAGTACATCTGATACATTTAGCTGGAAAAATGATTCGTTATGGTACAAGGATCGATTATACCTATGTAAGAATTCCCAACTCAAACAAAAGATTCTTAGGGAATTGCACACCTCTCCCTTAGGAGGGCACTCAGGATTTCTAAAAACCTACCACAGGGTTAAGAAGGATTTTTTTTGGGATGGCCTTAAATCAGATATTCAAAAGTTTGTGGCAGAATGTTTGGTTTACCAACAAAATAAATTTGAAACAGTTAAGACCCCAAGACTATTACAACCTTTATCCATTCCAAGCCAACGTTGGGAGGAGGCTTCAATGGATTTTATCACAGGGTTACCCGAGTCTGAAGGAAAGAGTGTTATCATGGTGGTAGTTGACAGACTTACCAAGTATGCACACTTTGGTGCATTATCTCATCCATTTAAAGTGAGTACAGTTTTTATTGCATTTATGGAAACAATTCAAAAGCTACATGGAAACCCAAAGATTATTGTAAGCGACAGAGATCCCATTTTCACTGGAAATTTTTGGAAAAAAATATTTTCTTGTCTTGGTGCTCAGTTAGCTCATAGCTCATCTTATCATCATCAATCAGATGGGCAAACTGAGATAGTAAACAAATGTTTGGAAGGATATCTTCGTTGCTTTGTATCTGATAAACAAACATAATGGGTCAAATGGTTGCCTCTGGCCGAATGGTGGTATAACACTTCCTTCCATACTGGAACAAAAATGACCCCATTTATGGCACTTTATGGATATTATCCACCATCCATCACATCATATTTAAGACAAAATTATAAGGTTCAAAAAGTGTAAGATCACATCGAGCATCAGCAACAATTTCTCCAACTCTTAAAGGATAACCTCACCTTGGCGCAGAATAGAATGAAACAGCAGGAAGATCAACATCGCAGCGAAAGAAGTTTTGATGTAGGTGATTGGGTATTCCTACGGCTACAACCATATAAACAAATGTCCCTCAAGCAAACTAATAAGGATAATAAATTATCACCAAAGTATTATGGTCCGTACAAGGTGTTGCAAAACTATGGCATACAAATTGGAGCTTCCTGCAGCTTCCTGAGTGCACCCAGTTTTCCATGTTTCATGCTTAAAGAAGGTTATAGGTGACAAGCTTCCAATTCAAACAATATTTCTAGAACTTGATGAGGAAGGAAAAATCATATTGGAACCTGAAGCAGTCAAAGAAACAAGAACTCGACAGCTACAAAATCGATCAATTTCAGAGTATCTCATCAAGTGGAAGAACTTACCCGTTGAAGATTCCACATGGGAGGATGAGAATTTTATACAGAAGCATCCAGAACTACTCAAGCATTGAGGACAACACTTTTTTGAAGGAGAGGGGCATGTTAGGTCCCTATAATACTAGTGATTCCCCCATTACTATTGTCATTGTATCCCTTATTGTTATTGTTGTGCCCCTATTGTCCCCATATTGTTATTATTGTGCCCCATAGAATCCCACTATTGTTATTTTTGTGCCTTTATATTATTATTGTTAGGTCGGCTTTGGCTATATTGTGACCCCTCAGACTCCTATATATAGACAGGAAGTTTTGTCATTTGAATCATCTAAGAATTGTTCATTTGTGTAATGTAAAGGAGGTTGCCCCCTCGAAGAGGCTTATTTATAAGGTGTTGATCTATCTTTTATATCTTGTTGTGAGCTGGTTTCATAACAGAGGAATCTAAAGGCATCACATGATAGGCAGAAGAGCTATGCAGATTGGAACAGGTTATGCAAGGAGTTCTAGGTTGGGGAATATGTGTACGTGCGCATCAAACCAAAGAAGAGCTCCTTGCGGATTGGATCATGTGCCAAGCTGGCACCTCAGTTTTGTGGACCCTTTAGTATCATTGAGAGGATTGGGCTAGTAGCCTATTGACTTGCACTGCCTCCGACAGGGAAAGTCCACGATTTATTCCATGTATCTTTACTTAAGAAGTATCTTAAGGATTTTGATCATGTGATTGATTGGTCTGTATTGCAGGTGGAACCAGATGGAGAATTCCAGCTGGAGCCTGAGTGTATATTGTAGAAAAAGGTGCTCATGCTCAGGAACCGAGCAATTGAGCAAGTTAAGGTGCAATGGAAGCACTTTGGGCCCGATGAAGTTACATGGGAGATGGCGGATCAGATGCGAGCTATGTATCCTTCCTTGTTTGCTAGATGAGGCAAATAAATTTTCGCTTAGTGTGTTGGTATATGTTTTGATGATGATGGTTTATGTACATATGTATATGGATGTAAATACCACAATGAGCTATGTTATAAAGCTCCAATAAGCGGTACGGGTTTCATGTCATTATGATGTTATGTTGTTATGTCTTAGTAGGTTGATCATTGTAAATACTACATCGAGCTAAGTTATAAAGCTCCATCGACAGTATGTATTTTTCTTACAACAATTTTGCGGTGATAGGTGTTGTTAAACACCGAGGACAGTGTTCCCCTAAGGGGGAGGGTTCTGTAACAACCCTAGTGAAAATTCCATGTAATAAAAGTAAATAAAGGAAAAATAATAACCACAGATGATGGGACACTTATTCCAAGCTAAATGTTGGGCATAATCCTAGTGATGGGGATCATTTGTGATTGTTTATGGCTAAGGAAATTGGCAAAGGCAATGGCTAAGGCTTTGGAAAGGTAAAATGACATTTTTGACACAATTATTTATGAAAATAATGGAAATTAGGAGAAAAGGGAGGTGAAAGGTCACAAGTTACATGTGAGGAGGAAAATGAAGGAAAATAATGGAAAATGAAGAAAATAGAGGCCTCATTCATAAAAAATATTTTGAGGATCAGTTGGTAACCTTTTGTCAGTTCAGTTTTGGAGCTATCTCATTATTCTCTCTCTCTCTCTCTCTCATACTATTGGAAACTTAGAGTTTCTTGGAGCACTCTTGGTGGGTGTGGCATACTTGGATTTTTGGAGCAAGAAGGAAAATGAAGAGTAGGAAAGCACAAGAAGGCATTGGGATCAGCAGCTACATCATATTTTCTTGCAGGTAGAGAGTTGCATGTATGTTTCCTTCACTAGTTTTGGCATGCATGACACATGCATGTGGTTTCTTGGTGGTGATCTATCATTAGCATGGAGGATTGCCTGGATTGATAGGGGATTTCCTAGCCTTGCCATTTCCTAGATAACCATGGTAATTATGGGATTACTTTCATTGTTTGTTTTGGTTGGTTCTCATGTTTCCTTAGCTTGGGTTGAGTTACTAGTTCCTGGAGCCTTGGTTGGAAAAACGCTCTAGAGCCCTGTAACAACTTGGTTTGAGTTACTAGTTTTATAGCCTTGGTTGGACAAATTCTCTAGAGCCCTTGGTGGGTTGAGTTACTAGTCTTAGAGCCTTGGTTGGACAAACACTCTAGATCCTGATGGCAACTGTGGATTGAGTTACTAGTCTTGGAGCCTTGGTTGAAACAAACACTCTGGAGCCCTGGATGGCTGGGATAAAGACCGATCTGATGATGGTTTTGTGATGTCCGACTGTGAGGTGGAATCACTGTTTGATGGGTTGAGGTGGATGGCCTCTGGAAGCCCTGGATGGTTTTTTATTAATGTGTTCTATGAGATCCCACATTCATGCTAGGAATATGGCATGGGGGTGAATGGTTGAAGAGATATTTGGCTTAGTGATTCTATGGTCGAGTGTAACGTGGAAGTCCCAACCTGGGTTTGGATTTTGCATCATTAATAAAAGGTTATTTCTCCTTGTATTTCTATGAGTATTATGATGGATTATATGGTTGTGATTTCATGGATAATTTTGTCCCTATTATGTTGGTTATTTACATGTTTTATGACAGCAACCATGTGTGGCTCTCATCATGTTTTTACTTGAAATTTAATGATCAATGTATCTATGACCTAATGGATGGAATGACGGTTGATGTGTTGAGGCATCAATGGTTCTTAGTGATTCCCAGCTAAGTATGAGACCCCGATGCTCATAAATTTTAATTACAACTATAGATTACACATTTGCAATATGTTTGACAAAATGCTTGTCGTGGCTAGTAGGGGTCTAGTCAAGGTCTTGAACAAGTATTTTCTTTAGTACTATCATTTCCATGTTATTTTACTGATCTGAAGAGATGGTTCAATTCTAGGCAGTGACCTGGGATCTGGGCCTGAAAAACTGGCCCAAATCCCAGAGTCACTGGCATAGCACTGACATTTTTGGTCTCTGGTCACTAGCATGCAAGCTTATGAGAGAAAATTTGGGTTTTTGGTCACCCTCATGCCTATAGAATGGGAGCGACTGAGGCTTAAGTTATCCAAAAGATCAATGAGACCCCAAGGCAAGTTGTCTAAAATTTTGGATTGGTTCCTGAGGGTCCTGTAGTTGATGATTAATGTCTGTATGGTATGTTTTCGTCAATTCCACTTCCTTAACGTGACTTAGGAGGTCGAATCATATCATAGTGGCCTCTCGTCGCCTGTTTACCCCGACTGGCTGGTTGCTTGGGTAGATGTGGGAAGAGGGTGTTACACATCAATAATGGATATGGGAAAACCAAAATTAACATAAATACATGTAAATAACAACTTTGTTGAGCCGAGAGGCTCATTCTACAACCCAGTATGATGTGTAACCCTGCCCTTCCATCATAAGTTGAAATTTTGCTCATATGGGGAAAATTAAAATTTTTAAAACATCTAAAAATAAAATAAAATTAAAAAAACTATACAAAACATTTAAATAATGTCTACTCATAAAAGAATTTGCAAGTGAAGAATTTGGATCCCTCTCAATTCATGTTAGATCCGTATTTAAGATGGATCTATACTGGTTGTGTATTTAACTAAATATTTTTTATAAAAAGAAATCATAATTACCATCACTAACCATGACAAGCAAAATATATATATATATATATAATGTGTAGCCACTAGTCTTCTCATGAAATCCATGGAGCTGAATTTCCCATAGTTATGACAAAATGGGAAAGTAAGTACAAACCTATTTTCAATTGTCTAAATTAGCTTTTACATCGATGATACGATCTTTGATTAATTCTCTCTATCATGCTAGAAGTTTGACAAATACAAGTATATATATATAACAACAAGTCTTTATTATGACCTTATAAGGTAATGCATGTCTATGTAAATAATATGTTAGTTTGGTAGTGAGACTACATGATGAATGCCCTAGAATATGTTTAATATAGATGTCGATAGAGTCATTATTATAAGAATTGAATTAGAATTATGATACATTAATGTGCTTGGGTTATCCAAGAATTCTGTTAATACATGAGTTATTTGATGTACATTATATGCATGTAAGCTTATCATACTTATTATGCAAGTGGTTTCAAAGTAAATAATCCTTTGTTTGCCTTCGAGTAGCATTTATCACTAAGTCACAAGTTTTGTTGTACATTATGACTATGGCTATTGGTTAATATTACATCATAATTTCCATGAAAATCTAGAAGATAGATGGTGTACAAATCAAGTTTCCTTCCTATTGAAACTAATAAGGTTTAATGAATTCGTTTGAATGAAAAGTACCATTAATATCATAGTTTTAAAATTTAATATAAATTGAAAATAATTAATATGAAATTTAGAAAAGAATAAATATGTGATTAAAATATATCTATATCTATATATATATATATATATATATATATATATATATATATATATATATATATATATATATATATATATAGATATTGGGAAAATATATTATAATTCAATTGGAAGATGAGCAGTAGAGACAATCATCTCTAGTTGCTATTCACGAATGTAGGCTCGCTCATCACTGTTATTCAAGGAAAATAACATCACCTAAAATTATCCTTTGGTGGTTTGTAAGGGGATGGCTTTCACTTTTGCTAGATGCCTCGCATTGTTAACCTATTTCTTTACGTCTCAAGAAGACGAGCTCTTAGCTAAACAAAAACAATTTTAAGACATACTCGAGGGCATTCACTACAAAACATTTAATACTTTGTATATTGAATTTGTCAAGAAATATAATATTTAATTCATATTTATCATCCCTACCGCGAGACAAGTATTATGAAATGGGTATTAGGTTGACTTTGTATTAATTCAGTCAAAGATGTCAAACATTTTTCAATTTACCGAAGTGTAACTATAACATTTTATTTTTCAATTTTTTGCCATTTTTTCACATTTATCTCTAATGTGATTAACTGTTCATTTGCAGATGTTATTGGGCATTGCCTCGATTAATCAACCCTTTGCAGCAGTATGAGGGGTTATATGACTTCAACTGTCTAATCATCTCACTTCAAAGTTCAATCTATCTAACATAAGTTTAGCCAGTTGTATGAGTGCGGGTACTAGTAATTACTACACTCTTTGGGCATATATATTGGATATCACATCATATGACTATTGTGCCATTTTTATATATGATCTTTCTATCTTTTAAATAACCTGTGTTAACATTTGATGGGACACCAAAACCTCTAGACTTATTGGAATCTGTTGTGTCCGCTTAGGTTAACGTGGAGGCATACGTGAACTCAGTCACATGTAGTTGAGACAACTGGCGATATGAACAATTTCTCGCTTTATTGATGAGGTGTAAGCTATTTGCTGGTCTGTATAGAATGATTTCAATCAATGGTGAGATGTTCTTTAGGGTTAGTTTTGGGTAACTACCCTTAGGCGACCTCTCCACTATTCCATTTAAAAAAATTTGAAAGCAAGAATTTAATTGTTTTTTCTCTTAATTTAAAATGATATACTATAACATAAGAATTCATCTATTTTTAAAAGTTTATCTCGAACAATTTCTGTAAAGATGACTCTAAGTTATATACAAATCCCATTTAGATATTTTTGGAAGCTGCAATATATTTTATTTATTTTGATAAAAATAAAATGATATATTTTCTCAATGACATAACTTTCAATAAGATAAAAATTCTAGATATGGTAATCTAGGAGGAGACCTTTTATGGTGCTCAAGAGTAGTCATTGCATTGCACCTCTCTACTAGAGGAAACTAAACTAAGAAAACTAGTTGTTTTCCTTGGGGGCTAAAGAAGTAAGAATACATCACTAGACCAAGTTGAAGTTTCCCATTGCTCCCTCGTCTTCCATTGTTCATTTACAATGTAATATTATAAACTTTGGAATTGAGAAGGGTGTTGTAAATGGACTGATTATTATCACTTGATGTGAGAAGAATTATGAACTTATGATTTATCAACATGCAAGGAATTGCATTACCTTTGGCTGAGAAATGCATTACACAGTAATTCCACATTTTGATTCTCATATCCTAAGGCATCCCACGACTAACTCATATCTCAAATATACAAATGTCATGAAGTCTCTAGAATAATGCCTCCCTTCATATTGTGTCAAATGCTTTCCGAAAGTTTATAAAGAAATTGTAAACCTTCGAAGAGCGATGATGAGCCTTATCAATAATGGCTTGAAGTGTGAAGATGTGATCAATTGTATAATAGATAGAGCGAAAACCTCCTTGTCCTCTAGCACTGAGATGATGTCTCATCATTTCCTCAAAAATTCAATGGTGTACGATTGTGGCATAAATCTTGGAGAATGTATGACCTACTATGATAGTTTGATAATTGTTTGGATCATAACTAATCCATGATTTGTGGATCATATGAATAACGTGTCTAGTATAGGAGGGGGGAAATCTTGAACATACCACATGATTAAATAAATCAATGATGTGGGAATCAAGGGACTAGATGCCATGCTTAAGGAATTTGGCTTGGAGTCCCTCCTCAATCAAATACTCTATTGGTACACATATCTCTGAATGCTCTCCTAATGTCCCACTTAGAAAAAATATGGCAAGAAACGGGGGGAGGGAAGAGATGGGGGTGGGAGGTTGTCTAGGAATATTATAAAGGGAGGTGGTGTGGGAGAACATGGTCTAGGGGTCAGGGGTAGGTGAAATGATATGGGATCGAAAGGGAACACCAAAAGGCTTTCAGAAGTGGCGATGGGAATTACAAATTTCCCATCTCCTCTGAGAAATAAATGATTGATTTTTATGGCAAGGAGGTTGTGATATGTTTTATGAAGGTGGGGTAGGAAGGCGAGTCATGTATGAGAGTGAGACAAATTTTATTGCGAAGGGATATGCATTCATTGTCAAACCATCAATTCATGGCATAGGAGCCTAGGGTAGGTTTATAGGTGTGATGATAAGTAGAGTTGGGGTAGCAATCAAGGTTTGCTTCGACGAGGATCAATGAAAGTATCTCATATTTGGTAGTGGTTGTGTTCAATGATCTGAAGCAGTAAATGGGGAGCAACAACTCCTTAAGGTGAGTGGTAAAAGATCAGACGTAATGCTCATAAAAAAGGAAGTTGGTGTGAGGGATGGCAGGGTGGGTTGGGGAGTGGGGGGAGAGGGAGGAGAAGAAGAGAGGGAGAGGTGAGAAGTGTGTGGTCTGCGAGGGAAAGGTGGGAAACTGAGAGGTGTTGGATATGTGAGATGAGATCCTAGTTGGCCATAGATCCAAAGGAATTGAGTGGGCACATGCTTTATTTAGAAAAGTTAGTCCTTAATGAAGAGGAGAGTGCTAAACATGACTAATTGAGAAAATATTTCAGTGAACACACAAGTGTCTTTGATAATTTTCATGCAACTAAAGAACGAGATAGGTTGTTCCTATCATTTTGTGGAACATGTATGGCCACTCTACCAAACATCTACATAAATTGGCAATGAGGGTGCTTTCACTAGTTGTTAACACTTCTTCTACGGACAGGCATTATAGAAGTTACAACTTCATCCACAACAACCTAAATGTAGATTGGGCAAACATCTTGGTTAATTTGCACAAAAAATTGAGGTTCTTAACCCATTATTATGAGGCGGGGAAGAATGATAAAACATATATGTCTTGGGGCAAAAATCAAGAGAAGGCTAATTTGGAGGATGAAAGCATGATTTTAGAGTTCTTGGAGGCTAAGCTTTTTGGAAATCATGATGAGTCTCAAGATGGTGATCATATAATAGTTATGCCACCCCATCCACCAAGAGATTTCAAAATGTAGTAGCTTTTCCATTAGCTTCACAACGTCCAACATTGAATGGGGACCATGTAGCGCATGGTTGTGTTTGGCAACCTTCACTTGACACGGACCAAACCCTGTTGGTAGATCTTTACCACGAATCCCTAAAAAATGGCCAAGATAATCTTAAAACACAAGTATAATTGAGACACACGTTTTTATTTTTATTCTTCCATCAATCCAATCCATTTGCAAATGAAGTGAGCAAGTCCTTATATAGAATTCAACTCTAACTCCTCATACAATAAAATATGAATTGTTTCCTTAGATCCATTTGTCCTCCTAGGAGTAACAATAAAACAATCCTTTCCAAGCTTCCCAATAAACCTTTTGCTAAAAGCAAAAAATAATTTGTTGAGATCCACAATCTCCCTCAAGAATACATCATCATCACTGTTGAAGAAACATTTTGATACCCAATGAATGTTGGGTAACAAATTGGAAATAAGATACAAGAACATCAAAATTTCAATTGCACGTTATGGAATGTTGCTTCATAATTTCATATTACACCCCCACAAAAAAAAACTCGTTTTTATATGATTGTGTGGTAGATTTGTTGTAGGAGTTAATGTCCCTTTTGCTGGGAGATCTACTACTGGGACATTTAAGGGGAAATCTGCCTTCACTTTAACCCCTAAATTTTATTTCATTATCACCATTTTGCAACTTCTAGGAAATGTTGTTTAAATTGATTCACTGACATCTTTATTTGTGCTACTCTTGCTATCAGGGAATGTCTAGAGTGAATTCCCCCTTTTCTGTTTATATACAGTATTGATTTCTAACTTTCACATGGTTTATCACTAATACATATATGAGTTTGGATTCAAAAACCAACAAAAAACTAGTATTTATCCAAGCATTGTTGCATATAAATTTTAGAAAAGGTCTGATAGGTGTACCTCATACCATATCACGGGAGAGTCGCTTCACTGTAGTCCTGAATATTTCCATTTGTTTCCATATTAGCTAATGTCTAGAAATGTGCCTTCTTTCTGTGAGAGCACTTTTTGTAACTTTATCCTCCAACCATCTTTTATAACATGTTTTTATCTATACCTTGCTTCAAAGTAACTAAACCAAATTTATGGCCTAACTTACAACAAACAGTAATGAAAAGAAAGAGAGAAAGTTATAGATCGACAATGCATATTTTAACAATAGCAAAGAAACTTTATGACCTAGTTTACAAAAAATGGTAGTGGAAAGCAAAAGTTCAAGTTCTAAATCAACAATACATATTTGAGCAACAACATCTAAACTAACACCATAAGCTACTGTGAAATCCCTTGAAAATGTAGAGGACTTTAAGATGTCTAGAATTGTTTTCACAACTATCATAAGTAGATGGACTTTCAGAGTGAGGATATGGGCATCAACAATATCATCATAAATATCTTGTCATAGAGTGAGGATCTGGGCACCAACAATACCATCATAAATATCTTGTCATTGAGCAGTGATTTGCAACTTCTTTGAGAAATCCAATTTAGGAAATATTAAGAATGAATAGTACTACAAGAACCAAGGGAAATCTATGGAAATTGTTACCCATCAATCCAAACTATTTAAACAAAAGATCAAAAGAGTCCTTCACCAAGCAGTGACTACACTCCCCTTCTCTATCAACCTTTTTCTCCATTCCAAGAGATGTAGCTTAAGAAACAAGAACTTTCAGCAGAAAACAATACTACAAGAATGTGTAATACAAGACAGAAACAATAAAAATATATATATAGAAAATGCATTAAAAATATATGTGATGAATAACAAGGTATATGGGACCACTAGGATATAGGAAATATCAAAATGCACAAGCTATTTGAGAATCCATTAGGGGTCCTAAATGAGTTGTATACATCTAATTAAGCTGCCACAAATTTTATGAAAATGCAACACGTCTATCCAACTTGAGTAGAAGTGAAAAGTGTAAATATAGATAATTTGTGTCTATGAACCACAAAAGGCTTTCATTTATTCCAAATGCAAAAGTATATTGATAATAGAAGAGATATGTCATATCATGAATCTTTCCAAAAATGGGACCACTTGGCACTCTATTTGCTTGTTGATATGATCAACAATGCCAATTATGGTTGAGGGTTTGTAAATGGTGCTTTTGGTAGATGATTTTAGATCATTAGTTTTCCAAACTGGAGAATGTGATCTCATTCATGGCTTTCAACATCTGCATCAATATCTATTGATAAGACGTATGAAATTTATGACTTGAGTTTGTTTATCTAATTATCTTAATCTATTAGAAATGTGGCCTTTGACAATTTCTACCACTAGGGTTGATCCATGATTTGTTTATGTGTTATGTAATACAATACAGACTAAGTTGGTTATGTTGTTAGGTGTTTCAATATCAAATATTAGATATTTCTATTTTTGGACTCCCATAACATACACGTTTTTCATATTCCAAATGGCATTAGCTCTAAATTCATTTATAAATATTTCAAAACAATAAAAAAACTTAATGTTCTTCACCTGTAATATGTGGTTTACAATAATAATATAATATTATTATATAATACAAGTGACTTATTATTATATAATACAAGCAACTTATTATTATATAATACAAACGACTTATTACGGGTGAAGTACATTAAATGGTTTGATTATTTTGAAATACTTATAAATGAATTTAGAATTAACATCATTTGACATATGACAAAACTATATGATATGAGAGTCCAAAAATAGAAATATCTAACATTTGACATTGAAACGCCTAACGATGTAGCCCAAGAAGCAACAACATAACCAACTTAGTCAGTATTGTATTACAAAACACACAAAAAAATCATGTATCAACCTTAGTGGTAGAAATTATTCATGGCCACATTTCTAATAGACTAAGATAATTAGATAAACAGACTAAAGTCATAAATTTCATACATCTTGCCAATAGATGTTGATGCAGACGTTGAAAGCCATAAATGAGTTCACATTTGCCAGTTTGGAAAACTAATAGTCTAAAATCCTCCATCAAAAGCACCACCATTCACAAAACCTCCACCATAATTGGCATTGTTGATCACATCTACAAGCAAATAGAGTGCCAAGCGGTCTTATTTTTGGAAAGATTCATGATAGGACATATCTCTTATATTATCTATATACTTCTACATTTGGAACCAATGAAAGGCTTTGCAGTTCATAGAATCAAATTATCTATATTTACACTTGTCATTCTAGTCAAGTTGGATAGGCATGTGTTACATTTTCATATAATATGTGACAACTTATTTATATGTCTACAAGTCATTTAGGACCCCTGATGGATTCTCAAATGCTTGCACATTTTGATATTTCGTATTCCTTAGTGGTCCCATATACCTTGCTATTTATCAAATATTTGTAATTCACTTTTAGATACTGCATTATATATTTATATATATGTGTGTGTGTGTGTATACACACACACACACACACACACATATATATATATATTATTGTTTTTTTGCTTTAGCTACACCTCATGAAACGGAGAAAAAAGATGATAGAGAAGGGGGGTATAACAATGCCTAGTGAAGGACTCTTTTGAGCTTCCATGTAAACTATTTGGATTGATAAGTAACAATTTCCATAGATTTCTCTTGGTTCTTGTAGTATTATCCATTCTTAACCTTTCCAAAATTGCATTTCTCAAAGAAGTTGCAAACCGATGCTCAATGACAAGATATTTATGATGATACTGTTGATGCCTAGATCCTCACTCTAAAATCCCATATGCTTGTGATAGTTGTGAAAACAATTTTAGACATATTAAAGTATTTTGTATTTTCAATGGATTGCATGATATCTTATGGTGTTAGTTTAGATGTTGCTCCTCAAATATGCATTGTTGATTTAGAACTTGCACCTTTGCTTTCCACTGCCATTTTTGTAAGAAATGCCATAAATTTTTTGTGTTGTTGTTCAAATATGCATAGTTGATATAAAACTTTCTCTCTTTCTTTTCATTACCATCTTTGGTAAGCTGGGCCATAAATTTGATTTTGTTACTTCGTAGCAAGGGACATCAACTCCTACAACAAATCCATATAAAATTTGGGACAATTCATGGGTTTACTCTATGAGAGAACCCATTGGCTCGGACAAGAACAAGATGAAATTCAAAGAATGATCACATCGTTAACTTAACCATCAATCTTAGCCCTAAACCAAGAAGGAACATGATACATTGTACCAATTCAACCATAGATTAAGGATCTAACTCTAATGACCCACAAACATATAATGAAAACATAGACTCTCGAATGGATGATGAGGACATACTAGGCTTGTTGGATAATTTGTCATTGATTTCAATATGATGACAAACCATAGGTGCATCGTTGAATCAAACCATAGGAAAAAACAGTAAAATGAAAACCCTAGGAACAAACCCTAGGTTCCAAATGCATTAATGAAAAACTTTGTAAAGCATTGTTGAAAATAATGAAGCCCTAGCATGAAATATTCTCTACAACATATGATGAAACCCTAGGTATTCCTACTATGATGAATCCCTAGATGTTTATGCATGAATTTCTCTTGCATTGTTCAAGTCACAGAATGAAGCCCTAGTTTCATAGAAATCCTTAAACGAGGCTGCCATGGAAGAAACTCTCATGAAAAGAAAAACTTGTTTTCAGCTATGAAAAGGGTGAAAAAGAATAGAAAATTTTACAACTATCTTCCAAGCCACAGAAGCACTCGAAGCTAAATCTAACCTTCTCCGTTGGAAAGTTCTATGAACAAGGTTTCCAACAATATGTGGAAGTCCAAAAATGGACTTTTGGATCAAAGGATATGGCTAGTTGAAGTTTAAGGGTTTTGTGCCGTTGAAAGGAAAGAAATAAGAGCATATCGAAGGTCTCGCAAATCAAAGGTCTGTTGGAATTATGAATTATGTGTTGTCCTTGATGGTAACCTACCTGATGAATGACAACCTACTTGATGAGTTGTCTCTTGATGGAAACCTACTTGTTGTAGATGTAAACATGATGTTATTGATGCTTTTATAGATGTGACAGAGTGTTTTGGCAAAGGCATAGTAGTTCAGAGGCAGAGGTATGATAAAGTATAAAGTTCAAGAAGTATATACGGGTTCTGTTAAGAAAAGCCACATACACACGCAAGTATGAAGAAGCAAAGACATGTACAATTTCCGCACCATGGTATTCTAAATACCAAGGGTCCTTACCATGGTATTGCCTTGTGGTATTGAGCCCAGTAATAGATGTTTTGATCCTGTATAAGAAAACCATCAGCTGGAGTATGGTTTTGACTTGTGGTATTGAAAAAGGATAATATATATAAGGTTATGAAGATTAAAGTCGCAAAAGGTGTGCAATGTGTGCAAGTGATGGAAATATTATGAATAGTTAGATCTGAAGCAAATATGCATGTTATGGGTTATTGATGCTTTGCTTGATCTAAAATAAGTATGCACGGAGAGTTTGATGATGGAACAAATCCAATAGATCTGAGATGACATGATTTGATTTATGTTGATGGCGTCTTAATGCATGATTTGTCTGTGTATGTCGAGATCTCGGTATGATTGAAGTTTTTTGTTGCAGCAAAGATTTGACTTTGAATTTGTAGATCTGTACATGGATTTTATAGCATGCAAGATGCGTAGACACATAGATGTGTTTTTGGTAAGTCGCGTACACATGGGTTTGATTCTTGAAAAGCGTGTACACACGCAGCTATGCTTTGAGGAAAGAGTGTATAGAAAGTAGGATTTTTTATGAAAGAATGTCTGATCAGTTTTATCAATTTTGATGTGTTTATGTTGTCTGTTAATGAAGTCTTCTTGATGATCTGGGTTTAAACAATGATGTTTTGATTGTGGATTGATTGATTGAAGAATGTTGAGATTACTTGCTGATTGTGATTGAAGATCAGAGACTATTTTGTGATTGGTTCAGAATGTTGTAATAGACATGTGTATGATTCAGTATGTGTTTCAGAGTGACAATGGTTTAGATTTCAGTTTTCAGAAGTTTAATATCATATGCGGGTATGATTCATGAAAGGTCTGTACACACACAGGTTAGCTACTGTAAAGTAGCGTATACTTTTTGACAGATGGTTGATCAGGGTTTGCAGTAACAAAATCTATTTTCTGTGATATGTAGTATGATGTTTGATGTTCTGGTTACAGTGATCTGACTGTTGAATTGATTGGTTGATTTTGATTGAGTTACAGTTTATTGGGTTTCAGTGATTGGTTGATTAAGTTGTGTCAAAAATTGATGATTGAGTTGTAGTGACAAAGTTATGGTTTGAAGATTGATATTGAACTTAAATGTTGGTGATGGGTCTAGTCTGAAAATTTGATGAAACATGGCCTACAACTTATGATGTGTTGTAGCAGGTGGATCCAGTATGAAAATTTGTGAAATGTGGTCCCCGGAGTTGAGGGAGTTGGAGATTCCTTCCAATAGTAGCTGGTAAATTGTATCAAGGGGTTGAAGCTCCCTTCCAGTAGTAGTTGGAGAATGAGTGAAGGTTGTAGCCTTCTATAGGTTGGTGCCTGTGTACTGGTACTAGTTTATACCAATACAAGAGCCAGGGGGTTGGAGCTCCCTTCCACTAGGAGTTGGAGAACGAGCGAAGGTTGTGGCCTTCTGCAGGTGGGTGTATGTGTACTAGTATGAGTTTGCACAATACAAGATTGTAAAAAAAAAAACTTTATATTAAAAAAAGACAGAGATGACAACGACAAGTGGTTTTCTCCCACATTGGGTTTCCACCTTAAATCTCGATGTTCATGTGTGTTTCTTATGTGTGATGGTTTATTTTTTTCTTACTGCACATGGTTATTGTCTATCTAATATTTAATAAAGTATTGATGCACTATCTGAAGATAAACAAATGATGAATTAATTGAAACATAAGTTTACTAGATGTACGTTGGTTGTCTTTAGAAGAGTCACATACACACGCAGATTCCTTTTAATAAAGTCACGTACATAAATCAAAATATGAAATGAAAAGTTTAAGATTTTTAAAATAATGATTCCCCCCCCCCGCCACCCCAGTATTTTTCCCAACAATTGGTATCATAGTAGGTCCTTTGGCAGAAGCTTTATCGCTTGAAGGAGATTCATCAAGATGGGTAGTCACGAAGGAGTATTTTCTATCATACCTCCTATATTTAATGGAACTAACTTTGTATTTTTGAAATTTAGAATGATAGCATACTTTTAGGCACTGGGAGCGGATGTATGGGAAATAGTTGAAAGTGGATATCAATTTCCAGCCTCCGTTCCTTTAGACACTGCAGGAAAGAAACCATATGAAACCAATGAAAAGGCTATAAATTCCATCTTTGGAAGTTTGGCTAAGACCAGGTTTGTGAAGGTAATGCATATGAACACAACAAAGGGATTGTGGGATAAGATTATCCAAAGTTATGAAGGCAACACCAAGGTAAAAAGTGCTAAATTTAAAACATTAAGAATTCAGTATGAGACATTGAAAATGCATGATGATGAAAGCATTGTAGCATTTTTTCTTAGAGTAGATGAAGTTGTGAATTCCATGAGAAATCTTAGCGAAGAAATAAAAGATTCCTCTATTATTGAAAAAGTTTTGAGATCTCTAACTCTATAATTCGAATCCAAAGTATCTTCTATTGAAGAAATGTAGTATCTGAAAAGTCTTACACTTGATCAGCTCCATGGAATATTGACAGCATTTGAGATGAAGAAAGGTGGTCCTTCATATATGAGAGAAGCAGCCTTCAAAGCTACTACAAAAGGAAAAGAAAAGGAAGAAACATGTTATGTATCAAAAGAAGAAGAAGCAAACTTTGTAAAGAAACTCCAAGTAGGTACAGGAAGATTCAGAGGTAAGCTTCCTTTCAAACGTTTTTCCTATGGTAGATTTGGTCATTATGTTGCTAAGTGTCCTTATAAATAAAATTAGGAGAAAGGAAGGAAGCTCCCAAAACAAACAGGAAAAGGTTTGAAAACAAGATCAATTTTCATACACATGAAGACAATGATGGTCTTTCTAATGGCGAAGAAGGTGAGTCTGATCAAGATTGTCATTTACTTATGGCATTTGAAGATGAGTATGATAATAATTTCATTGATGCCCTAGAAGAAAATGATACCTTTATTGAAAACTTTGATAGGAACAAATCAGATGCATTAACAATTACATATGTTAGCAAATATTCAAATCTAAGAGAAAACCGCTTTCTAGTGATCAATAATGAAGAAGACGAAGCATCATCATGTATGGATTCTTGTTCAAGATGTGATCCATTTTCTTGTCTATGCAACAATGATAGTGAAACTACTGAGTTTTCACTTATGGGTAAAAGTGAAAGTAAGTCTCTTGAAGCAACAGATCAAGGAAAATTAGAATCAATAGATAATGCATATGTGCCTATGCTAAGCAAAGATAATTATCAACAATGGAAAGAAAATATGAAACCAAATCTAATGAATCTTGATGTCTGGCATCTAATGTGCAATGGTTACACCAAGTTTCCTCCATCAGACAAGGAAGTGAAAAAAAGATTTGAGTAACATCTTTTGTAGCATATCTAATTCAATATTGAATAAGGTTATGCATTATACCACTGAAAAGAAAGTATGGGACAAGTTACAAGAAATACATGAAGAAGTCCCAAAGGAAGATCCCACAGGTAATCTTATATCTAACAATGTGTCCAAAATGACAAATGGAGTTGTTGATTCAAAAGAAGACAGGTTAGAAGAAATTGTTGATCTTAGAACAAAACTTGATCTTACTTTGAAAAAGAATGATAAGTTGCAGGCTTATGATAACAAGGATCATGTTAGTATGGCATCTAACCAATATTGTGAAGGTCTTGAAGTTGAGGTCATCTCTCTAAGAGAATATCTTGAAAAATCAAATAAGCGGAATGAAGATCTACTTCAAGTTTTTGAAGAACAAGAGAATGGGCTGAAAGAAGAGATTCTCAAATTGAAACAACAAGTGGAGGAAGGAAGAAATATTGAGGAAATCTTGAAGAAGCAGGAAAAGCAATATCAGGTTGAGGTAAATATCCTAAAAGGTAAATTAGAAGAAAAGGATAAACATTTGTGATTTCAAGATAGTACTAATATTTTGGATAATATTCTTAGTAGTCAAAGGTCTCCTGCCATCAAATCTGGTCTTGGTTTTCATGAAACTATTAAAGGTGAATCTAGCTCACAAGCTGAAGCAAGGAATTCTAATGCAAAATCTGAAATGCTCAACAAAGAGATAAGAAGTCAACCTCATCAACAACCAAGGAAAGAAAGTCTTCAAAGGAAATCATTTACTCCTAACTATAGAAGTGTTAATCAATTTTCTCCTCTGATCAATAATGTTGAATGTTCTATATGTCATAATTTTGGACATGTTGTAGCTAGTTGCAAAAGTAGAATGTTTCAAGCTAATAATTGTCTCACAGAAATATCATCAGCTTCTAGGTACTTTAAGGGATATTGTTTTTCTTGCAATATGTTTGGTCACAAAGCCATTGATTGCAATAGAAGGAATATGAAACATATAAGATGTTATGCTTGTAACAAGTTTGGGCATGTAGCAAAAGAATGCAGGAACAAGTCTATGGATCACCACAGACAATATGGTAAGCAACCAAATAAGAACATTGATATCAGAAAATCTAAAAAAGATGGATCCACCAATAAGCAAGAAAAGGAAGAACAAATAAGGTGTGGTCTTGCTCTCTGCTCATTCGAAGATGAAGATGAATGGTACATAGATAGTGGATGTTCTCATCACATGACTAGAGATAAGAGTAAAATGGAGTCTCTAAGGGAAAACCGTCATGGTAATGTTATTCTTGGAATTGATGTTTCGACAAAAGTTCCAGGACAAAGTAAAGCCAGAATTAATAAAACTAGAGCAGTAACTGATGCTTTGTTAGTTCAAGGGCTAAAGAAGAATATCCTAAGTGTAGGACAAATGGAAGATAAGGGAAATATAATTGTGTTTAGATCAACCAAGTGTAAGGTTATGAATGAAGTATCTGGAAAATTCATAATAAGAGGATACATAAATCGAGACAAATTGTATGTGTTTGAAGATTGGAATTCTCATAGATATTAGAAAGGATCAGACTTAGAGTAAAAAAATATGTTTCCTATTGTAGTCTCTTATTCTCAAATGAATATTTCTAACATTGACTACAAAAGTAGTGAGAGGTACTTGATCTCATGGAAATATAAGATGGTTATCAGGTCCTCAAGATCACTGATGTGTAATCTTAGGGGGAGTAATACATATTGATTCCCATGGTTGTTTTTGTTTTTCTTGCTACTTATACTACTGATAGTGTCTCTGGTGAAGTAACAGTAAACATGTACAAACAAAACAAACTCAGGGGGAGATGAAAGTATGAAATTTTAGTATTTCACTTTCTATACACGGATCTTATGTAGAAAATACGCGTTTATACGCGGGTTATAAGCTGCACAGTTGCATATATTTTGGTTTGATGAAGAAAAAGTGGGACAAACTCAGAAAAAGGGTCTGATATGCTTAAAGTAAATTATCAATTTCCTTCTATGTTCTGATGGTTGAAGGTTACAGTCTGTTGATGCTATTTGAAAGTGACTTTGGCTTATTTAAGTTTTTTTGATGACTTGATGGATGATTGATTGATGATGATGCCTTGATGATTCTTACTCATATATGAAATGATATGATCAGATTTGACAGTGAACAATTGGCACAGGTTCAGGGGGAGCATTTTCTATGCTTCTAATAATGCATTGTTGGCATTATGTTTGCTTCATACATAATGATTCTTTGGTGTTGTTTCTTATGTTGATGAAGTTCTTGAATGATGAATTTGCTATGATGAACAGTTGATTATGTTGCATATTGATGAAGTGGTGTTGGTGTGATAAATCTTCTTATGAAGAATTTGGGCCAAGAAAATGATGTTGTGAAGACATGGTCATATGCTACTGCTACATCTGTTGAATGATACTTGGAAACATGGCATATTGAAGAATGATGCTACATTGTCCTATCTTATGATGATTCTCACTTATGATGTTGTGACTACATACTAGGTCACAGGTTGATGATATTGAAGCTACATTGTTCTATCTTATAATTGATGATGAGTTGTTGCTGACAGATGTCTATGGTGCAGATCATATATGGTGTATATTATTATTAATATCCAATTTTAAGGTCATGACCAAGCCAGACACCAAATTGGTGTATGAGACGCCCTTGTAAATTGATGTATGATAGTTGTTGATGACTATCATGGTCTTTTTGGGGTCTTTGGTCTTGATTATGAATGTCTTATCTATCATTTAATGTAAAGGTCATGTAAATACCTATGATGTACTCATTGTAAAATTCAGTCATGTATGGACTATTGTGGTCAAGTACTTTTGGACATATGATGTAATTTGTAACCCCACTGTGTTTGGGAAGTTGATGTAATAATGATGTCAAACCCACTGTGATTGGGTAATTGATGTAATTTTGAGTCCTTGGTGTTAGGACAAGCCTTATGAGTCATAGAGTCATGTACTTCAATTTTCATCCTTCATAAACTTCAGCATGTGCTTACGGGGAGCATGGTCAGTTCAAACTCAGCAATTCAGATATGGAAGTCTTCATACAGCATTGGTCAGCCCTTTTCCCTTGATGTCAAAGGGGGAGAGTAGCTTGGTGCTTGGCTTGATGTGTTTACAGGTATTATAGGTTGTGGTGACAAAACACCAATGTGGTTGTCATCAAGTCCAAAGGGGGAGATTGTTGGCATTATGGATTATGTGTTGTCCTTGATGGCAACCTACTTGATGAATGAAAACCTGCTTGATAAGTTGTCTCTTGATGGAAACCTACTTGTTGAAGATGTAAACATGATGTTGCTGATCCTTTTACAATTGTGACAGTGTGTTTTGGCAAAGGCATAGTAGTTCATAGGTAGAGGTATGATAAAGTTGAAAGTTCAACAATTATACACGAGTTATGTTAATCAAAGTCACGTACACACACAAGTATGAAGAAGCAAAGGAACGTACGTTTTCCACACCATGGTATTATAAATACCAAGGGTACTTACCATGGTATTTCCTTGTGGTATTGAGCCCAGTAACAGATGTTTTGATCTCGTCTAAGAAAACCATCGGCTGGAGTATGGTTTTGACCTATGGTATTGAAAAAGGCTAAGCTATATAAGGTGATGAAGTACAAAGTGGTAAAAGGCATGCAATGTGTGCAAGTGATGGAAATCTTATGAATAGCTAGATCTGAAGCAAATATGCATATTATGGGTGGTTGATGCTTTGCTTGATCTAAACTAAGTATGCACCTGAGATTTTGAGGACGGATCAGATCTAATAGGTCTGAGATGACATGATTTGATTTATGTTGATGGCATATTAACGCGTGATTTGTCTATGTATGTCGAGATCTGGGTATGACTGAAGTTTTGTGTTGCAACAAAGATTTGACTCTGAATTTGCATATCTGTACGCGGGTTTTATAGCCTGCAAGGTTTGTACACGCACATATGTGTTTTTGATAAGTTGCGTACACGTGGGTTTGGTTCCTAAAAAGTGCATACACATGTGACTATGCTTTGAGGAAAGCGCGTAAAGAAAGTAGGGTTTTTGGTGAAACAATGTCTGATTAGTTTTACTAGTTCTTATGTGTTTCTGTTGTCTGTCAATGAAGTCTTCTTAATGATCTGGGTTTAAACAATGACATTTTGATTATGGATTTATTGATTGAATAATGTTGAGATTAATTGCTAATTGTGATTGAATATCAAAGACTATTCTATGATTGGTTCAAAATGTTGCAGTAGATCTGTGTATGATTCAATATGTGTTTCAGAGTGATAGTGGTTCAACTTTCAGTTTTCAGAAGTTTAAGATCTGTACGTGGGTACGATTCATGAAAGGCGCGCACACACATGGGTTTGCTAATATAAAATACCATATACTTTTTTATAGATGGTTGATCAAGGTTTCCAGTAACAGAATCTGGTTTCTGTGATATGCAGTATGATGTTTGATGTTCTGTAGAAATTCTCACTGTAGATTAACCTGATAATGCAATATAACTAAAGAAAAATAATTTAATCTACTTCTATAATCAAAATTGTGGAAGCTTAATAGATTTGAACAATATCAAGCAGAACATATATAACCAGAAGTAGAATCAATGCACATGAAACACAGAAGAATACTCAGGGGAAAGCCTCAGCTAAAAACCCCACTATCTATATTATCATACAAGAGAAAAAATCTCAGGATTCCACATAGCTTTAGCTCTCACAGCTAGCCATCTCTTAGTTCAATCCTCACAGATGCTCATAGGCAAAATAGACTTCTCATTAAGTCCTCCACACTTCCCTCCAAGCTCTTATTTCCTAGCGCAGTTTTTCCTGGGTGATCCTACTGTTACCATGTGTAACACTGATCTTACACCCTGTAAAACTGTGCAAATCTCAAGGAATGAATTCCTTCTGCATGCAAGAGTTTTCCTTATAGGAAAATTCTTGCAACTGATAGTACACTGTCCCTGTCTTTAATCTCAACTGGGTCTTTCTATGAATATAAATGCATGAGTTATTTATGAGAGA
Organism: Pinus tabuliformis; assembly: GCA_031772625.1. Taxonomy (NCBI): domain Eukaryota; kingdom Viridiplantae; phylum Streptophyta; class Pinopsida; order Pinales; family Pinaceae; genus Pinus; species Pinus tabuliformis. The sequence goes on from CM062809.1 coordinate 1,190,990,655, forward strand.
ATCTTCAGTTATCTGTAGTACACTAGTTTGATGCATGCATGCATTAACTGACTGAACTCACAATTAGTTCCTCAAACTGTTTGGAACTAATTTAACTGGACATAACTCAATTAACTTAGCTAACTAATTACAACTCATCCTTATCTCCTTAATTAAGGGATAATCTCCTTAATTTAAGGGATAACTGTTGCATGACTTCACAAAGACTTCTAGCGTGAATTTCTCCAACTAATTAACTCAAGATGAATTAATTAATTATTTTTCAAATAGCTGGTGAGAGTAAATTCAAATTTTAATTCAAGGACAAATTAAAATTGGAATATTCTTGTTGCCACATTTCAACACTCCCTCTCAACAAGAAAGGGATTATTTGCCACCCCGATCCTGTCTCTATGGAACTCGAATTTACACTTTGACAATGCCTTAGTCAAAATGTCAGCATCTTGCTCCTCGGTCGAAATATACTGCAACAACATGATCCTCCTCACTACACAGTCTCTGAGATGATGATACGAATGTCGATGTGCTTGGACCTGTCATGAAATACTGGATTCTTAGAGAGTTTGATACAACTCTGATTATCACAATAGATCACAGTTGGATCCATCCTCTGATCAAACAAACCAACTAAAATTTTCTACATCTAGATGGCCTCATATGCTACCTGACTTGCAACCATGTATTCAGCCTCTATTGAGCTAAGTGCAACCGACCTCTGTTTCCTATTGTACCAAGAAACTGCCATCGACCCAAGGTTGAAAATTCCACCGGATGTGCTCTTCCAATCTGATGGACTCCCTGCCCAATCTGCATTAGTGAAGCCCTGTAGCTTCACTCCCTCTATCCGTCTGTACCATAATCCATACTGAGATGTGCCTCTGAGGTATCTCAATACATGCTTTGCCACCTACCAAAACATCTTGGTAGGTTGAACCATAGCTTGACTCAGCTGGTTCACCAAATAGCACAAATCTGGTCGTGTGTTCACTAAGTACATCAGTGAACCCACAAGCTGTCTGTACACAATAGTTTCTACTACTTCTCCTGAAGTAGCATACTCCTTCCACCAGTTACCTGCAAGAGGAGTCTGCATGGGCTTTCACTTCTCCATGTGGAATCTCCTGAGTATCTCATTGGCATACTTGCCCTGAGTCACAAACAACTCCCCATCCTTCTACCATACTTCCATGCCAAGGAAGTAATGCATGAGACCCATGTCTTTCATCTCGAATTATCTTGCGAGGTCCTCCTTGCAAGACATGATCAACTGATCATCACCTATGAATATGAGATCATCAACATAAAGTACAATGATCAACTGCTTACCTTTCACCATGATATGGTACAGGTTCGCATCTGCTTCATTCTTTGTGAAGACCAACCTGGTGAAGTAGTTGTCGATCCTGGTGTACCAAGCACGGGATGCTTGCTTCAGCCCATACAAAGCTCTCTTGAGTCAGCACACATGCAACTCATGATCGAAGGTCTCAAAACCTTCCGGCTACTCTATGCACACCTCTTCCTCAATATTTCCATTGAGGAATGCAGTCTTCACATCCATGTGATGGATCTTCCAACCCATCTATGCTGATAGTTCCAACATCAATCTGATAGATGAGTACCTTGTGACAGGAGCAAAAGTCTCATCATAGTCAATCCCCTCGACCTGTGAGAAGCCACGAGCAACAAATATTGCCTTAGGTTTCTCCACACTACCATTAGCAGCTTGCTTTACCTTGTAAATCCAATGGGAACTCACAATTGACTTATTCTCCAGTCTTGGAACCACATCCCAAACATTGTTCTGAACTATGGAGTCATACTCCTCCACCATAGCATCAACCCAAATCAGCTATTGCATTGCTTCCTCAAAGGAAGATGGCTCGGTATCAACACATTCCCCAACAAGGGCCATGTATCCAGTGTACCTCTCAGGTGACCTCCTCTGTCTGCGCTGAGAAGATGGTTCTCCCACATTCTCTCTCGCATCCGACAACAATTTGTCAGCTGCTCTTGTGCACTTCCGTCCATCTCTGGAAGAATTTTCTTGAGTGGATGTCTCCACTCCTGGAACCTCTGCATGCGGCTGCTCCGCATCAGTCTAAGGCTCCTCCTCCTTAGGAACTGTTTGGTCAATTTAGTGTGTTCTAAATTGCTATTTAAAATGTCAATCCGGGGTTCGTAAACTGACGAAGTGAAGTGTACTATATGTACTAGATAACCATTTCCTTAGTCTTTTGTCGTTTTTGAGTTCTTTTTTGTTGTTTATGGATTTATTTTTCCCTAATGTGTGATGGCGAAAATGAAAGTTAAGTATGAAATATGGATGGATGGTGATGGTGATTTCTACAGTGATTTTTCAAAACTTAAAAATGCTCAAAAAGAAAGCTTTAAAACAACTGTAATGAAATCAATTCCTAAGAAAAACAGTGAACTATTGACAATGGCCCAGTATCCTTGTTGCTGAATGACAAGAAAGTAAAAACTGAACTTAAAGCAACTCAAAGCAAAGCAACTAATTCACACTACTTTAACTCTTCTGATCCTTTACCCTTCAGCTCAATCTACCTTGTGGGAAGCAATCATGAACAAGTCAAGCAATATGATATCTAAATGGCAAGAAAGTAAATTGCATAAAAGAAACTAGTCACACTACTTCAACTCTTCTGATCCTTTACCCTTCAGCTCAATCTACCTTGTGGGAAGCAATCATGAATAAGTTTAAGCAATATGATAACTAAATTGCAAGAAATTAAATTGCAGAAAGGAAACTAATCACACTACTTTAACTCTTCTGATCCTTTACCCTTCAGCTCAATCTACCTTGTGGGAAGCAATCATGAATAAGTTTAAGCAATATGATAATTGAATCACACTACAATAAGTAATATTCTGATTTCTTACTAATAGAGTCACTTGGCTATAGAAAGAAACCATAAACTGATGAGTAGTATGATGTCTAAATAACAGAAAAATAAATAAGCAAATCACAACTTGAAAAAGGACAGTGCTGGAATTAAACTTCAGAAAATGAAAGTTAGCAGGAAGGACAAGATGATCTCATATGCCAATAGTTATCAAAAAGATGAAAATTTGCCCGGGCTGCCTAAGAAAACCTGCAAAAAACATTGATCAGCTGACAGCTACAAGAAAGCAGAAGTGAAAATGTAAATAGCAGTGAATTAAGAAGCATCAAAACAGCGTGTTATGTACAGACTAATGATTATGAAAACAGAAACGTAAGGAAATCAAATAATAACTATACAGGGCTTTAGTGTGCAGGGGCCCTCTGCCACCTCAGCTAGTCAATGAACAGTCACAAGAACGAGCTCAGCAAAGTAGTCTTCTCATGTATTAAAGCAACAACATATATAAAGCAAAGTACAGTGGGGTGATAACAACAACAGTTCAGAAATTACATATCAAAAAGCTTCTACACAGCGTTCATCAACGCGTTATTTATAATGAAAAAGTGCTGAAACTAACTAACTGAATCCTACGCTATTGACTGTGTTGCCAAAGACACGTAGATCTCCTCAGCCGAGATCTAGCGTAACTGTCATCATGTCTATTAAATCTTCGGAGTGGTAGCTGTTGGATTCAGGTTACGGGGATGATCTCCAGGTGTGCCGGTGTCTTCGTGGGCTGAGGACTGTGCCACGTAAACGTTCACGTGCTCAAAACAGAGACGTGCCACTGCTGAATTCCTTGGTTGGCTTTGCCTTTGACCCTTGTTGACCGTGACCTTCCATGGCTGATTTGGCTGATTTGAAGGGACACGTTCCATGTACCCGTCACCTGTAGCTTGCCCATGTGGCTCGTTTCTTCATAGGACACCTGTAGCACAACTTTTAACAAAATAGCTGCGGAATCCTGTGCTGGCTGCGGAAACCTGTGCTGGCTGCGGAAACTGGCAAGTTTCTGCAGCTGCATGAACAAAAACTAAACCAAACAACAGTCATAAGCATAGTCAGAAAACCATGTAAAAAGATCTTTTTAGACTATAATGCAATGATTTAATAGCTGGGTGGATGCGGTAAGTGGAAAAAGAAGGCTGAGAGGGTGTATAGGAAGGTGTAGGTTTGAGGCTCAACAGGAACCAACAGTTCCTCCATAGCCTATAGTTGGAGCTCCCTCTCAAGGGAAACTCGCATAGCCTTCTGCACATCAAACTTGAGATCTTTGTGAACCACTGTCCTCCAACTGGTAGGTAAGTACACCTGATAGTTGTGTGGTGTATCAATGTACCCCACAAGTATCCCCAACTCAATTGTTGGCTCAAGCTTCTTCCGTGCATCCTTTGTCACATGGAAATATACCGATGAGCCAAAGTTCCTGAATTGACCCACATCTGGTCTCTTACCGGAGAAAGATTCCCCTGGTGTTTTCATCCCAAGTATGCGATGTGGGCTTCTATTCTACAAATAGACCATTGTGTTGTATGCCTCAGCCCACAAATGAAGTGGTAGGCTTTGGTCATGCAGCATCGCCCGTGCTTCCCCTACAATCATTTTGTTCTTCCTCTCAGCCACTCCATTCTGCTATGAGTTATGAGGTGTCGTCAGCTCTCGTTTAATTCCTTCCGCTGCACAGAATTCCTTAAACTCTTGAGAGACATACTCTCCAGCGTTGTCACTTCTCAAGGCCTTGATCTTCTTCCCTGATTCTTTCTCAACCAAATCTTTGAACTCACAAAACTTTGAGAAGGTTTGGTCCTTCTTCTGCATGAAATAAATCCAGCATTTACGAGAAAAATCATCAATGAAAATCACATAATACCTTTGCTTCGCGGTGGATGCCATCGAGAATGGTCCACACAAATCAGTATGAACTCGCTCTAAGATTGCTTCTACTCGACTATCTCGATCATGAAAGGAAGACTTGGCATACTTTCCCAAGGTACAACCTTTGCATGTGTCAACTTGCTCAAGTTTACCTTTGGGAAGTCCAGTAGAGATCTGCTGCATTATCTTCAAGGCCCCATGATGCAGATGGCCCAACCGCCTGTGCCATAACTCGCCAATGTCTTGGCTTTGCACCAATTCTACTTTCGAACTCAATGCAGCATAATCATCTACCTCTAGTTTATAGAGATTCTTCACTCGAATCCCAATCCTCTTGGTCTGACCTGTGGCTATGTGTCTTAGGAACGCCTTTCCTTTATTGAAGACAACATCGTAGCCTTTGTCCTCCAACATCGCGACCGATACCAAGTTCTTCTTCAGTCCAGGCACATACTTCACATCTGTCAAGGTGAGAGGAGCTCCATGCTCCCTCTGAAAAGCAACCGTGCCTTCTCCTGAAACACAGTACTTTTTTTCGTCACCCATCTCTATGCGCATCTTGAGGTCTTTCTCCTCCGAGGTACTGAATAAACTTTTATTGCTAGTTATGTAGAATGAGGCTTCACTGTCAAGATACCAAACACAACCCATCATGAAACCATACATGTGATGAGGGTAAAGTCCACTTCTAACTGAGAGGCTAATGCCTCACCTTATGATCCTTTTGTGGATCCATTCTTGGACTTCTTCGATGGGCAATTAGTTGCATAATGTCCCATCTCCTGACAATTAAAGAATCTCGCTTCAGATTTTTCACCCTTCTTCCCTCCATGAGAAGAATTCAATTTGGAATGGGAAGCCTTCCCTTTCCCTTTCCTTGCCTTACTCGCTAAGGCTAGATTTTCTTCATCATCATTCTTTGATGAAGAACCATCTTGAGTGCTCCTCCTGATCTCCTCCTGCATGAGATCCGACCACAACCGTTCCCAATCCGGTAGTTTCTCTCTTCCATTCACAGAGTCCTGGTAACTATTCCAGCTCTTTGGAAGACTGAGGAGAGCAAGGCTCACCATATCATCATCGACAATAGTTATTCCCACACTACCAAGCTCATCTCTGCAGGTGGTGAGCTTGTTCAGATATGTAGAAATACTATCGCCCTTCTCCATCTTGATTTTCCAAAGCTTATCCTTGAGCGCTAGTTTCCTTTGGTCGCTACTGTTTTGATAGAGGTCCTTCAATGTCTTCGACATTGAAAATGGAGTATCCTTCCCATGGAGACTCAAGACAATATGGTCTTGAACTCCCTCCAGAAGAATCCATCTCGCCTTCACCACACACTTCTTCCATTCAGCCAATTCTTGTGCATTAGCTGTAGCTGGCTTGGGGATTTCTTGATCAATGAAATCCTTCAAACCATTGTCTTCTAATACAGCTTCCATTCTATCTTTCCATGCTATGTAATTCGAGTTTCCTTCTAAGGCATACTCGAGTCTCAAGCCATAGAATGCCATTGACCAACCTGAAGTATGAGATGAATTCAATTTGTACTTGCAATCCTGAACTTCAAACTTTGAATTCTCTTCTCTGTATATTGTTCACAGCTCCGATACCATGTAGAAATTATCACTATAGATTAACTTGATAATGCAATATAACTAAAGAAAAATACTTTAATCTACTTCTACAATCAAACTTGCAGAAGCTTAATAGATTTGAGCAAGATCAAGCAGAACACATATAACCAGAAGCAGAATCAATGCACATGAAACACAGAAGAATACTCAGGGGAAAGCCTCAGCTAAAAACCCCACTATCTGTATTATCATACAAGTGGAAATATCTCAGGATTACACATAGCTTTAGCTCTCACAGCTAGCCAGCTCTCAGTACAATCCTCACAGATGCTCACAGGAAAAATAGACTTCTCATTAAGTCCTCCACACTGCCCTCCAAGCTCCTATTTCCTAGCATAGTTTTTCTTGGGTGATCCTACTGTTACCATGTGTAACACTGATCACTCACATTGATCTTACACCCTGTAAAACTGTGCAAATCTCAAGGAATGAATTCCTTCTGCATGCAAGAGTTTTCCTTATAGGAAAATTCTTGCAACTGATAGTACATTGTCCCTGTATTTAATCTCAACTGGGTCTTTCTCTGAATAGACATGCATGAGTTATTTATGAGAGAATCTTCAGTTATCTGGAGTACACTAGTTTGATGCATGCATGCATTAACTGACTGAACTCACAATTGGTTCCTCAAATTGTTTGGAACTAATTTAATTGGACATAAATTAGTTAACTGAGCTAACTAATTACAACTCATCCTTATCTCCTTAATTAAGGGATAATCTTCTTAATTTAAGGGATAACTGTTGCATGACTTCACAAAGACTTCTAGCTTGAATTTCTCCAACTAATTAACTCAAGATGAATTAATTAATTATTTTTCAAGCAGTTGGTGAGACTAAATTCGAATTTTAATTCTCAATTTTAATTCAAGGACAAATTAAAATTGGAATATTCTTGTTGCCACATTTCAACATGTTCTAGTTACAGTGATCTGATTTTTCAGTTGATTGGTTGATTTTTGATTGAATTACAGTTGATTGGGTTTCAGTGATTGGTTGATTCAGTTGTGTCAGAGATTGATGATTGAGTTGCAGTGATGAAGTTACGGTTTTATGATTGATATTGAGCTTAAATGTTGGCGATGGGTCCAGTCTGAAAATTTGATGAAATGTGGCCTACGAATTATGATGTGTTGTAGCAGGTGGATCTAGTTTGAAAATTTGATGAAACATGGCCTACAAGTTATGATGTGTTGTAGCAGGTGAATCCAATATGAAAATTTATGAAACGTGGTCCCCGGAGTTGAGGGAGTTGGTAAATCAAATTAGGGGGTTGGAGCTCTCTTCCTGTAACAGTTGGAGAATGAGTGAAGGTTATAGCCTTCTACATGTTGGTGCCTATGTACTGGTACTAGTTTATGCCAGTACAAGAGCCAGGGGGTTGGAGCTCCCTTCCAGTAGGAGCTGGAGATTGAGAGAAGGTTGTACCTTCTGCAGGTGGGTACCTACGTACTAGTATGAGTCTGCACCAGTACAACATTATACTTTTTTTTCTTTATATTAAAATATGATAAAGACTACAACAAAAAGTGGTTTTTTCCTGCATTGGGTTTCCACCTTAAATCCTGGTGTCCATGTGTGTTGCTTATGTGTGATGGTTTATTTTTTTCTTGCTGCACATGGTTATTGTATATCTAATCTTTATTAAAGTATTGATGCACTAGCTGAAGATAAACAGATGATGAATTAACTGAAACATAAGTTTATTGGATGTATGTTGGTTGTCTTTAGAACAATCGCATACACACACGGGTTCCTTTTAATAAAGTCACATACAGAAATCAGAATATGAAATGAAAAGTTTGTGACTTTGAAAATACTGATTCACCCCCCCCCCCATCCCCCCTCTCAGTATTTTTCCCAACAAGGTCCCGCAAATTAGAGGTCTCACAATATTGGAGGTCAATGTCAAATCGATGATCGACAATCGGAGGGTCCAGACCATATCACATATCGAAGATCGACGTTTTCAAAGTGACAACATTAAGAAATTTGTGATCGGTGAACATTGATAGTGTTAAATCGTCGAGATTTCTCCTTCAGTGTTAAAGCACTGGGGAAGGCCTAATGCAAATTAACAAAGGATTTATTTAAAAACTAGAGCAAAACCAAGCCTTTTCTCTCTACTCCAAATGGAAGTGTGGCAACGTAAGATTGGTTCCTATAAGGGACACATGGTGATTAGAGATTATTTCTGATATTCCACGTGGCGGCAAATGTCATCATGACGTGGCAGTATGGTGGACACGTGGCAGGAAGATTCGACATTCCCAGGGTGCCATGTGGCAAAGGATGATGTCAGATCACAAATCAACGTTCATAGGTTGAGGTATGTTATTGCATCAAAGTAAAACCTCCGATTGAAATCCTCCAATTGAGGGGCTCTGATATGATGGTTGGCACGTGGTCACGAAGAGTTAAAGAACCAAGGGCTAAGACTGAACAAAGAGGGATAATCAATGATACGTGAAATATCGCATCACTCCAAGTTAAAACCCTGATTGTAAATCGCCGATAAGAGGGCTCCGATATAAGCGCTGGCTCATGGTCAAGAGGAACTTAAAGGACTAGAGGCGTAAAGCACATTACTAAGGAAAAGTAGCCTTGAGGAAAGAACAAAAGACCCTAGTGCCTTAAGTCTAAGTACCTGGTCACCACCCTTGGTCTTATGAAGAAAAATGTAGGAAGGGCTAAGTAGAAAGGGATTGCCATATTGGAGGTTGGTAATCGACAGATTTGAATGTTGCACCACTATGAAGTTTGCGACATGGGATTTCTTCGATATTACACTGTGGCGACACTACAAGGCATATTGGGCTCTGATAGCATGATACAGGAAGTTAAGGGGATGGACGAGTTGACAGCTATGACTTCACAACACCACCAAGGCCACCACAGTTGATCGCTCTCGACTCCATACAATGGGGAATTCAAGTAGTTAAAGAGGAAAGAGACATGCGAACTAGCTGAATCATCGTGATCAGAGGCGATTACAGGAATGACTGGGAGATATTTTCCTCACCATCATTCAGTTTTCATTATTTTTGTTTATTCTGTAGTTCTTGCATTTTAAAGAAAGGAATCAAACCCTAATTGTAATCATTTGGGCAGCAGAGCTATCGCACGTCGAGACAGTTGGAGCTCCGGCTAAGATATTTTGTAACTACTTTTCAAAGCTCTCCCTCTCCTTATAAAAATAGGGAAGACACACTTAATAGAGGTTCCAAAATTCTACACCCGAGTGGTCCAAATTCTGTGATTCCACTTTTGGTTCTATTTGCCTGTTCATAAGGGACTTGAGCGATAATTTTCTAAATGTAATGTACTGGTGATTTGGACTCTTCAAGGATTAATGAAACTATTCTGTTGATTTCTATCAGAGAAATGAGCAGTATGTTTTCCTCTTTGTATTCCAATTCATGTATGTTTCTCTTCTATTGAAATTGTGTAATGAAGTTGTCGATTTCACTCTCTCATGGTTATATGTATGCTGCTAAGTAGTAATAGTACCTCTATAGTTACAAATTTACTTAGGTACCTGTAATCAACATAGATTTACTTATGTTGATTATTGACAAGTGTGTCCATGATGTATAAAGTATGAAACCTTAATTCACGCTCCACAATTCCTACCATTTCACCTCCCCATCCTTTCCTACTTCTGCTGGAGCTTGATGCTTAGGATTCTGCATTATATCCAACCCTCTGCATCAAATTCCCTTATTTCTTTCCTCCTCTTCATTTTTCTACAATGCCAATATTAAAGCTGCCTATTGTTGTGTGTCGGCCACCAAAACCAGACATTTCTCTTTGAGATTGGCCTGATTTACCCCCTGTGCATTTAGATCCATGTATTGGCTTGAGTTTACCTTGATGAAGGACTATTGAACCAAGCCCCTTTCATTATCTTTTCCAACTACGTGACAATTGGAGTGCAACAGAAAGCCCTACTCATAATATCCAAAAGCACTCCTCTCTTTAAGATGTCCTAGGCATTGGTCTACAATCAACCCAGAGGTTGTCTCTAAGAAGCTTCTATATTGCGTGAAGCACTTGCGCTACAAGTGATAGAAAAAATGACAACATCTTACTGTCTTTCTAGAGCCATTGCTGGGGAATGAATCAAAATATTTTTCCCTGGGTACAACAAATCTCTACATTCCCTCTTTCAAGTGAGCAAGGGAAGTGTGGGTTGAAGATCTCTCACCTTGGCAACTCCACTATCTGAATTCGTTTATAAATACCTTGGCGACTCCATTGTTTCAAATATTATGGTAAAAATCTTGGTGAATCCACTGTCTATATCTCTATTTGATCATCCTGGATTTCAAGCAGCCTCATACTGGCTCTGATGCTAAACAACATAAAAGTTCTCCTGCATTTGAACTTGATATTACTCACCTAGAGAGTTTCTCAAAATGGACATCCCTACATTCTTGGCCAACAAATTTGCCCCACTGGATTTTTTTCTATTGCCGGTTATCCCAATCATGTCCCTTCATTTCATGAATGTAATACATATTTTCCTAGATTCGGTGGAAACACATATAGAAGGTCGGACCAACACCTTAAGGATTTTCATGAATGCATGGAACAACAGGGTATGGTTTTTGAAGATGTGCAAATGAAATTGTTCATGTACTCTTTAGAAGAAGATTTTAGAATTTGGTACAAAACAATACCTCGTGGCAACATATTCTCTTTAAAGAGTTTTCACATGGAATTTAATCGTTATTGCAAAAGATTATATCCACCAGGTGCTTTTTCTGAAGATTGTTGTGCGCATTTTAATGTTGAAAATATTCCTGAGGTTAATGACCCTGCTGAAGATGTTTGTGAGACTCCATTCCAAGAAAACATATACTCACATCAAGATGCATTTCCCAATGATCAAGAAAGAGAAGAAGGAGACATCATAGAGCTGCAAATAAACCCCAGAGATCTTATTCCACCGAAGTTGATGATCCTCCTTTTTGTGATGTGTATGAATCCTATGGAGAGTCAAGTGATGCAGAACCACAACAACCTCAGTTATGGGAAGCTGCATAAAAAGAGGAGGCCCACCAGGAGGTTGACAAAGAGGATCTAATTTACAACCCACATCCTTCAAATGGAGAACCAGTTCAAGAATTTGATATTAAAGTTGATGAACATTCTCCAATTCATGACTCATAGGATTCAAAGGAGGATGAGATGGTTAAGGATTTTCAAAGGGATCTACTTAAAAACAAGTGGGGAGAAGACTGCCAACAATAGCTCCTTCAAGAGGAGCCCAAAGTTGAAGATCCAAATAATGACTTTGGCTTCCTATTGCAGAAAGATTCATCTCTAGAAATTGTTCAAGAAAGGGAGACAACTATAGATTTTTCTCATCAGTTCCATGATCCAATAGCTGACTACATGGCATCTTTCTTTGGCCTGCAGAAATGTGAATCAATTCCAAGCTATGTGTCAAATCTTTGGTCTAAAATTCTTATGGGGTGCATGCCTATGTTAGTCACTGATTTTCAAGAACATAGCCCCATTAGAAGGTTCAAGGAGGAGATTCAAAGAGCTGAGCATCAACTACCAAGTTGGGGGCACATATCAAAATTTTTGTCCAAAGATTTTATGTGGTACATGCCTGTTTTAATTGTTGAATTCCTAGAGAACGATGGCATAAGGTCCAGTACCCTAATGTTGAAATGGTATGATTGGAAGGTTTAATTCACTTGGGTGAATTTATTCCCTATACATAAGTAGGATTTGTACATAAATAATCTCACTAGCTGAGCATTTAATTTCTAGTTGTTAGAATTTATATTCCCGCATTTCAGTTCGATGAGGAAAGGATTCCCTGTAAATAAAGTTCCATGTAGATTTTCTGGTTGTATAAGCTCATTATATTTTTTTAACTCCATGCCCAATGGTGAATGCTACTGGTCTGCAGGTTCTCAACATCTTTCTAGCAAGGCACTGTCCCAAGTTGGAGCCAATGTTGTCACTCACTATAAAATGTGTTTCCAGCTATCAAAAGCATGTAAAAGAAAAAAAGGTTTACAGCCATCTTCCAAGCCACATAAGCACTCAAAGCTAAATTGGACCCTCTCCATTGGAAATTTCTATGAACAAGATTTCCATCGGTATGTGGAAGTCCAAAAATGGACTTCTGGATCAGAAGATATGGCCAGTTGAAATTTAAGGGTTTTGTGCCTTTGAAAGGAAAGAAAGAAGAACGTACCAGAGGTCCCACAAATCAGAGGTCCCGCAAATCAGAGGTCTCACAATATCATAGGTCAAGGTCAAATCAGCGATCGATAGTCGACGGGTCCAGGCCATATCGCATATCGACGATTGGCATTTTCAAAGTGACAACATTAATAAAGTTGTGATCAATGAATGCCAATAGTGTTAAATCGTCGAGATTGTGCCTTCAGTATTAAAGCACTGGGGAGGGCCTAATGAAAATTAACTAAGGATTTTATTTAAAAACCAAACCAGGACCAAGCCTTTTCTCTCTCCTCCAATGGGACACGTGGCAACATAAGATTCATTCCGATAAGTGACACATGGTGAATAGAGATTGGTTCTGATATGCCACATTGCGGGTGAGGTCATCATGATGTGGCAGTAAGGTGGACACATGGCAGGAAAATTCGACATTTCCAGGGGTAATAAGAGGCCAAAAAAGTGTGACACATGTCACCACTCACGAGGTGCCATGTGGAAAAGGATCACGTCAAATCACAAATCAACGTTCACAGGTTGAGGCATGTTGTTGCATCAAAGTAAAACCTATGATTGAAATCCTCTAATTGAGGGGCTCCGATATGAGGGTTGGCACGCAGCCGCAAAAAGTTAAAGAACCAAGGGCTAAGGCTGAACATAGATGGCTAATCAGGGATCGGTGAAATATCACATCACTCCAAGTTAAAACCCCGATTGGAAATCACTGATAAGGGAGCTCCGATATAAGGCCTGACCTATATGATCAAGAGGAACTTAAAGGACCAGGGGCATAAAGAACGTTACTAAGGAAAATAAGCCTCGGGGAAGGAATAAAAAGCCCTAGCACCTTAAGGCTAAGCACTTGGTCACTGCCCTCGGTCTTATGAAGAAAAATGCGGGAAGGGCTAAGTAGAAGGGGCTTGTCATATCGGAGGTCGAAAACCAACATATTTGAATCCTGCACCACTATGAAGTTTGTGACATGGGACTTCTCCGATATTACACTGTGGTGACACTACAAGGCATATTGGGCTCTGATAGCATTATACATGAAGTTAAGAGGATGGAAGAGTCAGTAAATGTGATTCCACGACGCCACCAAGGCCACCACAGTTGATCGCTCCCAGCTCCAGAGAGTGGGGAGTTCAAGTGGTTAAAGAGGAAAGCGACAAGTGAACTGACCCAATCATCATGGTAGAGACATGGCCTGATCAGAGGTGATTATAGGGACAGCTAGGAGATATTTTCCTCACCATCATTCAATTTTCCTTATTTTTGTTTATTTTGTATTTCTTGCATTTTAAAGAAAGGAATCAAATCCTAATTGTAATCATTTACAAAACATAGCTATCACATGCCGAGAAAGCTAGTTGATCAGATAGCTGGAGCTATGGCTGAGATATTTTGTAACTAATTTTCAAAGCTCTCCCTCTCCTTATAAAAAGAGGGAAGAAACACTTAATAGAGGTTCTAGAATTCTGCACCCAAGTGGTCCAAATTTTGTGATTCCACTTTTGGTTCTATTTTCCTGTTCATGAGGGACTTGAGCGATACTTTGCTAAATGTAATGGACTGGTGATTTGGACTCTTGAAGGATTAATGAAACTATTATGTTGATTCCTATCAGAGCAATGAGAAATATGTTTTCCTCTTTGTATTTCAATTCATGTATGTTTCTCTTCTACTAAAATTGTGTAATGAAGCTGCCGGTTTCACTCTCTCATGGTTATATGTATGTTGCTAAGTAGTAATAGTACCTATGTAGTTATAGATTTACTTGTGTACCTGTAATCAACACATATTTACTTATGCTGATTAGTGACAAGTGTGTCCATGAGGTATAGAGTATGAAACCTTAATTCGTGCTCCACAATTCCTACCATTTCACCTCCTCATTCTTTCATACTTCTGCTGGAGCTTGATGCTTAGGATTCTGCATTATATCTAGCCCTCTACATTGAATTCCCTTCTTTCTTTCCTCCTCTTCATTTTTCTACAACGCTAATATTAAAGATGCCTATTGTTGTGTGTCAGCCACCAGAACTAGACATTTATCTTTGAGATTGGCCCGATTTACCCCTTGTGCATTTAGATCCATGTATTGGCTTGAGTTTACCTTAATGAAGGACTATTGAACCAAGCCCCTTTCATTATCTTTTCCAACCACGTGATAATTGGAGTGCAATAGAAAGCCCTACTCATAATATCCAAAAGCACTCATCTCTTTAAAATTTCCTAGGCACTGGTCTACAATTAACCCAGAGGCTGTCTCTAGGAAGCTTCTACATCGGCTGAAGCACTTGTGCTACAAGTGCTAGAAAAAGAGACAACAGGTACCTTGTTTCTTGCATACATCAATCGAAAGTGTCCTCACTATCAGTGACAGGTTTACATCATTAGCCTTCGACCGAAAGATTATGTGTGGTGTTCGACATCAACTCATTTATTCACACCATACAGATTGTACTTGAGTACCTTGAGAGCCATTAACATCATCGATGGTTTCTATCGCATCTATTAACGACTTACATCATTGGGCGATAATCAGATGATGTCTACCACCCTTGACTCTAGATTATTGATTCACATGGTTAAACTCATACATTGGTTGGTTATGTGAAAGAGATAGAAGACCCCAGATCTAGTTTTCGCCATCCGGGTTGCAATTTCAGGATTATACATAGATCACTATGTATGATGGCTATGATCATATTGACATTCATCCAGTCATGGGTCCACCACTAGTCATTAGTGGACATGTCTTTTGATCATTGTACATCTAATGTTAGTTTATGTGTTGAGTATGGGTATGCCTCCCTCAGCAACAAAGATGTCATGATGTAAATGTATTATAACAGAAGATGATCTTGTTGGTTGTTCTTGATCTTGACTTGTCACAAGGTAAAGCACTTCAGTAATCATCTCCAAATCTTCACTTTAGGGGGCACTCTGTTATAGGATATTTGTCTCATTTAATCAATAAACCTCTTAATGAGATCATCCGCATCCTATTCCCCCTTTGCATCATCATTGCAAAAATCCGCATGCATGAATCTCTCATTCCCCACAAGTTCTGCCCTGAACTGCATCATCTGAGCTAGTTTTAGGACCAACGCACCCTGGAGTCTTGATGGACAAAGTTCGCCTATAGTTTGATTCACTGTGGTTGCGTTGATCACCTACAGGTTGCCTTCCTTGCACCTGCATTGGTTCTAGAAATTCAGGAAAAAGAGAGAGAATCCTGAAGCCTCGATTTCCAGAAGCTTCTAGGATATGTTGTAACTATTTACCTCAGATAAAACTTTCGAATCCTATCCTACCTTGAAGTTTCCATCCCTTATCCTTAGATCTCATCCTCCCATCAAGAATGGATCTCAATCCCAAGATTCATAAAAGGATAAGAACTCCCAACTTACCCCAATCCTCTATATATTTATAGCCTTCCATATGCAAGAGGTTGGGTTTTGGAGAGTGATTCTACCCTTATGTTGTTGTGAAGAGAGTTAGGTTTTCATGCATTTGGGGTGATTGGAGGTACACTTTATGACAAAAGAAGGACAAGTCAACAACTTGGAGGAGCTCTTCTACAAGATTGACACCTATATATGGTTGTAACTCACTCCATTCATATCAATACAAAGAGTTCTCATGTTTTCCTATATGTGATGTCTTTTTTTCACATATTTCAATACCATGTCGATCTGTTGAATGAAGTAGATAGATGATGCTACCTAGATCTAGTAGTTTCTTGGCTTGTGTTGTCTAGTTGTGTAGGTTCTAATTTGGGTAGCTAGAGCTAGGATTAGAGCATTCAAGCCAAATAATGAGAGAAACATATGACATATTCCAAGTAGGTTTATTCCCCTCATCTATTTACTTTAAGGAACACATTCGGTCCTTTGTCATTTTGTTGTTCCAGGTTAGCCACCAAACCTATGGGAGATATTTCTATCTGCAATCATAAATCATGTATAACACACATTGTGCAAATACCACTCAATGCACCTATTTCTTTTATAGTTTTTCCTTTATAATATTTAGTTTTTTGGATTATTTGATTCATTTCTTGTTTGGAGGACTTGGTCTCCTAAATTAGGAAGAAGTCTAGACATTCTGATTTAACAATGTCTTTTACTATATTTAATTTTGAGGGATGTCCGAAGCCTCTACAATTCCAAGAGACCATATACATTATTTGTTGTGTGTGGAGCATGATTATTCAGAGGTCTTTGTTTTCAGCCGGATGTATACCCCAGGAATTTTGTACACCCCTCCACGCGAGGGGGTGCGGGGGGGACTTGTCCCCCCCGCGGGGGTCCGGGGGGGCGATCCCCCCCGGCTGAGGGGTCCGGGGGCCAGCGGTACCCCAGCGGGGGCTCAGGGGCAATGCCCCCGAAGCTAAAAACAAATGTAAAATTGCCTTGTAAAAGTATAGTAATTTCTAGTCAATCTGGGCCGTTCATTAGGCGGATGATCTGACGGTAGAACTTATGTTTAGTTTAGGGTTTTTTGCCCTAGAAGGCAACCCCTCTCTTTGTATGAGGGTATTGTATTTGAGGCTGTGAAATAGATGTGTATTCGGTGAGCGAGAAACAAAGAGGTGAGACTATGAGAGAAAACAGAGGATATTACAGCGGATTTGCTGTAGGTTGTGTCTCTTCATTTTGCTAGATAATAGAAAGGAAGGACTGGCTGTTCGGGGTGGACGTAGCCCAAACTGGGTGAACCACGTATATCTGTGTCTCTCTTGTTTTATGCGTTCTTTGTGTTTATATTTCTGCAATATTTTATGTGTTCCATTGCTCCGTAATATATAATTTTCTAACATTATTTACTTTGAGATGGAGCAGAGGGACGTTTCCCTCGAATTGTCTGATATGTTTTTTCCTTGTTTTCAACACTTTTTTCTATGTATGTTTCCATATGTTGCTGGGTCCCCATGGCCATTTCTTTTATTGTTGATTCATCCCTTAATTCCTTATTGGTTTTCCTTTAGGCCTTCTTATGATTATCATATGTGAAGAAATATTCCTTTCAAAGGGAGGAGGAAGGGGGCTTAGGGGGAGGTGTTATCGGGAAAACTAGTGTCTATTCAGAACTGCTAGTCCCACTAAGACGGGTAGGTATTTTAGAAACAAACAAACTAAAGTCACTTGTGTTTTCCTTTACGAGAGATAGATGAGAAAGAAGCAGAGAGTACCAACCTCAGTCTTTCACTTTGCTCCTTGCTTGTTTCCTTTCCCCTTTGACAAAATCTCGCCACTCCTTCCTTACTTGTCCCGCTTCAAAGAGCACCTGTAGAGTCACAGCAGCATAATACCATCAAAGCATAGAGATCTATCATTGTAAACAATATAGGATCAGATATATATTGACCATACAAATGCATATATCAACACAATATTCAGAGATACGCAAGAATATGGAGGAAAACTCAAATAGCTTTATTGATAGAAGTAGTAGAAGAGAGGATTACAACCACTTGGTCTGACCCAGTGCCATCCTCCCAGCTTGAAAGCCCTCTTCACCTCATACAAAGCAAGATCACCCAACAATGTCTTCAAAGAGAAACCAACAACACTTCCTTGCAAATTACAAAATTCCAGCCTCTTTGGATCTCTGGGATGAGGGATCCATATATAGATGTTTGGAGGGGGGTGAGTCAGCTTCTGGGATTTTGATTAGTGTCATCTCTCTGATAGTTCTTGGTTCCACTTGTAGATTTCATGATCTCTTACTCATCCTTGGGTGAATTCAGAGAGGCAAGTGTCAAATGAGCAGCTTCTAGAAGATTCTCAGGATTTCCACCTAGCAAACTGCTTGTGCCATTTGTCTGCTCTCGCTCATCGCATCCTACAGAAGGGCTTTCCAGTATGCATCGCACTTTTTGCATGTGGCAGGTGAGATGCATCGCACCCTTAGCATTGGGCAGTCTGTATGGTCCTGCTTTGACCAGTTTGTTAGAAAATTATATATTACGGAGCAATGGAACACATAAAATATTGCAGAAATATAAACACAGAAAACGCACAAACCAAGAGAGACACAGATATACGTGGTTCACCCAGTTTGGGCTACGTCCACCTCGAACAGCCAGTCCTTCCTTTCTATTATCAAGCAAAATGAAGAGACACAGCCTACAGCAAATCCGCTGTAATATCCTCTGTTTTCTCTCACAGTCTCACCTCTCTGTTTCTCGCTCACATAGAATACACATCTATCACACAGCCTCAAATACAATGCCCTCATACAAAGAGAAGGGTTGCCTTCTAGGGAAAAAAACCCTAAACTAAACATAAGTTCTATCGTCAGATCATCCACCTAATGAACGGCCCAGATTGACTAGAAATTACTATACTTTTACAAGGCAATTTTACAACTGTTTTTAGCTTCGGGGGCGCTGCCCCTGAAACCCCCCGCCAGGGGGGGGCTCCCAAAGGTCGCAGCCACCCCCCCTGGACCCCCCCTGCAGCGAATATTTTACGGGCGGCGTTGCCGCCCCCATTTCGAGCTGGGGTCCAATGTGGCGATACCTTTGAATATAGAAGATAATCAGGCTCCACACCCAACAATCTCCCACTTGGAGACTGATTGTAGCAACTCCACCGCTGCTCCATTTGCTGGACAATGACTCCTCTTTGGACCTGGCTGTTTCTCATCTTCATCGTCATCCTTGAAGACCAATTGAAACTGATCATATTCTCAGTTTCTCCCTGGTTACAACTTTTGTTAGCATATCTGCAGGATTCTGGCTGGTGTGTATCTTTTCCAGCTTCAACTCTCCATCTTCCAACATTGATCGTATGAAATGGTACTTGAGCTGTATGTGTTTAGTCCTGGAATGAAATGCTGAGTTCTTTGCAAGATGAATGGCACTTTGGCTATCACTGTATAGCGTGCCCTTATCATGCTCCTTACCCAATTCACCCATAAACCTTTGTAACCAAATCATTTCTTTACTAGCCTCTGTAGTAGCAACATACTCTGCTTCTGTTGTTGAAAGTGCAACAACACTTTGGATTTTTGAAACCCAACTGACAGTTGTTCCTCCAACAGTAAATACATATCCTGTAGTGCTCCTCTTGTTATCTCTGTCACCTGCCATATCTGCATCAACATATCCCTGTAGGGAAATGTTTGAACCACCAAAGCATAATGCTTGATTTGTGGTACCTTTCAAATATCTGAGTATCCATTTCACTGCCATCCAATGTTCCTTTCCTAGATTGTTCATGTACCTGCTTACAACTCCCACTGCATGTGCAATATCAGGCCTTGTACAGACCATTGCATACATTTAGCTTCCAACTGCTGATGCATATGGAACTTTAGACATATAATCCATGTCTTCTTGCGTCTTTGGGCACATTTCCTTGCTAAGTTTGAAATGGCTAGCAAAAGGTGTACTAACTGGTTTTGCATTGTGCATGTTAAATCTTTTCAACACCTTTTGTATGTACTCATTCTGAGACAATGTTAATTTACGATTTTTCCTGTCTCTAGTTATTCTCATACCAAGGATTTGTTTTCCAGCTACCAAATCCTTCATTGCAAATGAATTTGCCAATTTTCTTTTGAGCACATTTATTTCCTGCATGTTAGATCCTGCAACAAGCATGTCATCTACATACAATAACAATATAATATAGCTGCCATCATTTTGCTTTTTCAAATAAACACAATGATCAGAGTGACATCTAGTATAACCTTGTTCAGACATAAACTTGTCAAATTTTAGATACCACTGCCTTGGAGCCTGTTTTAAGCCATACAAGCTCTTCTTCAACCTGCACACTAGTTTCTCCTTCCCTTTCACCTCATATCCTTGTGGCTGCTGCATATATATTTCTTCCTCCAAATCCCCATGGAGAAAGGCTGTATTTACATCTAACTGCTCAAGATGCAAATCTTCAGCTGCTACAAGACTTAAAATGGTTCTGATTGAAGTCATTTTAACAACAGGAGAAAATATTTCATCAAAATCAATACCTTTCTTCTGTGCAAACCCCTTCACCACAAGTCTAGCTTTATACCTCTGTTTTCCTCCATCTTCTTCCTTCAGCCTGTAAACCCATTTATTCTTCAATGTAGTTTTTCCTACAGGCAACCTGACTAAATCCCAAGTCTGGTTATGCATTAAGGATTCCATCTCTTCTTCCATGGCTACCTCCCACTTCTTCCTGCTTTCAACCCGCATTGCTTCTTCATAACATTCGGGTTCACTGGAATCAGTCAACAATAAATAATATAATGAAGGAGAGTATCGTTCAGGGGGTCTACTTATCCTGGTAGATCTTCTAACACCACTTTCAGGTGTTTGGGGTGCCTGTTGTTGTTGTGGTGGTTGTTGTTGTTGTGGTTGTTAATTATTATTATTTTCAGGCACCTTTCCTTTTTCAGTGATTTCATCAAGAATTGCGTATTCCTTGTTCTCTTTTTCCTGTTTCTTTTCCTGCAACTGATTCTTATACAAGACCTTTTCATTGAATATTACATCTTTGCTCCTAATGATTTTGTGATTTTCATAATCATATAAGTGATAACCAAAATCATTAACACCATATCCAATAAAGGTACATTTCTTTGACTTTGCCTCAAGCTTTGTTCTATTTTCTTTATCAATATGGACAAAGGCCTCACAACCAAAAGGCTTTAAAATAGAGTAGTTTACCTTTTTACCTGTCCATGCTTCCTCTGGAACACCACCATCCAAGGAACTTGAAGGCCCTCTGTTTATTAGATAAACAGCAGTATCTACAGCATCTGCCCAAAACTGTAAAGGCAATCCTGCATGCAATCTCATGCACCTCGCACGCTCCATGATTGTTCTGTTCATCCTTTCTGACACACCATTTTCTTGTGGTGTTCTTGGAACTGTCTTCTCTCTGTGAATTCCATGCTCTGAACAGTACCTATCAAACTCTTTGCTGCAATATTCACCTCCATTGTCTGATCTAAGACACTTCAATTTCTTTCCTGTCTCAATCTCAACCAAAGCTTTCCATTTCTTGAAAGTATCAAATACATCAGATTTATTCTTAATACAATAAATCCAAGTTTTTCTAGTTGCATCATCAATAAAAGTAACATAATAACAAGAGCCACCAAGAGATGATACCTGAGCAGGTCCCCATACATCTGTATGCACAAGCTCTAATTTTTCATTCTTCTTTTCTTTCCCAACTCTGAGAAATCTGACTCTCTTCTGTTTTCCATAAATGCAATTCTCACAGAAGTCCAAATCAACATTCTTCAAACCCGGCAACAAATTCCTTGAGTGAAGAATATTCATCCCCTTTTCACTCATGTGTCCGAGCCTATGATGCCATAATGTTGCATCTGCTCCTTTGGAAGTTAAAGCATTAACAGAGTTAGAAATACCATTGCATAAATACAATGTACCAACCTTTTCTCCTTTTGCTATTACCAAGGCTCCTTTGGTGACCTTCCAAGCTTTATCTGTGAAAGTTGTCACACAACCTTCACCGCCTAACTGCCCTGTTGAAATCAGATTTTTCTTTAGATCTGGAACATGCCTTACCTCCTTTAATAGCCATTGGTTTCCATTCTGCTGTTTTACAAGAACCTTACCCATTCCAACGATTTTACAGGGTTTATCATCACCCAGACGAACTTGTCCAAAATCTCCTTGAACATAGTCATGAAAGTATTTCTTATCAGGTGTGGCATGGAATGAAGCCCCTGAATCTACCACCCAGGAATCAGTAATATTTTCGAAAGAAAGAATCAAAGCATCTTGTAACACCACACCTGTCACATTTGCTTCATGATTGTTTTCTTGTTGTGCATCTCCTTCTTTTCCCTTCCGAGATCTACAGTCTTTCTTTAGGTGTCCTTTCTTTCCACATTTCCAGCACACTATCCCCGATCTGGACTTGGATCTGCCCTTCCTTGATTTACTCCACATTTCCAGCACACTATCCCCGATCTGGACTTGGATCTGCCTTTCCTTGATTTACTGCGATATCCTGAGCTCTTTCCTCTTTCCATTTTTCTTCCTCTAGACTCTGCACTCAAAGCATTTCCCGATGTCTCACCGGAGATTTTCCGTCGCATTTCCTCGCTAAGGATAGCACCAACAACATCATCAAACTTTAAAGTACTAGATCCAGAAACAGAGTTACTAATGGCCATTACCAAACCATTCCAACTTTCTGGTAATGAGCACAAGAATAACAGAGCTCTAACTTCATCATCAAAGTTTACCCCTACAGAACTTAACTGACTTGTAACTGTATTAAAATCATTTAAATGGTTTGCAACAGATCCACCTTCTGACATATTCATATTAAATAACCGTTTCATAAGAAATACCTTGTTTGAGGCCGAGGGTTTTTCATATAGTTTCGACAACGTCTGCATCAAACCCTCTGTCGTGGTTTCCTTTGAAATGTTGAAGGCGACTGACGCAACAAGGCACAACCGTATTGTTCCGAGTGCCTTTCTATCGAGAAGGTTCCATTCTTCGTCTTTCATACTCGTCGGCATCTTTGTTTTTCCGCCCAATGGTAGGTATAGATCTTTCTGATACAGATAATCTTCCATCTGCATCTTCCACAGCGAGAAGTTTTGGCCGTTAAATTTCTCGACCCTAAACTTACCATCTTCCGCCATTGCTCCCACTCGAACCAGGAACCCTTCTTTCCTGCAAGTTTATCAGCCAAATAGACCTTCGGCTCTGATACCAGTTGTTAGAAAATTATATATTACGGAGCAATGGAACACATAAAATATTGCAGAAATATAAACACAGAAAACGCACAAAACAAGAGAGACACAGATATACGTGGTTCACCCAGTTTGGGCTACATCCACCTCGAACAGCCAGTCCTTCCTTTCTATTATCCAGCAAAATGAAGAGACACAGCCTACAGCAAATCCGCTGTAATATCCTCTGTTTTCTCTCACAGTCTCACCTCTCTGTTTCTCGCTCACACAGAATACACATCTATCACACAGCCTCAAATACAATGCCCTCATACAAAGAGAGGGGTTGCCTTCTAGGGCAAAAAACCCTAAACTAAACATAATTTCTATCGTCAGATCATCTGCCTAATGAACGGCCCAGATTGACTAGAAATTACTATACTTTTACAAGGAAATTTTACAGCTGTTTTTAGCTTCGGGGGCGCTGCCCCCGAAACCCCCCGCCAGGGGGGGCTCCCAAAGGTCGCAGCTGTCCCCCCCTGGACCCCCCCTGCAGCGAATATTTTACGGGCGGCGTTGCCGCCCCCATTTCGAGCTGGGGTCCAATGTGGCGATACCTTTGAATATAGAAGATAATCAGGCTCCACACCCAACACAGTTCTTAGTAGTTTTTCATGGAGAACTTCTGGGAGATGATGTAATCAGCTGACCTTGCTCCTTTAAGGTATGAAACAACACTTTTAGGGACTTAGAAGCCCTTGGTTTATGGACATATGTGATTGGGGTTGCAGTGCCCAAATATGTCTATAACAGTTGCCCCCTAAAGCATGAGGTCGTAAATCTTTTTTATGTCGGGTGAAATGCTTTATAATGAGGATCCGAGGTTTTTCGAACTGGAAGGTGACCTGTAATAAGATACAATACAATACATTATCTTCATAATATTTTCATGATCTAGCTGAGGCGGGCATTCCCATGCTCAGCTTGATAAATTCATTTTCATGTACATAGGACAGACAATCGTCTGTGTGCAGACTGATGATTCTGGTAGAGCCATCATCCCTTAGTTTGGATGATTATCTGTGTAGCAATGATGTACATTTGATGTCTTTATTTTCCTGAATATATCGCAGCCCGGATGGATGAAACTAGATCCGAGGTCTTCAAAACTCGTTCAATCTTCGCCCGAAAGTACAAGTCGGTCCATGTGAAAAGATGTTCTGATGTCGAACATGGAAAGACATCGCCTGATTACCAGCCAATGATGTAAGTTGTTAACAAGCGCGAGAGGAATCACCGATGATGATGATGACCCTCAAGGTATTGCAGTACAATTCACGTGGTGTGAATACATGAGTCGATGTCGAACACCACGCAAAATCTTTCGGTCGAAGGCCATTAATGTAAACATGTCGCTGGAAGTGAGAAACTTGCCATTGAGGCATGCAAGCTTCAAAGTACTGAAAGGGTTGTTCCTAGGTCGACTTCTTGGATAATGAGCTGATGTCGACAAGAAGTGACCCGTTGTAGGAGGGCATTAATGAATCCCACATCTACGACACGGAACGGAGCAAATGATTTTGTGGAGGTGAAAACGATCTGATGATACAAGGTTCAGGGTGGCAGTCATGAAATAATGAAACGTGAAGGTATTGCAGTGGATGAGACACAAGTTGGGTAGGCGAATTCTCTAAGCGACTTCTCTTGAACATATCGGTGACACTGAAATGGATTGGTAGCGTAAACCCTAGAAGTGGATGGTACGGTGGACCAATGGTGATATGACCGGTGAACAAAATAACCCAACCCGACTCAATCATGGTGATGGAGTGAAAGTGTCATGTTCAAGAGCAACCTACTACCAATAAAGTTTCTTCAAGTTTTCTTCCCAATTTTCCCTAGTCATTTCTGACCAGTAACTCTTTATTTTTTTCAAGCTTGAGGAGGATAACATATGCTTGTTCTATAATTTTCCCTTCGGGAAAACCCGTCGCTATGTTTTAACAAGCCTAGCGACAGTGAAACTCGCTCTTGTCTGAATGGACAAGTTTGTCGCTATTGTTTTAACGAGTTTAACAACAAGGATAACTCGGTCCTTTTCAATTTTAGAGAGTCTGAAAAGAGACGGAAAGGAAACTCCAATATTCCTTTTTCGTAATATAATCCCTTAAGTCCGAAAAAGTATAAAACAATGTGAAAGGGATGACTTTTCGATAGTTTTAACGAGCCGAACAAGACAAACGCTCGATCTTTTTGTGTAATAATCCCTCAAGTCCAAAAAGATTAAAATCTAGAGGAGGGATGGCACTTCCAATCACTTTAACGAGCTGGAGAGGCCAATTGCTCGGCAATCTTTTCATATTTTATGAGTCAAATGAAAAGAGCTTAAAGGAGACTTGTTTTTTGAGGAACGAGTGATGTTTTCGGATAGCAGCTGGTTCCAGGTAATGTTTGGAACTTTTCAATCATGACAGTGTAAAGAAGGTGGCTAATAGGATCACTCGTCGCAGTTGTTCCTCAAAAGGGGTAAACAATCAAATGGAGGCGTATGATCGGCAAAAAAAGAGTGGAGGTGATGGTAAGAACACGACCAAGGCTCAAAAGCTGATAATACTACGATCGTAATGGTTATTTACCGGAGGTGGGTTCATTTTTTAATGAGCTTAAACTCTGGTGGAACATATGCTCATTGTCAGGTTTATTTTTTCGCGCAAAACTGCTCGTGATAATGGTCATTGATATTCGATTCACCGTTCACACTATGTTCTTTTGACGGTCGTACTACCTGTTCAATTGCTCCATCAAACTGATTAGAAATGAGGACATATGCTTGAAAAATGAGTTTAAAAACTAATACCCTACTTAAATTACGTGAAAGGTAACTTAAAAAGAGTTTTTTACCTCTCATTTTACCATTTCATTTGGAGTTGTGATTGTTGGAGCTCTGGAGGTGTTTTCCCCCTTGATTTTCATCAGTTGATTCCAGGAGATTCTGTGGATGATTTTCAGCGCCGTCTGGACCAGGTAGGAGCTAAACCTAAGCTCTTCAATTGCATTCTTTCCTTTTTGAATTTTGAGCATGTTTTCCTACTTTTCTGGGCCCCTGGGGTTTGAACATTTCGTTTTGCCCCCATCGCACCTAGTATACATCGAAAGGTGCGAAGCATCCTAGGCTGGCCACTGGCCAGTCAAGATGCATCTCACCTAGTACACAACTAGGGTGTGATGGGTGCAAGGAGGAAAAATTTTGCACTGATTTTTCACGGAAATTTTGCCTGTTTTTTTGCCAAATCAGGATCCTCATTCTTCTCTCGTTGTTTTTCATAGATTCATCGGAGAAAAAATGGTTGTTACATGGCGTGAACACGAACACGAAGAAGAGGACATGGTTGCCCTACATGATCCGGGTATGGTAACTACATTGCGGAACTGTGGCTTGCTCAAGTTCTTCCGCATATCTAGCATGAGGCAACAAATCAACTTGTTGCAATATTTCCTTGATGCATGGGATCCTACCAACCAAGTGTTCCAGATAAGAGGCAAATCCATCCCCATGACTGTTGAGGACATCTACTTTTTGACTGATTTATCGAGGCATGGTGACCCTCTCTCATTATCAGGTTCTACCCATGGGGGTGAATCCGTGAGGGATTATATTCGTCGATACTGTAGAGAAGGATCTCAGCCGAGCAGGGATGGCAAGATCAGTATCCGAGATGTCACAGACTGATCCTTGAGGACTATTTTATTCACCTTTGCTAGATTGGCTGGTAGCGCGGCCCTTCACTTGGCCAACAGGTCCTATATGCAGTACGCCTTGGAATGCCTCGAACCCAAGGTATTCAACTGGTGTGATGCAATACTTCCAGTGATCAAAGAACAACTTACCAAGGTGAAAAATGGAAGATCTAAGAACTTTGGCTATGGTTCTATTCTGACCACTTTCGCCTTGGAGAGGATCCCACTGATGCAGCCACAGTACATCTCACTTGGCCTACCACCATCGACTGAGCCACGGATGCAGAGATGGGTTGACCTTATGGCCAGACATGCTGGTCAATCACAGGTTTCATTCTCTGATGCTTTCTTCGAGTGGTTCAACCGTCAGCAGATGGTTTATGCCGAGTATCCATATGCTGGGATGGATTTCCGAGGTGACCCAGATTTGGTGCTGCCGGCTGGCGAGCAGTGGGGTGTCATAGGTAAAAATCTCTTACCATATCTCTGTTTATTATTTTTATAATGTTCTTGTGTTTTTCAAATGTTTATCAAGACTAATCAAAACTCATGTGCTTATGCAGATATCGGGCCAGTGCGACCAGCAGTGCACCCGAGAGTAGCAGCTGTCGTTCCAGCAGGAGAGGTTGTAGGGAGGGCCATTCTTCGCGACCTGGATGTATCCAAGACCCTTGTAGTGTTGCAGGATCAGATCGAGGGTCTCACCCTTGGTATTCCGGACGTGAGGACCGATGAGCTGCCTCTGAGATTACAGCGCCATACCACTGGCGTGCCGAGCCGATGGACTAGGCTCTTGCGCATGATTGCATAGGCGGTGACTAGTTATCACCAGCACCATTAGATTAGGGTGCCCCCTTGCATTTTGAGTTTTTGGGTCATATGACCGATTTTGTCCTGGACACAGAACACTATGTACAAACTATAAACAATTATATATATATTTTTGATTTTCGGAGCTTTATTTTGGTTAAGTTATATGATCCTGATGTAGTTATTGATAAAATGCTTTTCTTTTACAAATGTTGCAAATTTCTATCTAACACATAATTTTCTAATGAATCGGTTAATGTGTTTAAGTTTCTGGAAATATGTTGATATTGAATAGAATCGAACTGCCTTTCCAAAATCTTAACCCTTAGGAACATACGATAGATAGCTGGATTCCGAATGAAATAGATGTCAGTAAGCTGTAGAATGATGAGTTGTGAGTCTAGCCTAACGACAAGTCGGCGTATGCCATGCGCGATGGCATCAAAGAGGAGCTCTATCAACGCGCTATATTCAGCGATGTTGTTCATTGATTGACCAATACACACCCCTCTGAAAGTCACTAACTCACCGCTTGGATCAAAGATGGCCCAAGCTGCAGAAGATAGGTTCCGCGTACTATGACTCGCCCTATCAGTGTATCCAACAAATGATTCCAATGGGTTTGACATCTGCAACAAAATTCAAAAGTGGATTACTTAACCAAAACGATCACTCTTAACGAAAACAAAAATGTAACAAAAGCATAAGAAGAGGTTATGATGTCGAGTCAAGCATAGTAACGCTTAAGGTACAACTCGTTTCGGGGTTGTGACAGTGGAATCCTGTCATAATCTACTAGCTCGTAGGCTCCTTTTGCTAATGCACGCTTAACAATGTAGGGACCCATCCACAAAGACTAGAAATTACCTGCTCCCAATTTATCGGATTCTTGATCGTAAAGCAAGACCAGGTCGCCTTCTGAGAAAACGTGGGGTTTGACATTCTTGTCAAATTGTGCTTTGACTCATTTCTTATGTGCTTCGTTAGCCAAGGTGGCGTCACGACGGGTTTCATCCAGTTGGATTAACTCTAAGAAACGAGCCTCTTCCTTTGAAGTTCCAGGGAGGAGGTCAACTGCGAGCTTGAGAGACGAAATTTCGCACTGAACTGGTAAGATTACTTCCAGGCCATACACCAGCTGAAAGGGCGTAAACCTAGTCGCATTTCTTACCGATGTCCGGTATGCCCACAAGGATGAGTGCAGGATTAGGTGCTAACTCCGTTTATAGACTCCAATCATCCTTTGCAACATGCGTTTCAGGACTTTGTTGATCGCCTCAACTTGCCTGTTAGCTTGCGGATAATACGGAGTAGAGCTATCGTGGGACAGTCCTAATTTGGTGGCTAATTCAACCATCATGTGATTGTAGAAATGCGATCCATGATCTGTGACTATAGCTTGTGGAACGCCGAACCTGGAGACTACATGATTGAAAAAGAAAAGAGCGGTCGTTTCGTCGTTGTTGTTTAATGTAGGCATCGCCTCGGCCCATTTCGTAAAATAGTCAACTGCGACTATGATATACCCATGCCCCCCGGCCGAGGTGGGGTTACATTGCATGAAATCTATGCCCCATTTGGCGAATGGCCCAACAGCAACTACTAGCTGCAGAGGTGTGGGTGGTATTCTGGTTTTGCGGTTGAAGATTTGACAAGCATGGCAACTTCTGACTGCGGTTATGCAATCTTTGAACATTGTTGGCCAGAAGTATCCTACTCATAAAATCTTTTGTGCCATAGCATAACCAGATTGATGCCCCCCACATGCGCCTGAATGACAATCATTCAGGAATTTTTCGGCCTCCTCATGGGTGAGGCACCTTCGCAGAACTGTATCGACACCATGACGGTAAAGTGTATCACCAACGATCATGTAGTCTTTTGCTTGGTATTGAGTACGTCGTTGTTCTGAGCGAGAGGTATTAGACCTATATGTTTGGGTTTGGAGATAAATGATTATATCTCCATACCACGGATCGCTTGAAGATATTAGAAACAAAGATTCATCCACGATTGTTTCTTTGGATGTTGTATCGTTGGATGACGATGGGAAATCACATAGTAACTCCGCGAAAACCAGAGTTTTCTTTGATTTGGATTTTACGAATTCTAGATCAAACTCTTGCAAAATTGTTATCCACTTTGAATATTTTCCCCCAAGCAACTGTCGCGACAAGATGTAAGTCATGGGGTTGCAATCTGACAAAACGGTAGTTTTTCGAAAGAGAACATAGTGTCGAAATCTCTGTATTGCTTGAACAGCTGCGAGAGCCAACTTTTCAACATAGGAGTACTTGCTTTCTGTATCTTTTAAGTTTTGATTTAAATAATAAACAGGATGTTCGATTCCATTGTCTTCTTGAACTAAAACCATTGCAATGGTCATATCTGCTGCAGCCAGATACAGGTTAAAGTCTCTTTGATAATCAGGAGCGTACATTAATGATGCTTTTATTAGGGATTCCTTTAGAGCATCAAAGGAAGCTTGTGCAACCTGATCCCAGTTGAAGGGTACTTCTTTTTTCAACAGATGCGTATAACCTTTAGCAAGTTCGGCGTAATTTGGAATGAACCTCCTCAGAAAGTTTGCTTTCCCTTGGAGTTTCTGAATCTGAAGCAAATTTGAAGGTGGAGGCAAATCGATGATTGCCTGAACCTTGCACGGGTCGAGACGAATTTCATCCTTTGAAACTACAAAGCCAAGTAAATGACTAGAACCAACACAAAACACACACTTGTGCAGATTGAGTCTTATTTTGTAGTGTCGGGAACGTATAAATATTGCTCTCAAATGTTGTGGATGATCGGTCCACTTTCGCGAGTGAGCCGGAAGATCGTCGAGGTATGGTTGAACGATGTTCTTGATGTCGTGGAAGGCATAATTCATTGCCCTCTGAAAAGTTGCCCCTGCGTTCTTTAAACCAAAAGGTAGCTTACGGTATGCGAATGTGCCCCACGGACAAATAAATGCAGTCTTTGACTGGTCCTGTGGGCGGATATTTATTTGATTATACCTGGAAAATCCATCCATAAACGAAAAGATTTCGCATCCGGCGCATTCATCAATTATCTAGTCGATGAAGGGTGTAGGGTAGTTGTCCTTTGGACAAGCTTGATTTACATCCCTGTAATCGATGCACACTCTAATCATTCCTTTCTTTTTCATCACAGGAACAATGTTCGATACCCAATCAGTTAGAGGAATCAGGTAAATGAAACCAGCATGGAGAAGTTTTTCAACTTCTGCCTTGATGGCATCAGCTTTCTTTGGGTGCACCTGCCGAAGCCGTTGTCTTACTAGTTTGACATCTGGATACATCTTAATTTCGTGTTCAACTATGCTCGAGTCAATGCCTGGCATTTCTTCATATGACCATGAAAAGACATCTCTGAACTCGTGAAAGAGAGTGTAATATACTTCCAGTTCTGAAGAAGAACAAGATTTGCCGACATGAATATTCTCTACAGCATCTGGTTTGGTCGAGATATTTATGGCAATAGTTTCTTCAATATTGGACAGATTTTGCTCGGAATCCACCGTATTTACAGTATTTGATAGAAAATCAAAGACTGATGGATGATTAAGGTCGCTGGAGTAATCTTCGTTGTAATCCGAAAGATGGGAACGATGGTGGTAATCTTCCCATGGTGCCCCCTCTATGATCATTGACTGAACAATTCCCTCGCCTGTAGAATGTACACGTGACCAAGGATCTGAAGAGGTACCATACTCCTTAGACCTATCTACCCAAACGTTTGATGAGCGTTCATTGGGGTTTGCCTCCCATGCCGAGAACATCGATTGCTACAATATTTCTTTTGGGCTTGGAGGTAACACCTGGTGACGATCCATGCTAATATCATGTTCGGACATCTTCTAAATGGAAGATACCATATTGCATGTGCCCACCGTGGCCACTTCCGCCAGGTTGTTTGGAGGCGGTAGGGCAAAAGTACCTATCAATGTAGGGTCTTTTAGCAGGGTTACTCTGATATTTTGAAGCAACTGAGAACTTCCGTGGATCATCGGGATGCTTCCCATAACTTGTGAACTGTTGGGGAGAAAGGTTTGCTGGTCAACGATTGTAATTCCTCCTTGAAAAGGAAATGCAATCTTTCTGAAGTATGTTGACACAACAGCGGCCATATCATAAATCCAAGGCCTTCCCAGTAGGATGCTATAATTGAGATTTCCATCAATAACTTCAACATCAATTTCTACTGATTTTCCCCCCAGTTCAACTTGTAAGTCACTCAAAATACCGTATGGAGTGTATGTTCATCCATCGAATGCTTTTAACGTCGTTGACGATTGCAACAAGGGTGGTGATCCTAAAGTTTTCCAGCAACTCATTGACATAATACATGTAGATTCCCCCTCATCAATAATTGTTCGATGAATAGTTTTGTTGAGGGCTTTCACTTGAATGAGGAAAGCGAGTTGAGCTGGTAACTGAGGTTCATATCCTTTATGATTAAAGGCCACAAGATTGGAATCCGTTGGGTCAATCCCACCTATTGCTGATAATAGAGCCTGCTTTTGGGAGGGGCAATTTTGTAGTACTTCAAGTGTCGACATAGCGGACGGCGATTGGGCCAGGTCCTCTACTATATTATAATTTTGTGCCGCTCTGGCACGAGGATTAAATGTCAATTTTTGTACTACTCCCTTTGGCGGCTTTATCGTTAGCTCAGGAATGATGGGTGGCACAACTTCGGTCGAAGTTGTTGTCGAACTACTAGGTTGATCAGTAGCCTTGTTTTTCGACAGCTGTGGATTCCCGTAATCTTTATTCCTTGTCGATATCAAAGCATCATTTTGCTGTTTTGAAATGGACAGCATAAGCACTTGGGATGGGGAAGCATTGTCACTAGCAACCAGATTGGTTCCTGGGTTTGGAAATGGGTCAGTCAATACTGCTGAAGTTCTTGAATTCTTAAAGATTTTCTTAACCTCAGCTTTATATGGACAATCTCTCGTCCAATGATCCTCATCGCATATGAGGCATGGCTGACTAGGTTTCTTTTGCCCAAAAGGGTTTGCAGAATATTTTTCAGGAGACGAATCGTCCTGTTTCTTCTTTTTTCTCTTCCCTTTCTTCTTGCCCCCTGGTTGCTTCGATTCTTTGCCTTTGTCAATCGACAGGGCAATAACCTCCGAGGCTAGAAGTTCTTCATTTGCATTTTGACCAGAAACCTTACAGGATTTTTTAGATGTAGCCTTTGTCAATTTCGTGCTTGTCGTACCTATCACGCCATTGCTGGCATGAGAGTCCTTGTTTGATTTAGGAGGAGGAGGAATGGAAAATTCTGGTCTGGGAGCATCAGGGATTTTGTCATAGAGCATGCCAGACTGAGTATAGATCAAGTCTAGATATTGCGCACGAGCAATGACCTGCTCTTCAGTGACGACTCCTCCCTTTGCCACATCTTCTGTAATAGAAGGTAACAAGGACTTAATAAACCATTCAACTAGTAGCTGATCAAGGACATATATTTTACCATTCTACAACGAAGTCGCCACTCATGAATATGATCAGATATGTGAGTGGCCATCGTCTGTTTGAAATTGGTAAGAAGCTCTGTTCCTGTTTCGTACCTTATTGGTAACTGAAAATGGGTTAAAAAGGTGGTGGCAAGGGCGCTGAAGTTATCAAACGAAGCTCTAGGCAATTCGATGTACCATTTTACTGTCGGACCAATTAACGTTCGCTGAAAAAGGCGAAGCCTAATCGAATCATCATTTAGAGTGTTGGAGGAACACCATAGATGAAAGGTCATCACATGATTCGATGGATCTTCACCCAGATTTCCATTGAATTTAGGAATATTTGATGGAATTTTATGAGGAATTGTCGGCCACCAAGGGGCATAAGCGATTGGATCGTTCGTTAGCTGATTTAGATCTGGTAACTCTAAAGTCGCCACGAAGGGCAACTGTTGATTCAGGTTCGGCGAAGCGTACCCAGGATAAGATGGGATCGCCTGAGTAGTGGGTCTTTGCATACCAGCATAATGCATTTGATGCTGATAACTTTGATAAGGTTGCTGGGCATAACCAATTTGGGATGATTGATGATAACCGTTTTGAATATACGGCTGCCCATTACCTGCAAAGCTTTGTTGCTTAGGTCCTTGGTAAGCTTGTTGGAATTGCGGTTGTTGATGTTGCACCAGCCATGGTTGTGAAACCATTTGCTGTTGCCCAATACTGGGTGTTTGACCAAGATGAGGGGTAATAGTACCCGTTTGAGCCTGGGTCGCTCCAGTTAAGGAGCCACTAACCGGCGATTGTGGTTGTGTCGTGGAGACAAGAGGTTGTTGTATTACGACCTGAGAAACTTGAGGCTGGCATACAACAGGCAACGCTTGTACTTGCGACACTGTCACAATAGCTGGTGTAGTGGGGATATTCGACATAGGTAGACTCGGTTGCATTGAGTATACAATTCTTGGTTGTTGAGGCAGTATTGGCACCCAACCACTGGATGTGATTCCATTTTGACCTGAATTTGGTTGAGAACTCTCATATGGTTGTTCTCTCAGAGGGAACAATGAAAGGGCATACTGCCCCCCATATGGCGGCAATCCAGTGCTGACAGGAAAGATTGGCCTTTGGAGACTGGACTGCCCAAATTGATACTGTTGTGAAGGATCAATTTTCTAAGACTCAACATAAGAAATTCCAGATATTATTCCGGACGAACAAACGGGAACAGACCATACTGTCGAAACAATCCCTGGGTGGACTCCCTCTAGCGATTGAGAGCTAGTTGGGACAGATGGTATGTCAGCGAACATCGTCGGAGTGGTGGCAGGAGGTTCTGCTACTGGTGTATCGGATGACACAGTCATAGATGTCGATGGTTGTCTAGACATATCGAGTCTATCCAAAAGACTTCCTAGCGATTCTACAGGAACTTGTGATGAAGGGGTATTAACCTCTGAAGTGGAAGGATATAGGTGGATCCCAGTTCTGAAATGTGATGGAGTAATGGATGGAAGATCCTCTGTAATCTC
Organism: Pinus tabuliformis; assembly: GCA_031772625.1. NCBI lineage: Eukaryota > Viridiplantae > Streptophyta > Pinopsida > Pinales > Pinaceae > Pinus > Pinus tabuliformis. The sequence goes on from CM062809.1 coordinate 1,191,025,518, forward strand.
TTCTATAGCAATAAATCCAGGTGGATGAGGTAGACCATCAGGTCCGTAAAATATTTCTGGTGTCGAAGAAGGTATGGATTCTGCAGCGACAGATGCTGGAGGGGTAAAACCTTCCGAATCAACTCTAGATGGAGCCGGTTCAGGAATAGAAGTGTTTACTGTTACACTAGGATCAATTCTAATGTCCTCTTGTAACTGCGGAACTTCTTCTGTAGAGGTAGGGATACCAGAAATGGTTGGAGTAACTAGAGTCTCAGAGGATGTTGAAACACAAGTTTCAAACAAACCAGGAGGTTTTGACCCAGTTAAACGAGTTCGCTTGGCCCGGAATGGTTTCGTTTCTGGGGTCAAAGACGGTTGACTCGTTAGTCTCCGCAAACGACAGGGTTTTGATTGACTTTCTTCCACGATTGTGGATTATTTGATCAACTCAAAATAAGAGGGGAAAATGTTATTCCGAATTAAATGAATTTTAGACGCTTCGACACAACTTTCTTTTTCAATTTTTAAGAGTCGAAAAAAGCTAAAAATGACTCTAGTCGCCTTCGATTTTTAATGAGCCTGAAGTGACAAGTGCTCAGATGGACCTTTTCCTTTAAGGAATATGAAAAGGAATGAAAGAGACTACTTTGGAAATCTAGAAAGAGGGATTACCAAACTAATCGCAAAACAGCAAAATACTTTTTACGGTACGGCAGTCAATCTTTCTGAATGCTGTGTTCAGTGCATTGCGATCGATAGGGCGGCAGACACGGCTTCCTAAGGATAAAGGATATAGCCTATTGTGGTCTCCCAATATATACTCGACGGTATGTGGGAGCACAAGTCTGTACTGGCACTTGTCGTCTCAAAGAGGAGGAATCACCCAACCTATGATGAAAGCAATAGTTACCAGGCTTTACGACGCCGGAATACGTCTCTAGCCTAGACTTCTAGATGTTGTGCATTAGGTTCCAAAGCGTTTTTATGTTCATTGAATTTATTTTACAGTTGATCTTTCTTAAGAAGTTTGCCTTTAAGGTTCACCGCGTGATGTAGATATACAACTCCTAAATATGTAATCTAAGATGATAAATAGTCGTTTACTCTTCTTTTTGCAATGAAAATCCTAGCTACTAAGGAAAGAGAAGCGAAATCCTTTCAACATAGAGCAGAGAGCACACACTAGATGCACTATCCTAAATCAAAATCAACAAGCAATCTAAATGCAAATGCACATGCATGTATTTGTTTTTCGCTTTCTTAATGTGTGAATGACAAAAAGAATGCTAAATACAAATCTGAATTATCTCTTCTTTCAAAGCAACAGTACTAACGATTTTCTTTTCAAAAAACGAAAGGAAGACAAGACGACACTTTGCGATTTTGAATTGAAAACTGCTTTCGACACTTGAAATACTATTAATTCAGATCAAATACAAGAGTAACAGTGTAATCGACTATCAAAAAGAGGAGGATTCTTTTCTTTGACTGAAAACGACACTTGCGACACTTTCAAATCAAAAGACGACAGTTCGATTAAGCTACTATTTTGTAAAGGAGAACTGTAAATGGCGAAAAATACATAAAAACATTCACAATTCTTTGTACAATGGAGGCTGAATGATGCAAAGGAAGGGGGTTTCAACAGTGGTCTACTGATCACAAACAGCAAAACTCCTGAATAAAGCTGAAGATAGTGAAGAAAAAACCAAAATCTGGAGGCAGAAACAGTCTTACCTAATCATCACACCTGTAACACAGGGAAACAGGGATGCATCCCACCTACTGCACACGAGAGGTGCGATGCATCCAGTCTGCCAAAAGGAGATAGTGCAATGGTCCAGGAACGAGACTTTAACTTGGTTTTTGGTCACAGTTTGCAGCTTAGTTCAGGGATTTAGGCTGAGCTAATGATAGTCAGTAACTACAAAGTATAGGGGCTGATCTAATGAGGTTACTTGAGCTACCTCTAGGGCACTTAGGATGTTTGCAAGTCAATTGTTTAGTTCATAAACAAACCTGGAGATTGACTGAAGCAGCGTTGATCTACTTTGCACTTGCATAGAAAATGCAGTTCGAAGGCTAGCTGGCTTAACTTCAGGCTCCGTCTATGGTTTATGAATCAAACAAATAGAGACAAGCAATCAAACTATTCACTCCCCAGCAGAGTCGCCATTTTGTTATCGGGAAAACTAGTGTCTATTCAGAACTGCTAGTCCCACTAAGACGGGTAGCTATCTTAGAAACAAACAAACTAAAGTCACTTGTGTTTTCCTTTACGAGAGATAGATGAGAAAGAAGCAGAGAGTACCAACCTCAGTCTTTCGCTTGGCTCCTTGCTTGTTTCCTTTCCCCTTTGACAGAATCTCGCCACTCCTTCCTTACTTGTCCCGCTTCAAAGAGCACTTGTAGAATCACAGCAGCATAATACCATCAAAGCATAGAGATCTATCACTGTAAACAATAAAGGATCAGATATATGTTGACCATACAAATGCATATATCAACACAATATTCAGAGATACACAAGAATAAGGAGGAAAACTCAAATAGCTTTATTGATAGAAGTAGTAGAAGAGAGGATTACAACCACTTGGTCTGACCCAGTGCCATCCTCCCTGTTGCACAAAATATTGTCACCATGACATTCTACAGTCAGTGTGAGTTTATCACCACTCATACTTTCCTCCTATGCAAGTCTTAAACCTCAGCTCTTCATGTCAAGCCTTGATAAATGAGAGAAAGTCCTTAAAAATCTCTAAAACTTTGGTTCCGCACTTTCTCTTAGCATTACCTACGGTCCCGCACGCCTTGGTCATGTCCCCTGTGGACCTGCCCGCTCTGTTTCAGTGTAAAGGGTGCGGACCCCTGTAAAAGTCAAAAAGGCGCAAGTACATTCTTAAAAACTCACTTTGGGTTATTTCTGGAGGCTTCTAGATGGAATCTTGAGGTGGCAAGTTCGCTCCTTTGATGTTCATGCACCCCATAACTAAAGGAGCTAACCCCTTGATGTGAGGAGCTTATCCCTTTGAAGGAGGACTCTATCCCTTCATAGGTGGACTTGGTAACTTCCTTCCTCTGCACTATAAAGTGAGGCATTGGGCTGGTTACTAAGGAGGTTGAAAGCTGAATATTTTTTAGGGTAAATGCTGTTGGAATTTAGACTTCCTAATTGAGCTTGAGAGGAGAGATTACATACCTTTTGATCTCATTGGGAAGAGTGTGAAGCTTGTCAAAGTAGAGGAGATTCTTGCTTGGACCCTGGTAGGAGCTTGTACAACATCAAGGCACCAAGGTTGTAAAGGTCTTCTTTGTTTAAAGTTAATACAATCAAGTTTATTTTTCTCAATAAGTTGTCTCTTATGGTTTATTTCATGGATTCCTTGATCACCATGATGAATATGATTTATTATATTGGCTATGCAGGTGTTATTTGATGTGTGCTTGTTTGTGTTTGCAGGTTCTTTAAAGGAAACTTGTCCAGACGGTCGAAGCGTGGCTGCCACAAACTAGCGTTGGACTTGAGGTAGGGTCTAAACAACCTCTTGGTTTTTATTTATAAATCGCAATATTTAGAGAAAGGTAGATTTTTTTGTTCTGATTGTCTCTAGATATCAGTTGATACTAGGGAGATCGGTCTTGTCCACAAGAACGATTTATCCGGCCGACAAAATGGTGACTCTACTAAGGACTTGAATTTTGGTTTTTGCCTTTACTTTTACTTTGACTTGAGAAACTTTTTCTCTGTTTCTGGTTTTTGCTTGATGTGTGTGGGATTGGGTAGTTATTTTAGATTCTGAATTGTTTTTGTTTTTCATGCTTTTGAAAGAGGACCGCACGTTCTGTTTGTAACACAGTGCGGACATCCCCGCACTGTTGCTTTACTACACAGAGCGGTACCGCACCTGGTTATACCAGACGCCTGCGGACCCTATCAAGTTTTTGAAAAACCTAAAATATTTTCATCCAGTTAAGCTTAGGATTTGTTTACCTTTTTTAGCCTCTGCCCAGATCTGCATGTTTCTTGTCAGAAACTTCTTGCAGGTGAGTTCCATTAGCATTTTGGTTTTAGGTGATTTTCTAGAAGTTTTGCATGCCTAGTTTGATTTTCGTTTGGTATTTGTAGTAACTCAGAGTTTAGAAGCCTAAAAAACCTTAGATTACCCTGCTTTTGCTGGTCTTCTTAATGAGTCTGACCGATTTGTGAAATCTGCCTTTGGTGAGGAATAGTTCTCGTTTTCTCTTTGCAAAGCTTTGAAAGAACTTGTTTTGAAAGTTTTGAATTTCATTTTTAAAAAGAAAACATACGCTGGGTGCTTTTGATTAATTTGTTATTCTGAACGAATTAGTCCTTAGTTTGTTGAATAACTAAGTAAAACGTCCTCGAAAAGAAATTTTGTAAGCTTTTACTTCAATTAGGTTTTTAGAAGTTGTAGATCTCAAGATTAGATTTTTCATAGTTTTGAGTGTTTTCTAGAAATTTTAAAATCTCTTTTGCAAGAATTTGTTTTTTGTAGTTTGAGTGTTGAAAAGAAAGGGATATTTTTCGTGAGAATAATTAGTAGTCTCGTTTTTGAGTTTGTTGGAAAAGACAAAAAAAAAATTCTTTTCATTTATATGTTAAGGAAAGATTTGTTTTTCAAGCATTTGCATTCTCAACTCTTTCTTTAACTAGAAATTCATTGAAGAAAAAGAATGGTTTATCATTTTAGGTGAATTTTTAGTGTTTTGGAGTCAAGTCTTTACACCATAAAGTTTCATCTCCACACCTTTTGACTTAAGAAACAACCATAAAAATAATGCTTAAAGTAAAATTTATCTAGCAATCTTTTTATTTCTAGGGCTCTTTATCACCAACATAGCTTAGGCTAGTATCTTGGAGTAGGGAGTAATTAACTCTCCAAGATAGTTAAAACAAACAAGTAGCTATATCTTGCGATAGGAGATAAATTCCAATTGTTACATCTATGCTCTGGGAAGCTCCTCTTAAAGGAGTCAATCACGAGATCATATCCAAACCAGTGAGGTAATCAATCCTTCCTCATTGGGAATGATAGAAGATCTGCACGTATTAAAAATGGTAAACCTTGGATTGACCATTGTCGAGGAGCCTGGGGTCACTTGTTGGTAAACCTTGGATTATGTCAAGGAGCCTTCAAGGGTATTGAGCTTTGTTACTCTGCCCTTGCGTGTCTATCGGATCACAGACTATTCCCCCAGGTATATTTGTTTCTGTTGGTAACCATAGTGACCATAATCTATAGGATTCTTTCCTAAGGTGACAGTGGAGGGAAGATCCCACTGTACCTGGAGCAGACGTCGACTAGACTCACTTGGACTCTCTGGGGGTTTCTCTTCACTCGAGACGGCTTAGTGAAGAAACTTGTGCAAGTTTGTTTCATTAAGCAGGTTGTCGGGGTAACTATTCCAACCGCCATTTCTGTATTTAATTCTGCGACGTTGGATTTCCTCACCAACTAGTGTTTTCGGTATGGAAAGTTATTGTTTGTGTGTGGTTTGAACTCCTAGATTTTTTAGGCGTGTGATTCAAATTGTTTGGTTCTTTAGAGACTTTAGGTGGTTTTATTGAGATTTTTCTTTGTTTGCGTGTGAAGTAATTAAAATATTTAATCGTGGCTGAATTACCGAGACAATCCCGTAGACTTCGGGGGCAACCTCCCAAGTATTCACCAAGCCAGCTTGAAGGGCTACGAGCTCTTGTAACTCCTAGTGACAGTAGAGTTGGGTCACCGAAAGAAAGAGAATCTTCTTTAGTTGTTCATCATGATTATCAAGTTCAAGCAACAGAGTATATTTCTGACCCAATTTCATTTTCCAAAGTTACTGGTAGTTTTTCTTCTACTAGTGAATTCGCTGAAGAGCCTGAAATTTCTGAGCCTGAAATTGAACCTGCTGCTACTCCATCGTCAGGATTTTCTTCTCCAACTTCCAGTGGTCCTGGTTCACCCAGGGTTGGAAGGATCATTACCCAAAATCTTCCTTCTGGACTTATTGCTATTGAAGAACTTGTTAATCCGGAAGAAGGTATATCTATCCCTGAAAATCAACCAACTATAGAACTTAGGGAGCATGAATCGATCTTTTACAGTCCACCTAGGAGGGACGCTTGGTATCTTTCATTGACCAACTTTTTAGAAAATCTGGGTCTCAGTTTTTCGCCACCTCGAGTTCCTTTTCATCCAACACCTAGAGGTTATTATCCTCCTTTGAATATGTCGAGACAGTCATCCATGTTTTCCCAATCACCGGAAACATTTTCGTATGGCGGTCCTTCTGTTCCTTATGGGTATCAGTCACTCACTAGTACTTTTTTAGGAGCATCTCCTCAACCCATTGAACATGGGTTATCAACTGGTAATAACGGAACTAAACCGTTGAGTGTAGAAGACATTCTTATGATGTCAGGTACCATTCCAAATCCGCAACCTCAAGGTAGTTAGTTACCGCTTGGGGGGCAACCTCAAGGTACTCAATTATCACCTGGGGGGCAACCTCAAGGTACCTAGTTAGCGTCTGGGGGGCAACCTCAAGGACAATACATACCTTCGGGACAGTACATTCCTCAAGGTCAACCTCAGACTCAGTACGTACCTCAAGGTCAGCCCCAGTATCAATATGTACCTCAAGGTCAACCCCAGTTTCAGTACGTGCCTCAAGGTTATCAACCTCAAGGTCAGTACCCAACCCAAGGTTTCCAACCACCTTCAAGTCAATCATTTGTCCAAGGAACTAGAAATGTACCTTTGAATTATCAACCCTACCCTCAACCCGGTTATGGTCCTCAATATGCTCAACCTTCTATGGGTCCATACCCCGGAATGAACATGGTGTGGGATCCATCTCAATCTCAACAGATCTTGCAACCTAATGTGCAGTTGTCATCTCAATTTGGACAACCTTTAGTTTCTGGTTCAACCCAGCAACCTGTCTAGCCTACCATTCAAACCTCTACACCTGGTGTAGCTCATCAGTTTGGGCCAAGTTCGCCTCGAACTCCGCCTCAAACGACTGCTGAAACTACTGCAACATCTGTTCAATCTACCCCACCTACTTCTGGATTATCGGCAGCTCCGATTTGTACTGTTCCTGCATCAACTCCTCAAGCATCTTTACCTCAGTCTGGACCTACAATTCAGACTTCGGTTCAGATGCCTGTAGGACAACCTGGTCCGAGTACAGTTGTCACAAGTCAACCTCAATTTACTTATCAACCGTACCAGGGACAATACCAATTCGGTCCTGCTGTGCAGAACCCAGTCTATCAGTATCAACTGTACCCTAGATATACTTATCAGCAACCTCAACAACCCCAGTACGGTCCGGTTAATCCTGGTTTTCCGGGAGGATATAATATTCCAAATGCAATTACAATTCCAAGTTATCCTGGATATCCTCTTCCTGGGGCTGGTCTTATGACCCAGGGTTTTTGAGACCCTAATCGTCAGTTACCATTCATTGCAACTTTGGACTTGCCTGATTTGTCGCGCCTTACGAATGATCCGATTAATTATCTTCCGTTTTGGCCACCAATGCCGAATAAGTTGCCCAGTGACATCCCAAAGTTTGAAGGTAAATCAGGAGAGGATCCGTCAAACCATGTGATGACTTATCACCTCTGGTGTGCATCTAACTCCATTATAGATGATTCAATTCGTTTACGTCTTTTTCAATGCACTCTGATTGGTCTTGCGGCCAAGTGGTACATTGAGTTACCGTGAGCATCTTTTTATAACTTTAGTCAGCTAGCTACTTCATTCTTAACTCATTTTCAGTTGCCTGTCAGATATGACAATGGCACGAAAATAGTAACTTCATTAAAATAGTCAACGATCACTTATATTTCATATCACATCCATGAATGGAGACATCGACATCGTTTAGTGAAAGTTTTTTTTCCGGATCAAATCTTAGCAGAATGGTTTTTTAAATCATTATTACCTAAAATCACTGAGGATGTAGCTAAGGCAGGAGTTGTTACTGAAGAGCAAGTGATTGCTCAAGCTCAGTACCTTGACCTCATTTATACACAGTCAGGTACTTTACACGAGAAAATCCCCGACCTTCCGAAACAAAATCAAATAACTGCAGCTCCTTCAAGGTCTCATGCCGCTGATGGTATGATTGGTTCAGTTAACACCAAAAGTAAGAAGAAATCTTCAAAGAATTCTTCTCCTATCATAACTTTACCAGATTCCCCGATAGGAGACTCTTCCATGGAAATTCCTGCCGATATTCATGTCGTAGAATCATCTACGGCCAAATCAAAATCCGGCGGTAAAAAGAAGGGGAAGAAGAAAAATAAGCAAAATTCGAAAGAGAAATCAGATAAAACGGAATCTACTGACGAGAAACGTAAACCTCGTTATCCTTGTCTCATTTGTGACGAAGAGCATTTTACAAGACACTGCCCTCATCGCACTGAGGTTGCGAAAATTGTCAAAGGTTCTCAAACACCTGCTGTCTTGAAGGATCCTTTCCTAGTCAAGATAGTAAGATGATTGATTCTTCCTCAAATGCCTTAGAAGAACCCATAATGATGATGTCCCATGTTAGGATTGTGACACAATCACAAGATTATGGAAGTAAAAGTCCTGTTGGTGGTAAGGAAGCAGAATATTCTAATTCAAACCCATCAACTTCAACTCCTGGTTCTAATCCGCTACAGATCGAGAAACCTAACCTAGACTTAGTAATCAAACCACCTGCTAAAGGTATACTTCGAAAGTCAGCTTTCAATCCGCATGCGAGAGCTACTCAGAACTATAACATTGTTGAAGACTTAGCTATTTCCCCTTCAGCAATGTCGGCTTTAGAGGTGTTGCAATCATGTCCAACACAACGTAAATTGCTATTGTCGGCTATAGGAGTTGTTGATATTCAGGACTCGAACCTTATAATCTTCGATTTAGAAAATAGTACACCTCACTTACCTCATCAAATGGCTTTCCAGATTCCAGTGTTAGTAAAAAACAGACCTTGCTTTAGGACTGTAATTGATGAGGGAGCTTCAACGTGTATTATGTCAATCCAGTGTTGGAGATCACTTGGTTCTCCTACACTCAATCAATCCCCGACGATTTTAAAGGCTTTTGATGGCCGTGGGTTCCATCCTTTTGGAATTCTACAGGATTTACCTATAGGGGTTGAAGGCAAAACTGTTAATCTAGATGTGGAAGTGGTTGATGCCCCTCTAGATTACAACCTTCTCTTTGGTCGTAGTTGGTCTTACGCTATGACTGTTGTTGTTTCATAGGTCTTTCGGCTTATAAAGTTTCCTCATAATGGAAAGATCGTAACTATAGACCATCTAACTTACTTTTCATCCGACCCAGCCTCTTCTGAAAGTATCCAGCATGTCGGTAAAACAACTATCCCCTATAAGGATGTTGGAGTAGGATTAGTTAAAGATTCTGGTTTACTAGGAACTTTTTCCTTTCCTCCTCCTAACGTATCACCTTCTACTGCAACCATTCATATGATTTCATCAAACACTATCGTTTATGATAATCATTGGATCATATCTTCCGAATCTGAGATGGATTCATTTGGTGATGCTATGCCTTTGAGTCCCTATGAAATTGCATATCAGGCTGTACAGTCGTTTTCCGACCCTTCTTCAACTGAAATTGATCTAATGAATGTGGTCCATGGAGAATCACTTTCAACATCAAACTCAGATTCAACAACTTTTTCCGAACTTGTTCACACTGATGAGTGGATTCGTGAAATTTTGTCTGTTGATGATTTACCATGGGAAGATCTTCATCATAGATCTTCATTCTTACCTGAGCTTGATCACTTTGAAAATGATTTTTCATCTATTTTTACTACTGATTATGTCAAGAACCCATAATGATGATGTCCCATGTTAGGATTGCGACACAATCACAATATTATGGAAGTAAAAGTCTTGTTGGTGGTAAGGAAGCAGAATCTTCTAATTCAAACCCATCAACTTCAACTCCTGGTTTTGATCCGCTACAGATCGAGAAACATAACCAGACTTAGTAATCAAACCCCCTGCTAAAGGTATACTTCGAAAGTCAGCTTTCAATCCGCATGCGAGAGCTGCTCAGAACTATAACATTGTTGAAGACTTAGCTATTTCCCCTTCAGCAATGTCGGCTTTGGAGGTGCTGCAATCATGTCCAGCACAGCGTAAATTATTATTGTCATCTATAGGAGCTGTTGATATTCAGGACTCGAACCTTATAATCTTCGATTTAAAAAATAGTACACCTCACTTACCTCATCAAATGGCTTTCCAGATTCCAGTGTTAGTCAAAAACAGACCTTGCTTTAGGACTGTAATTGATAAGGGAGCTTCAACGTGTATTATGTCGATCCAGTGTTGGAGATCACTTGGTTCTCCTACACTCAATCAATCCTCGATGATTCTAAAGGCTTTTGATGGCAATGGGTTCCATCGTTTTGGCATTCTACAGGATTTACCTATAAGGGTTGAAGGCAAAACTGTTAATCTAGATGTGGAAGTGGTTGATGCCCCTCTAGATTACAACCTTCTCTTGGGTCATAGTTGGTCTTGTGCTATGACTGTTGTTGTTTCATTGGTCTTTCGGCTTATAAAGTTTCCTCATAATGGAAAGATCGTAACTATAGACCAGCTACTTACTTTTCATTTGACCCAGCCTCTTCTGAAAGTATCCAACATGTCGGTAAAACAGCGATCCCCTACAAGGATGTTGGAGTAGGATTAGTTAAAGATTCTAGTTTACTATGAACTTTTTCCTTTCCTCCTCCTAATGTATCACCTTCTACTGCAACCATTCATATGATTTCATCAGACACTATCGTTTATGATGATCCTTGGATCGTACCTTCCAAATCTGAGATGGATTCATTTGTTGATGCTATGCCTTTGAGTCCCTATGAAATTGCGTATTAGGTTGTACAGTCGTTTTCCGACCCTTCTTCAACCGAAATTGATCTAATGAATGTGGTCCATGGAGAATCACTTTCAACATCAAACTCAGATTCAACAACTTTTTCGAACTTATTCACACTGATGAGCAGATTCGTGAAATTTTGTCTGTTGATGATTTACCATGGGAAGATCTTCATCATAGATCTTCATTCTTACCTGAGCTTGATCACTTTGAAAATGATTTTTCATCTATTTTTACTACTGATTATGTCAAGGAACCACAGAATCCATTGCAAAATCCTGATTCTGAGTTAAATTTGGGAAATATTTATCGAACAGTTCCTATTGACATTTCAATTAAACCTGGAATTGTTGAAAACATTCATATAGGTGCCTCCTGTATGGAAAATGAATTTCAAACATATAAGGCCCTATTTCAAGAATTCTGCGACATGTTTGCCTGGTCATATGAAGAAATGCCAGGAATCGATCCAGCAATTGTTGTTCATGAAATCAAAACTTACCCGGATGCTAAACCCGTCCGGCAACGTTTGCATCAGATCCACCCGCGAAAAGCTGCTGCTATTAAAGCAGAAGTTGAGAAATTACTAAAAGCAGGTTTCATTTATCCAATTCCCTTAATGGATTGGGTATCGAATATTTTTCCTGTTAATAAAAAGCAAGGAACGATAAGAATATGTATCGATTATAGGGATATTAATCGAGCCTGTCCTAAAGACAATTACCCAACTCCCTATATTGATCAAATCATTGATGATTGTGTCGACAGTGAAATTTTCTCCTTTATGGATGGTTTTTCTGGTTACAATCAAATTAACATTCTCCCTGCTGATCAACCAAAAACGGCTTTCATTTGTCCATGGGGGATGTTTGCTTATTGCAAATTACCTTTTGGGCTGAAGAACGCCGGAGCAACTTTTCAAAGAGCTATGTCTTATGCGTTTCATGACATCAAGCACATTGTGCAACCTTATCTCGATGATTTACCTGCTCATTCATTACACAGAGCCGATCATCTCACTCATTTACGAGCAATCTTTATGAGATGTAGGCATTATCGAATTAGGTTGAATCCACACAAATGTGTTTTCTGTATAGAAACGGGTCGTTTACTGGGATTTGTTGTTTCGAAAGCCGGCATTCGTGTTGATCCCTCGAAGGTTGAAGCTATTGTCAAATTGCCTCCTCCTTCAACTCTTCGCCAACTCCAAAGTTTGCAAGGGAAAGAAAACTTTTTACGTCGATTCATTCCTAACTACGTCGAGATAACAAAGGGTTTTACCAGGTTGTTAAAACAGAATACTCCATTCTTTTAGGATGAGATAGCTGACAAATCTTTTGATGCACTTAAACACGCGTTGACCCATGCACCGTTATTGCATCCTCCCAACTACAACCAGGATTACTTCTTGTATCTCGCCGCCTCTCATTCCACCATCGGGATGGTGTTAGTTCAGGAAGATGAATTCGGTAGTGAACATGTGATTTACTACCTTAGTTGAACTTTGAATCTGACTAAGCTAAAATATTCACATGTGGAGAAATTGGCCTTGGCAGCTGTTCAAGCTGTCCAAAGATTTCTTCATTACATCTTACTACGCAAAACTACTGTAATTTCTGACTGTAACCCTATGATCTATATTTTGACCAAAAAATTGCTAGGGGGCAAGTATTCCAAATGGATTGTTATCCTGCAGGAATTTGACTTGGAATTTGAAAAATCTAAGTCAAAGAAATCTTTAGTTTTTGCGGAGTTGATATGTGACTTCTCGTGTGCTGATACTGAAACTGTGGCGGAAGAGCCCATTGTGGATGAATCCTTGTTTCTTATCAGCACTCTTGATCCATGGTATGGAGATATCATTGTTTATCTCCAAACCCAATATTAGATTAGTTTTCTTTCTAGTTGGTGTGTTTTAGATTAGAAAAGTGTGCTTAGTTTAGAGAGTGTTTTTGTCATTATTCCTGCTTATCTTGATTTTACTCTTGATATTGCAGATGTCGACGTCTCTTCAAACATACATTGGTTTTGTTGATGGTGCTTGTCGTAATACACGGAACATTTCTTCTGCAGCTTGGGTTATCTATTCACCCTCTGATGAGTTGGTATCTATGCATGGGGTAAGCCTCGGTCAAACAACGAACAACATTGCAGAGTATAGTGCAGTGATTGAGTTATTATCTGAATCTATTTCATTTGGGATTCGGAGTTTGATTGTGAGGTTAGATTCTGAACTCGTTGTATTGCAGCTTAATAGAGTTTATGCCATTAGAAATCCAGTGTTATTAAGATTATTTTTGAGAGTTCGTCTCTTGGAACGTGAATTTGACTATATTGAATATCAGCATATTCCAAGATATTTAAATACATTAGCAGATGCAATTTCTTCTCGAATGTTAAGTAGACATTTGCAATAATCAAACAGTAAATTTAAAAACATTCCATAACATGTTTTACAAGATAGCCAGTAATAGTGATATAGCATAGCATAGAAGTGTGTCAAATATACATCGTCTTCGATCATAGGTTGAAAAACACCTTATGATCAGCAAAAATGATAGTACAAAAAGCAAAAATGTCATATGAGTCTACAAAAGGTGATCATCCTATCACTGGTGATGATCACGATAAGAAACCACTGCTCGGGCCACCCTACAAAGGAACCTCCTGAAAGGTCCTGGGACCCCAATCACATAGCGCTGTAACCTAAGAGGGATGTCATCTATGCTAGTCTCTGGAATATCTGCTGTCAAACGCTCTAGATGGTTTTCCAATTTGGCCAGGGTCTCTATAGATTCGTCCCGTGGGGCTAGTACTGCTGCAGCTGGGTGTCTCCTCTCATAGGGCCGGAGAGTGGCTGGTCGCCGTGGACCTACATCTGCATTTGAAATTTTTTACTATCAGTTTTGGACGATTTAAAAACAAAAAAAAATAAAACTTAGAAAATGTTGAGAATGATTTTACCTGAGTCATCCCACTGCTCTCCTGGTGGAAGAGCCATGTCTGGGTCACCACGATAATCCATCCCAGCATAAGGAAAATCTTGAATCGCGAAAACTTGGTTCTCCAACCAATGAAAATACTCAGGAGGAAATCAAACAACCTCTGAACCCTCCTCAGGATGACGGGCCATAACTGCAACCCAACGCATCAGCTTGGGCTGTCGGGGAAGTCTAGCTCCAACGGAAAGATGTTGTGGGACCAACATCAAGACCCTCTCTAGACCAAAGCTCACAACTAAGAAACCATATCCAAAGTTTTTTAGTTGTCCGTTCTTTGCTCTAATCAGTTGGCCTTTTACATTAGCCAACACAGCGTCGCACCAGTTGAAGATGGTGCCTCGATAATAGTCTACTGCCATTCGCATCTGGGATCTGGTGGCTACATGCAGTGTTGTGCTTCCGTAGAGTCTGGTGATAGTAAATGCAATCACTTTGAGTTCAAGATAGGAGATGGTTTTGATATCAATCCCTTTGTCCTTGGTTTGGTCATTACAAAACTCTAGCCGGAGACTATCGACAGACTGGCCACCTGGCCTAGTCCTGAATAGAGTCAATTATTCACCTCTCTTGGGCAAACCAGTCAAGAAGTAAATATCCTCTGGCTCCATTTCGAGCTGGTGGCCACCAATAATGAAACATTGGTCCTATATATTCCATCTGTCCACCAGCCACTGCAAAAAGTCCACTTGGGCCCTCGTGCCAAGTATGGCCCAGAATTTAAATAACCTGCATGCCTTCAATGCATCTATTGAAGGTTGATGATTAATTGCGGTAAGGTCCACATATTCGTGCTTCCGTTCCTGCCAAGCATTGTGTATATCCTACATTGAAAGAAAAAGCGGATTAGAACATTTTAATTTAAAGTTTTTGGGCGGAAATTGAAAAAATTGAAGTTGTAAAACCTATGTTGCGGGGTCCGCACTCTCCAGTTAGGGACAGTGTATAGGTCCGCACTCTGCCCAAGCAGCAGGTGCGGGCCCCTGGCTCTTTCCTCTGTAGGAAAAATTCGGGGTCCGCAGGTTTCACATGCTGCGCCTGCGGACCCCCACGAGCGGTCTTTTAAACTAAATTTTTCCTAAAAATCAAAATAGAAACCTAAAAACAAAATTCAAACAGTTGAAAAGCAAGATTAAAGTGATGTGGATTACCTGGAGGTGACGGTTTTCGATTCCAACGAACGGATTTTCCGCAATATTCACAGGAATTTTCTTACCCAAAAGCTCTTTTTTCTCACTCTGAAGTCAAACGGTAAAAATGAATTTACAAAAGCCATTTTTATAAAGCTTTTTTGAATAAATGAATTTTTAATTTGATTCTTTTTCACTTTAAAAAGGCAACTTTTTGATGCATTTTTATTTATTTTTAAACAGGATGAGTAATGTTTGAGTTTTTGTGCAGAATATCGGATTTTTCAGGAAAAATTGATCATTTTCAACAAAAAACATTTGAGTCTTCTTTAAGCTCTTTTCTGACTCGTAAAATATGAAAAGATTGCCAAGTTTTTCTTTTTAAGCTCATTAAAACGGAATTGAAAAGACAGTCCACTTACAGCTCTTTTCTGACCGTATAAACATGAAAAGATTATCGGATTTTTGTCGTTTCAAATTCGATATTGGTTATAAAACGACGTGTCCTTGATCACTTTTTTACTTTTTCGGATCGGGACTACTAATTATAAAAAGTACTCCTTGATCGTAATGATCAAGCGGTTCTCTCAAGTATTATTTTATACTTTTTTGGGCTTGGGAGACACAAATTTACGAAAAAGGACAACTATGGAGTTTTCTTAAGTTTTTCTTCTGACTCCCTAAAATTGAAAAACGCCGAGTTTCTCCTATACTGGACTCGTTAAAATTTAACAGTAAAGGACTTGTTCAATTACAAACAGGAACGGACCACTCCTTCTTAGGGTTCGAATTTTAAATTAAGTTGGACTCATCCGAAGGATGAGCTTATAATCAAGCAAATGTTATCATCCTCAAGCTTGTCAAAAATAAAGAGGTACTTGCCAGAAATGGTGGGGGAAAAGAGAGAAAAATGAACCTGTTTGTTATACTTTGTGTCTCAGAAAAGCATTCAACCACTCTTGAACATGACACTTTTTGTTCACCTGGGTTGGGAAATCCTTTGCCTAACAGTTAATCAAACCATATTGAAAGTCTTCAGCTGGATTCTGGGTATTAGCTTTGGGTCAATTGTCACCAAAGCATCTGAAGTGTCGTTATGTGTTCAAGAGGTCAGTGCAAATAAACCATTCATCTGCAAAATATCTGTCATCCATCTTGACCATCCCTGAGTCAGTCCTTGCAAACATATTTCTTCAAACTTGATCTATGATTTCGTGTTGTGGGCTTGCCTACGACGGATCATTTTCTATCGACTTCAGCTCATTATCTAGAAATCATTAGTACCTTGGAATCTGCATGCCTCAATGGCAGGTTTCTCGCCTTCGACAACAAGTTGCATCATTGACCTTCGATCAAAGGATTCCGTGACATGTTCGACATCAACTTATCTATTCACATTTCATGGATTGTACTGAGTACTTTGAGAGCCACTGACATTACTGGTGGTTTCTCTCATACTTGTTAACAGTTTACATCATTTACTGGTAATCAAGTGGTTTCTACCATGTTCGACTTTGACACATTCATTCACATGGATAGAATCGTACTATTTCGGGAAGTAGAAATCAAGACCCTGGATCTAGTTTCCACCATCCAGGCTGCGAGGAATTTTGTTATTCATTATACAGCGGACTATTCATGAACAGATGGTTGCGCCCATACTGTGTCTACATATGTCTATACTTGTGATGTATTACAAGATCATTCCTATATCAGAGTAGTTTAGTTAGTTTTCTAGTCAGTTTTGATCTGAGTATGGGAATGCCTACCTCAGCGATGATATGATCACATATATATATTTTGTATTGAATGTTTTTACAGGTTCCAACCAGGCTCTCCACAAGATGATCCTCGAAATGATAAAGTACTTCACTCTTCTTAGATGATAAATGAAATCCTCATCTATTACAGACTTCGCACTTTAGGGGGCAATCTGTTGCACAAAATATTGTCACCATGACATTCTGCAGTCAGTGTGAGTCTATCACCACTCATACTTTCCTCCTATGCAAGTCTTAAACCTCAGCTCTTCATTTCAAGCCTTGAAAAATGAGAGAAAGTCCTTAAAAATCTCTAAAACTCTGGTTCCGCACTTTCTCTTAGCATTACCTGCGGTCCCGCACCCCTTGGTCATGTCCCCTGCGGACCTGCCTACTCTGTTTCTATGTAAAGGGTGCAGACCCCTGTAAAAGTAAAAAAGGCGCAAGTACATTCTTAAAAACTCACTTTGGGTTATTTCTGGAAGCTTCTAGAGGGAATCTTGAGGTGGCAAGTTCGCTCCTTTGATGTTCATGCACCCCATAACTAAAGGAGCTAACCCCTTGATGTGAGGAGCTTATCCCTTTGAAAGAGGACTCTATCCCTTCATAGGTGGACCTGGTAACTTCCTTCCTCTGCACTATAAAGTGAGGCATTGGGCTGGTTACTAAGGAGGTTGAAAGCTGAATATTTTTTAGTGTAAATGTTGTTGGAATTTAGACTTCCTAATTGAGCTTGAGAGGAGAGATTACATACCTTTTGATCTCATTGGGAAGAGTGTGAAGCTTGTCAAAGTAGAGGAGATTCTTGCTTGGACCATGGGAGGAGCTTGTACAACATCAAGGCACCAAGGTTGTAAAGTTCTTCTTTGTTTAAAGTTAATACAATCAAGTTTATTTTTCTTAATAAGCTGTCTCTTATGGTTTATTTCATGGATTCCTTGATCACCATGATGAATATGATTTATTATATTGGCTATGCAGGTGTTATTTGATGTGTGCTTGTTTGTGTTTGCAGGTTATTTAAAGAAAACTTGTCCGGACGGTCAAAGCGTGGCTGCCACAAACTAGCGTTGGACTTGAGGTAGGGTCTAAAACACCTCTTGGTTTTTATTTATAAATCGAAATATTTAGAGAAAGGTAGATTTGTTTGTTCTGCTTGTCGCTAGATATCAGTTGATACTAGGGAGATCGGTCTTAGAAATAAACAAACTAAAGTCACTTGTGTTTTCCTTTACGAGAGATAGATGAGAAAGAAGCAGAGAGTACCAACCTCAGTCTTTCGCTTGTCTCCTTGCTTGTTTCTTTTCCCCTTTGACAAAATCTCGCCACTCCTTCCTTACTTGTCCTGCTTCAAAGAGCACCTGTAGAGTCACAGTAGCATAATACCATCAAAGCGTAGAGATCTATCATTGTAAACAATATAGGATCAGATATATATTGACCATACAAATGCATATATCAACACAATATTCAGAGATACACAAGAATATGGAGGAAAACTCAAATAGCTTTATTGATAGAAGTAGTAGAAGAGAGGATTACAACCACTTGGTCTGACCCAGTGCCATCCTCCCAGCTTGAAAGCCCTCTTCACCTCATACAAGGCAAGATCACCCAACAATGTCTTCAAAGAGAAACCAATAGCACTTCCTTGCAAATTACAAAATTTTAGCCTCTTTGGATCTTTGGGATGAGGGATCCATATATAGATGTTTGTAGGGGGGTGAGTCAGCTTCTGGGATTTTGATTAGTGTCATCTCTCTGATAGTTCTTGGTTCCACTTGAAGATTTCATGATCTCTTACTCATCTTTGGGCAAATTCAGAGAGGCAAGTGTCAAATTAGCAACTTCTAGAAGATTCTCAGGGTCTCCACCTAGCAAACTGCTTGTGCCATTTGTCTGCTCTCGCTCATCGCACCCTACAGAAGGGCTTTCCAGTATGCATCGCACTTTTTGCATGTGGCAGGTGAGATGCATCGCACCCTTAGCACTGGGCAGTCTGTATGGTCCTGCTTTGACCAGTTCTGAGTAGTTTTTCATGGAGAACTTCTGGGAGATGATGTAATCAGCTGACCTTGCTCCTTTAGGGTATGAAACAACACTTTTAGGGACTTAGAAGCCCTTGGTTTATGGACATATGTGATTGGGGTTGCAGTGCCCAAATATGTCTATAACAGGAGGCCAGGGGAAGAAGGATGCATGGGGGGGGGGAGAAAGGGGAAGGAGCAAGAGGAGAGGGAGGAGGAGAGGCCAAGGATCCGAGAGGGAGAGGGGGAGCATCCTCTCTAGCGGGGATGGGATCAAGGGGGGCTCTAGAGAGACAAAGGGATTGGAGTCAGAAGGAAAGGAGAGAGAGGAGGAGGTGGGAGGAGCAGAGGAGGAGCAAAAGAAGAATGGGTTGAAGATTTTGAGGGCTTAGTTCCAATTTTTTTTTCTTCATTTAACAAGCTCTCATTGATGGTCTTGAGATTTAGTTGTTTTTTCTATTTCTTTCTTCGAACATCTATTTGCAAAATGAATGTATTCATGACATGTAGAAATTCTCACTGTAGATTAACTTGATAATGCAATATAACTAAAGCAAAATACTTTAATCTACTTCTACAATCAAACTTGCGGAAGCTTAATAGATTTGAGCAAGATCAAGCAAAACACATATAACCAGAAGCATAATAAATGCACATGAAACACAAAAGAATATTCAGGGGAAAGCCTCAGATAAAAACCCACTATCCGTATTATCATACAAGTGGAAATATCTCAGGATTACACACAGCTTTAGCTTTCACAGCTAGCCAGCTCTCAGTGCAATCCTCACAAATTCTCACACACAAAATAGACTTCTCATTAAGTCCTCCACACTGCCCTCCAAGCTCCTATTTCCTAGCGCAGTTTTTCCTGGGTGATCCTACTGTTACCATGTGTAACACTAATCACTCACACTGATCTTACACCCTGTAAAACTGTGCAAATCTCAAGGAATGAATTCCTTCTGCATGCAAGATTTTTCCTTATAGGAAAATTCTTGCAACTGATAGTACACTGTCCCTATCTTTAATCTCAACTGGGTCTTTCTATGAATAGACATGCATGAGTTATTTATGAGAGAATCTTCAGTTATCTGGAGTACACTAGTTTGATGCATGCATGCATTAACTGACTGAACTCACAATTAGTTCCTCAAACTGTTTGGAACTAATTTAACTGGACATAACTTAGTTAATTAAGCTAACTGATTACAACTCAAATACAACTCATCCTTATGTCCTTAATTAAGGGATAATCTCTTTAATTTAAGGGATAACTATTGCATGACTTCACAAAGACTTCTAGCTTGAATTTCTCCAACTAATTAACTTAAGATGAATTAATTAACTATTTTTCAAGCAACTGGTGAGACTAAATTCAAATTTTAATTCAACGACAAGTTAAAATTGGAATATTCTTGTTGCCACATTTCAACATGACATAGCTTACATTTGAATGGAAGCTCCTCATAATCCAACTATTGTATGTGTTCCATGTTATCTACCTTGTTCTTCACTGCTTCTGGTAGGCCCTTTCCCAAGTCAACTTCCACACAGATTCGAGCACAGGCATGCATATTTTCTTTTGGTTCACTTATGTCTATATATTTTTCCAAATGCGTTGCCTATTGATTTGACAGATTCATCCCCCCAGCAAAGAAGAGGAAGGTGGGGGAGGCAGACCCAAACTGAAACAACATTAGGAACATCAAGCTCAGGATCGAAGTCTGGAGTCCATATGTTCAAGTATAAGCCTCTAGTGTCCATGAAGTAAGGATTGTTTCTGAAGATGAGATCTATGTCTTCTCTAGATTCAAAATAGAAGGTGAAATAACCTCTTCCACATAAGCAGATAGATATTTTACCTTGAGTTGAGGGAGACCAGTTTCGCTCAACCCATTTTTGCATAGTTTTTGGAGAGGGCCATAGGCTAGTGAACTGCCCAACCAGACCCTTCTCAGACAAGGAGAGAGCAGCTCTTCGAGACAATGCAAGAGGTAGAACTATTCCTGGGATGTCCTTAAGCTTTTTTACAAACTTAGAGACAACAAGATGGTCTCGAGGGGGGCCTAGGGAAGAAATGAGGCTGGAAAATGTCAGAGCAACAACATCATAGGGGGGCGCAACAGTAGAGCGATCCCCTCCAGATCAGACTTCAAAGGGGCCATGGGGAGAACGAGTAGACTAAAGTAGGGGAAGCGATCTCAGGGGGAGAGCGTTGCGCGGGAGAGAAATTGTTAAATTCCACTTACCATAAGTTGTTACTGCCCACCATTATTTATGTTTTCTAAAAAAATGTGTTAATAATTATTTTTTTTTGTCAAGTTGTTGTGATCTTCCAGGCTTAACCTGTGGCTTGAGAAACTACGACCCAGGGACATTTAATCCGTCAAAGTCACCCGGGGATCACACCTAGCCTAGGCCACACCAACCCTGAGCTAACTAGATTTTTAGCATGTCTCCTCCCTTAGCACAGGTGCAACAACCTCCGTTAAGTTTGATCCTGGGTCACCTTGTTGACGAGGCTCATCCTCAACCGATTATGCTAGTGGGATTTGACAAGTAAATGTGCAGAATTAATTATATAATTTTAATTAATATCAATGAGAAATCAATGAAAAAAATATTAATAATAAATTAAAATGGTTATTAATTTAAACAACAAATAACTATCTATTTTTGCTATCCCTATGGTTATTTGTGGCATCAACTAAAGCTATGTTCCCCGTTTGAATGGTCCAGACATGCTACTTTTAGCCTCAAGGGATAGCTCAATTGGTCGAGTTCCTGTTGCTAAGTACCTTGTCAATTGGGAGGTCACTAGGTCAAATCTCCTGATGCAATTGGAGTTAGGCCCCAACAGATAAGCCAACGGGTAGATCCCTTCAAGTGGATCTGCCTTAGGCCCCAACAGATAAGCCAACGGGTAGATCCCTTCAAGTGGATCTGCCTGAATTATTACCCATGAATGTAGCAGCCACTCATTGATCGTGAAAACAACAACAAATAACTATATAAATAAAGCAATTTTAATATTTATATTTTTCATTGTTGAAAGAATTTGTCTATATGTAATTTTAGTTCTTTATTATTTTTACTTTAATTTTGATTTTTCATTATTTAAAATCTATTTTTCATGAAATTCATTTAAACATTCAAAAACGCATTTTAAATAATGGAAAATCATAATTTTATTTAAAAATTATATCATAAATTTAACTAAAAAATCAAAACTTAAAACCATTAGACTAAAAGCTATTCTTATTAAAAAGGTTAAACAATCTAACTACAAACTCATTTAGACTTGCACTGTATCTTATAAAAACAATAATGATTTAATATATGTTATTAATGCGTAAATAAATTCAAATCTTGTGAATTACATAATTTTAAACTTATAATTCTAATACAGTTTAGAACAATTGCTGAATTTTTCTGGGGATAAAATTTGTTTGAAAACCGATCAGAAAAGGTCCAAAAAGAGTAGACTGTTCTAATATAGATATTATGGATTTAGCCATAATATCTAACCAAAAATAGAACGTTTCAATTAACAGTTAGACAAAAGTAAAGCTTTCTGATTAGAATCGAATCGAATGCCAATATTTCCACTAATGAGCAGAGTGACCAGTTGATGGAACGTTGAGAGGATAATGACATATCAAAAATTGAAGCACATAGAATTTGTTTGTAGGGTAGGTTTTTTGTTTGAATTTTTTAATTTTTTCCTTAAAAAATTTAAATGTTGGAGTGTTTGAATCGTTTTTTTTTATGGTGGAAATAGATTCAACACCATCAAAAAACTCTTGGAACACTCAAAATTTTGAAGTTTGACATTTGTAATCTCGAAATCTTGTCAGATTTTATCATAATCTTACCAAAATTTTCATTATTTTCAATACTAATTTGTGAGTTTTTAAACTAAGCTTAAATTATATTACATTATCTAAATATTATTTATTGTTATTTTTTTTATATAAAATCAAAGTAAAAAATTCAATAAAATTTTGATATTTGTGATTTAAAATTATTTTTTTATTACATAAATTCACACCCATAAACTCCTTAAAAACACTCCAATTATGGAATATTCTTTTTTTTTTCAGAGGAAAAAATCAGAATTGGATTATATTAATGATATAAAAAGCAGCATTACAGATGTCTCGGAGGAGACATTTTCCAGATAGAGCGGATATTGGTTAACATGATGAATCCTCCTGATCATAACCCTGTTGAGGCGGCAGGGTCATCATAGATCTATTCAGAGATATAACGCCAGATATAAAACCATATATATAATCAGATGTACAGAATAGAAAATATCTGATATGGGCCGTGGAGGCCGCAAAATACAGGAAGAGAGGATGCCTTCGGGAGAAAACTGCCAGAAGAAAACGAACTAATCCGATGTGGGCATGGAGTCCGAAATAGACATCAAAATGGAGTGCAGGGGCTGGCAAGAATTCTGGAAGACACGGGAATAGAAAATATCTGATATGGGCCGTGGAGGCCGCAAAATACAGGAAGAGAGGATGCCTTCGGGAGAAAACTGGCAGAAGAAAACGAACTAATCCGATGTGGGCATGGAGTCCGAAATAGACATCAAAATGGAGTGCAGGGGCTGGCAAGAATTCTGGAAGACACGATTGTTTCTCCATTTCCAGATGAACCAGCAAGTGAGGATAAAAAGAGCACGCCAGGAAAGACGCTGTGATATTCACCACTTAAATTTGTGTTTAAAAAAAATCCCTGACCAAATTAAATCGAAATTCCTCCGCGCCTTATAACAGCCCCAGTATCTTAGTCATCCCTGTCACGGAAGAGAGTATAAAATATGCTTCTGCACAAGTTCTATTCAACACTTGGCCCACACTGTCTACAATTATAGCTTTTCTCACTATCAGCGCAAAAAGTGTAACATGGCTTTTATGGCCAGGGCGGTCTCAAGAAAGGTGATGGACCCACTAAAATAAATAATTGTTGTTTGATTGATGGCAGGTAATGGTTTGTTTTTGTTTTTGTTTTTTTCTTTTCATTCAAATTAATTTTATTTAAAAAAATTTATAATGTATAAGAATTTTTTTTAGAAGAAATCATATAAAAGATTTTGGTACCTATTTCGAACTAACAATGCTTTACTGGATGGTTCGAAACAAACAAAATCTTTTATGTGATTTGTTGCTAAATTTTTTTATACATTATGATATGAATCGCAGAAAGTTGAATTAGAATTTATAAGTTAATCTTATTTAAAATTTTATTAGAATTTATAAGTTAATTTTATTTGAAATTTAATAAAATTATATTACAATTTATAAATTTAAGTGAAGGAATTTTTATAATATAAATTAATCTATTTATATATTTAAAAATTTATTTTAAATAACAAAAAATTACAATTAACTCAAAATTTATATCTAATTACAAAGTAAAAACATAAATTAGTTAGATTACACTATTTTAATATGTTAATTATAAAAGTTAATTATTAATTTTATTTTAAAATTTTCAAAATAGTTAATTATATTATTTATGGTTATATAGTTAATTATTAATTTTATTTTTAAATTTTTAAAGTAGTTAATTATATTATTTATGGTTGTATAGTGAAATAAATATTAAGTTATCAAAGAGATTTAGAACAATCAGTGAAGGAGCGTGCTGTTAAGGCGCTCCATAAGCAAAGGTCACCGGTTCTAGTGTCGCCAATACCAAAAAATCCAGCATGGTTTCCATTGTGCGGCTCAGGTTGGGTGCGATCTCAGGTGACCTTGACGGCTTAGATGTGCCTGAGTCGTGGCCTCTCAGCGACAAGGTAAGTGTGATTTTCAAGATTCACCCACTTATCTACCAAAAAAAGAAATAAATATTAAGTTAACTTTTATTTGGTTTTTTTGTTAGTGGATTGCATGTAATAAGAAAAGATTTGGAATATTCCATATAATGACCTTTCAGCCCATGATTTACTTTTGTGTTAATGAATTGCATGTAATAAGAAAAGATTTGGAATATTCCATATAATGACTTTGGAAATAATGAGCGAAGATTACTTGGTTAGCTTGGTCGAATTTGGTCAAGGATTTTGATAAATTTGTTTATGTCGTAATTTTTTATTTTCTCTATTATTTTTATTACTAACAACTATAGTTGTGAACCAATATAAAAATTAAATGGATACGTTAATGCATATGGATCTATATTTAGAAAATTAAGATATGGCTGCTAAAGGCCTTGTTTGGGATAAGGGATCATGGTATGGAGGAGATTGTAGTTTCAGTTACACTAAGAAGATAATAAGTGTTTGTAAAAGAAAAATGGGTATAGTAAGAGTTCTAAAGGTAATAGTAACAATAAAATAAACAAATTATTATTATTATTTTATAATAGAGTTGATTTTTTTTAAATCAGATATAAGTGGATATATAATTTAAGATGTATAAGGTTCAAAGATAAATTTGCCATTTTGATAAGAATATAAATAGATCTATTGATCTTTATTTTTCTTGATATGGATTTTCCAAAATTAAGTTATTATAAGAAGGTTGTCAACCCCACCTTAGAAGATCAAAAGTATCTCTCTGTTTTAGCTAGCTCAAAGAAGAAAATTAATATAGTGAAGATTAGAACGAACTCTCATGAGCTCCATGGTGAAATAGGTCATTGTGCATTTCCTAAAACACCATGGATGGAAAGAATCTTCCATCTCTATGATAATAGGAACATTGAGGATGAAAACCACTTCCTCTTAGAGTGCCCTGCGTACAACCACATTAGATCTCAGTTTCATAATCTTTGTGGCAATACTAACCTTCCTAGCCTTTTACGATGTCAAAATTATAGTGAGCTTGGAAGCTTCTCTCCAAGCTTTTTGAGCATAGAAATAAAATCTTAAATCAAACTAAATAATTTGTTTCTTTAGGTCCGATAGACCAAAGTTTGGTCTCAGTGGACATTAACCATCATCATCATCATTTTTTATAGTTTTTCGTAATTTATAAATAACAAAAATATAGATAAATGTCTTTCTAATTAATCACATCATTAGGATTTGGTCGATTTCGAACTAACTAATGTGGTTCATCCTAAGGACAAGGTGAAAAAATCATACAATCTTCATGTATAAATAGCAAGGATGCATCATGGCGCTGATGAAAACTAGTAAATATTTTTCTTTTTAATTTTTTTTTAAAAGGAGATTTAATTTAGTTACAAATTATTAAATAATCTAAATTGGTTGTAAAATAAATTCAGATTATTTGGATTATTTAATAATTTGTAACTAAATTAAATCTCTTTTTTTCAAAATTTATAGAAAAAATAATAATTTTTTATTTATTTATCCTAGCTATTTATACATGAAGATTGTATGATTTTTTCACCTTGTCCCGAGGATAAACCACATTAATTAGCTCGAAACGTGGACCAAATCCCAATAATGTAATTAATCCGAAAGACATTTCTCTACAATATGAATCACAAAAGTCTCAAATCTAACAAAAATATAGTCTTTTTAAATAATAATAATATATTAAAATTATTTGAAATTTAAAAAATTATTTTCATAAATTATTTTTATACTATTAAACAATTACCATTAAGATTAACTATCATTAAATTAAAAATATATTAAAATTTACAATCTATTTAACTGTTTTAATATCATAACATAAATAAATTAAATATCATTACATTAAAAATATACTAAAATTTAAAATCTATTTAACATGTTTTAATATCATAAAATAAATAAAATACCACTTATTAGATATATAAACACATAATTTTTTTTAAGATAAGCAGAATAGGAAGATGGTCATGTTTCATCTATCTAAATACTTTGAAACAGTTAGCAATATGTTTGTGGATACTAAATTTGTAGGCTTCATCATCATGAAATTACCCTGCTTTGGCCTCTGAGCAATGAAGAACATTTTGAATTATCTTTCCAAGTCAAGAACATTTTGAATTATCTTTCCAAGTCATTAATAAAAAACGAACATATTAAATGATAATTTCTTTCTTTCTTTGTGATTCTATGTTATTAAATATTAACTGCATAATTACAAGTTAGGAAAAAGTGATTTATAAATTATAAGTTCGCAATATGTTTATGAATTATAAGTTAGCGGTATGTTTTCTTTCCATCACACCATACTGACACAATGAAAAGAATGTGTAAATTATCTGTCAGGTTTCCAAAACAATTTAAATTGCCCAGCTCTTAGAACAAACACTATTAGATCTGTTCAAATTTTACACTAAAATTGACTGGTTAACACAGGCAGAAACACAGATAATAGCCAATAGTATAATTTTTTAAATGAATACAACCTTCTTGCTATAGCTAATTAGAATATAGGGTTAGCTATGATACACTATCACAGAATATCAGGGTAGTCATATATAGGTTTGCTTCATTTTTCCCTTTTTTGGCTCTGAGGATTGAGGAAAATGGCAGCCCTACGCAAGTGATAGCCAATCAAATCAAATTGATGTTGATGATTGTCACTGAAGTCAATTTTGGTTATGGGATCTTTAAAAATAATGGTAAGGAATTATTTAGATCCGTTCTGTTTGAAAAAAAAATTGGAAAAATTTACTAAATTTTATAGTTTTGATAGGTTCAAATAATAATCATGAAGATGAAGATGATGATGTTTATGGAGATAAATAGTACAACAATAAAGATGATGATGATTATTAACATCCTCTGATAGAGTTCAATTTCATTTAGGGTTAGTCATAATAATTCGTAATCTTTTTGTTATAGGTTAATTATAATAAACCTTATAAAAATGATAATAATAATAATAATAAATGGCAAACAAATTAAAGAAAAATAAAAAAATTCAAATGGGCAAATTATACCAATTTTAACAATACACAAATTTGTGACACGTCAGTAATTAAAACTCCTCCAAACACAGTTTTGTAGCAAAATTTGAATGTTTAGAATCCCAAAACCATTTGATTGAGAAAAAACAAATCAACTGGTTCATTATTCAGTGGCAAAACTTCAGAACCAGAGAGCAAAACCCCAAAAGAGATTGGAGTTCATTTCTTTGACCAGATAAATTATTCTTAATATATTTTTCTGAAACAAGCATTCTATCATTGTGATGTTAGATAGGTGTCTCCAAAAATTCTTTTAAAAAAAGGGAAAAGGACACAGATCTAGTCAGAATCTGAATTCTCAAACTTCCCAACTTCCTTTCTTTTTAAGAAAGATTCATTGGTAAAATGTAGTTATAAAAGTCACATTTACAATTGTATGTAGCTAAATTGTTGGAGTTTATGTGACATTTTCAACGAAGATGCAGGTGAATCAAAATACAAGGTGTTTGCTTTCCACAAGATATGTGGAAAGCAATTCTCAACATGTTCTCCCTCTTGAAAAACCATGTTTACCTTATCAGTTGACATGATCCAACCATCGCCCCTGAGCAGTAGCTACATGAAACTGGCTAATATTTACACAATTTATATACAGCCTTTGCTAACCTTGGACAGAGTCCTAAATGATAAATGTATAGCAATCGACTTACCAACAGTTCAAGTATAATGTACTTAATCAAATAGAGGGTTTGAAAGAAACCTAGTTTTGTTGCCCTGTCATACAAGCTTTCTTACCCACTGAGCATGACTGTGGACTTAATTTCTGAATTACCAGTCCCCATGACTTCCTCATCGCTGGGATTATCTGCTTCTTTGAAACAAGAACTTAGCCACAACATGAACACCGTGGCGATAATGCCTCCCCCAGCAAACAAAGATGACCTCTTTCCTATTGATAGCTTGTTCCCAATGATTTCCACAATTATGATGGTTATCAAGTCACCTGTCCACACCAGAGCGTTTAATCAGTTTTGGACTCAATATTAAGCACAAATCCAACAGTGTGCCTTGAAAGGACTCTATTAATATTTACTTATTAAATAAAAAGAGGAAAGGGGAAAGACCTCCAGCAGATGTGAAACACCAGATTGCTTGAACAACTGACTTCATAGACACCGGGGCCTGTGAATATGCAAATTCCAATCCAGTGACACTAAATAATACTTCTGCTGCTGTCAGTATTGCATACTGAGGTATCTGCCAAAGAATTGATATTTGCTCTGAGTTTTCCGTTGGATAAGCTAAGTTCATACGATCCCAATTATCAGGCTCCGAACCTGAGAAAGTATTGATATAAGATGTGATGGATCCTGGAGTGGTCCTTTTATCAATGGCCAACTGAAGCAGTCCTGATGTAAAAAATGCAACAGAACACAGGAGCATCCCCAAAATCATTCTTCTGATTGCTGTCATAGCAACTCCATGCTTCTCCAAGAAAGGATAAAGTACTTGATCAAAAAGTGGAATGAAAATGAGGACAAGGAATGGATCAATAGCCTGTAAACACACAATCCTGATCATGTTACTAATCAAATCATGTTACCCTAATAGATAATCAATGCTATAACTGACACAGTTGTTTCCATTTTTTTTTATTCAACCATATGTTACCCTAGCTGAATTACCTTAGTTCACCTAAGAAAATTATTCAACAGGATGTTACCCTAGTTCACCTAATTCACTTCAGCCCCATTTAAAAAAACGGTTTGTTATCACTTTAATATTAGATAGATAATCCGGGACACACAATACTCACCTGCATCTGATCAGGTCTAATTACAACATTTCCAAGCCACGACACATGCCCATTCATCTGTGTAGCCTGAAAAACCCATGTAGAGGCCTTCTGACCATACATGCACGAAAACATGGAACCAGGAATGAGGAAAAGGCACACTTTGAACAGAGCCTTTACATCTTCAACTTCCTCTGCACCGCATCCTGACTTAGCAGCATCAAGCCAATGAGAAGCACGGATAGAGCCTCCTCCACAGTCGATTTCCTCATAGTTTTTATAAACAGAATCGCTCTTCCTCAGCCTTACAGCATTAACTAGGACTTTCACAACAGTGGAAAAAACACTCCCAACTGCCCGCCTGTCTACATAGTCTTTCCGGCCGACCCAGAATATAAAAGTAGCCAAAACCATGAGAACAGAGGGCATTCCAAAAGCAGCTGCATATGAGACATTGACCCTCAACAGTGGCGTGAGGAGCATGGACAGGAAGGCTCCCACATTAATTGCAAAGTAAAATACAGAGAAAAATGTAACCCGAAGCTTTTCTTTGGTGTCACCATCGGGCAAAGAGAATTCTATCTGATCCCCTCCAAAAGCTGCGACACAGGGTTTAATTCCTCCAGTCCCAAATGCTATGAATAGCAGACCTGTGGCAGTGCTCCACATGGAATAACTCGAGGCTTTTTTAGTTACAGGATCAGGATCAGGTATTGCAGCCATGGACATCACACAGTTTCCCACTGCGTACAGAAGAGATAGAGATAAAATTGTTCGGTATTTGCCCTGCCATATCAAGAAAAAACAGGATAAATATGAATATGCTCTTATATTCATGTATTTATCAAATTCAAACTCAGGCTCGCAGAAAACTTACCAGGAGGGTATCGCTGATTAAGGCTCCCAGAATTGGAGTTGCATAGCATGTCATTGTGAAGAGATGAAACATCTCTGTGGATCTGACTTGTGAGAGGCCGAGCCGCTCTGAGAGGAATAAGGCGAGGATTGCCTTGAGGCCATAGAAGGAAAACCTCTCGCAGCATTCGTTCCAGAATATGAATTTGATAGCTGGTGGGAAGGCCCCCAAAAGTTTGATTGCTGAGGAAGATGAACGAGCAGGTGCTTCTGAGAACTCCAATAGAGGTTGTTGAAGGGTAGTTTCTTGCGGGGATGTCGATGGATAATTGTCTGTGTTTGTTTTTGACACCATAGCTGCTGAAAAAAGCTGACAAGGGCAAATGTGGTACACCGGACTGACCCCAAAGATACAGCGGGTGAATTTTCATAGCCTGTTGCACCTGTGGCTGGGCCTATATTAATTTTTTTTGGTCCAGTTTTACATGGTAACCCACGCAAGGAATCAAAACGATCACATTCATCAATACATAGTAAATGCATTTTATTGTTCTTTCATTCGACCAAATTGATATTATAAATTCCAATCTTGTCATAGAGCTCAGCCTATGACACCAATTTTCAGTGGTGGCACTCTAGGTTGAGCAGATGGAGGGAGGAGATTGGTGCTTTGAGGGGATTGGTGCTTTGAATTTACTTTGGGAGAAGAGTGACTAATGCTTAGCCTATGAGAACAACCCTCTCTTGCTAATAGGCTGACTGGTTGACACAGACAGATGAACAAGCAATTACCTTTTCAACATCTCCCTGCATATCAAAGACTTATACCTGATATTTTAATCTGGATGTATTTTATTTTAAAAAAATTATATTTATTTTGTAGTAGTATTATTTGTATTTTTAATGAAGGTTATTATATGTTTTTAAAAGTATGGAAATTTATCATAATTTAGTTGTAAATCAGTAGGGAAAAGTCATCTCGGGCTACTATTTGCTCATGCAAATTGATTTATTATCATTATTTAAAGAAAATCATGTCACATAAAACGATTAGCTAAACTGTGGCGTAGTCTATTAGAGAGCAGACTTTCAATGTTACATGGTGCTATGTTATTGTTGTGTTTTTTTAATAAGAAATTTTATTTTAAATATGGTAATTGGTTTTAATATGAAATTAAAGTTATTTAAGTTGAAATCATTTTTTGGTTTTGGAGTAAGATTTAAAATTGTTTTTGATTGAATGTTGAGAGTTTTTGGGTAAAAATAACATAAAAACTTTCTAATCATCTAGTGTGGTGATAATGACATTGTATTAAATAGATGAAGATAGATATTTTCTAGCTGTTAGAATATAACAACTAGTTTTGACTAAAGAATTATCATTAATTAATAAATAAATTTTTAATTTAAATAAAGTAATATCATGGAAATTAGTTATAAATAAAGAATAAAATTAATTTTATTATTAATATTATTTTAATCAAAACAAAGGTTCAATAATAATAGGGTCAAATTTCATTATTCTAAACAATAAAACAAAGAGTTTTTTTTGGCTAACAGTAAGGAAACTTTTTAAGTGTCGTACATATATAAATCTCTAATAAAAGTGGATGAAGTTTAACAACCAATAATGATTGTCTGTAGTGATGACTGACAAATAAATTAGAATAAGTTTTACAATCTTCAAAATAAATAAATAAAAGCAAAATAAAAATTAATATTATAATTCATTGTATGAATAAATTAATTAATAGAAAACTTGAAATTTTCATTTATATATATATATATATATATAATTGATGGAAATTTTGATGATTCTCATTGGTGTTGATAATTGAAATTTAAAAATATATATATAATAGAGGAAAAGGAACTTTTGTCAAATTTATTGAAAACATTAAATTTATCCACTTATAACTTAGTCCTTGTTTAAAATTTATCATAAATATTTAAATGTTTATTTTGAAATTTATCATAAATTTTTAATGGTTCATTTTGAAATTTATCATAAATCTTTATGTCAATTTAAATAAATTTTTTTAATATAATTTATCAAACAATTTTATTGTCAAACAAATTAGGTTCATGTTTGATACTAAATACCATGTTTTGATTGTTTATTTTTTTGAATCTGAGTGACGCATATATAAGATTGATTGTGAATGAATTGCTTAATATAAATTTTAATGGAAGGAAAAAATTAAAATGTATTTTAGAAAAATAGCCTAATATAATAGAAAATAATGTAATAGTATAATATAATAAAAATAATATAATATTATATATATATATATATATATATATATATATATATATAAAAAGATATATTTATATTAATTAATAAAAAAATTAGTCAAAAGATCTTAACTTTAGTGGTTTAGCGAATAATTTATTTATTTAGCTTAGTAGATTTAAATTTTAGGAGAAATGTTGTAACTAATCTTTTTTATGAAATAGTTGTCTCCGAGCTAATAGTGACAATTAATCTTTTAAAATTACCAACTCTCCAAAAATTCTAATTCAAATTTAAAAAAAATAATAATAAAATTTCTTAGCAATAGCAAAGTCTTTGCTTTTATATTAAAACTACCTTTCCTTATCCTTTATTTTTTTAATTTTGTGCATGGAATGTTTTCACTCCTTTAATAAATTAAAAAATCAAAATTAAATTCCCTAAAATATTTAATGTGCTTGTAAAACATTATTTTTCATCTTAATTCTTAAATTAAGCAAAATTATTTGTTCAAAAATCATTAGATCATAACACTCAAAGTAATTTATAAAAACTTATATCAAATTACATTTATCCCATGATTTAGTTAAATAGTCATTCAAATATACTATGCTTGAAGATTCATGATTTCTGCAATTTTATTTATATTATAATTTAATTTTTTTTTTTCCAATAACTTCTTTATATTAAAAAAAGTCAAAAAAAATAATTATGAACGTGCATTTTTTGGTATAAAAACTATTAAGTAATATTAAGATAACAAAGTTTGTAAGTAACTGAGCATTTATATTCATCTTAAAAAAATTGATGAATGGTACTAATTTTTAATATGTCAACAATAAAATGTTTGGTAATATTTTTAAATTTAGGTGAATTATTTTAAAAATAAACAAAAAAGGACATTTTTTTATAAGAAGAAAATACAAAAAAGCATACAAAATTAACTCATAAATAATGCAAAAATTATAACCCCATAAAGTTGTAGTTCTTAAGATAGGCTTTTATTTTTCCACCTTATTTGTACATTTACGTTTAATGCCCATTTTGTGAAATTGGCTCTTATAAAGGAAAATATGGACTCCTAAAGTGTAAATATTAGGTTCTCAAAGTTTTTAAAAGTGTGAATATCAAATCCAAAAGTGTGTATATCATATCTCAAAAGTGTGTATATCTAATTTAAAAGTGTGAATACCATTTTCCAATAATGACCGTAAATTTTTTCAATATTATTAATGTCAACACACATCAATTACTATACCAAACATAGAAACAAACTAGAAACCAATGTATTCATTTCATTATGATATATTTTCCTTAAAATATTTAAAGTAGAATACAAGAAGGATGGTTGTCGTTAAGTTGATGCAAACACATAGGTCCATCAATAAAGAATTATGACCACAAGTTATTTCCGCCCACCTTATCTACAAATGCTATGCCACTAGATTACTAAAGAAATATGCACAAAACTAACATCCTACACCAAGATAGAAGAAAACATATAACCTTTGATTATTTTGAAAGCAAGTAATATGTAAAAACCTAATAATTAATCCAAGAATTCTTAAATATACAATTCAAAAAAACTTCAAAGATGTTAGTTTTTCCGTATACAAGTGTTATTTATTGACATTATTCTCATTCTCACGACTATGTTTGGTTTGAGTTAAAAGTCCTCTAATCACTGCAAAACCCTTCTCTCCTCTACATATTTCCCTTAGTTATTAGGCCCATATGAAGCTATTAACATCATTGAACATTTTTCCTTTTATTTGAACAACTCACTGCCATTTTTTTTTTTTGAGTTTTGTACAAAAACTATTGTCTAATGATGTTCCAATGGGCTTCCACAAGTGATGTTCTATCTTGTAAATCTCAACAATAACATTCAAATCTCAATAAACATTTCCTTTTTCACACCCAACCATATGACACTACTTGATTCTTATCATTGTACTATGAGCATATGCCCTTCAACAACATTATTTTTTTGGAGAGAATTCATCTATGACCTTATTATATAGAGGTTCAACATACCAATCATCAATAGTGTCGACATTTTCCCTCATTTTCCTTGCATTGTGTGTAAGTAGTGTATGAATGTTAATGTTTAAGTCATGCACTAAGAATGAATATAAATGATTTCCTACATGCTCATTGTTGAAGAAGGACTATCCGATTTTTTTTAAGATACCCTCCTCATAGGTAAGCTTTGGATGTCAAAATTATTCCCCTTTTTTAAAGTATTCTTATATTATTTCATTTATTTCATCTAGCTTAAAGGTTCTTTAACAATTGTAGACATAATAAGAAATGTTTTTCTCCAAGAGAACTTTTAGGGATTAAATTTTTCCCATTGGCTAATTTTCCATCTTTTTCTAAAAAAATCAATAATTTCCATTTTTCCTATAAAATATTAACTCAAATTCTATAAAATAAAAATATGTTTAAAATTATCCAAATTTCCTAAAAACTATAAAAAAGAATTCTTAAATTTTGAATAATTTAAAAAATATATTATCATAGCATTTCAATTCATAAAATTTGTGAAATTTATTGACATTTAAATAAATATGAATTTATAGATTATTTTCCTGTTTGTATAATCATTAAATAATAAATAACACATATTAAAATAATATAATATAACCGCTTTTCATTTCTAATCAAAATTTTACCCTATATAATATATTCCATAAATTAAAAATTAAAATATTAATATCACCTTTTTTTCAAATTAATTTTACAAATCTCATTCAAAAATACTTCTCCACAAAACTCTCAATATCCTACACATTCTCCTTATCGAGGAGGAGGAACAATACTGGTTTTCTCATTCCATGCTTCCTAATTCAAAATAGTTCATATTCATTAGTACGTGTAAAATTTTTTTAACTCATTATAGTGTCAGGGTATAAAAATGAATAATGGTAAAATTCAATCTTACTAGAGTGCTTCACCCATGAAAACAATTTCCAGTGACAACTCACTAAAGGGAGAAAGGAATGTGAATTTACATTTGCTTTACGAGATAAGAGTGGTTAGTGTCTCGCATATGAGAACGAATTTTTCAGACCATAGTGACCAAGTGCGCAGGGAGAAAGACATTTGTATTTTTAGGTGTAGATAGAGAGGAGATTGGGACTTGAATAAAAGAGATTATTTGAATAAATGTTATGTAACTGCTCTATCATCCATGGGTTTGTCTTATTCATGTTTTACAATTTTTTTTTTTCAAAAATCCATGGATTTTGTATAGTTACACCTTAAGTTTTTAGTTTTCCTAGATTATGATATGAGCACTACTGCCATATCAGGGCTACAGAGCTCGATGCAGCGGTGAGTGATCTAGGTGGATATTGGTGGTTGCTCATCTATTCCACTTGGAACCCCACCACTGTTTCTTTCAGTTTTTCAGTTTCCTTAATTGTAGCACAATATACTATTTTTGGCAGTTTTTCAGGTCCTGAACTTCCGGAGTCATTTTGAAGCCCTAAACGACGTTTTTTTAAAAACGAGAAAATTGAATTCAACATATTTGTAGTCAAGAGTTGTATTCCTCGATTAGATATTTCTAACAAGGTATTGTGTGTGTCAAACAGAGATTGTATGCCAAAGTTA
This sequence comes from Pinus tabuliformis, assembly GCA_031772625.1. Taxonomy (NCBI): domain Eukaryota; kingdom Viridiplantae; phylum Streptophyta; class Pinopsida; order Pinales; family Pinaceae; genus Pinus; species Pinus tabuliformis. The sequence goes on from CM062809.1 coordinate 1,191,061,683, forward strand.
CGACCTCGGGAAGTTGATCTACCAATCTACCCAAACGAGGCCCATAGTTTTGGTGCTTCATCTCCTAGGGTTAGGTTTTTGGATGTTTAGGGTTTTCCATTATTTCTCAATAATAAATAGGCCTTCGAGCCTCATTGTAACACAGTTCATAGGCACATAACCATCACATCTCTTCTCAAAGATAAGATACCGTCGCCCAAGCTAATTTATTTCTATTTGTGTATGTAAACATATTTCAGTTCTTTGATATTAATGAAATGAAGTTTTATTTCTGTTGCATCTCTGTGTATATGTGTATTTATGTATTTTGTTATGTTCCTACATAAGTATCAAAGCGGGTTTCTTTTTCTCTATTTTTTTTGCATGTCCCCAACAAGGTCAGGGTATAAGGAGTTAGGGCTCGAACTGATTGAACCGTTGCAAGACCAGCCTCGCAAACCCCGATAACCTCCCATGGCAGAAGAAAATAAAGATGAGGGGGCAGGAGATCCTTTCAAAATATTGCTCGAGGAAGCCCTCGAGCGACAGAGGAACATGATGATAGACAACGTTGCCCATATCCTTTGGCGGATACCCACAGGCGACGCATCTTCATCCAACAACCACTCTAGAGGCACCACTCCTTTTAAGGTACAACTTAACTTTGATATTCTCATATTTGAAGTTCATATATATGCAGACGTCGTAGATAGATGGTTAAATCTGTTGGAAGAATATTTTTCAGTACATGACTTTTCCAATCGGGAAAAGATTACTTTTTCACTTCTCAAAGCTTCCCCACACATCAAGGACTGGTGGGAAACCTACTATGAACAAAATTACGAGAGTAAATCCTCATTGTTTTCAAGTGCACCCACTTGGAATTCTTTCCAAGATGCCATCAAGGAACAAAATTACTCTGTCAAGAGCTATGAAGATGAATACATAAAGTGGACCACGCTGCAGCAGGGAAGGGACCAAGATGTGATGAAGTTCACAAATTTTTTCCATAACCATCACATGAAGCTTGGTATCAAGGATTTTGAGAGGCATTTGGTACTCAAGTACCGCGGCTATCTACACAAGCACATCTAGGACGATATGGATTTCTTGGACATCTCCTTGCTTAGCGCCACCTATTGATACGCTGTCAAGATCAAGCATAAATTTAAACAGAAGAAGTGAGACTTTGGATCTATGAATCTGAAGCAAGGGAAAGGCACCCCTAAGCCACAAAACAAAGGACAAAGCCAAGGCAGGGTGACCCAGGTCAACATGTCGAAGCCGCAAGTGAAGAAAAACACCACGAAGACAAAGAAGGACACAGGGAAATTGTGTGAGTTTCATAAAAGGCCCACTCACAACACAAGTGAGTGCCGAGGCAAGCAGTCACTGGTGGCCAAGTTGAAGGCTTCCGAGTCAGATGCATGTTCTGACTATGAGTCAGAAACCAACAAGGGGAATGACAAAGGGAAGCAGATTATCGATGCGGAGCCTAGTGCCACCGTTTCCACCAGCAAGATCTAGAAGGATGAGCCCAAAGATCTAGAGCACCCACAATCGTACACCATTGGGTGGCTTCACCAAGGGCGAGATCTCTGCGCCAACCAACAATGTCGCCTTCCCTACAACATCAAGCCCTTCACAGATGAGGTACTGTGTGATGTTTCTCCTATTGAATTTTGTGATGTATTATTAGGCCAACCATACTTGTGGAAGCAACATGCTATGTATAAGTCTAGGCCTCACACTGTTATTATTACTTTGGGTGATAAGTTGTATAGGATACTGAAGGTAACACCACCTACCGTCATTTCTATGATCAATACGAAGCAATGCATTAAGATCATTTACGAGACCAGGAAATTTGTTTTCCTTATGATTTACCCTCAGGGAAAGAAGAAGATTGTGGCCACGACCTCCAAACAAGGCTCCTTCGCTTGGAAACAACAGATGGATAAGGTTGTGGAGGAGTACAAGGACATCTTCACCTCACCCACAGGGGTATCTCTACATTGTTAGGTCAATCACTCCATCGATCTGACCCCAGAAGCACCACTACGCAATGGACCGATCTATCGACACTCTATTTTGGAGAACGATGAAGTCAAGAGGCACATTTAGGAGCTGTTGCAAAAAGGGCACATCGGGCCAAGTTCATCACCCTGTGGGAGCTCGATCATGTTGGTACATAAGAAGGATGGGACTTGGAGACTCTGTATTGACTATCGAGCGCTGAACAAAATCATTGTCTGGAACAGGTATCCAATCCCAAGGATTGATGACCTTTTGGACCAGTGTAAGGGGGCCAAATATTTCAACAAGATTGACTTGAAGTCTGGTGATCACTAGGTATCGATTGAACCCTTTGATGTGTGGAAGACTACCTTCAAATCTAAGGAGGGCCTTTTCGAATGGCTGGTCATGCATTTTGGGTTGAAAAATGCCCTAGCAACCTTCATGAGGTTGATGGTAGACATCTTGCAACCCTTCATCAACTCATTCATGGTGGTGTATTTGGATGACATTCTGATCTTCAGCCAGAGTTGGGAAGAGCACCACCACCATATTTGACAAGTCCTCCAAACCTTGTGACAACACAAGTTGTGTTCCAATTTGGAAAAATGCACTTTTGGTATGACCCAGGTTCAATATCCGGGGTACATCATTGATGAGCGAGGTGTGCATGTGGACCCAACCAATATACAAGTCATTCGAGATTGGCCAACCCCAACCACTCTAACAAAGATTTGCAGCTTTCTCAGCCTTGCCAACTTCTACTGCAGGTTCATGTTGGGGTTCTCTCATATCACTTGGCCCTTGAGTCAAGTCACCAAAGGAGGAGCGAAAGAAAAATTCTTTTGGTCTGAATCCAAACAATAGGCATTTGTCAAGTTGAAGCATCACCTCTTCTTTGCATCAATGCTCACATTACCGAACCTGCAACAACCATTTGAGATCGACACAGATACCTCTAACTATGCTATTGGTGCAGTTCTTACTTAGTAGGAGCATCCAGTGGCATATCACATTGAGACACTTTCAGACATAGTCCAAAAGTATCCCACCTAAGAAAAAGAGATGTATTCCATTGTGCAGGTCTACCAACAATGGAAACATTAAATTCTGAGGAAGGAAACAATCATCCACATAGATCATCGACCCTTGCAGTTCATACAAACACAAGGGAAGTTATCGAATGATCACCATCAGAAATGGTCCACATACCTACAACATTTCCATTTGAACATTAAGTACAAGAAGGGAAACACCAACAATGTTGCAGACTGCCTCAGCCGATCGTTGGTCATGGTGTTGACCACTATGCTCGACTCTTGTGGGCACAAGACAGCGGGGTGGACACATCTTTACAAGAGTGGTCCAGAATTTGACAACACATACCAGACACACCTGGAAGGAAAGCAAGTTCCAAATTTTCACCTCCAAGATGTATTATGATGCCATCTGGGACACCTCTGTGTTCCTTCAAGTGAGTATGCCAAGATGATTTGGGAGGCACACTATAGTTGGGTCACTGGACATTTCGAGGTAGAGAAAACAATGGCAGTGCTGCAGAAAGTATTTTTATTGGTTGAACCCTCGACGGGATGTTGGGAAGTACATCAGATCCTGCACTGCTTGTGCCATTGCCAAACCAAACATCAAGAAGAAAGGCATATATACTCCTTTGCTCACCCCTAGTCGACCTTGGGGACCCATCTCTGTGGATTACACGACGGGCCTTCCTTCTACTAAGCATGGCAACAACTCCATTTTCATGGTCATCGCCAAATTCTCTAATATGGCCATTCTGGCACCCTACAAGAAGAGTATCATAGCAGAAGCCACTGCTAAGATCTTCTTTGAACATGTGTGGGTACACTTTGGGATCCCAAATTACATTATCTCAGATCGGGACAACAGGTTCCTAAGTACAATTTGGTCAAGTATCTAGTTGATGTTGGATACCAAGCTCACTAAGTCCACGACTTTCCACCCCAAACTGATGGCCAAACAAAGGTCATCAACAATATGATCATACACATTTTGCGCATGTACAACTCAAAGTGTTCGCACACATGGGATGAAAGCCTCTCCTATGTCCAACAAAACTACAACAGATCCCTCCACAGTTCAACTAGCCACACCCCTTTTAAGGTGGGATTGGGATTCTAGCCACTATGTCCCATTGATGTGGCCATACCATTTGCCGCTACTCTGACTGATTCAGCTCATGTCAAGTCTAAAGCTGACAGGGCTAACAACTTCATTGAGCGCATTCAACACATCCGCTAGTAGGTCCACGACATATTGGACAGAGCCAATGCTAAGTACAAGCAACATCATGATCAACATCGGGTGCCACACAATTTCTAGGTAGGCAGCAAAGTTTGGTTACATTTGCAGAAGGAGCGCCTCATTGGGCCCCACCGAAGCTTCGCCCGCTCCGATATGGGCCTTACACCATCACTAAGGCTGTAGGGAAAAATTAGTTTGAGCTCAACATTCCACCATTCCTTGGCCTGCACCCAGTGTTTAATGTGGACCACCTTTGACCATACTTTCCACCTTCACTGGACACATCAAACATTGCAAAACAACTCACACCAATAGAGTTAAACCCAGACTGCATGGAACATGCCACAACTGATCGAATCATGGACACACAGATCAAGAATAATCGCAAACTACGGATCCAACTATATTGGGTTGTCCAAGTTGACCAACTTCTGCACCAAGGAAAGTGGCTCACCAAGGACCAAGTTCAGCGGAAGTTTCCCCATTTCATGGAGGCACTCAACGCAATGGGGACCATTGCTTCCTAAGAGGAGATCACTGATCTAGGTGGATATTGGTGGCCACACGCCTATTCCACTTGGACCCCCACCACTATTTCTTTCAGTTTTTCAGTTTCCTTAATTGTAGCAAAATTTACTATTTTTGGCAATTTTTCGGGTCCTGAACTGCCAGAGCCATTTTGAGGCCCTAAACGACACTTTTTGGAAAATAGGAAATTATGTTTGCAGTGGAAAGTTGTATTCCTCAGATAGATATTGCTATCAAGGTATTGTGCATGTCAAACGAAGATCGTATGCCAAAGTTACGACCTGGGGAAGTTGATGTACCAATTTACCTAAATCGGGCCCATAGTTTTGGCGCTTCATCTCCTAGGGTTAGGCTTTTGGATGTTTATGGTTTTCCATTGTTTTTCAATAATAAATAGGTCTTTGAGCCTCATTGTAACACAGTTCAGAGGTATGTCGTTTCCACCTTTCTTCTCAGAGATAATCTACCATCGCCCGAGCTAGTTTATTTCCATTTTTATATGTAAGAATATTTCAGTTCTTTGATATGAATGAAATGAATTTTTATTCCTGTCGCATCTCTTTGTATATATGTATTTCTGTATTTTGTTATGTTCCTGTGTAAGTCTAGATCAGTGAGCTCTGTCAATGCGGCGGGCTCATCTAGGACATCAGTTAAATCTCAATCGTTATGGATGTGGATGTGTGATAGCTCTTCGAAATGCCCTTGGATGACCAAGGATGCCTCTACTCAGAGGACATAAACCAACCAATTTGGATTTCTACAAGCTTGAATCACAACAAAGACAAGGTTCTCCAATGGATTAATTATTTCACGCAACCTTCCCATTGATGCAGGAGCATCCAACTGAGGGTATCATGGCTGGGGTATTTGGTCTTAGCTAAGACAGACAAGTTCACAGTAACCTTTTAGTTTTCATTTCCATTTATTAGTTAAACAACATTTAGGGACTTTCGTTTTTATTTTATTAGTCAAATAGCATTTAGGAACATTATGATTAGTTGGAGGCTGTTCCAGCCAACTTGTTCTTTTATTTTATTTAATTAGTTATCTTTCGTAAAATTACAACAGGATAAAAAAAAGAACAGTTATCATAACCATGCAACTATATATGTAACTGCCAGCAGTTGTGAGAAACTGTTTCAAAATAGCTTAAAAGAAAATACACCAAAATTGTAACAGGTTCGATTTGATGAGATATAGAATAGAAGAAAAAAAGAAATTTTCTGTTACAAACATCTAAATCCATTTGAAGCTAACTATTATCTCTTTCCATTAATTACTGTGCATACTGACAAATCATAAGAGTGCATTTCCTGTTCTAGCATTTCTTTCCTAACAGTCATCCAAGGAAAACAGAGTGTCTCGAGGACAGTTCAAGCAGCAATCGAAGACATCATAATAACAGAGAGCCGAATTCACAATTCCAGCCAACAACGAGTTTCAGACATACGAAGAGCAGACAATCAATATGGAGAAACCCTCAAAAGATTAACAGTCTCAACATTAAAATAATCGCATTACATACACAGGTAACCCACAAGCATATAAAGTTTTTTTTTCCTTTTCCAAGTAACAGTCTTTACATGAAAATAAGTTACAGAATATTAGACCAGCAATTGTTAAGATGGGACGAGCCCATACATATGACAACTGACAGCAAACCCAGGGTTCGAAAACCCAGAATAACTCCATAATTGTTGCAAACATAAATTATACAGAAGGGTTGAGGCCCGAAGGAAACCCAATAGCAAACGAGGATAAAAGGAGCCAAGGCTCTCAAAAGCCTAACCAAACTACCAGACAACAAGGATGCTGGAGCCGTGAAACAAAAAACGATAACACAGGTCAATATCAAGGAGCGACCCTACTGGTTTCGCCAGGAAGCAACATGCGCAGAAACAAGCGTCTAGAGCCACAACCCACATGCAGACAAAACCAACAGAGAGGCGTTAGTGGTATGACTATCCAACTGAACAGAAGAAGCATGAAGCAGAGAAGGTAAGGATTTGAAGGCTTACCAAAGCAGTGGACGACACGGGAGAGAAGAACCCATAACCAGGTCGAAACCACAAGAGGGAGTCCCTGCACACAAGGAGCGACTGCCCTTAGTAAGGAAGAAAAATTACGAGGAGGAGCTAAATCATGGACCAGAGGGCTTACCTTGCCTAGTGACGAGCAGAGCTGAGGACCCGGTCCCTTGTGACCGCAACCTGTAAACCATAAAAATATAACAACCAGTTAACCAGAGAAACGACCATGTGAGCAACCAAACATTTAAACAACAAATGCACATAGAGAAAGTCGAGACAACAGTAACAGGAATAGCACCCATGAGAGGGTAAGCTACAACAGTTGAAGAACGAAAGAAACTCTCCATAGTAGTCGACGGAACAACCAGCATAGCGCCCAGGTGAGGCCAAACAGTCAGCGGACAAGGAGTTGTTGATAGAGTTATCAAATCTCCAGGTAGAAGGGCTTGTGGCCGAGTGTAGACCGGGCATCATTGCCATAACCCTCACAAGCACAGAGTAACAGTCGACAAACCCTCACAGCAAATAGCAGAGAACCACAGTGTCGAAATGCCATAGTGAACGAGGGTTTGGGGTGTAAGCAAAGCGCGGGAGAGCGAAGTTCGAGGCAGGGACAAGTGTCCCTCACACCAACCACAGTACACACCTTTTAATTGCACAATCAACCCATATGACTGTTTACATTATTTTTTTTATTAATCATAAATTAATTATTGATTGACTGTAAGGGTTGAGAGCGTTGGTCCCATCATATTGTGGTATTAGAGCCAGGTTTGAGTTTTTTCATAGGAAATGGAAGTTGGAAGACGAGGTCGTGGGAGAGGTATTCAGAGAGTAGCAGAGGAAGGATTAAGGGAAGAGATTAGGATCCTGAATGCCCACTTGGCGGCAGTAGAAGTAGGAAGGAGAAGGGATTTGGAAGTAGGAGATCACAGTGAAGAAGAAGCTGTAGTTACGATAGATGGATCGGATGAGGAAGGACCTGAAATCAGATTATTGAGGTCAGTCTTGTTGGCTAGCAGTAAGCCAAAGCCTGAGATTCCGAATTATGATGGCAGTTTGTCCACAGAAGTGCTGTTGGATTGGATTAGCGAGCTGGACAAATATTTTGAATGTGAGGAGGTCAGCGAAGATAGGAGAGTTAAATTCGCTACTACCAAGCTGAAAGGACACACAGCCTTATGGTGGGACAGTGTCCAAGCAGAGAGAAGAAGGATGAATAAATTACCAATTAGAAAGTGGCCTAGAATGGTCGCCAAGATGAAGGGTAGGTTTTTTCCCAAAGATTACCAGATTGCTCTGCATCGACAGGTACAAAATTTGAAGCAGAGAGGAATGACGGTGAAAGAATATACTGAAGAATTCTACCGGGTGAATTTGAGAGTTGGTTATACTGAAGACACTCCAGAAAAGACAACAAGGTTTGTGAATGGCCTAAGGCTGGAGATATTGGACGAGATAAGTATTCTTTCTCCAAAGAACATAGAGGAAGCATACCAAAGTGCCTTAAAGGCAGAAGAGAAGATCACAAGAAAGCAGAATGCCAAGATAGGACGAGGAACTGGCAGAGGGAAAGGCCAATCCTAAATTTAGTAGAGGAAAAGCTGCCAACAACGGTGAAGAGGGCAGCAGTTCAAAGACCTCAGGGACAACAGAAAAAGAAGGTAGCAATAGAGTAGGAAGGCCATATCGGAGAGGAAGGGGAAATGGCAGAGGTAGAGGAGCTGCCTACCAGTGCTACAAGTGGGGGCACAGATCCTTTGAGTGTCCTAAAGGAGAACAGGCTAGCCAAAGAGGAGCATATGTTGCACAGCCAGAGGAAGCAGAGGCACCACCCCAGGAGGTAGAGAATGTGTCAGAGACAGGGGAGGCCTTAATTTTGAATAAGGTGCTGCTGAAACCAGCAAAGGAGACAACTGACCAAACCCAAAGAAAGGCATTATTCCGGATAGTTTGTAAGTCACACGGAAAATGCTGCAAGCTGATTATCGACAGTGGGAGCATGGATAATCTAGTTGCCACAGAGATGGTGGAGAAGTTGGGTTTGAAACGGTTGAAGCACCCCACTCCCTATAAGGTGTCGTGGTTGCAGAAAGGCCATCAACTGTTGGTTGATGAACAGTGTGAAGTTGAGTTCCATATTGGCAAATACAGGGACAAGGTTATTTGTGATATTATGCCTATGGACGTGTGTCACATACTGCTAGGAAGACCATGGCAGTATGACAGAAAGGTGGTTCATGATGGAAAGACAAACTGTTACAAGTTTGTCAAGGATGGGATTAAACACACGCTTGTACCCATCAAGGAGGAAGAAACAACAGAAACTAGTGGAGCCAAAGAATTGTTGGTGGGAGGAAAGGAATTTTTGAAACATATCGAAGACAACAAGATAAAATATGTTGTTGTAAGGAGGCCAAGAGCAATGTTGTTACACACTGAAATTGCAGATTGCCTAAAGAAATTCAGGACATGTTGCAGGAGTTCACCAACATTGTGGTGGATTATTTGTCGGATAAATTGCCTCCTAAGAGAAGTATCAATCATCACATAGACTTTATACCTGGAGCTAGTTTACCAAACAAGGTAGCGTACCGAATGAGTCCTAAGGACAACTAGGAGATTAGGAAATAGGTACAAAAATTGCTGGATAAGGGATTGATAAGGGAGAGTTTAAGTCCCCGTGCAATTCCAACAGTTTTAGCTCCCAATGAAGGAGGAGAGTGGTGGATGTGCACAGATTCGAGGGCCATCAATAAGATTACCATTAGGTATAGGTTTCCATTGCCACGGATGGATGATATGATGGACTATTTGAGTGGGTCAACATATTTCTCGAAAATCGATCTGAAGAGTGGATACCACCAGATCAGAATCAGAGAAGGGGATGAATGGAAGACAGCTTTCAAAACCAATGAAGGTCTGTATGAGTGGTTGGTGATGCCATTCGAGTTAAGTAATGCCCCTAGTACCTTTATGCGCTTGATGAATGAGATGTTGAAAGAATTCATTGGAAAGTTTGTGATTGTATATCTTGATGATATACTGATTTTTAGTAAAACCAAAGAAGAACATTTTCGACATGTTCAAAGTGTGCTGGAGAAATTACAGCAAAAAAAGCCTCTGATAAATTTGAAAAAATGTTCTTTTCTTCAAAGGGAATTAGTTTATTTGGGTTTTGTGATTGCAGAAAATGAGCTGAAAATGGACCCAGAGAAAATTGCAGCTATCATTAGCTGGCCATCCCCAAAGAGTCTGTTCGAGGTACGTAGCTTTCATGGGTTGGCAAGTTTTTATCGTAAGTTTATAAGGAATTTTAGTGAGATCTGCGCACCTATGTTGGACACTATTAAAAAGGCAAGTCAGCCTTTCTGTTGGACTGAAGCAGCAGAGAAAAGCTTCCAGATGTTGAAGAGGAAGATCACTGAAAGACCAATCCTGAGATTGCCTGATTTTAACAAGCTTTTCCAGGTCCGTTGTGATGCCAATGGTATAGCCATTGGGGCCATACTCAGCCAGGAAGACAAACCAGTTGCTTATTTCAGTGAAAAATTGAACGAAAGCAGGCAGAAGTACTTGTCTTACGACAAGGAGTTCTATGTTGTCATCCAAGCATTGAAGCATTAGAGACACTATTTGCTCGGTAATGAATTTGTTTTGTTTTCTGATAATTTTGCGTTGTAGTATGTTATGCAGCAGCATAAGCTGAACCACAAGCATGCAAAATGGGTTGAGTACTTGCAGAGTTTCACATTTGTTTTGAAGCATATCAGTGGATAGGCCAACAAGGTAGCAGATGCGTTGAGCAGGAGAGTTTTGCTCTTGCAGGAGAGCACGATACAAGTGTTGGGTTTTGAACACTTGACAGACTTGTATCAGATAGATGCGGATTTCAAGGAGGCTTATGAAGCCTGCCAAAACCCTTTGTTGAGGAATAATAGTCCATGGTTGGACTATAACTTACAGGAGAAGCTGTTGTTTAAAGGAGGACAACTATGCATTCCCGACTGTTCGATGAGAGAGAACATCATCCGGGAGAAGCACAACGGAGGTCTAGCTGGACATTTCGGCATTGATAAGACCTTAGATCAGCTCAGTCACTTTTATTACTAGCCGAAGATGCAAAGGGATGTGCAACGATTTGTAACCAGGTGTAAAGTGTGTCAGTTGGTGAAAGGACACAGTCAGAACACGGGACTCTACACACCACTGCCTATTCCGAGTAGACCGTGGGACTCAGTCAACTTGGACTTTGTCTTGGGTTTGCCTAGAACGCAGCGAGGTTATGAATCTATGATGGTGGTAGTAGACCAGTTCTCAAAGATGGCACATTTCATCCCTTGTAAAAAAACCAGTGATGCCACTCACGTAGCACACTTGTTTTTCACAGAGATTGTCAGGCTGCACGACCTGCCTAAGTCCATTGTTTCCGACGGGGATGTGAAATTTACAGGACATTTCTAGCGCACCTTGTGGAAGAAGTTGGACACACAGTTGAGTTTCAGCTCCGCTTATCACCCACAGACCAATGGGTAGACAGAGGTGGTGAACAGGAGCTTGGGAAACCTGCTACGAAGCTTGATCGGAGAAAATTCACAGATGTGGGATCGTGTACTTGCCCAGGCAGAGTTCGCTTACAACGATTCACCAAATCGCAACACGGGATATAGTCCTTTTCAGATCCTGTATGGCATGCATCCTCGCGGAGTGCATGAGTTACGGGATCTAGGACAGCTAGAAAGACAGAGTGCTGACGGGGAAGATTTCGCCAAAGCAATGAATGACCTACACAAGCAGGTAAAGTTGAAATTGCAGGACAACAATCAAAAGTATAAGCAGCGGGCAGATCTGAAACGACGAGAGGCACAATTTAATGTGGGGGATGAAGTCCTCGCACATTTGCGCAGAGAACGGTTCCCTAAGGGTGAATACAACAAACTGAAGTATAAGAAGATTGGCCCATGCAAAATTCTGCGTAAATTCTCTGCCAATGCTTATGAATTACAGCTGCCTCCAGGGATAGGCATATCGCCCATTTTCAACGTGGAAGATTTGTTTCCATACACTGCTAGTCCAGAAGACGACAGTTTGGCACGGCCAAAACAGGACACCCAGGAAGGAAGTAACTCATGGATGAGGCAAATGCCTTCAGCTCAGCCCCTTGAGATCGAGAGAATCCTCAATACTCAGGTGGCCAGGCGGACTCGAAGGAAGGAGTACCTACAGTACCTTGTCAAGTGGAAGAACCATCCCATCGAGGACAGTTCCTGGCTTGACGCAGGACAAATACAACGTGCAGGGTATTCAGTCGAGGAGCTCATGGACTGGAGCCATGAATTTTTATTACCCCGGGAGCCTGATGCAGGAGCATCCAACTGAGGGTATCATGGCTGGGGTATTTGGTCTCAGCTAAGATAGACAGGTTCATAGTAACCTTTTAGTTTTCATTTCCATTTATTAGTTAAACAACATTTAGGGACTTTCGTTTTTATTTTATTAGTCAAATAGCATTTAGGAACATTATGATTAGTTGGAGGCTATTCCAGCCAACTTGTTCTTTTATTTTATTTAATTAGTTGTCTTTCATAAAATTACAACAGGATAAAAAAAGAATAGTTATCATAACCATGCAACTATATATGTAACTACCAGCAGTTGTGAGAAACTGTTTCAAAATAGCTTAAAAGAAAATACACCAAAATTGTAACGGGTTCAATTTCATGAGATATAGAATAGAAGAAAAAAAGAAATTTTCTGTTACAAACATCTGAATCCATTTGCAGCTAACTATTATCTCTTTCCATTAATTACTGTGTGTACTAACAAATCATAAGAGTGCATTTCCTATTCTAGCATTTCTTTCCTAACAGTCATCCAGGCAAATAGAGTGTCTCGAGGATAGTTCAAGCAGCAATCGAAGACATCATAATAACAGAGAGCCGAATTCACAGTTCCAGCCAGCAATGAGTTTCAGACATACGAAGAGCAGACAATCAATATGGAGAAACCCTCGAAAGATTAATAGTCTCAGCATTAAAATAATCACATTACATACACAGGTAACCCACAAGCATATAAAGTTTTTTTCCTTTTCCAAGTAACAGTCTTTACATGAAAATAAGTTACAGAATATTAGACCAGCAACTGTTAAGACGGGACGAGCCCATACATAAGACAACCGACAGCAAACCCAGGGTTTGAAAACCCAGAATGACTCCATAACTGTTGCAAACATAAATTATACAGAAGGGTTGAAGCCCGAAGGCAACCCAATAGCAAACGAGGAACAGAGGAGCCGAGGCTCTCAAAAACCTAACCAAACTACCAGACAACAAGAATGCTGGAGCCGTGAAACAAAAAACGATAACACAGGTCAATATCGAGGAGCGACCCTACCGGTTTCACCAGGCAGCAACAGGCGCGGAAACAAGCGTCCAGAGCCACAACCCACCTGCAGACAAAACCAACAGAGAGGCATTAGTGGTCTGACTATCCAACTAAATAGAAGAAGCATGAAGCAGAGAGGGTGAGGGTTTGAAGGCTTACCAGAGGAGTGGACGGCGCCGGAGAGAAGAACCCATAACCAGGTCGCAACCACAAGAGGGAGTCCCTGCTCACAAGGAGCGACTGCCCTTAGTAAGGAAGAAAAATTGCGAGGAGGAGCTAAAGCATGGACCAGAGGGCTTACCTTGCCCAGTGATGAGCAGAGCCGAGGACCAGTCCCTTGTGACTGCAACCTGTAAACCATAAAAATATAACAACCAGTTAACCAGAGAAACGACCATGCGAGCAACCAAACATTCAAACAACAAATGCACACAGAGAAAGACTAGACAACAGTAACAGGAACAGTGCCCATGAGAGGGTAAGCTACAACAACTGAAGAACAAAAGAAACTCTCCACAGTAGTCGACAGAACAACCAGCACAGCGCCCAGGTGAGGCCAAATAGTCAGCAAACAAGGAGTTGTTGACAGAGTTACCAAACCTCCAGGTAGAAGGGCCCGTGGCCGAGCGCAGACCGGGCACCATTGCCATAACCCTCACAAGCACAAAGTAACAGTCGACAAACCCTCATAGCAAACAGTAGAGAACCACAGTGTTGAAATGCCATAGTGAACGAGGGTTTGGGGTGTAAGCAAAGCACAGGAGAGTGGAGTTCGAGGCAGGGACAAGTGTCCCCTCACACCAACCACAGTACACACCTTTTAATTGCGCAATCAACCCATATGATTGTTTACATTATTTCTTTTTATTAATCATAAATTAATTATTGATTGACTGTAAGGGTTGAGAGGGCTGGTCCCATCACCCATCCTCTGGAGGAAGTCATTGACTCTTGGCCTGAAAAATTAGTAGGTCACAGGGAATCAACAAAATTTTATTTATTATAAATATCTAAGGCAAAACATTAGAATTGATTAATTTTAACCCAATATGCAAAGATGTAACTGGTTTGACTTGAGTCTTTGTTACAAAGATATTGCGGGTAAGGACATTGGTGGAATGAGACCATTGATATTAAGGCCATTGGCTGCAATTTCAGAAGCTCTAGAGCTAGACTTCTATTACTTAGACAAAATTCTTGGCAAACATAGCCAACTAATGACTCTAAATTACTATCCTTCATGCCCAAACCCAGACCTTACTGTTGGTTTAGCAAACCATTCAGATGCAAGTTCCCTCACGGTGTTAATGCAAAATGATGTTAGTGGCCTGCAAGTAATCAAGAATGGAAACTGGGTTGTTATAGAACCCATAGCTCACGTGTTCGTTATCAATTTGGGAGATCAAGCGCAAGTTAGAAAGAATGAGCATATGTATATAGTCAATTTTTCTGTGTATGCAAGAATTTGGTAGTATTCATTCAATTTGATTAATGTGTGATTTGAATGTAATAGGTTGTGAGAAATGGGAGATTTAGGAGCGAGAGCACTCAGCAGTTGAAAAATATGTACAATGCACACTACAAATTAAAGGGAAAGAGTGTGGTGGATCGTTTTCAAAATCTAGTAAACAATTATTCTTGTTAGTTAGTGGATCATCTTGATTTTGAATAGCCATTTTCCTTTGCATTCGACATATGCGTCCCACCATGGACATGCTATTTCAATGCACATAATAATCCAATTGTCGGCATATTTGTGATGTGGAAGTTTGGCATAACAAGATGTATACATTGACTTTAATAATGCAATTTATTTCAAAATACAATCTTCTTGAATATGTTTAAAAACATTTTTATATATACCTAAATTTAAAAGTTGGCTTGATATGCATATTAACGTTGATGTCAAAGGTTAAATTTTTATTATTATTTTACATTCAGTTGAGATGTGTCTTATTTTCGAAATTCTGAAGTATATGAGGAGTTTAAAGTTTTGGAAGATATAAATAGGATTTTAAAAGAAAAATTGTAAATTAGGTGTATAGTTGGTTGTTAATTTTTATTATTATTTTACATTCAGTTGAGATGTGTCTCATTTTCGAAATTCTGAAGTATATGAGGAGTTATAGTTCTTAGAAGATATATATAGGATTTTAGAAGAAAAATTGTAAATTAGGTGTATAGTTGGTACAATTGGTTGTTAATTTTTTATGATCAAATTTTATAGAATTTTTAAATATTTAAATAAATATGATGTGGATTATTTTGATTTTAATTAATATATTTAAAAGGTGATTTTTTAATAAAAGAAATAAAATTGTTAAAAAATAAAATTTCATACAATTTTTACAAACAAGTATGATGTGGACTAGCTTAGTATTAGCAATTTTAAGGTTTTCTCTATATTTTAAATGATTTTTTTTTTTTTTTTATTAAAAAAAAAACTTTAAGAAAAAATAAAATTTAAGTTTAATTTATAAAATATTATTAACATAATAATAATAATAATTACTATTTTTATTAAGCTACATCTCTCTTTTTTATTATTGTTTATTTTAATTTTTAAAATAACATTTATTTTATTTTTCTATTTAATTATAAATAATAAATATTTACGTTATAAAAATATTAAAATTCTGATTTTCTATTTATTTATAAATTTCATTATAAAAATCAAATAATAATAAAAAGTTAACTCAACTCTTTTCATATACCAATTTTGGTGTTTAGCTTGGTCGTGACCTTAAAATTGGATAATAATAATGCAACTTGAGTGGGCCTAATGGTTAAGAGCATGTATTTCTTCCTAAGAGGTCACATGTTGAAAACTAGAGGGGGTAGAGTATGTATGCATTTGTAGACCATAAATTGGATAATATTAATGCAACTTGAGTGGGTCTAATAGTTAAGAGCATGTGTTTCTTCATAAGAGGTCACAGGTTCAAAACTAGAGGGGGTAGAGTATGTATGCCTTGAGTGGGTCTAATGGTTAAGAGCATGTATTTCTTCGTAAGAGGTCACAGGTTCAAAACTAGAGGGGGTAGAGTACGTATGCCTTGAGTGGGTCTAATGGTTAAGAGCCTGTGTTTCTTTGTAAGAGGTCACAGGTTCAAAACTAGAGGGGGTAGAGTATGTATGCCTTCAAAGACTTAGCAGTCGAATCACGTAAGAGGTAACAGGTTCAAAACTAGAGGGAATAGAGTATGTATGCCTTGAGTGGGTCTAATGGTTAAGAGCATGTGTTTCTTCGTAAGAGGTCACAAGTTCAAAAATAGAGGGGGTAAAGTATGTATGCCTTCGTAGACTTAGCAATCAAATCGTCTAAAACTAGAGGGGATAGAGTATGTATGCCTTGAGTGGGTCTAATGGTTAAGAGCATGTGTTTCTTTGTAAGAGGTCACAAGTTCAAAACTAGAGGGGTAAAGTATGTATGCCCTCGTAGACTTAGCAGTCAAATCACATAAGAGATCACAAGTTCAAAACTAGAGGGGGTAAAGTATGTATGCCTTCTTAGACTTAGGAGTCAAATCACGTAAGAGGTCATAGGTGGGTCTAATGGTTAAGAGCATGTGTTTCTTTGTAAGAGGTCATAGGTACAAAACTAGAGGGGGTAGAGTATGTATGCCTTCGTAGACTTAGTAGACTTAGTAGTCAAATAGCTGCGTGGATAAATTTCATTATAAAAATCAAATATTTAAAAAAAATTAACTCAACTCTTTTCATGGAAAAACAATATTAAATGTCAATTTCATTTTTGGTTTACTATAGAATGGTTGTTTTATTTTTGTCCAAATTTACAATATGTATGGAAAATCAATTCATGATTTCAATAACTTTTATTACTTTCACTACGGTTATAATAATAAAATTATATGCCTTTAAAAACCACTTAATCTTATTCTCATATATGGGTCTAGATATTATCTTTAATTACAATTTAAATTTTTACATATATTAAAATTATATGCCTTTAAAAACCACTTAATCTTATTCTCATATATGGGTCTAGATATTATCTTTAATTACAATTTAACTTTTTACATATAATTTTTTTATCATTGCTTATAGAAATGAAATAAAGATATTTTATTTTTATTTTTTATCCTATAAAATTATAAAATGTGAATATTAATAAAGAATAAAGATTTGGATAGTTTTTATTAAAATAAAATGACATTATTTTTGGTGAGATAATAATTTTCTATATCTTAAAATGCATTTTTATATGTATAAATGGATTCAATCTTACACTGAGATGAGATTACATTCATACTGTATAGATTTAACCAAAAAACTCAAATATACAGTGTTAATAAATTTTAAAGAAAATTAATAAAAAGATGTATTAACACACACACCCCCCCCCACACACACACATAGTGTAAGCAAGCCAAAATTCTTTATATTATGAGGAATAAGTATGGAAAAACTGGAATAGATAGTGTCCAAGATGAGGTGTTGTCTGCAAAAAGGAATTTATGTTCTGAAGTGAGCTTAAGAGAGACCAACTACCCATGAGAGAGAAACCGTATAAATGGATTCAATCTTACACTCAGATTACATTCATATTGTATAGATTTAACCAAAAAACTCAAATATACAGTGTTAATAAATTTTAAACAAAATTAATAAAAAGATGTATTAAAACACACACACACATATAGTGTAAGCAAGCCAAAATTCTTTATATTATGAGGAACAAGTATGGAAAAACTAGAATAGATAGTGTCCAAGATGAGGTGTTGTCTACAAAAAGGAATTTATGTTCTGAAGTGAGCTTAAGAGAGACCATCTACTCATGATAGAGAAACCATGTGGTCTCTTAGTGTTGAAAATAATAGCGAGAAAGGGTTCCGTGATTTGTGACTTAATCAAAGGAATCATAACAAGTTGTTCCTTGAGCATGCACGAGTTAGGAGCTAATTCCTAAAAAACAGGACGAGTTCCTAAAATTTAGGACAAATTCCTAAAATTTAGGAAGTGTTCATGAAGAAATTAACTCATGTGTCAAAGTGGAAGGTTGAGTTATCAGTTTTCTAGTGCGAGTTAACTGAGGAAAATATCTTGTGGTTGAGTCTCAAGAGATAAGACTAGTTGCATGAGTCGTTAACTGATGCTAACTCAAACAATCACAAAACTTAAAACCCTTAATTAGAAATTCACCAAATTTGGCCATTCGAATTGCCTTAAAAGGAGGAATGAAGGCATAGATTTTATCATTATCTTGTGAGCACTGAGTTGGTGAGACAAGACAATAGAGCTCATTGGTTTGTGAGAAGGTTGCACAGGGTTGTGTGTGGAGTTTGTGAGAAGAAGAGTGTGCAAAAGAGGCTTGTGCACAAATTGATAAAGGGAAATAGTGATCAATAGTCTTGCAAGGATTTCAAGCTTAGATCAAGCAAGAGAGACAAGTGTGTTTTTTAAATTGAAACAATTGTATTTGCAAGAGATCAATTACTCAGCTTCTAATAATAAAATTCTAAAGTAAGTAGAGGGTTTTCCTAGTTGGGTTCCCTAGAAAAAAATTGTGTGACCGTGATTTATTTTTTTCCTATTTTGTTACAAAATTTAGTAGAGAAATTTTGTGTCTATATGAAAATGAAGTGTTTTTCATATTGTTCATATTAGTAGATTAGAATTTCGTGGATTTTCTACACTTGAAGAGTTTTGAGACAAAATTAAAATAGAATTGGCCCATAGAAAAATAGATATCACTGACACTAAGAAGACATGAACAACAAAACATCATAGAAATCTAGGAAGCAACAAAGGCTAAGTCATCCTTTCCTAGGATTTTAGCGAGCCTAGTTGAGCTGGCCCGTTGCGTGGTCACATTGGTCCTAGTCGTGTTAAACATGATCACTTTGTGCCTTGTCATGTTGAGCCTTGTCCCTCCAAGCCTAGTCTTACTATTCAAGGTATAGGACAGGGTCATCAAATCCTTCAGGAAGCCATGAGGGGTTCTCCCACTCAACAACCACAATTTCAGTGTAGGTGTCTTCCTCCTTTTGAGAGGTTTCGCCCATGGTTGTGCGTGTAACATCATTATGGCTGGCCAAATTTTGTGCTTGCTCCACATGCTCAAGGGAGTTGTGGCTGCCAAAGAGATTTTGCTTCATTTTTTGAGGACTGGAAGGTTTGTTTCCCTAATGATTTGAATCAACAACTTTTGAACCTTCATGAGAGTTGGAGGAAGTCGGAGGAGGGGGAGGAGGGGGAAAAGGGATTCCCAAAGCTCTAGACATATTCCTCAAATTCATGTGAGGGTAAACTAAATATGAATCAATTTCAAGAATTCGATAATTCCACCCTCACCCTGGCTTCTTCGTGGTCTCAGAGATTTCTTCCTAGCAGGTTCCTGACGACCTAGTGGCCATTACCAATGTTCTTATGCTCCCGCGCTTCCATGGAAATGACTAAGCGACAAATGTGCATTGGCAAATCTTCGTTAAATCGTTCTTCTCCTTGACCAGCTAGGGAGGGAGACGTTGAGCCCATGTTCTCTGCCACCTCTCTTGGCTTGACCCCTTTCGTTGACCATGATGATCAAACCTGAAAATGCTTTGCTTATGACCTTAAGCACCCTGAACCTCTCTGCCTTCCCAAATCCACAGTGTCCAGCCACCCGCAAAGCGGAAAAAATAAGGGAATGAATGTCCTACTAAGTGCTAATCGCAAAATTCATGTTCTTGGCTGGGAGTAAATGCCTTGTCCTATATCGGACGCCTATATCCTGTTTACAATGAATAAAAAAACCATCAATATGCTTAGAGAATGGCCACCACGCAACCCTTCTCATTATTAAATCAAATAACATTTAACAGGAAAAATATACCTCTCTTTGATAAATGTGATGACACCCTAATCCAAGAAAAAATATAAATTTTATTATTTTTATATACTTTTAAAATTAATTATATTTTTTTAATTCATTAACTCTTATTTTTTTAAATAAATAAATAAATTTTACAATAATATAAACCAGTTAATATATCACTTTATTATGATGGTTGTTAAATGAACTTGTTATTTACCATTATTTCCAAAGATATAAGCACATATCAATAAAATGACTATTGCGATTCTTTTAGGTCAGTGACCTTGTCATGGGAATAAGCGTGCCACTTTAAAAGCGTTGGAAAAAGGAAAAACCCACTCCATAAATAGTTCAAATGTTAAACATTTATTTAAAATAAGATATCTTAATTGTAAAGTGGAAGTTGACGTATTTGTATTGATTGTTGAACGCAATTAAAAAAAAATCATTTAAAAATTGACACTACCAATTGATATTGTATAAGTTATTGTACAAGTTATGAGTTGATGTAATTTTTAATATCATTAGTGGTAAGTCTACAATTAGCAATTGTCTCAAAAGGTACAAAGAGAGGCCCATAAGATTATTAAATTAGAATTGTTGAATTTCTTTAGAAGAGATACTAAAATATAGTCATATACTTTATTATATGTATCGACTCTTCTTTTCAAAAGATTAATAAAAAGGAAGAAATGGATTTTGAGATGGTTGGATCTTTGAAAGATTAATTTTAGAATTTAAAATCACGTAAGCTAATATTATAGCAATGCGATTTATTTTCCTCATTACAAATTTGACAATTTTTTTAGGGATGAATAAAGTTATACCATCATTTTACATCTTTGTATGGTGAAGGAATATCTTCAAGATTTTTTCTCAATTTTGAATCAACTCAAAACTTCAAAAAAATTAGTTGGAGTTCCAAATTAATCAATGTTTTGACTTCTTATATTATTGGATTCTAATAGATGGAAAGAAATTTACTACAAGATCAAATAATTCTAATTGAAAGTCTAACATAATTTATCACAAGTATCAAAGACTTACATCATATAAATCATATAGCAATTTGCAAAATCAAACAATGAATTTAGATATATGAATCTCAACCTTTGCACACATAGACCCATACATAAACTAATTTGCAGAGATTAGTTATCAAACTATGATAAACCCATTAGAATATATATTTACTAAAACACTGTGCCCATATGTTGATTTCATTTTTTCCTTCTTTTTGAAAGGCATCAAGGATTAAACAAATGGTATAATGTAATAAATTCAATTCAAAGATTAAATAGATGAATCACCTTCATGTAATCCTCTAAACTCTACTTCAAAATAGACATATTTAGTTGGACTCTAGTTTCTAGTTTCTAGATACTACCATCTAAAGAGCATCTTTCACAAATTAGGCTAAGCTCAGAGAGGAGATATGCACACATTGGGTAAATTAAAATCATCTGTCACTTATTTTGAGAATGTACATCTACTTACATTAATTGTGATTATTTAAAAAAAACTAAACATTACATTTTTTATAAATAAAATTGACTTTAGTATCATTTCACCACTATAATAATAATAATAATTTTATTGTATTTAATAATTATAATTTTTTATATAAATTAAATTAAAATTTATTTTTATAATAATATTTATATTTAAAATTTATATATATATATATATATATATATATATATATATATATATATTTTGAAATTTTATAATAAAAAACATTTTGTTACACTAAAATATATATAAATATTTTATAAAATACAACATAATTTTTTTTTTAATCCACATAAATGAAATTATATATACTTAAAAATTTAATAAAGTTAATACATAGTTAAAATATTTAAAATAATAAAAATTTTAATTTGGTGTTTCACTATGATTCTAATTTTTATTTAACATTAGTTTCTTTATTATCAAATATTTTGCACAATACTTCAAAATTATATATTAATAGATTATTTTTTCTTTTCTTATTATTATAAATTTCTTTTATTTATTTGGTGATTAATTTATTAATTAGAGATTGTATAGTGACAATGTTTTTTAAAATTTGTTAGGCTTTCCTCTATGTTTTATACTATTTTAATTTCATCAATATTATTTAACCATTACTCTATTAATACAACGACATAAAAAATAAATTTTAATATATTAGAAAAATAAATTATATATATATATATATATATATATATATATATATATATAATTTTAAATTTTTTTGCTTAGCTTTTCCCATTCCAATTCAATCACTACTTTTAACCCAAAAAAATTATATAAACCACTCTATTTAATATATAAATAAAAAATTAAATAAAAAATCTATATAGATGACTCCATTCCAATACAACCACTATGTTTTTAAAAAATTCATATAAGCCACTCAATCTAATATAAAAATAAAAAGTTATATAAATAAAAATTAAATGAAAAACCTACTTGGAAAATTTTTAAATAAAAAACCTGGTTTCTAAGAGGTCACATGCAATGGATATGGTGACCTAACACATCATCCCATAAAAAAGTTTGCATAAACCTATCACATCAACTAAAAATGGGATGAATCTATTCCAACTAAACACATCATCCCATAAAAAAAAGTTTGCATAAACCTTTCACATAAACTAAAAAAGGGATGAATCTACATTTAGAGAGGATCCAACTAAACATTGAATTGATTAAACCTGTCACATCAATTAAAAATGGGATGAATCTGCATTTAGAGAGGATCCCAACTGAACATTGAATTGATTTAAAGGGTGTTGTTTATAGAGAGACAAATTTGTTTGGATATGGTTATTTTTTTCTCAATAAATCTGATAGTGTTTGAATTTTGTTTGTGATCATGAAAATAGATTTAGCATCGTCAAAAAAATCTTAAATACCTAAAATTTTAAAACTTCTCACTATAACTAAAATGGAAATTAAAAAATTCCACTAAATTTTATCAAAACATTACCCGAATATTTTGCAAAAGCCTTATCAGACTAAGCGGATCTACAGTTGCACACCACAACGTACATGTTTCAACATTATTGGAATCTGAATTCTCAAAATTTAGGAAAGTGGACTATGACTGAGTCGGACCAACGTGGACTTCCATCCAATCTTCCTGGCGATGCCCTGCTACTTTATGCTCATGATAAAAACCAGTGGAGACGGGCTAAGGTTCAGTCTTCATTCCCTTTCAGAAGAAGAGGCTTCATTCCATTTTACACGGGGAAAATATGTTGAGATTTTTGCTTGGCAGTAATAGCATGAGGTCGAAGGTTCGATCCTCGGGGTCTCTCAGCAGCTGCTGTTTCCTCTTGCAGCAATCAGGGACCTCGGCTGTCAAAGATGTCAATGAACTAGAACATCCACCGTTCAACTACGTGCCGCAGCTTTACAAAGATCCCTCCACTGATGAGGTTCTGCAAAAGAGGAAGAAGTTCCACGACCCCTCTGTCTCCAAACCAAAAAAAAAAGAGGAAACCACCCAAACCTTTTAGAAAATTTCGAGGGCCTAAATGATCAAAACAGATTTGAGAGCGGATTTCAAATCTAGAAATAATAAAAGTGGAAGTTTATCACAAGAACTACCATTACCTACAATTCTGTGGTGACAGGATACTCGTCCATGTCAACATAGTTCTTGTTGATGGCCTGCATGATGAGCTTATCACATTCAGGTTCCATCCATGTAGTCACGAAAGAGGCAAGATTGAGCCTGGGGTTTTCATCTAGCATCAACTCGTCACTGATGATTTGATATGCGGCATCTTTGGGAATGGACCTATCCGGCATTCGAAACCTGAGAACACACACATTCAAACCAGACTAGACAGATGGCAAAGATCCTGAATGCACCCATTATTTGCTAGTGGAATTAAAACGATCCTTGGAAAAAGCAAAGCCGTAGAATGGGGGTGAGGGAAGGAAGGAAGGAAGACGTACCGAGGCAAGGATTCCTAAACATATCTTGAAGCAAAAGTTGAATGAACCGATCCATCCGTATCAGCCGCAGCCCTGTTCAGAGCCATTTTTGGCTGAAATCTGAATATCTAAGGGTGGATCTTCAAAAGGCTCTTATTATCCAGTATGTCGTTGATTGCAGGAAAACTGTGGAGCAGAATCGAATGTGGGAGTATAGTGTTTAAAGGAGGCTTTGACAGAGGGCGAGCTTGTTCACGGTGCTACAGTTGCCTTTCGTAACATGTTCCTATAGTTCCATAATAGGAAATGATAGTGCTTCATGGCGGAAAGGCATGGGATTGATGATTTTTCCACAGGAAAAAGGGTGGGCTTTCTTGATTTTCTGCATAGAATCCTTTCTCGTGAGCTTTTCTGATTTCTTGACTTTCCGTGCTTTTTTTATTTTCCGTTGTTTCCTTTCTGGTTCAGATCAACGGTTGAAAGTGTCTCACTTGATCGAACGGAGCAGGGTAAAAGTGTTGACGAAGAAGTTGATGCATAGGAAGGCCTATCCACCTAATTATTGATATTGTATAAGTTATGAGTTGACGTAATTTTTCACACCACTAGCGGTAGGTCTACAATTATTGATATTGTACAAGTTATGAGTTGACGTAATTTTTAATGGTTTAGTTGTCAGTACACTTGTATAAATCGGAAAATATTTTTTATATTATTAAAATATTATAAAATGAATTATTTTTCATCAAATTATAAGGCAAGCTTCAATGCTGGTCATCTTTACAAAATTTGTAAAAATTATATGATGATAATTAAAAAATATTTACATATTCGAAAAAAGGCATTGTTTTGCATCAAATAGATTGAAAAATATATTATTATAGATTTATCTTAAGTAAGGATCTAACATGAGTTGAGAAAGATCAAATTTCTTTGTGTAAATTTTTTTAGAGTGCAAAATACGATATGTTATTTTTCATTGTTTAAATTATATTTTTGAATGCTAAATAGAGTAAATATAGGACCAAATAAAATTTTTAACCATAAAACTTATTTTTTTTCTTTATATAGATATATATGAAGTTGATATGGGCATAAATTAGTTAACATAGATTTTTAAATAATTTATTTAAACTTTTTGTTGAAATATTTTTAAAAAGTATAAGATGTAAACATACATTTTTTTACTTCTAATTACTTGACATTATATTCATTATTTTTTAATTATAACCAATATTATTTTTCTATTCAAAACATAATTTTTAATTTTATTTTAAACTTACACACCCTCTCATACTAAGTTGTAAAATAAACCTATCAACTCAATCAATATTAAAAAAACAATACTTAAAAATTAAATCACTTTAAAAAACTCTATATTTCATATACTTTGTAAAACTCTTTCATTTATGTAAATATTAAAAGAAAACCAATATTATAGTAAAGGAAAACCAATGTTATAGTACTTGTCATAATTTTGGTTGGTCCATATAAGAGGGTTAAATTTCTACATTAATTATGTACCAAAAAGTTAATCTCATGAGAAGTGATTGTGAAATTAAATAAATATCCATTTTAATTTACAATACTTGAAATGATTGTGAAACAAAATATCCATTTTAATTTGCAATTTCATATTATTTGTTTTGTAAAAATTCATCAATACATTTTTAATATATCAATTCTAGCATGATCTCTGAACTTGTGGGCATTGTGGAATTCATGTTCCTGTTGTGATTCTTATATACATAAAGTGTAAGAGATTGCAGGTACAAACACTTTAATTCATTATTTTTATATATTAAATTATTGTAAATGGTAAAGGTTTATGAGTGTTTATAAATATTTTCGTATATCTTTTATACATAAAAGATAATGACAATAAAACGATAACTTTTTCAATTATAATTTTTTATTAATAAAGGGTTAACTCACATATACATTTTGCCAATTATATATTTACATATACTTTGTGGATTAAAAATAATAAAATAACATTTTTTTCTTTCTAAATTAATTATATTTTTATTAATAACATATTAATACATTTTTTCATTTACTTTATGATGAAACATAATTGTGGAAACTAATAAACATAATTTTGTTAATGTGATTATTTTTTATTAATCTAGTATTGAGATTATATTTTATATTAACTTAGTATTTACTAATTGTTTTATTAATTAGAATTAGAATTTTGTTTTATAAAATTTAAATTGTAAATGGAGTTTTATAATTCATTATCTTTTTTTAGTTAAGTATTTTGTATTATAGAAAATGAGGATCGTATAGACCATTTTTTTAATCACTAGTCTACCCGAAGGGAAACCATACTAGTAACATAAGTTCAAAGCCATGAGGTTGCTAAGACCTCATCTAATTAGAGCATCTCTTAAATAAAAACTTATAAACACATCTTGGTTGTGCCAAACCTTGACATACATCGACATGAGAAGGAAAAAAAACTACTATTGTTGCAAGCAAAAAACCTGTGAGTCATAACAACTATTGGGAATAATATCCAAGCATCTGTAAATGGGACTCCAATCCTTTAGAAATGAGACTAATCCAATTCTATGGGGGTGGTTTACTACTCCTGTTGGTCACTACTCTCATCCGAGGAGAAGAGGATGCTGGTTGATCTCCTAGATAGAATGGTCAGCTTGCGATCTGTATATGCCAAATTGCTAGAATTATCCCACTGAGTTCTTGTGTACCTCCCTATGTGGCATGCAATATTCAAATGACAATTAACCTTGTGTAAGCTTCATGCCATGATTTATGAAGTGAAGGGAGCATATGCAATGAGCCAAGTATCATGGGAGCCCCAACCTCGTTTTGTGTGGGCTATCAACATATCAAGGTGAGGGGGAACACCCACTCATGGACACTCCTTGGGGGATAAGGTCCTTCATAGCTAGATCTTGACAATGAGTTCACATGGATTCTGGTATGTCCTCACTCCAATCCAAGTCAAGGGGATGAGTTGTTATGTTGAGGCCAAAATTCGCTAGCTTGTCAACCAATTTGTTGCTTTCTTTGCGGACATGGGAGAGGAGGGGAGCTGTGACTTTTTCCAAGAGTTTGTTGTATTACCTATTTTATCTTCCGACCTCTAACTCTTAGAGACTTTGTAAGGATCTAATCCACATTGGAATTTTTGGAAGATATTAATAATGGTCTTGGAATCTCCTTCAATAACAAGCTTGTGAAAATGCTTACGGATAACAATTGAGAGACCCTGCTCTAATGCCCATATTTCAACAATATTATTAGTGTTGAGGTGTATGACACCCACATAAACATGTAGAATCTTCCCATTAGTGATACAAAAGACTCCATCATAACTGGGTTGGCCGGGATTTCCTTTCGAGGCCCCGTCAAAGTTAAGTTTAATGAATTCCTCTAGAGGGCGGGACCATAAGGAAGGGATGGAAGGGAAGGAATTGGGGATAGAGGGAGTCTACTATAAGGAATAGGGGAGAGACCAATTTTGGTTAGAATGACTTTTTAAAGTTCATTTCATTCCTAATATTTGGAGGACCAAATAAGAGAATAAATTGTTTCCCTTATTTTATTTAGGAAAGCTTGCCAAATAAAGTTTATGGAGCCCTCAATATTCTTACATCTATCCTACTCCTTCCAAATCTCCCATTGGTTGAATCTTGGGATGAGTTGCCATGCTTGATTGAAAATAGGATTAGTAAAATGGGAATCACACCATAATTGTAGAGTGGAGAGGGCATTATTTTGTATTATGTCAATCTATTGAAAGAGCATAGAAAGGTGATCCCAAATGAAAACAGAGAAGATGAGCCACTGAGAAGATGTTTGGCATTTTATAAATTGGAGAAACAAAGAAGATAGATTGATGGGCCCTAAAAACCACAACATTGAAACTTGTCCCATGTCAAAGTCTTGTTCCATAATAGGGCCATAATATAAGAGTGAATTTTGGCCAGTGTTTGAAATTCGATATTGTATGTCATCTGCCTTAATCATCTATTGTTGTTTCTTGTGAGAAGACTAAAAGATCCAAAGATGTTAAAATTTCCTGAAGGATGATAACCCCAATGAAGAATATCATTTCCCTCTTGAACCACAATTCTCATTTTTTCTAATTCTTGTTTTCTAATTCTTGCTTGATAAGGGAGGCTCAATCCATTCCTTGCATGACTTCCAATTGTACCATTGGGAATTGTAGGGGGATGAATCCCAATAATGTGCAACTAAGATTTGTACCCTAGAGATGAGGGAATCCTTGATTGTGTGGAGTTGTTCATTTTGAGCTAATTTTGGCCAATGATGCCATGAGTCATCCCAAAATAATGAATTTTGTTTTTTATTTCCCAAAAACTATGCTCCCAAACAAGATGTTTGTTGCTCCAAGAAACATTCTAGATATGAGAACCCTTGATGTTGCTTTTCATTCTAATGAGCTAAGATTCATGGGTATTGGGGGAACACTTATATTTCCACATTTTTCTCCATAAAGCCTCTGGGTTTTTTAATCCATATCCACTAGGTTTTAGCACTTGAGGCTTCCCTGAGTAAATTTGGATCATGGAGACCAAGGCCTCCTCCTTTTTTCAAACAACAAATTTTGTACCATGCGACTAGAACACAACTTCAGTTGATTTTGGTGCCCCCCCAAAGGAAGTTGTGCTATATATTTTTTATCTTGTTTAGGATGGATTGGGGGCTGCCATTGCTGAGAGAAGATAGGTGGGGAGGTATTGAAGGACAAATTTGAACAAGAGAAAGTGATTGGCTAGATTAAGTGATTTGAAAGTCCAACAAGAAAGTTTGGCTTCAAATTTAAAAGGAATATTTTCCCATACCTTTTTCCTGAGAGGATTTCCAATTAAAGGGTCTCATAGGTATTTGGATGGAAGAGAGCTCCTTTGAAAACCAAGCAAATGAGATATGTGAATTTGGACTGTTGGCGAGGTATTAAAAGGAAGATTTGAGATTTTTCCAAAAAACTAAAGAAGTCTTGAAGGATGTTTTTAAGGGTAGTGACTTCTTTAACAGTGGGGATTCCCAAGAGAAGAGTATCATCCACAAACTACTGGAACAAAGAAGAGAGATCATGGGAACTGAGATGAATACCTTTTAGCTGACCAAGCTATAGGGTTGAGTTGATAGATCTACCCAACCCTTCAACCATGATGAGAAAGATGTAAGGGGAACTGGGCTCTCCCTACCTAATACCCCTTAAGGGGACAAAGTTGGGATAAGTATTCCCATTAACTAGGATGGAGAAGAAAGCTTTGGAAATGAGGGCAAGAACCTAATGAATCCATATTTCTACAAACCCAAAATTAGTGAGCATACGGAAAATAAATTTCTAGCTCGATTTATCAAATTCTTTTGACATATCAAGTTTGATGAGCGTATCAGGAGATTGATTGGAATTAAGCAAGTGAATGTGTTCATGGGATAGTATTATGTCGTCCATAATTTGTCTTCTTTCCACATAACTAGTTTTCTCAGGAGAGATAAGTGAGGGGAGAATAGGCTTTGTCCATTTTACGATAACATTAGAGATGATTTTATAGATAACATTACATACGAAAACAGGCCTGAAATCTAAAGAAGAAGAATCATGGGATTTTTAAGGAACAAGAAATATATGGGTAGCATCAAGGGTTGTTAAGATAGAGGAGGATTGTCGAGAGTCTTTTACTACTTTCCAAACATCATACCCTAGAATTTTCCAGCAAGCCTCATAGAAATTGGTGCTAAAGCCATCAAGACTTGGGGACTTGCATTTAGGAATTTCCATAATATTTGCTTCCACTTCTTGCATGGTGATTTAATTCAAAAGGAGATAATTATGTTCCCTTATTACATGTTTGGAAATGTGCCATGTTATTTTCCTGATAGTAGGCCTTCTCTCTACAATTATTTTTGTGAGTGTGCCTTGGAAATGATTCATGAGTTCTTGGGCTATTGTATCATCGCTTTCCACTTTTTGGTGATTGAATGTTTTGATGCTTTATGTTCTATTACTTTTCCTGTGGTTGATCATGGATTTGTTGAAAAAGTTAGTGTTTTTTTATGATTACACTAATTGATTCTTGCAAGATAGAGTGGAGAAAGTTATCCTTGAAGAAATATTTGGAGAAAGTGCAATTGCCCAATATAATATTGGTTTTGGTTTTGGTTTTCAAAGGGAGTTAGCGAGGCTTGCACTTTCTTATTATTCTTGTTACTAGAAAATATATATAATTCAGATCGTAATCTACATAATGTAATAAAGACAACCATAAGTGAGGTTTGCACTTTCTTATTATGCTTGCCCACTGGAAAATATATATCTACATAATGTAATAAAGACAACTACAAAAAGCTATATTTTATTATTATATCTTATATCATCTAGAAACATGTAAATATCTTAATATCAACGTCATGAATCATTTGACAACCTAAATAGCTTAGATGATTTATTAGCAAAGTCCATTATATTCATCATGTCAAAAAAATTGCAAGTTAGATTTTTCCATTCCCGTGTCGTGATTGTTCCTCAATTTATGCCTTGATTGTTCTTCAATTTATGCCTTAAGGGGTTTCCTTTGCAACATCTGGTGCAAATGCTAGTTAATTTATTTACTAGTCTAACTAATCTCCAACGGCTAGTTTTCATCACCTGGGCCATGATGCATCCTTGCTATTTATACATGAAGATTGTGTCATTTTTTTTACCTTATCTGAAAGATGAGCCACATTAATTAGTTCGAAAGGTCGACCAAATCCTAATGATATGATTAATCCGAAAAACATTTCTCTACAATATGAATCATAAAAGTCTCAAATCTAACAAAAATATAGTTTTTTTAAATAATAAAAATATATTAAAATTATTTGAAATTAAAAAAAAATAGTTTCATAAATTATTTTTATACTATTAAACCATTACAATTAAAATTAAATATCATTAAATTAAAAAAATATTAAAATTTAAAATCTATTTAACCTGTTTTAATATCATAAAATAAATAAATTAAATATCATTAAATTAAAAATATATTAAAATTTAAAATCTATTTAACATGTTTTAATATCATAAAATAAATAAAATACCACTTATTAGTCCCTGTTATCTGGCAATGGCCAGGGACTATAGTAATCCGATTTGGTTGATTTAGCATTAATTCCAAGTGCTATTTCCGAAAATGCGTTGGTTAGAGCAAGGTTTTAAAATGCTCCGTGCCAGGATGACCAAAGTGCTCAGGTTTGCCATCTTATTTGGCCTCTTCCCGAGGCGGGAGAGGCCGGAGCTTAGGTTATTTTCCTTAGCCTTGTTTATTTTTGCTAACCGTCAGAGGATTTCATGTTTTAATGTTAGCATTTCTTGGCATTAGTTTGGACTGTTTGCAGTTTGTATTGTTTGCAATTTTGGTTTGGGCGTATTGGCAGGCAGGTGTTCTGCATGCAGGGGCTGCAACTGTCCGTGCATGGCGCAGCCGAATCAACTGTTGCTGGATCAGGTACCCGCTTTCGCTCAACCCGCCTATTTCCCCCCTTCGATTTCCCTACCAGCTCTTCCTTTAGCATTTACAGATCTCTTTCGTTATCCTATTATCCGGGTTACTCACCGTACAAAGCAGATTGAAGGCCATGAAATTGAGAGAAGGTTCAAGATCCATACCCGGGTGGGGAAAGGAATAGGGGTATAGGCAGTTGACTTAGTGAACTGAGCTTAAGTGGATTCAGTATATTATGCAGATTAAGCCATCTATTAAGCCGTCTAAGTCAAGCCGATCTAAGCCAGCCTTAGCCAGTGATCCATACACAGTAGATCCATAGCTTCTATACCCAGGTGACCCAGTCGCATATGCAGTAGCTCCAGATCGATACCCCGATGCACCCCTTCGTATGGTTCCAGGTCCAAACGCGGAGGCAGTTCCAGTCCTTGTCGCAGCGCAGTAGTTAGTAGGTGATCCAAGACCAGAGATAAAAGACGCAGCCTCGGATATGCCATAAGGACAGAGACAGCTGAAACATCCTAATTGAATAGGAGAATAAGGAACTACTCCTTCATCACAATCACTGACTTAGGAAAGGAGTCATCGACGACGCTAGGAGTCAGAAAGCCAACCAAGCCCGGAAGACTGCTTAAAAACGTGAGTGCGAGGTTCTGAAAGAAGTAGCTCGACTGAAAGAAGAGGTTCTGAAATATACTCGACCGTAGGGAGAGGGGGCTTTGGCAATACGACTTTGTTGTGAGTCGTATCTTTGCAGCTTTCGGACAAGTAGCTAAAAGTCGTAAATAAATCCTTTCCTTGGGTTGGGAAGTCAGGTTTATGTTGACGTGCCTTTGGACTTTCAGACAAGACTCAAAGCGTCGTTGCCAAAAACAACCTTCCTCCACCGTTGAGGAAGATCGGAAGGGGCTAAACAGGAGCATTGGAGAGGGCTCAACCAACATTAATATCTAATGGATCAACTCGTATCCTCAGTTACTTGTTGTCTGACTAATGATTCCTCTGTGGCAACATCTTCATCATGAGGACTACTTTCAGGTAACGGTGGAACAGATCCTGTACATGTACAACAACCACCGCTTGCAAAAATGAAATCTTCTAATGTGACTAACGTGACTATCGCGGCTGCTGCTGGTGCTTCTTCAATTGCTTCTGGGCGGGGCTTCTGGTCAGGGCAAGAACGACTTACAAGCTTGGCAGGCGTTACACCTACCATTGTTACACCTACTGTACCCCCTATCACTCTGCGGGCTATTCTATCTATCCTTTCATGCACATTACCTTCATTACCTTTCATTACCTTTACTATCCCCCACTATCCACTTATTTTACATTCCACTACTATTCGCCCCTTATTCGACCGTAGTCGGGTCCTGAGATTCATCCCCCCTTCTTTTGGTGGCTTGGGAGATCGGAATCCAGCCAGGTGAGAGTCATTGTTCCAGCTGACCTTGATGACCTAGAGTAGGCAACAGAGGAAATGGTGGGCACTTTGGTGTGTGGCAGTGGACAGGCATTACTTCGCCCAGCACCCTTTTTGGTTTGATAGCTTGTTCCAACTTTTGGTACATCCCGTGTCTTGCTCTCGTTATAACTAGCAGATCTAGACCTTGTCCTGCCTCTCCAGGTGCTGCTTCAATGGATGGATCATATACTACTAGGGCTACCACTGATGTTGTTAGTGGTGATGTTGGCTGTTGCTTTGACTTGATGCCACAAGCACCTTTTCCTATGGATATGGAACTAGGCGAAAGGACTGGATATTCAACTGGAACAATGACAACGAACAAGTCCAAGCTGGAAGAACAAAACAAACTGACACAAGTACTAGCACTGCATGGATTTCTTTATGGACAGATACCGGATGAAACAAGCACAGGTTGGGACTAGGCAGGAAACACTCCATAAACAAAGGTCGCTGGTAAGATCCTAAGTTCAGTAGGTTATATGGCTTAGCAAGCAGGGAAAATTCATTAAAGCGAAGGCAGTAAGTTAATGAAGCCTCCCTTCGGCTTATAAATTAGCAAGCTTAGTATTCTAATTTTTATATTAATGCTAAAGCGTTATAACATACATAAAGAAACCTGGGAGACCCTCCATTCAGTCCCTCTAGATTTACGTGTCCGAACCCCTCCTATATGTCCTAAAGTTATCCCCAACATCTGTTGGGCCATCACCTAAGCTGATTTGATGGGGGTTAAGGTAATTCAGGCCATTTGTACGTGTATTGTGTACACATTTCATTCCATTTCACATTATGCATGCAGCGTCCGCTACGTGTAAGTTACTTTTGTTGTTATATAATAAGGTTAGAAATGATTTCGTGGTTACCTCGCTTCCGCTTCTTATTTTGCTTGGGGTCCACTACATTGGTCTATTTCAGGTACTGTTTATGTTATTACATTGTTTTGATATATTTTAGCCTCTGCAGGGTTTCAGTTTTTTACGTAAGGTGTGTACGATTTAGTTTTTGATATTTTTCAGTCTCTGTAGGATTTGAGTTTTTTTACCTAGGCTGTGTACGATTTTAGTTTTCATCTTGGCAATGGTTTTTTTTTTCACCCTGGCCAGTTTTTTTACCTAGGCTGTGTACGCTTTCACTCTCCATCTTGGCAATGGTTTTTTTTTTCACCCTGGCCAGTTTGCAGGAATTAGGTCTTCAGTTGCACCCTTCAAAATTATAAACCTCAGTTGCTATTGTTAAAAAAACATGATTAGTTAAACAATCGCTGCATTTGACATCTGAATATTGGTCAAATCGCATTATATCTATAAGTCTGTCTGAATTTATGTAACTAAATTAGGTGCATCAAGACTCCTGCATATTCTGCTTGTACAATCCTCTCATTTTTTTACGGTTGGTACCTCAGAAATCAACTCGCTCCTAGCACCCTGTTAGACATTTTCCTTCACTTGTAGCCTCATAGAAAGTATTCGTCGAATTTTCCATAAAAATAGTCATAAATTGGCATGAAATGGCTGAATTTGGTACGCACTTGAGAATGATGAAGAGAATGGTTTCATAATCAGGTCATGATACATGTCTTGCATGGAGGTTATAATGAAAATTAATAGCAGGAATCTAACCGAATATAATTGCAATTAGTACTAGCACTCTGTGGTTATTCGCAGGAATTAGGTCTTCAATTGCACCCTTCAAAATTTTAAACCTCAGTTGCTATTGTTAAAAAATCATGATTACTGAAACAATATCGTTTGCTATTGTTAAATAATTATGATTACTTAAACAATCGCTACATTTGACATCTGAATATTGGTCAAATCGCATTATATCTATAAGTCTGTTTGAATTTATGTAACTAAATTAGGTACATCAAGACTCCTGCATATTCTGCTTATACAATGTTGTTGTTTTGTTACGGTTGGTACCTCAGAAGTTTTTGGTGTCTCAGAAGCAATGGTTTTTTAAATGCGTCAAGTATAAGAAATCAACTCGCTCTCTTTTGACAATTTAAGTTGTGTGGCTAGTCATTCAACCCTTGTTTTTCAGTTTCCTAGCCAAGTTGCATTCATAAAGAAAAAGGGGTCTAGTCTCCTGTGCGTAAAGGAGACCTAGGACAATGGATTATTAGTAAAAGCTCATCACCTTGTTCCTCAATTGGACAGTTGCAAAAGCATTAGTGCATTTGTACATTCCACTGAGATAAATGATGTCAATATATTGAGCTAACTTGTGGAGATTTTCTGTCTTATAGTAGCTACAGGCATCAATGAGCGAAAGCATCTGACTCTAGTAATGATTTATCTGTGCATATTAAAACATCAATTTATGATTTCAAAGATTATTACTTGCTCTAAGGTCTTCACAAGAGAAGCTGTAATGAGTTGCCTTAGTGCAATGTACTGAGACAAGCACCATCCTTGGTAAGACCGTGTTGAAAAGTTTTCCTGCCTTTTTAAGAGAGCTTTTGTCAAAATGTTCTTCATTATCCATAACATTTTGGCTGTTCATGACTTGTCTAGAGTGTTTTTTTTTTTGCTTATTCTGACTGGATTTTGCAGCAATTAGATACTAATGAGAAGTCCTTAGCTTGTGCAACCTTCACTTTATACCTTCATATGTAGTTTTATAATGATGCTAACTTGGTTCTTTTGCAGCCTCCGTCATGAGACTTAAGTGTCAGGTGTCGTGCTTGTCTTGTATTCTTCACATGTTACAGTCTGTCATAAGAAATGCTTATTTTCAAGGTCAAATGTAAATCCACATGCACTAAGAACTATTAGCTGTGGAGTGAAAGCAGTGCAGTAAGGTCTTCCCATTTCTATAAGGCCATAGAGTGAAAGCCATATCTCCTAGCCTTTGTCCATGCACTAAGCTCCATGGCAGCCTTAAGAGAAGAGCCTTAGTCTTTGCCTTATAGACAGCCATCTCCATGCCATCTCCATAAGGCCGTAGAGTGAAAGCCTTAAGAAGTAATAGCCTTAGTAAGGTCCATAGGGTAAGGTACTACTTGCCTTAGTCCTTTAAGTTAAGTACTATTAGCAATTAGTTTGAGATTCTATTATTTGTCTTGGGTTTCAGAGCAACTACTGAAATATTTTGTTTACTGTATTCTCTATTCTTGATTACATCTCTTCAGTTTTTTCAGAGAAATTACTGAAATCTTTTGTTTACTGTATTCTCTATTCTTGTTTACAACGTTACTAGTCAAGATGTTTTGGTTTAATTCTCTGTTTTGGTTGTTTAACTAGAATACCTAGAATATCTTATTGAGAAAAACTTGTTGTACTCTACATCTTGGTTTAATTCTACGTTTAACTAGAATATTTCATTGAGGAAAACTAGTTGTACTATACAGTTCAGTCTATATATATGGGTGTTTTGGTTTTTTGTTTTAATACACTCTGTTTAGCTAGAGTTTCTCACTGAGACAAAACTAGTTAAACAAAGTATCTCACTGAGACAAAACTGGTTGAATTTAACTAATTGTACTTACAGTTCAGTATATATATATATATATATTATTCTTGATTACAACTTTACTATTCAAAATATTTTGCATCACTACACTCTGTTTTGTTAGAGTTAACTCATTGGAAAAAGCGGGTTACTAGTTCATAATTTATCCCTCCCTTTTATAATACAGATTTGATCAATTATATATGTAGATTCATTTTTATTTTCATTTTCATATTTTGGTTTATTACACTATTTAATAAGTTTTATCTCATTGAAAAGACCTAGTTGTATTCTACAGTCTAGTCCAGAATTCATCCCTCCCTTTATATATCAATTTAACAATACAGATTCTTACACATTTCCAATCAGTCCAGAATCCATTCGTCTTTTATCATACATATCTAATGCATATAGTTTCACAACGCATGGAATCCTTTCCTTCTCCATTTCCATTTCAGTTGAAGCCTCACAATGTCTTTATTTTAATGGTTATTGGGTTCCATTGACATACAAGATAAATAATTAGATCTGAAAAATGATAGCGTGGCTACAACAACTTTTTTTTTCCTATAACCACTTGAATTTATTCATAATACTATTAAGAACTAAGTACTAGAAAAATATCAATTCATAACTTCCTGTAGCAAAGAGCAGCAATTTGCAGTTCCATTGCAACTAATTGAGCTACATACCAGGGGGGGGGGATTTTTACCTTGCTAAAGACATAGAAGGTAGCCCAGAGAAGCCTGCAAACACATTTGAATACGATTTAGTGAGATAAGCAAAGTTTGCAATTGGAGGTAATGCTGCCACTCTCTCTCCTTTCTTTAGAAATGCCTGCAAGTCCATTCTCTGGAGGGTCAATACTGCTCTGGATTCTCTCCACACGAATGCTAGAAAACCTTTCCAAGACACAAACAAATCCCCTGGCTTTGAACCAGGGTACCGGAATCCATATCCATTAGCTATGCCCTCTCCCTGGTATGCATGACTAATTTCTACTGGAGTGGAATCCCTGTCAGTTTCCCAGGGAAAGGTTTCTGAAGAATCCTCATTCACGCTGGCCGTAAACATTGTCGAGCCATTAGGATGAAGAACATAATGGGTGCCCTCAAGTATCTTGGTAGCAATCAAAAGCTGCCCTTCCTCTGTATCTTCATAAGAGAGCAGCAGGAAAAACAAAGCCTTCCCTGGCTTATCTTCATTTTAGTTTATTTAGCAGTCCAGCAATATGATTTATTTGTGCATATTAAACATCAATTTATGATTTTAGAGATTATTACTTGCTCTAAGGTCTTCACAAGAGAAGCTGTATTGAGTTGCCTTAGTACAATGTCCTGAGACAAAAACCATCCTTGGTAAGACCGTGTTGAAAAGTTTTCCTGCCTTTTGAAGAGAGCTTTTGTCAAAATGTTCTTCATTATCCATAACATTCTGCCTGTTCATGACTTGTCTAGAGTGTTTTTTTTTTTTGCTTATTCTGACAGGATTTTGCAGCAATTAGATACTAATGAGAAGTCCTTAGCATGTGCAACCTTCACTTTAGACCTTCATATGTAGTTTTATAATGATGCTAACTTGGTTCTTTTGCAGCCTCCCTCATGAAACTTAACTGTCAGGTGTCGTGCTTGTCTTGTATTCTTCACATGTTATAGTCTGTCATAAGAAATTCTTATTTTCAAGGTCAAATGTAGGCTTCAAGGCAGCTTTCATGTTACTGGTGTCTTGAATTGATGATATGCTAGCATTAAGCATCGATTATGCTTTATGTAAACTGCCTTGATTGGAATGCTA
This sequence comes from Pinus tabuliformis, assembly GCA_031772625.1. Classification (NCBI taxonomy): domain Eukaryota; kingdom Viridiplantae; phylum Streptophyta; class Pinopsida; order Pinales; family Pinaceae; genus Pinus; species Pinus tabuliformis. The sequence continues at coordinate 1,191,099,867 of CM062809.1, forward strand.
TTAAAATTCCTTGTTATAATATGATTTATCTGTGCATATTAAAACATCAATTTATGATTTCAAAGATTATTACTTGCTCTAAGGTCTTCAGAAGAGAAGCTGTAATGAGTTTCCTTAGTACAATGTATTGAGACAAACACCATCCTTGGTAAGACCGTGTTGAAAAGTTTCCCTGCCTTTTTAAGAGAGCTTTTGTCAAAATGTTCTTCATTATCCATAACATTCTGGCTGTTCATGACTTGTCTAGAGTGTTTTTTTTTTTTTTCTTATTCTGACTGGATTTTGTAGCAATTAGATACTAATGAGAAGTCCTTAGCCTTCACTTTAGACCTTCATATGTAGTTTTATAATGATGCTAACTTGGTTCTTTTGCAGCCTTCGTTATGAGACTTAACTGTCAGGTGTCATGCTTGTCTTGTATTCTTCACATGTTACAGTCTGTCATAAGAAATGCTTATTTTCAAGGTCAAATGTAAGCTTCAAGGCAGTTTTCATGTTACTGGTGTCTTGAATTGATGATATGCTAGCATTAAGCATCGATTATGCTTTATGTAAACTGCCTTGATTGGATTGCTATTGAAATTCCTTGTTATACCCGTCATCTTTTAGTACAGTACACAGATCAAATTCTTTGCCCCAATATAGTCATCAGTTGTGTGGTGTACGATTTATGCCTACCTACCCGAAGCATGGACTACAGGGGTACTTTTTAAATTTTCCATGGTCTGGTGCATTCCTTTCATTAGTTTGATTATGCAATAATGGGCATTTGGATTGCAGAAGCTAGCAAGTATCTAATTTCTTGATTCCACTTATTAATTTGAAGCTGTCTTCGACTGGATTGATATAGATTGATCAATGCATTTACAATGACTGATCCTAACGTACAACAGGTTCTGCAGGTTCTTTTTTATCTTGGCAGTCATATTTTGAACTTCAGTATCAAAACTGTGCATTGGATGCTACTTGACATAAGCAGTCTGAGCAGCTCAGTAGACATTTGCAGTCCCAAAGGTACACACAATCACTTCCTGTTCTATATTCATTTTCATTGTTCAACTTGCTATTATGATTATGTGACTTGTAATTGCATTGCATCAGTAAACATAATATTGCATCGAACACTTAGTCGTCATCATGTCTCCTATGTCTGAGAAACACAAGTTGCAATTAGTATTGCAAAAGCATCACTTATTTCGTGTGGACAATTTCTCATATCTAATTGGAGACTGTTTATTCGATAGTTTAGAACTTTTGCTAGATTTCCGATACACATCAGTAGAGCTAAGGAAAGGAACAATAGAATATTTTAGAGACTGTCTCGAAAAACAAGATAGTGAGGCAATTTTGTCTTATGAACATGAACTGCATGAAGCCTCACTTAAAGAAATGCATAACATTAGCAACCGTGAAATCTATTTAGACAAAATGGCTAGATCTGCCTCAAACAATATACCCCTAGCATCTAGAGGTCTATGGGGAGATATTTTCTGCATCCATTGGCTCTCAAACTGGCTGAAAATTCCAATTAGGGTTTGGTCCAAAACAAAGATGAGAGTGTATTTGCACTTCAATTCAAGTGTTACAACAAATACTCGTGACATATTGTTCCATGACAAGGATCCTCTGAATGGGCACTTCGAGCCTTTGGTTCGTAGGCAGCCTACAATTGGTTGTACCTTCCAACAACAAACCGATACCTCAAAGAACAATACTGAACCGCAACCTGAGACAAAATGTCAATCTATTGAAGCTAAATTAAAACCATCTTGTCACTTAAACAAGCACAAGAGAAGTGTATCTTTGCATGTGCTTAAGGACATTGCTCCGAACAATCTGAAAAGACAAAAAATAGGCATTGAGTATAACAAAGTTACAATGAAACAACAAGTTGTTCTAGAAAACATAGAAGATGTTAGTGACTGTCATTTAAACAAGCACAAGAGAAGTTTATCTTTGCATGTGCTTAAGGACATTGCTCAGAAAAATTTGAAAAGGCAAAACATAGGCATTCAATATAACAAAAGTACAATGGAACAACAAGTAGTTCTAGACAACACAGAAGATGTTTGTGACACACCGCACACAGAAGATGTTAGTGACACACTGAGATTTCGATCACTTAGAAACTTGAAAAAACATATTAGAAGGAACGCACAAACAGAAATTGTAACTTCTTGTCCATTAGACAAATAGTCAAAAAGTCTATCTTTGCATTTGCTTAAAGGCATTATTCGGAAAAAAATTGAAAACACAGAAAATAAGACTTGCATTCAACACAACAACAATGAAACAAGAAATAGTCATAGAAAACGTGGACTACAATCCATTTGCAACAAGATCGAAGGATTTATCAGCACAATCAAAAAAATAAGGAAAATCTGAGACACTGAGATTTCGATCACTTAGAAACTTGAAAAAACATATTAGAAACAACGCACAAACAGAAATTGTAATTCCTTGTCCATTAGGCAAAGAGACAAAAAGTTTATCTTTGCGTTTGCTTAAAGGCATTATTCGGACAAAATAAAAAATGCAGAAAATAAGACTTGCATTCAACACAACAAAAATGAAACAAGAAATAGTCATAGAAAACATGGACTACAATCCATTTGCAACAAGATCAAAGGATCTTTCAGCACAATCAAAGAAATCAGGAAAATCAGGCCTATCGATTCAATCAAGATCAATGAACAAATTAACAGAATTATCAAAGTTTGATCAAATATATCAAAGACAAGTAACTGACACACCTATTTTAAATTGTTCATCATGTGAAACAACGTTTTTCAAAAGAGACATCTGCTTTGTGAAACAAGAAAGTCAAGCAAAAAAAAATAAGATTAGGAAACTATCAACTAGTTTCGAGAATGTTAAATCTCGTGTTGAAAATTGCTACATTTGTAAACACTGCAAAAAAGCAATTGAACATGAAACAATTGCTAAATATGCAGTTCCTGAACAGATAAGAAGAAACAATGGCACTAGAACACTCACAAAACACGATAATTTGACACGGGTCGGGTATTTTGCTCGATGAACCCTTTTACGTATATATGGCCACGAGATGATTTACCAAGCTCACTTCTTCGCCTTCGCTAAGAACTCATAGCTGGCTGCAACAAGTTCGAAGAAGACAGATCCAGGTTCTTGTGATCTCGTTGGAATCAACCTTTTCCATTGGTGCTCGCTGTTAGAAATGATTTCGTGGTTACCTCGCTTCCGCTTCTTATTTTGCTTGGGGTCCACTACATTGGTCTATTTCAGGTACTGTTTATGTTATTACATTGTTTTGATATATTTTAGCCTCTGCAGGGTTTCATTTTTTCACGTAAGGTGTGTATGATTTAGTTTTTGATATTTTTCAGTCTCTGTAGGATTTGAGTTTTTTTACCTAGGCTGTGTACGATTTCAGTTTTCATCTTGGCAATGGTTTTTTTTTTCACCCTGGCCAGTTTTTTTACCTAGGCTGTGTACGCTTTCACTTTCCATCTTGGCAATGGTTTTTTTTTTCACCCTGGCTAGTTTGCAGGAATTAGGTCTTCAGTTGCACCCTTCAAAATTATAAACCTCAGTTGCTATTGTTAAAAAAACATGATTAGTTAAACAATCGCTGCATTTGACATCTGAATATTGGTAAAATCGCATTATATCTATAAGTCTGTCTGAATTTATGTAACTAAATTAGGTGCATCAAGACTCCTGCATATTCTTCTTGTACAATCCTCTCGTTTTGTTACGGTTGGTACCTCAGAAATCAACTCGCTCCTAGCACCCTGTTAGACATTTTCCTTCACTTGTAGCCTCATAGAAAGTATTCGTCGACTTTTCCATAAAAATAGTCATAAATTGGCATGAAATGGTTGAATTTGGTATGCACTTGAGAATGATGAAGAGAATGGTTTCATAATCAGGTCATGATACATGTCTTGCATGGAGGTTATAATGAAAATTAATACCAGGACTCTAACCGAATATAATTGCAATTAGTACTAGCACTCTGTGGTTATTCGCAGGAATTAGGTCTTCAGTTGCACCCTTCAAAATTTTAAACCTCAGTTGCTATTGTTAAAAAATCATGATTACTGAAACAATCTCATTTGCTATTGTTAAATAATTATGATTACTTAAACAATCGCTGCATTTGACATCTGAATATTGGTCAAATCGCATTATATCTATAAGTCTGTTTGAATTTATGTAACTAAATTAGGTGCATCAAGACTCCTGCATATTCTGCTTGTACAATGCTGTCGTTTTGTTACGGTTGGTACCTCAGAAGTTTTTGGTGTCTCAGAAGCAATGGTTTTTTAAATGCATCAAGTATAAGAAATCAACTCGCTCTCTTTTGACAATTTAAGTTGTGTGGCTAGTCATTCAACCCTTGTTTTTCAGTTTCCTAGCCAAGTTGCATTCATAAAAAAAAGGGGTCTAGTCTCCTGTTGGTTGAGGGGAAAGTACCCCTAGGGTCCTTTGGGTTAAGACTCTACCAGACTGAAAATTGCTTATTCAAAGAAACACACACACAACCATTATCTTTACTGTAAGCAAATTCTAATGTTGAGGGTACGTACCTAAGGTCCTACGTTCGAGAAGGCCTTTAGGGTCCAAACCCTTCTTGGAGTTCCCTTCTTCTCCTTTGACCTGTAAAACAAACAAATCAAAGAACACAACAGTACATGGACAAATACTTATAGATAAACCATCTTCATGCTATAAAGTTAGTTATAAAAATCTTTAAGTAACTACTTGCATAAGAATTCAAAACAAGAATCTCATAAGCACAAAGAAAGATTGTTTCGGGAACCAAGACGTGTTTCTTTATATAAAGGCAAATAAAGTACATATAACGGAAAGATTTCACCTGAAACACCTTCAGCAGGCTCCAAGCAAAGCTTCCTCCCGGATTCGTTCCAGCCTCAAGCCTCCAACAAGAGCTCCTTCCAAGTCTTACTCAATGGTGATATAAAGGATGAATGATCACCAATACACATGGAAACAAGGGTTTCCTATGCAAAGTTGGGGAAGTGCAGAAAGCACCAAGGACTTCAGACCTGGTCTAAGGGGTAAATCTCAGCATAATAATCTTGCTCTCTTTTTCTCTCTCCTTAGGCCTTCCCTTTGATGTCTTTTTATACCATCTCCAAAGTAGTTTTTTAGTTAGGAGTTGGTTGGGAACAGTTGGGCCACGGGCACTAACAGGTGATCAGCAGGTAAAACCCGCGATCTCCGCCCGAAAATAAGGAATTATTTATTTTTTTAAGTGTTTTAATACATACACGCGGGTTGGGTATACACAGACCCGCGTGTACACGCGTTTAACTCGTGGCAATGTCGCGTATAAGGGATAAAACACTGTTTTTTAAATTTTAGGAACAGGTCTGGAAGGAGGGGTTGCCCTAGGCCATGAGTGCAGCATCACAAACCATAAGAGTGAGATTTGGAGCTATAACAGATGCCCCCTAATATATGAGGTCAGAAGGGGAACATGATGGCCGAAATATATTATGTAAGTACATGGAAATGAAGTCTGTCGAGAAACCTGAGGAGGACTTCACCAGAATTCAGCCTACCAAGCCACCAAAAGGAGATCAGAAAGAAACACTGTCTGAGGCGGGCATACCCATGCTCAGAAAAAGTAAAGCATGTCCGCATATCAAGTACAAGCGGATCCACTAAGTATACAAGTATAAATGACTGGAAGATACATAATGGATCATCTGATCATAATGAGCAAGTACATGTCTAAATATCACATATAAGACTGTCAATGATGCTGAAAGGTGAAACGGATCACTGATATCAAAAACTGATCCCAAAAGGTACCAACTGAACATGATGGAATAGGATGGTACTACACTGCAAACTCAGGTGCCAGCATATAGAATGTCGCCATGACTGACTGCAACATATAAGGTGGAGTGGTGTCAACTAGCAGCAACAGGAGCAACTGTCAAGTGAACCAATGAATGCTGATACAACCTGAGGTCTTCACCGACTGCCGTGGTACATTTCTACACCATGGGAATAAATGATCTGAAGTCGACCATGTGAGAAATCGTTTGATTAGCGGTCATTGATGTATACCGTTAACAAACGCGAGACTACTCACCGATAATGATAATGAGCGTCAAGGTACCCAGTACAATCTAACAAGTGTGAATAGATGAGCTGAAGTCGAACACCTGTAAGAATCTATCGATCAGGAGACAATGATGGTTTCCCACTGTCGATAGCGAAGGATCTGCCACTAATGACTGCAAACCCCAAGGTACTGCCAAATGGACTCTAGATCTTTGCCCCAGAGCAATGAGTCGGAGTCGATAGGGAAAGATCCGCTAGAAGGAAGGCATTAAGGCATCCTCCATCAATCTAGCGCGAGTGTAACCCGTAGGCCAATAATGTGGAAGGAATCGGACGAAAAAGATGTAGTAACCCAATCGAAGCACGTTTCCGGCGTACACAAGATGTGGCTAGCGCACGGCAGAAACCCTCTGAACCAACCAATAATGAAAGCTGACACAGAGGCGAGGTATCCACCAATAGGGTCAAATGGAAACCAAGGTACTGCACGAATCCCAATGTGTGATAATGTATGCTGATGTCGAACACAAGGGAAACCACTCAGTCAAAGACCCATGATATCGATCGATGCTGAGCACAAGGTGACCTATCAATAATGAAAATAGGGCCAGGGTGCGGCTCTAGGCCTGTCCTCAGAGCAAGGTGTCGTCGTCGATAAGGACAAGACCCGCCAGCAAGAAGTCAATGGGGACCTTCTCAAACCGGCACGAGTAAAGGACCAATATAACTGATGTGATGATAGACATGATACTGACAACCAGGGATGGCCGACTGAAAAATGAGTCAAGAGACACCGCAGAGAGGCCGACTCAGGCTAACTTCCCTTGAACAAAAGCACGACTCATTGTGACTATGTGGCAGCATATGATGACTCTGTATAAGTTCGCCATGCAGGAGGCACGAACGAACCCCTCATATGATTGGAAGAGATAACCAATCGGGGGAGAACTGACTCAATAACAAGGTTATGGCATACCTAAGTCAAACTAAATCCCACCCATGCGGAGGAGACTTTGTTTTGAGTGCTTTGTTCAAGGGCGACACGACTGACTCTAGCTGCCAACAATAAATGGAAATAATGTCCCTGTTCCCGCTCTTTTTTTGGAATATTTAATTTTTTTTGTCTTTTTCTGTTAAGCCGGAAAAAGAATAAAAGAATGCTATGGTACAGTGGAAAGAACGAGTGTCGGTGAAATAGATGATCTAGTTCCTGGGGAAGGAACGTTCCTATGCTCAATGCAGGGAGGTGAAAACTGGTCAGTGACACTCAGAGGAATGTTCTTTCCACGGATCTGGTATGTCAAGCTGCAGAAGTCAAAGGTATGCAAGGTTGATTTTGCAGATGTCATGGTCAAAAGTTGGCTTAAACACGAGTCCAAGTGAAGCCGGCTCTAGGCCAAAAGGTGCAAATAGTCAACATGCAATGCAGAAGTACAACTCGACACACATAGGAGCCTCTAGGGTGTAAGGCCAGAACGAAGCGAAGAAGCAAAGAGGAATGAGTCTTCAACGCATAAGTCATGGCGGGACTACAGAGGACTCCCGAGCCTACTCAAAACGAAGCAGCATGGGCAACAAATGTCAGTGAGGTGCTAACTACGATGCCCATGTAAAGGGATGGCTCTACCATCGTGTCATGATTTAAAGAATCGGCGAGTGAAAATGGCTTACGAACCATAACACGATGGGGTGGACCCTACGGCAGATGTATCGGTCAGATGGAGGCTAGCATGCATAATGCAGCGGAAAAAATGGTGTCCCTAACCTATATGCCAGTGAAAACACGATACCTGCCATGACGGGTCAGCGGTCATGGAACCGTCTCGAACTGTCGAAAAATTTCCAAAATGTCCTGAAAAACAAACCAAACTCGGCATTCCAAGATCCCAAGTTAAAAGTCACATGAGGCCAAACAAAATAAAATTTTGAAAAAATTTTGCATTTTCAAAACTTATAAAAGGCATTTTGGACTCACCATTTTCACCATTTGACTTGGAGAGCAAAAATTGTGGAGCAAAAGGAGAAAATTTCCCTGTGACCAATTCAACCGTTCAAACTTGCCGAAAACTTCCAAGTAAGCCTTAAACTTGTCTTGCAATTAATTGTGATAGTTTTTAGAAAATTTAATTGATGTTTTACCGTTGGATTTTTGCAAAAAATTCCTTCGCGGCGTACACGCGGGTTGGCCATATAGAACTCGCGTATACGACGGCCCTACACGCGACTGTGTATATAGGAACCCGCGTGTGCGCAGCGAACTAATTTTATACACAAAACTAACGGATGAAAATGATTTTTTCTTCCAGGATGACTATCACATGGCGTGAAAGAGAGCACTCAGCCGTGGATAATGAAGTTATGGGCAATGATGAGGCATTAGATGCCCTACGGGGATGCGGGTTGCTTAAATTCTTCAAATTGCCAAATATGAAAGCAAACACGCGTCTGCTCGAGAGGCTCATTGATTATTGGGATGTCGATGAGGAAGCATTTGTGATTGATCAGATGCCACTCAGGATAGAAGTGGAAGACATATATTTTATCACGGGCCTTTCTCGAAGGGGAGAGGTAGTACATTCCCGGGGCAGGACACGAAATAGCCTCAGTGTAGATGACTATGTACAGATTTACTGCCCGGGTCATCGGAAGGTCGGGAGCCAGATCTCTATCCCACATGTGGCGAGTTTGTCACTCAGGATAATCTTGTTCACCATAGCTCGAGTGAACGGATCATCCTCACTACATCAGGCATCACGGGTAACCATGAGCGTGGCAGTGGACTGTCTCACTACTGTGTTTGACTGGTGTACTCCTCTTCTGGCCAACATGAAGGAACAACTCACTTCTATCAGGAGGGGACATACCAAGAACTTTGGGTTCGGAACCATCTTGTGCACTTTCTTCTTCGAGAAGGTTCCCGCACTCCGCCCCAGGGTAGCAGTTGTCATCAGTAGCCCACGTGATCCACGCATGGGCCGGTGGGCTGACTTGATGAAACGTTTGGGGGGTGGGGAAGTCCCAAGGAATGCATTTGACGATGACTTCTTTGCCTGGTGGGAGCAGCAGATCATCGCCGTGGATGAATACCCCTATGCTGGGCTGGATTTCCGAGGAGATCCTGATCTAGTGTTACCACCAGATGCAGCATGGGGCGAGATTGGTAAGAATTTTTTATTATTTTATGATTTTTTGGATTTTTCAAATATAATGATGAATTTTGAAAAATATTTTTTGATGAGATTCAAATGACTAATATGATGATCATGTTCCAGACATTGGGCCTGTACGACCAGATGGATTGCCGCGGCATGGACGGCGTGGCCGAGGAGCCGAAGAGGCGGCTGCCGATACGGAACGAACCCTAAACAACGTCCAACGACACTTGGCGAGACTGAGTTGCCGAGTACCGATGGCCGAGATAGAGGACCTTCCTCCGGATATGCAGCGTCATGTGGTTGGCATGCCACGTGACTGGGTTCGCGTCTTTCGGCGTGTGGCCAATGCTATAGTGACATACTTAGACGCTCATCCTGAGCCGAGGCGTTAGATATGCCTGACATGATTATGGGCATTTGAGTCCCAATTTTGTATATTTTTTGACACACATATGTACACTCGAGGCGCTTTATGATATATATATATATATATATTATATATATTTTTATATATATATATATATTATATGATGATGAATGATTGATATGCCAGTCTAATGCTTGATTAGCGATAGAATCAGCTAACCAATTTTGAGATCTTGGAATGTGCAAATAATTAATGTAAATAAATGATCTTTGCAACAACCTCACCCTTAAATATTGGCGATATAATAATGGATCCCTAACCCGATAAATGTTATTTAATTGAGACACTATCGATTGAGAATCAAGATATACTACCAACGAGTCGATCCCATAAGAGATTGCCTCGGATAATAAATTGATAACAGCTGTATACTCGGCCATATTGTTTGAAGCAGGGCCGATACACACGCCTCTCGATACCATCACTTGACCAGTTGGATAATAAAGTACCCAAGCTGCGGAAGCAAGATTCCGAGTGTGCCGACTAGCACCATCGGCGAACCCAAAATAAACTAAATCATCCATCAACACCTGCCAAAGCAGACCAAAAAGTGCTGATATCAGAAAACTCTCGATGATATATGTACAAATATACATAAAATACAAAGAAGCCATTGCCTGGTAAAACTAAGCAAAGTACTTCTTTAGGTAGAACCCGTTAGGGGGCTCCGCCAACTTACTCCTAGGGATGTTTATAGGTACGACGATCGAACCAATCAATATACTCTCTTCGGCAAATAAATGTGTTGGAGCCAAAGGAACCGTACAAACATCACTAGTCGAACTGGAGGACCGAGATTCTACTTCATGCACAGGGGAATGAAAGTGTAACCGATGATGTAAATCTTCCAAAGGTCGATCTACGGCCGTCATTGCTTCGAATACCACTTCATCCGATGGAAAAACAATATCAGAGCAATCCAATGCAGAGGAGGAATCAAGGGTCCGAAAATGAGCCACATCACCATCTATTTCTTTCCCAAAGGAAATAGTAGAATGGTTATCTACAGAGTTATCGATAGATTCACATCTAGGTTCTACTGTAGATATAAGAGATTCTATTCCACCCACCTTGTCGTCACCTGATGTGGTCACAGATGAAGCTAAGGTTCCAGGATTCGAAGAATAAGGAGTTTGGACAAACTCTCTCCGTAAAGGATCCCTGGAGGATGAAATTGTATCTATACCAGCTGTAGGAGGGGGAAGATTAAACGTACCCATCAATGAAGAGTACATCCCAACTCCTAGACTCTCGGTAGGCGGACGGGGGTTACCCACTAAAGGAATAGTAGAGTCAGAGTTTGCTTGAGGATCAACTGGACAATAGTCCAATTGGTCAACCTTAACGATTTTCCCCTCATGAGGAAAGCAAATGACACGAAACAGAGTCGAAACCACGGCATCCATCTCGTATACCCAGTTCCTTCCTAAGAGGAGATTATAGTCTAGGTTAGCATCTATGACCTCCACTTCAATATTAACGACCTTTCCTCCAACACATATAGGAAAGGCCGGGATAATCCCGTATGGCCTATGAGAGTGACCATCAAATGCTGTCAATAGGGTAGGTGAAGGAACAACCGACGGTGATCCAATGGCCTTCCAGCATGACATAGACATGACACACGTGGAAGCTCCCTCATCTACAACCGTACGAAAAATATTCGTTTTCTGGTAGGTAGACTTTATCTGGAAAGCCATGTGATGAGGAAGTCTCTTTTTGACATTATTCATATCAAAAGTGAGAGCTAAGGAATTACTTGGATCTACTGCCCCCATTGCCGATAGCAAGGCACTTCATTGAGCAGGACATGACTGGAGAACCTCTAACGCGGACATAACACATGGACTCTGAGCCAGATCCTCAACAATGGAGTAATTCTGGGCTGCCCTAATATTAGGGTTGATAGTCGCGCGTTTTGCAGAACCTTTCGGTACCCGAGGTATAGTCTCGACAGAAGGTCACTCAATATGAAGCGGGTTGTTAGTTTCGGGAACTGATTTACCCTTGGAAGTTTCACCTTCACCATAATCGCGTGACCATGTGGCCACATTAGCGTGAGCACCCATCATGAAAACATTCGATGACTTGTCCCCTTCCTGGTTGCCCCCTGAGGAGGTCCCAGGGTTCGAACTCGCGCCAGCAAGAAGTTGCTGCCCTTGGGGAAATGGGTTAGTTAACACAGCTTGCGAAATAGAAGTCCCTTGCTGTCCTAACAAGCGCTGAGCGTCTTCAATCTTAGGGCAGAGATGAGTTAGATGGTCTCCACTGCATAATTTGCAAGGAAACTTGACTTTCTTTCTCGACTCATTTCCACCACCACCAGCGTTGTTACCGGATTTATTTGCATCGGGCTTCCCATCTGAGTTCTTCTTCTTACCACGTCCTTTCTTTTTCCCATTGGAATTTTGATTTCCTTTGGGGTTATCGGATTGGACGGCATTAATTGAAGAAGTTTGGGAAGCAGGAGGATTAGACAATGTGACTTGGTTGTTAGAAGCAGTTTGCAAAGACAACTGCTGCAATTGATTCAACAAGTTCACTGTAGTTGTGTCTACTGACCCAACGATACCATCCGCGTACGGACCTGGCTTCGGCTTAGCTAAATCAACCTTAGATCCAGGAGCATCTGGCAAGTACTTTTGTAGGATCCCAGATTGAGAGTAGATCAATTCTAATTGCTGGGCCCTAAAAATGGCTTGCTCCTCAGAATAGACCCCAGACATGGAGACATCCTTGGAGATCTCGGGTTGTAAAGACTTCAAAAACCACTCGAGACGGTATTCTGGAGGAATTTCGGCTTTAATGAACCTCTTTCTCTGTCTCCATTCCTGAATGTGATCGGAAATGTGAGTAGCCTTATCCTGACGAAAGGTGGCCAGAAGTTCAGTTCCGGCGTCATAGCGGACAGGCAACTGAAAGTGATTTAAGAAAATATTGGCTAAGTCGGCGAAGGATGTGAAGCTGCCCCCTGGCAACTCTATATACCACTTGGCCGCATTACCAGTCAAGGTGCGCTGAAAGAGTCTCAACCTAATCGAATCATCGATGAGGGAGTTGGATGAGCACCACAGATGGAATGTGGTTACGTGGTCGCCCGGGTCCTCACCACTCTTCCCTTCGAATTTTGGAATGTCCGAAGGGAGTTTGGTTGGGACCGGAGGCCAGGCCGGATTATACCTGATTGGGTCATTTGTTAACTTAGTGAGATCTGGCAAGTTTAACGTTGCCAGAAACGGAAGCCTAGGAGGACCTAGGGGATTCCACCCAGACTGTGCAGAACTCCCAAAGCTCTGAAAAGATTGTCCTGGGATTTGGGAGGCACCAGGCTGCCCGAAGTGACCAGTAGAACCGGCTGAACCAAAAGGCAAGCCTTGTGGTCCAGCAAAATTCGGAGTTTGACCAACTCCTGCCGTATAACCTCCATAACCCGCAAAGTTTCCTCCTAAGAATGGTAAGGAGTTGATAACCCCTGATATGGATTCCAAGCCGAAGCAAGGGGAGGAATACTTTGAAACGAACTAACCGTGGAGTACGACCTATTCCCTTATTGGCCGCTAAACGGATTCCCAGTTCCCGCGCTACTAACCCCAGGGTTATTCCAACCTTGGAAAGGATTGTTGCTTTGTCCTACTGAAGAAAAAGGCATGGATCCTACCGTCGGGTTGGAATGTGGTATATGACCACTTCCGAAAGGAAAACCCTGGAATGAAGCCGATCCGCCCATCATGGACGTAGCGGCACTAAACGGAACCGATGGAATACCCTGTGATTGGGTGCCAAAAGGGAAGAGTCCAGTACCAAAAGCATTGGTTTGGGCATTTCCACTCGTAGACGGAATGGAGGTAGACCCAACTAGAGATGTGCTCGCAAAAGATCCAAACAAGGAAGTGGAGGGGATGGAAATAGTTCCTCCCCCTTGCACTGATGTTGGGGTTTGCATAGTCGTAGCACTTGTAGAAGCCATGCTTCCAGTAGTGATCATGAATGGTAAGCGCGTAGCGTAACCTGGACTTGATGGTCTATGTGACGGAGTCCCAACGTATTGCAATACGTCTGGATGACTAAATGGTAGGGGAGAATTCGGAGCCCCTAACGACTCTGAGAATTCTTCTACCTCTACGTTATTCTCCGCTTGAAAAAGAACTCGAGAAAGGACTGGATTATCCCTCTCTTGTTCAGAAGTACCAGGCCTTGCTTGGGCACTAATGCCCCCGCTAGGAGGATCAATCTCCGATGCGTCAACCGGCGTAGGACGAAGCCCACCGGTGGTATTCCCTCTGCGCCTTCTCGGAGAAGGCTCTAAACTTGGCGGCGAAAGACCACGAAGTCTTCGAGACCGTCTAGGAGATCGGTCAGCCACTTTGAATTTTTTGTTATGATCTAACTAAAGACTCAAAAAATTGAAAGCTAGGCCAACTAGGAGCACAGAGCACACACTATAAAGTCCCTAAAGACACAGCCAGTCAAACAACTTCCAAGTATTTCCGCTCCGGGTGATTAGGACAGGACACCAAAATACGAGAAAGTGAAATAAGGGGCCTTCCGAAGATAGTCTGGGATGATGAGGGCCCAGTTCTATCAGCGAAGGTATCAGAGGAAGTTACGCTGACCTCCTAACAACAGCCTGCGCCGGTGCAAGCCCCCAAGCTTCGCAAGGGTGCCCTCCAGTAGTACTGTCGAGAGTGATACAACGTCAAACTCAGGTGCCACGGGATTCCCCTCCGCAGCCACCTGTGTAGATCCCTAGGAGAGGCAACTATGGGTACCAACTCGTCGCAGAAGCCAGGCGGAACAGTCGTGAGGTAAGTTCGGACAAGTAGGAGAGGGGGTATCTCTCTTCCCTGTCTTCACAGACCCTCGTGCTTAACTCCCAGATCCGGAGCTTTCCTGGTCTTCCTAACGCTATTGGATTTTCTCTCGTTATTCAGACTCTTATGTTTGACGTTTTATGTGGCCTTGGAGAGTTAACTCTCCACTCGCCTAATCCAAGGCCCTAAAATCCTAAACTTGTTGGTGTAACTGACTAAAACAAAAAGTTCTAGTGGATTTTAATTAGCGCTTGATTTTATTAGGCTGTTCTTTAAGTCACAGGGTAATGGAGATGAAACTTGTGGTGTTTTTATGGACGCAAAAGAAATTAATAAAACTTAGCTACATGCACATGCACCTTTTGTTTTCGATGAAGAGCAATTTCTATGAGGTTCAGAGGTACTTCTAATATAAACAAATTTTCTTTTTCGTTTCAGACTCCACACTCACAAAAACTAACAAAACTATATATGCCTAAAGAGATGCAAATCTATCCTAATGCAAGAACTATATGTGGATGCAAGATTTAAAGACTACTCTAAAAACAAAGAAGGAAAGTTGCTGCCTTATCAAATTTGTCTTGCCACTAAAATGCTTAGATAGAAGATGATGTGTTACCAATCATTTCGTCCAAACAATAAAAACAAGTTCTAAGATAAACACAAAGCACTTTCACTTCGCAAAAAAGGAAATCAAATGAAAAGCAAGTTTAAGAAAGCGAAACTCAAAACTTTCAAAAGATTTTCTTTCAATGAAGCCAAGAAGTCTTTTTCAAAGAATGCTCTCAAAAATACTAACACCAATGATTGATGAATAGGCAACCAAACACTTTTGTGAATTGACACCTTTCAAATGATGAAAACCCAACAAAAATAAATGCGTTTGAAATCGCTCATGACAATCAAAAGCAGCAATGAAAGTCCAAAAGATCAAAAGACAAGTTTCAAGAAAATGGTAACAAACAACTTTCCCGAAACTAAGGAGAAAATGGTCACAAAAATGGTTTCGTTAAGCAAACAAAAGGGTCACCGAAACAAAATGAACACAAAGATTGAATCCAATCTTCCTACTCTGCCAAAACAGAGCAGTCAAGATTCTTAACCAGAAATCTTGTATGTCAAAAAACAATGACGCTTGCAATCAACGAAAACAAGACTAATACTCCTTATAACTAGAGAGAGTTCAGAACAAGATGCCCCCTGTTAAACAGAGGACTGTTACTGGAAAATGACTGCTTCAAACTGACCCAAACCACCAGACAAACATTCAGCAAAAAGAAAATTTATAAATCCTGAAAATTATGTAATATACGCGCCTGCAGTGATGTGAAGAGTGCGTGTACACGCTACTGTAACTGAGGAAACCTACGTATAGGCGGGTTCACTTAGTACAACTTGCGTATATACGCTTCTGTAATCCAGAAAAACAACGTATCTGAAGATTTTCAAGAAAAATAAAAAATACAGACTGAAAAACTGGAAAAGCTTAGAGTTCAAGAACAGATCAGACAATCAGAGCCATCAAACAGAGAGGCTGAGCCTTGATTGGCTTGAAGACTACCCAAACTAGGAACAACAAGAGTGTTGTTCCCCAGCGGAGTCGCCAATTCTGGTTGAGGGGAAAGTACTCCTAGGGTCCTTTGGGTTAAGACTCTACCAGACTGAAAATTGCTTATTCAAAGAAACACACACACAACCATTATCTTTACTGTAAGCAAATTCTAATGTTGAGGGTACGTACCTAAGGTCCTACGTTCGAGAAGGCCTTTAGGGTCCAAACCCTTCTTGGAGTTCCCTTCTTCTCCTTTGACCTGTAAAACAAACAAATCAAAGAACACAACAGTACATGGACAAATACTTATAGATAAACCATCTTCATGCTATAAAGTTAGTTATAAAAATCTTTAAGTAACTACTTGCATAAGAATTCAAAACAAGAATCTCATAAGCACAAAGAAAGATTGTTTCGGGAACCAAGACGTGTTTCTTTATATAAAGGCAAATAAAGTACATATAACGGAAAGATTTCACCTGAAACACCTTCAGCAGGCTCCAAGCAAAGCTTCCTCCCAGATTCATTCCAGCCTCAAGCCTCCAACAAGAGCTCCTTCCAAGTCTTACTCAATGGTGATATAAAGGATGAATGATCACCAATACACATGGAAACAAGGGTTTCCTATGCAAAGTGGGGGAAGTGCAGAAAGCACCAAGGACTTCAGACCTGGTCTAAGGGGAAAATCTCAGCATAATAATCTTGCTCTCTTTTTCTCTCTCCTTAGGCCTTCCCTTTGATGTCTTTTTATACCATCTCCAAAGTAGTTTTTTAGTTAGGAGTTGGTTGGGAACAGTTGGGCCACGGGCACTAACAGGTGACCAGCAGGTAAAACCCGCGATCTCCGCCCGAAAATAAGGAATTATTTATTTTTTTAAGTGTTTTAATACATACACGCGGGTTGGGTATACACAGACCCGCGTGTACACACGTTTAACTCAGGGCAATGTCGCGTATAAGGGATAAAACACTGTTTTTTAAATTTTAGGACCAGGTCTGGAAGGAGGGGTTGCCCTAGGCCATGAGTGCAGCATCACAAACCATAAGAGTGAGATTTGGAGCTATAACACCTGTGCGTAAAGGAGACCTAGGACAATGGATTATTAGTAAAATCTCATCACCTTGTTCTTCAATTGGACAGTTGCAAAAGCATTAGTGCATTTGTACATTCCACTGAGATAAATGATGTCAATATATTGAGCTAACTTGTGGAGATTTTCTGTCTTATAGTAGCTACAGGCATCAATGAGCGAAAGCATCTGACTCTAGTAATGATTTATCTGATTAAAACATCGATTTATGATTTCAAAGATTATTACTTGCTCTAAGGTCTTCACAAGAGAAGCTGTAATGAGTTGCCTTAGTGCAATAACTGAGACAAGCACCATCCTTGGTAAGACCGTGTTGAAAAGTTTTCCTGCCTTTTTAAGAGAGCTTTTGTCAAAATGTTCTTCATTATCCATAACATTCTGGCTATTCATGACTTGTCTAGAGTGTTTTTTTTTCTTATTCTGACTGGATTTTGCAGCAATTAGATACTAATGAGAAGTCCTTAGCCTGTGCAACCTTCACTTTAGACCTTCATATGTAGTTTTATAATGATGCTAACTTGGTTCTTTTGCAGCCTCCATCATGAGACTTAAGTGTTAGGTGTCGTGCTTGTCTTGTATTCTTCACATGTTACAGTCTGTCATAAGAAATGATTATTTTCAAGGTCAAATGAAAATCCACATGCACTAAGAACTATTAGCTATGGAGTGAAAGCAGTGCAATAAGGTCTTCCTATTTCTATAAGGCCATAGAGTGAAAGCCATATCTCCTAGCCTTTGTCCATGCACAAAGCTCCATGGCAGCCTTAAGAGAAGAGCCTTATAGAGAACCATCTCCATGCCATCTCCATAAGGCCGTAGAGTGAAAGCCTTAAGAAGTAATAGCCTTAGTAAGGTCCATACGGTAAGGTACTACTTGCCTTAGTCCTTTAAGTTAAGTACTATTAGCAATTAGTTTGAGATTCTATTATTTGTCTTGGGTTTCAGAGCAACTACTGAAATATTTTGTTTACTGTATTCTCTATTCTTGATTACATCTCTTCTGTTTTTTCAAAGAAATTACTGAAATATTTTTTTACTCTATTCTCTATTCTTGTTTACAATGTTACTAGTCAAGATGTTTTGGTTTAATTCTCTGTTTTGGTTGTTTAACTAGAATACCTAGAATATCTTATTGAGAAAAACTAGTTGTACTCTACATCTTGGTTTAATTCTATGTTTAACTAGAATATTTCATTGAGAAAAACTAGTTGTACTATACAGTTCAGTCTATATATATGTGTGTTTTGGTTTTTTGTTTTAATACACTCTGTTTAGCTAGAGTTTCTCACTGAGACAAAACTAGTTAAACAAAGTATCTCACTGAGACAAAACTGGTTGAATTTAACTAATTGTACTTACAGTTTAGTATATATATATATATATATATATATATATATATATATATATATATATATTATTCTTGATTACAACTTTACTATTCAAAATATTTTGGATCACTACACTCTGTTTTGTTAGAGTTAACTCATTGGAAAAAGCGGGTTACTAGTTCAGAATTTATCCCTCCCTTTTATAATACAGATTTGATCAATTATATATGTAGATTCATTTTTATTTTTATTTTCATATTTTGGTTTATTACACTGTTTAATAAGTTTTATCTCATTGAAAAGACCGAGTTGTATTCTACAGTCTAGTCCAGAATTCATCCCTCCCTTTATATATCAATTTAACAATACAGATTCTTACACATTTCCAATCAGTCCAGAATCCATTCATCCTTTATCATACATATCTAATGCATATCGTTTCACAACACATGGAATCTTTTCCTTCTCCATTTCCATTTCAGTTGAAGCCTCACAATGTCTTTATTTTAATGGTTATTGGGTTTCATTGACATACAAGATAAATAATTAGATCTGAAAAATGATAGCGTGGCTACAGCAACTTGTTTTTTCCTATAACCACTTGAATTTATTCATAATACTATTAAGAACTAAGTACTAGAAAAATATCAAGATTCATAACTTCCTGTAGCAAAGAGCAGCAATTTGCAGTTCCATTGCAACTAATTGAGCTACATACCAAGGGGGGGGGGGGATTTTTACCTTGCTAAAGACACAGAAGGTAGCCCAGAGAAGCCTGCAAACACATTTGAATAAGATTTAGTGAGATAAGCAAAGTTTGCAATTGGAGGTAATGCTGCCACTCTCTCTCCTTTCTTTAGCAATGCCTGCAAGTCCATTCTCTAGAGGGTCAATACTGCTCTGGATTCTCTCCACACGAATGCTAGAAAACCTTTCTGAGACACAAAAAAATCCCCTGGCTTTGAACCAGGGTACCGAAATCCATATCCATTAGCTATGCCCTCTCCCTGGTATGCATGACTAATTTCTACTGGAGTGGAATCCCTGTCAGTTTCCCAGGGAAAGGTTTCTGAAGAATCCTCATTCACGCTGGCCGTAAACATTGCCGAGCCATTAGGATGAAGAACATAATGGGTGCCCTCAAGTATCTTGGTAGCAATAAAAAGCTGCCCTTCCTCTGTATCTTCATAAGAGAGCAGTAGGAAAAACAAAGCCTTCCCTGGTTTATCTTCATTTTAGTTTATTTAGCAGTCCAGCAATATGATTTATATGTGCATATTAAAACATCAATTTATGATTTCAGAGATTATTACTTGCTCTAAGGTCTTCATAAGAGAAGCTGTATTGAGTTGCCTTAGTACAATGTCCTCAGACAAACACCATCCTTGGTAAGACTGTGTTGAAAAGTTTTCCTGCCTTTTGAAGAGAGCTTTTGTCAAAATGTTCTTCATTATCCATAACATTCTGCCTGTTCATGACTTGTCTAGAGTGTTTTTTTTTTTTGCTTATTCTGACTGGATTTTGCAGCAATTAGGTACTAATGAGAAGTCCTTAGCCTGTGCAACCTTCACTTTAGACCTTCATATGTAGTTTTATAATGATGCTAACTTGGTTCTTTTGCAGCCTCCCTCATGAAACTTAACTATCAGGTGTCATGCTTGTCTTGTATTCTTCACATGTTATAGTCTGTCATAAGAAATGCTTATTTTCAAGGTCAAATGTAGGCTTCAAGGCAGTTTTCATGTTACTGGTGTCTTGAATTGATGATATGCTAGCATTAAGCATCGATTATGCTTTATGTAAACTGCCTTGATTGGATTGCTATTGAAATTCCTTGTTATAATATGATTTATCTGTGCATATTAAAACATCAATTTATGATTTCAAAGATTATTACTTGCTCTAAGGTCTTCAGAAGAGAAGCTGTAATGAGTTGCCTTAGTACAATGTACTGAGACAAACACCATCCTTGGTAAGACTGTGTTGAAAAGTTTCCCTGCCTTTTTAAGAGAGCTTTTGTCAAAATGTTCTTCATTATCCATAACATTCTCGCTGTTCATGACTTGTCTAGAGTGTTTTTTTTTTTTGCTTATTCTGACTGGATTTTGCAGCAATTAGATACTAATGAGAAGTCCTTAGCCTATGCAACCTTCATTTTAGACCTTCATATGTAGTTTTATAATGATGCTAACTTGGTTCTTTTGCAGCCTCCGTCATGAGACTTAACTGTTAGGTGTCGTGCTTGTCTTGTATTCTTCACATGTTACAGTCTGTCATAAGAAATGCTTATTTTCAAGGTCAAATGTAAGCTTCAAGGCAATTTTCATGTTACTGGTGTCTTGAATTGATGATATGCTAGCATTAAGCATCGATTATGCTTTATGTAAACTGCCTTGATTGGATTGCTATTGAAATTCCTTGTTATACCTGTCATCTTTTAGTACGGTACACAGATCAAATTCTTTGCCCCAATATAGTCATCAGTTGTGTGGTGTATGATTTATGCCTACCTACCTGAAGCATGGACTACAGGGGCACTTTTTAAATTTTCCATGGTCTGGTGCATTCCTTTCATTAGTTTGATTATGCAATAATGGGCATTTGGATTGCAGAAGCTAGCAAGTATCTAATTTCTTGATTCCACTTATTAATTTGAAGTTGTCTTCGACTGGTCATTGGATTGATATAGATTGATCAATGCATTTATAATGACTGATCCTAACATACAGCAGGTTCTGCAGGTTCTTTTTTATCTTGGCAGTCATATTTTGAACTTTGTTATCAAAAGTGTGCATTGGATGCTACCTGACATAAGCAGTCTGAGCAGCTTAGTAGACATTTGCAGTCCCAAAGGTACACACAATCACTTCCTGTTCTATATTCATTTTCATTGTTCAACTTGCTATTATGATTCTGTGACTTGTAATTGCATTGCATCAGTAAACATAATATTGCATCGAACACTTAGTCATCATCATGTCTCCTATGTCTGAGAAACACAAGTTGCAATTAGTATTGCAAAAGCATCACTTATTTCTGTCACATGTTACAGTCTGTCATAAGAAATGCTTATTTCCAAGGTCAAATGTAAACTTGAAGGCAATTTTCATGTTACTGGTGTGTTGAATTGATGATATGCTAGCATTATGCATCGATTATGCTTTATGTAAACTGCCTTGATTGGATTGCTATTGAAATTCCTTGTTATACCTGTCATCTTTTAGTATGGTACACAAATCAAATTCTTTGCCCCAATATAGTCATCAGTTGTGTGGTGTACGATTTATGCCTACCTCCCTGAAGCACGGACTACAAGGGTACTTTTTAAATTTTCCATTTCAAGGTCAAATGTAAGCTTCAAGGCAGTTTTCATGTTACTGGTGTCTTGAATTGATGATATGCTAGCATTAAGCATCGATTATGCTTTATGTAAACTGCCTTGATTGGATTGCCATTGAAATTCCTTGTTATACCCGTCATCTTTTAGTACGGTACACAGATCAAATTCTTTGCCCCAATATAGTCATCAGTTGTGTGGTGTACGATTTATGCCTACCTACCTGAAGCATGGACTACAGGGGTACTTTTTAAATTTTCCATGGTCTGGTGCATTCCTTTCATTAGTTTGATTATGCAATAATGGGCATTTGGATTGCAGAAGCTAGCAAGTATCTAATTTCTTGATTCCACTTATTAATTTGAAGCTGTCTTCGACTGGTCATTGGATTGATATAGATTGATCAATGCATTTACAATGACTGATCCTAACGTACAACAGGTTCTGCAGGTTCTTTTTTATCTTGGCAGTCATATTTTGAACTTCGGTATCAAAACTGTGCATTGGATGCTACCTAACATAAGCAGTTTGAGCAGCTCAGTAGACATTTGCAGTCCCAAAGGTACACACAATCACTTCCTGTTCTATATTCATTTTCATTGTTCAAATTGCTATTATGATTCTGTGAATTGTAATTGCATTGCATCAGTAAACATAATATTGCATCGAACACTTAGTCGTCATCATGTCTCCTATGTCTGAGAAACACAAGTTGCAATTAGTATTGCAAAAGCATCACTTATTTCGTGTGGACAATTTCTCATATCTAGTTGGAGACTGTTTATTCGATAGTTTAGAACTTTTGCTAGATTTCCAATACACATCAGTAGAGCTAAGGAAAGGAACATTAGAATATTTTAGAGACTGTCTCGAAAAACAAGATAGTGAGGCAATTTTGTCTTATGAACATGAACTGCATGAAGCCTCACTTAAAGAAATGGATAACATTCGCAACCATGAAATCTATTTAGACAAAATGGCTAGATCTGCCTCAAACAATATACCCCTAGCATCTACAGGTCTATGGGGAGATATTTTCTGCATCCATTGGCTCTCAAACTGGCTAAAAATTCCAATTAGGGTTTGGTCCAAAACAAAGATGAGAGTGTATTTGCACTTCAATTCAAGTGTTACAACAAATACTTGTGACATATTGTTCCATGACGAGGATCCTCTAAATGGGCACTTCGAGCCTTTGGTTCGTAGGCAGCCTACAATTGGTTGTACCTTCCAACAACAAACCGATACCTCAAAGAACAATACTGAACCGCAACCTGAGACAAAATGCCAATCTATTGAAGCTAAATTAAAACCATCTTGTCACTTAAACAAGCACAAGAGAAGTGTATCTTTGCATGTGCTTAAGGACATTGCTCCGAACAATCTGAAAAGACAAAAAATAGGCATTGAGTATAACAAAGTTACAATGAAACAACAAGTTGTTCTAGAAAACATAGAAGATGATAGTGACTATCATTTAAACAAGCACAAGAGAAGTTTATCTTTGCATGTGCTTAAGGACATTGCTCAGAAAAATTTGAAAAGGAAAAACATAGGCATTCATTATAACAAAAGTACAATGGAACAACAAGTAGTTCTAGACAACACAGAAGATGTTTGTGACACACCGCACACAGAAGATGTTAGTGACACACTGAGATTTCGATCACTTAGAAACTTGAAAAAACATATTAGAAGCAATGCACAAACAGAAATTGTAACTTCTTGTCCATTAGACAAACAGTCAAAAAGTCTATCTTTGCATTTGCTTAAAGGCATTATTCGGAAAAAATTGAAAACACAGAAAATAAGACTTGCATTCAACACAACAACAATGAAACAAGAAATAGTCATAGAAAACGTGGACTACAATCCATTTGCAACAATATCGAAGGATCTATCAGCACAATCAAAGAAATAAGGAAAATCTGAGACACTGAGATTTCGATCACTTAGAAACTTGAAAAAACATATTAGAAACAACGCACAAACAGAAATTGTAATTCCTTGTCCATTAGGCAAAGAGACAAAAAGTTTATCTTTGCGTTTGCTTAAAGGCATTATCTGGACAAAATCGAAAACGCAGAAAATAAGACTTGCATTGAACACAACAACAATGAAACAAGAAATAGTCATAGAAAACATGGACTACAATCCATTTGCAACAATATCAAAGGATCTTTCAGCACAATCAAAGAAATCAGGAAATCAGGCCTATTGATTCAATCAAGATCAATGAACAAATTAACAGAATTATCAAAGTTTGATCAAATATATCAAAGACAAGTAACTGACACACCTATTTTCAATTGTTCATCATGTGAAACAACATTTTTCAAAAGAGACATCTGCTTTGTGAAACAAGAAAGTCAAGCAAAACAAAATAAGATTAGGAAACTATCAACTAGTTTCGAGAATGTTAAATCTCGTGTTGAAAATTGCTACATTTGTAAACACTGCAAAAAAGCAATTGAACATGAAACAATTGCTAAATATGCAGTTCCTGAACAGATAAGAAGAAACAATGGCACTAGAACACTCACAGAACTCACTGAACTAGAAGAAAGACTAGTTGCATTAAGATTGCCCTTCTTGCAAATAAAAGAAATGGGCCATCGACATAAGAAGTCGCAACTAGGCTTAACTGGAGGAGTCATCAATGTCCCCACTAACATTTCCAGAATTCAATCTGCATTGCCTCGAACTATAAAAGACACTGACTTTGGTTGTACCTTCCAACAACAAACCGATACCTCAAAGAACAATACTGAACCACAACCTGAGACAAAATGTCAATCTATTGAAGCTAAATTAAAACCATCTTGTCACTTAAACAAGCACAAGAGAAGTGTATCTTTGCATGTGCTTAAGGACATTGCTCCGAACAATCTGAAAAGACAAAAAATAGGCATTGAGTATAACAAAGTTACAATGAAACAACAAGTTGTTCTAGAAAACATAGAAGATGTTAGTGACTATCATTTAAACAAGCACAATAGAAGTTTATCTTTGCATGTGCTTAAGGACATTGCTCAGAAAAATTTGAAAAGGAAAAACATAGGCATTCAATATAACAAAAGTACAATGGAACAACTAGTAGTTCTAGACAACACAGAAGATGTTTGTGACACACCGCACACAGAAGCTGTTAGTGACACACTGAGATTTCGATCACTTAGAAACTTGAAAAAACATATTAGAAGCAACACACAAACAGAAATTGTAACTTCTTGTCCATTAGACAAACAGTCAAAAAGTCTATCTTTGCATTTGCTTAAAGACATTATTCGGAAAAAATTGAAAACACAGAAAATAAGACTTGCATTCAACACAACAACAATGAAACAAGAAATAGTCATAGAAAACGTGGACTACAATCCATTTGCAACAAGATCGAAGGATCTATCAACACAATCAAAGAAATCAGGAAAATCTAAGACACTGAGATTTCGATCACTTAGAAACTTGAAAAAACATATTAGAAACAATGCACAAACAGATATTGTAATTCCTTGTCCATTAGGCAAAGAGACAAAAAGTTTATCTTTTCATTTGCTTAAAGGCATTATCCAGACAAAATCGAAAACGCAGAAAATAAGACTTGCATTCAACACAACAACAATGAAACAAGAAATAGTCATAGAAAACATGGACTACAATCCATTTGCAACAAGATCAAAGGATCTTTCAGCACAATCAAAGAAATCAGGAAAATCAGGCCTATCGATTCAATCAAGATCAATGAACAAATTAACAAAATTATCGAAGTTTGATCAAATATATCAAAGACAAGTAACTGACACACCTATTTTCAATTGTTCATCATGTGAAACAACGTTTTTCAAAAGAGACATCTGCTTTGTGAAACAAGAAAGTCAAGCAAAACAAAATAAGATTAGGAAACTATCAACTAGTTTCGAGAATGTTAAATCTCGTGTTGAAAATTGCTACATTTGTAAACACTACAAAAAAGCAATTGAACATGAAACAATTGCTAAATATGCAGTTTCTGAACAGATAAGAAGAAACAATGGCACTAGAACACTCACAGAACTCACTGAATTAGAAGAAAGACTAGTTGCATTAAGATTGCCCTTCTTGCAAATAAAAGAAATGGGCCATCGACATAAGAAGTCGCAACTAGGCTTAACTGGAGGAGTCATCAATGTCCCCACTAAAATTTCCAGAATTCAATCTGCATTGCCTCGAACTATAAAAGACACTGACACGGTTTCCGTTGTTCTCAAAAAGAGTTTAAGATTCAAAAGTGCTTATGCATTTAGTCGAGTTCGAGTTCACAAAGTGATGAAAGAATTAAAACAATTATGCAAAAGGATGCTTTACAAGCTCGAGAATGCTACCATAAATGACAATTGGAAAGAGGCATTCCTACAAAACCAAGAGGCATATCAAAGTTCAAGTGAAGCTGAAGATAGCGAACACGATAACCAAGACAACGATGAACCAACGACAAAAACATTGGTCCATGGATTCATTGATGCACACACTGTCCATGACCTTGTAAATAAACAAATTAACATTGCACCTGTTGCCGGATACATGCCATTAGGAATCTTCAAAGATAAGTACTCAGAAGAAATGAGTTTCCCATCGCTTTTCTATGGCAACAAATGCCCAGCTGACATCTCCAAAAACTTTACATATCAAAAGATTTGTCACTAGGAAGTGCTGCATAAAAACCACAATTTTGCTTATCATACTACAACCCTATTCTATAAAGCAATTCACATTATCATAAATCAGGTGTTGAATACAATGTGGATTAGAATTAGAAAAGGGTAGTTGAAAGGTAGAAAACTAGTTGCAAAAGACATTAAGTCAAAACCAAACCTAGATCATTTTTAAATTCTGACATTGGGTACATGGACCTAAAAACAATTTGTACCTCACCTGACCACCACCAGCGAATACAAAACAAACTCTATGCAATGATACGACAACTAGGGCCGCCCACTTTCTTTGTCTCCTTTAGCAGTGCAGAGCATCTTTGGGATCCTTTAATGCATGCATTGAGAGACATAAAACAAAACACTAGAAGACCAAATACAAATGAACTTGATGAAAATGAACCTAGCTCATTAATAAGAAACGACCCTGTTACTTGTGTACGTTACTATAGATCTAGGAGGGATGCACTACATCAATTGATATCTCATGATCACAAGTATTATGGAGAGCTCACTAACCACTTCTATGTAACTGAATTCCAAAACCGGGGCAGTGAACATGAACATGGTTTACTTTGGATAAAATCTACACCAATCTACGGTCAAAATACAAATATTGAAGTTGAACAATTCGTTGACAATTACTTGTCAACTAATTCACTCTTACTTGCAAGTGAACTTAGAGTTCTACAACACCATTGTCACACAAAAAGTTGTAGGAAGCGTGCAAATTCTAATTGCAGATTTAATTTCCCAATACCACCGGTGAAAGTAACAAAAATACTTGAGCCTCTTGAATTCGATAGTGATAAAACAAAACACATGCAAAGCTAATCTTCGAAACAATAAACAACACAAGATACATTGAAAATGATACATTTGATAGCTTTTTGGCCAACCTTGGACTAGTACACAATGAATACATACATGCTATCCAGTGTACACTAAATCGAACAACGCTCTTATTGCAAAGAAAACCAGTTGACACCTGGACAAATAACTTCGCAAAACATATTCCAGGAATTTGGATTGCAAACACTGATTCCCAATTTGTACTTGACTCATATGCAGCTGCAATGTATTGCAGTTCCTATATGAAAAAAGAAGATAAAACACTCACAAGAACATTTAAAAACATACGCGACAATCATGTGAAAACAAAATCTGATATCCTAAATACCATTAGTTCTTTAGGGAAAGCTTTGGTCAACTTGCAACAAATGTCTGCACAACAAGCAGTGCATATTGTGTGTTATGCTCTTAACCTGCAAAGTAATACCGAACATAGAATATGCGAAGAAAAGATACCCAGAACACAGAATATGCGAAGAAAATATACCCAGAACATAGAATAGCAATGATTTTATTACTCAGAGAGAATGTTCACAGGCCTCTTCGAGGGGGTAACCTCCAATAGAGCAGAGCTCGATTACAAAACAAGACACGATACTCCTCGCAGGGAGTCTCTATCCTTTATATATGAGTCATACATGCAATACCACGGGCCAATACCGTGGGTTTTATTAATACCATCTATCTAATACTACCGCCCATTTACCATCTATCTAATATTACCGCCCATTTGCAACTAACTGTGGTCCCGTCATTAATTGTGGGTTAACCACTTACAAATATTAATATGGGCTTTATTGACTCTTGACTATGACGTGATCCCATGACATAAATAAGGGGGTTAGGGTGGGACCCTAACATGCCCTCCCCCTTAAGACTAGCCTTGTCCTCAAGGCTGAAGCTGCGGAAACTGCTGAAGAATAGTGGCTGGTTCCCAAGTTGCATCTTCCGGAGAGGTGTCTTTCCATTTGACGAGGACCTCCTTAATCATGCGGCCGCGCAGGTGCTTGTCTCGTGTGTCTAGAACCTGTTCAGGTTGAAGCCAGATTGACCCTTCTTCGTCCAATTCAGGTAGACTGGTTTGAACTCGGCAATTGTTCCCAATCACTTTCTTGAGGCACGATACATGGAAAACTGGGTGGATTTTTGTTGTAGGTGGCAAAACCAACTTGTAAGCCACTTCTCCAATGCGCTGAAGTACTTGGTATGGTCCGTAGAATTTTGGAGAGAGCTTTTGACAACCCTTGTCTTTGAGTGATGTTTGCTTATATGGTTGCAGCCTCAAAAAGACCTGATCCCCTTCTTGAAATTGGCGCTCTGAGCGATGTTGGTCAGCCTGTTGCTTCATACGGTTCTGAGCTTGATGAAGGTTCTCACGCAGATGGGCGAGCATGGTTGCGCGGTGTTGTAGGAGTTGATCCACGGCTTGTACTTTGGAGCACCCCGTGAGATAAGAAGTAGGGGAAGGCGGAAGTTGACCATAGACTGCTTCATAGGTAGTCATTTTGGTGGTGGCATGATAGTTGGTGTTATACCACCATTCCGCCAGAGGTAACCACTGTACCCAAAGGTGTTGCTTTTCTGAAGTGAAACACCTAAGGTAGGTTTCTAGACATTTGTTGACAGCTTCGGTTTGACCATCTGTTTGCGGATGATATGAAGTACTGAGTTTGAGTTGAGTGCCTTGTATTCTGAAGAGCTCCTGCCAAAAATTACTGGTGAAGATTGGGTCGCGGTCGGACACAATAGAAGTGGGCATGCCATGCAATTTGAAGATCTGATCCATGAAAGTTTGAGCAACCAAAGTTGGTGTAAATGGTTGGGGTAGGGCACAGAAATGAGCATACTTCGACAGTCGGTCCACAACCACCATGATGACTGACTTTTTCCCAGACTTTGGAAGACCTGTAATGAAATCCATGGAGACCTCCGTCCAAATTGACGCCGGAATGGGCAATGGTTGTAATGTGCTTGGTGTGTTGACGGTTTCCCCTTTGTGGCATTGACAGACGTCACATTCTGCTACGAAAGTAAGGATGTCCTGTTTCATGCCGGTCCAAAAAAATGATCTTCTGGTGCGAGCATACGTCTTCTGAAAGCCCGAATGTCCTGCAATGGGAGATGAGTGCAATTCTGCCAAAATGCGACTTTTGAGGGTGGATGTTGGTGATATTACGACTTTGTCCTTGTAGCGAAGAATATCATTCTGCCACGAGTAGCCCTTGCTGGAATTAGGATCTACCTGCAATTGAGAAATGAGTTGGGAGAGCCCGGGATGTGAAAACCATTCCCTGCGAGCCTCTTCAATCCAGTCTGGAATGGGGAGGGAAATTGCGAGCAGAGTACTTTCCTCCTCAAATTGGCGCGACAATGCATCTGCTACACTGTTGTCTTTCCCTTTCTTGTAAATGATCTCATAATCATATCCCAGCATTTTGGCTAACCATTTATTTTGTTGTGGGGAAGATAGGCGTTGCTCCAAAAAATATTTAAGACTGTGATGATCTGTGCGGATTTGGAAACGTCGCCCCAACAAGTAAGGTCACCAGGTCTCGACTGCATGTAAGATGGCCATCATTTCCTTCTCGTAGGTAGATTGGCCCAGATTCCTCCCACTTAGTTGTTGGCTGGTGAAGGTCAATGGTCGCCCTTCCTGCATTAAGACCGCTCCAATACCTGTTCCCGAAGCATCACATTCAATGACAAATGATTTGGTGAAGTCCGGTAGTGCTAAGACGGGAGTGGAACACATGGCGGTTTTGAGAGCGGTAAATGCTGTTGTGCTTCCTCGTTCCAGAAGAAGGAATTTTTCTTTAGGAGTTGCGTTAGGGGCTTCGCTATGCGGCCATAGTTGCGGACAAATTTACGATAATAGCCTGTGAGACCCAAAAATCCTCTCAAGCTTTTCAAGGTCTTAGGTTGAGGCCATTCTTGCATTGCCTGGATCTTTTTGGGGTCCACCTTGACACCTTCACGCCCCACAATGTGGCCCAAATACTCAACTTCTTCCATGCCAAACGAACACTTAGACATCATGACAAATAATTTATGCGTGCGGAGCAGTTGCAAGAGTAGATCTACATGCTGAAGATGTGCCGCCCAAGTGCCACTATAGATGAGGATGTCATCGAAGAAGACAAGGACAAATTTTCTGAGATATGGTTTGAGGAGGTGATTCATAAGGCTCTGAAAAGTAGAGGGGGCATTACAGAGACCAAATGGCATGACCAGGAACTCATAATGGCCTTCATGAGTTCTGAAAGCCGTCTTGGGAATGTCGACTTCCTTCATGCGAATTTGGTGGTAGCCTGAGCGAAGATCCAACTTAGTGAAGAATTGAGCCCCATTGAGTTCGTCCAGCAAATCGTCAACCACCGGGATGGGAAATTTATCTTTGACTGTTAACTTATTGAGGGCCCTGAAGTCGGGACACATCCGCCACTCCCCATCTTTCTTGAGGACCATGACCACTGGGGATGAATAAGGACTAATGCTGGGACGAATGACACCTGCTTCCAACAATTCCTTGATGATTTTTTCTATTTCATTCTTTTGGGTGAACGGATATCTGTATGGCCGCACATTTGGGGGTTGGGCCCCTGGAACCAATGTGATGCTATGATCATGTTCCCCTCGCGAGGGTGGAAGCTCATGAGGCTTGTCAAAGATCGTCCGATGTTTATTTAAAATCTGTTGCATCTCAGGATGAATTGGCAGAGACATGGTGTCGACTACCTGGATGGCATTAAATTGAGCTACCACTCCATGATGGCCCTTTTTTAACAATTTTTCCATCCTATGCGAGCTGATGATAGAGGGGGCTCCCGCCTGTAGTCCACGGAGGGTATGTGTGGAGTTGTTCTGCTTAAAACTCATATATAACTCCTGGAAATCCATTGTGATTGGCCCAAGAGTGCGGAGCCATTCCACGCCTAGGACAATGTTGCAACCCCCCATGTGTATTGCAAACATGTGGGTTTTCAATTGATAATCCCCCATTTGAAGTTTGACATTTTCACAGCGACCTTCACATTTCATTGTGCCCCCATCTGCAATCTGGACTTGGAAGTTAGAAACTGCCCTGACGAAACAATGTGCTGCTTCAGCGATCTTTTGATGGATGAAATTATGGGTACTTCCACTATCAATCAAGACTACTACTGGGCGATGTTTAAGAAAACCCCTGATTTTGAGAGTTTGAGGGGAAGAAATTCCTGCCAATGCATTTAGCGAAATAATTGGTTCATCAGATACAATCTCCTTTTGGTTATCTTCTTCGATCGCCTCCGGTTCCTCAAGTGGTGGATCTTCCTCGGTGGAGCTGTAGTCAGTGGCATCTATTTGAAAAAACTTGGGCTCTTTGCATTTATGACCTGGGGAATATTTTTCATCACAGTAGTAACATAGTCCTTGCTTCCGTCTTTCGGCCATTTCCGCAGGTGACACCTTTTGAATCTTAAGTGTCTGAGTCGTATTGGGAGCCTGTGAGGGACGACCTTTAGCGGGGAAGTTGGGGCGGCTGGATTGGGCTGTTAATGCACGTTCCACCTTACGAGCTACCTGGCAAGCCTCTGTCCATGTGGGAGGGTGGTGGAGTAGAACCTGAGCTTTGATGGCTTCTTTAAGACCGCTGATAAAGCATTCCATGTAGAACTCATCTGTGAGACCCCTAGTGCGGAAGGCTAAGGCTTCAAAAGCAGTAATATATTCCTCCACTGTACCCGTCTGTCGGAGCTTAGTGAGATGCCCCAAAAAAGAGTCTTCCTGTTCAAAGCGACTTCGAAGAGCTTTGGAAAATTGGGCCCAATTCTGAAAATGTCCATTGCAACGCTGATGCCATTCCTTCCATTGCCATCGTTCATTGTCCAAGTACATGGTGCCCACCATAAGCTTAGTCCCCTCATCTATGATATGATTCAATTGGAAATACTGCTCCATTTGTGCTAGCCATGCGGACGTGTGAGAACTGTCAAATTTATGCATATCCAACTTGGGAGGTCGCTGACTGGGTGGTGGATGGGTGTGCCAGACGTGATGAGAGTGGCTAGACTCACCCTCATGGTATTCATGGCCATTATACGCCTCCTCGTGGGCTGGCTCCTTGCCCTTTGGGAGTGCATCATGTATCTGGAGACTTATTCCTTTAAGCTCAAGTTCGATATTCTTCACCGCAGTTTGGAGGGAGTTCACATGGTCTTCAATTTTGTCTATCCTTTCATTGGCCATCGCTTGAGCGCGAGTTTCTACCATACACCAACCTGATGAAAAATTGGGACCGCCTAAAAAATTTTTTACGAAGAAATTGAATGGTACCACCTTGCTCAGCTCGTCGTCCTGATTCTGATGGGCTAGGTCACCAATAAGCGCCCTGGAAGATCTCAGATTTTTTTTTTTTTGGAAAACTCCTAACGGAGTTTTACTCCTTCCTGATCAATACTGCAATCGCCAAATCCTCAGAATGTCAATTCCGCCAAAAGTCCTGCGAAAATTATATCCAGGGACAGGAACCCTTCACAACTACTCCGATCTGGTGGATCTGAGAGATCTGAATGGTGGACCAACTGCTGCTGCTGATTTGATGGAGCTGCGGGACTGATGTCGGCTGCTGCTGCACTTGCTGATCTGGAATAGGTGATGTGTGATCCCCCGATAGAAAGGGAACTATGGTCTTGAGGAGTGTCAGGTGCTACATATCGCAATATACATAAGGGTCTGACAGTAGTACTCGGCCCAATGTTTCAGGGCTCTAACTAAGGAGGATCGACCGTACCCTTAGCCGTACAACCCGACTACCCTATCATACGGGCGAGTAATCTCTCCGAGTGCTGTTCTCGGTGTACTGTAGCCACAAGACGGCCGAAGGTTTATCTATGGAGAGGCTTCAAGGGAGCTAGGGGGCTTCCTATATATCCAGAGGGTACGTGGAAGACAGTCCGTGCGCGGTTCTGTCTAATGCGCTACTACTCGAAGGGGTACCCACAGGGGTTACAAGGGAGTCCAACAGACGTGACCACCTCTTGTATTTCCTGCGTGCATGCCTCCCCAAATCCGCAGGTTTATGCGCTTAACGACAGATCCCGTGGTTTAAAGACGCCGGAACACGTCTCTAGCCAAAAAAATTTTGCTAAAATTTGGAGATCCCACCGAGCCCTGGAAAGTGCTCTGATACCACTTGTTATGCTCTTAACCTGCAAAGTAATACCGAACATAGAATATGTGAAGAAAAGATACCCATAACACAGAATATGCGAAGAAAATATACCCAGAACACAGAATAGCAATGATTTTATTACTCAGAGAGAAATGTTCACAGGCCTCTTCGAGGGGGCAACCTCCAATAGAGCAGAGCTCGATTACAAAAGAAGACACGATACTCCTCGCAAGGAGTCTCTATCCTTTATATATGACTCATACATGCAATACCACGGGCCAATACCGTGGGTTTTATTAATACCATCTATCTAATACTACCGCCCATTTACCATCTATCTAATATTACCACCCATTTGCAACTAACTGTGGTCCCGTCATTAATTGCGGGTTAACCACTTACAAATATTAATATGGGCTTTATTGACTATTGACTATGACGTGATCCCATGACATAAATAAGGGGGTTAGGGTGGGACCCTAACATTGTGTTATCACTCCCACTAAACTGTAGTTCACGAAAGTGTGTATTTATTAACACATCTCATGTCGATGATCATGCATTTGTTCTTAAAAGAAAAAAAGACCTGCAAAAGGAAGCAGATGACTCAGAAGACATAATGTGCCCATCAATTATTGACTACTATGTTCTACGACCTATCACTATTGAACATGTATGCTTAGTAGAATTTTCATCTAGTTATACAAAGAAAGGACAAGAACACAGAAAATCAAGTAGACCATATGTCATTCGATCTGTTAGATATAACAAATACAAGGACATTGAAAATCACTGTAGAGAGCAATTAATGTTATACTATCCCTATCGAGGAAGTGAAACTGCAATTAAGCAACATCACACAAGTTGGCAAGCTGCATATCTTGCATTCGAAGAAATAGTCAAGCAAAATGAACAAAAGTTCAAATTTGCTACAACAACTACATGGGGTGACATAGATGACGCAATGCACACAGTAGAAACAGAAACTGAACAAATATTTGACATAGATAGTTTGAAATCAAATGAAACAGAAACTATAACATTTAACAAATTGATAGATGACAAATATGAAAACTACGACTTCCAAAATGACTTGGAACATTTGCAAGATACCAAGAAGTTTGCTCTACGATCTACAAGGCCATATGGAATCGTCAAACAACCACATATACTTGAAGACGTAGAGTACTATGAATTAATGCGACAATTAAACGCAGAACAAGCAAGCATAGTTACTGATGTTATAACAAGAAAATTGTACAGACCAGATGAGCTGATCTACTTGTTATTAACAGGAGGTGCAGGAACAGGCAAGACACACACAGCCAAGGCAATCTTCCAATCCTTAGTACGCATACACAATGTGGCATTGCCTTATAACCCGTCACAACTAATAGGAATAATCGCTGCATACACTGGCAAAGCTGCCTTTAATGCTGGTGGTGTGACATTGCATTCTGCATTCTATTTGCCCTTTAACAAAGCAGATTGCCCCTCACTAAACAATGAAAAATTGGACACATTATCAAAGCATTTCCAACAATTGTGTGTACTCCTCATAGATGAGGCATCGCTCGTTGGTGCAACAACACTATATCAAATTGATAAGCGCCTGCGACAAATCTTACACACACCAACTTCATACTTTGGTAATGTTGACATGATATTCTCCGGTGATCTTTACCAGGCAAACCCAGTCAGAGACTCTCTGATCTTTGAAAACCCAAAAATCAACAAAAACACAATTCCATACGACTTCTGGCCAGAGAAAATAAAATGTTATCAATTGCACACAGCGATGCGCCAAAAAGACCCATTGTTCATTGATGTACTAAATAGGATGAGATTAAACATGCAAACAGATCAAGATATTGCTTATGTAAACAATAACTGCTATAGGATCCCACCTTCAAGCCCAGTTTTCCCATACATTTTCTACCGAAACAAAGATGTCCATATTCATAATGCAAAAATGCTTTCCCTAACAAAGGGGGAACAAATAATGCTCATTGCAATTGACAACTACGAGATTCCTGGATCGAGTTATTTTGCTTTTGATAAAGCAATCTCATTGCCATCAACAATTACAGTTAAACAGAACATGTTATTTGAACTAAATGCAGGAAATTACAATACAAACGATGGATTGGTTAATGGTGCTAAAGGGATTTTCAAATCCTATTCATCTAATAACAACAGGCCTAACATTGTCTGGATAGTATTTTCAGACCCAAAAATTGGGAAACAACAAAGAAGCAAATTCAAACAACTATACAACATAAATATATTTCCAAATTGGACACCAATTTTTCAAATTGAAAAATCGCTAGCAATGTCTCGTAACAAATTAAAAATTACAATTCGAAAACAATTTCCAATCCAATTAGCCTGTGCACGAACAATACACCGAACACAAGGGTTGACATTAGATCAACTTGCATTTGACCCAACTGGTGTCACAAAACATGGTCTAGTCTACACTGCATTATCACGTGTTAGAACTATTGACTCACTATACTTGATTAACAAATTGACACAACAAAACTTCCATGTCAAAAACAAAATAATCAATGAGATGGCACGGCTAGAAACAATTGGTGCATGGAAACTAGAATTCGCAAAGAAGAAATCTGTTAACAAGGATGTTTTATCAATTGCAAGCCTAAACACACGTAGTCTACATGCACATCTTAGTGACGTGATTCATCACAATGACTTAATGGACAATATGATTCTCTGTTTTCAAGAAACTCATTTGTACACTCCACCAATAGACAAAGAATTCTTATCATTCAATTTTGCCATTGCACATTCTACACATGGAATTCTTACTTGCATAAACAAAAAAATATCTATTAGAGCAACAAAGACATTTTGCAAAAACAAAACAGAGCTTACCCTAATTGACATGTACTTTCAACGGCCAATTTGTTTAATGAAGATTTATGCAGCACCATTTGAACATGTATCCACGATAATGCAAATAATTAAGGAAGCAAAATCGCAAACTACATATACTAATTGTGTTTTTTTAGTTATTGGTGATTTCAACATTGACATACAACAAGAAATAGCTCGTAGCAAACTCTTTGTACAATTTATGGAAATGGAAAACTTACATGAAGTAACAAGCAAACTATCTCCGCACCGAAAAACAGTAATAGACCATATCTGGACAACTTTGCCTATAAAACAGTGTGAAATAAATGTAACATGGGCTTATTGGTCTGATCACAGCATATTCTATGCGCTACTACAGCTCTAACGACCCTTAGTACAAACCAGTTTTAGCCTGTAGCAAAATCAATGTAGCATTGATATACAAGTTTCTCTACAATTTGCTAAACTTCATATTCAAACAAATGTTGTGTTATGCGAGCAATATCAATCTCCAGTGGCCATACTAAAAGTCTATTTCTTGTAGCTTCCTTGCAACACTCTGCGCAAACTAATCTAGGTATGTAACGACACATAGAATAACATTATGCACAGATTTATTATTACATGGAACACATTTTGCTTGTAAACCTAATAGCTTGTACTCGTGTTGTACAGATAACTAATATGAAAAGACAACATGAAGAAGTAACTCCTCCAGAGGCTTGCTCTCTCTCAGAGACTTGCAACGTCTTAGAAGAAGTAACTGCTCCAGAGGCATGCTGTCTCTCAGAGACTTGCAACATCTCAGAAACTGATAAAAAGTAACTAAATAACCTTTAAATCTATTCTTACAAGTTTTGTAGTACAAACATAATGTTGATTCAGATTATTTAATATTGTTCTACAGGCAGAAACAGGAAAATAAATCTGAAATAAGAGCTAAGCATCAACTATGCACACCGATCACAATACAGGAGTTGAAAGGCCTGAAACTGGGAACAATCTTTCACGGTCAGATTCTTGTAATATACAAAACAATGGTCGATCAAGTACACGGAATTCAATTGTTACGTGCTGACCTAGTGGATAGCAAAGGGAATATGGCAATT
This sequence comes from Pinus tabuliformis, assembly GCA_031772625.1. Lineage (NCBI taxonomy): Eukaryota > Viridiplantae > Streptophyta > Pinopsida > Pinales > Pinaceae > Pinus > Pinus tabuliformis. The sequence goes on from CM062809.1 coordinate 1,191,137,332, forward strand.
ACACTGAATGTGCCGCATAACCTGATTGCTACTATTGAAGCCAAACTTCTAGTCGGCCAGGCAATTTGTATCAGAGATTTCAAGATCTCTCCCAAAACAGTTTATGACCATGGAGACTATACGTGCATACTTGTTCTACATGAGAAAAGCATCGTAGAAACAATCCCAGCCATCTGTACCCAATACACATTTGTACTGACAATGACTATTAGCCAACTCACAAGCACAACAACTGCATTCGCAATCGGCACAATAGCTGGTCTTGTAACAACTGCAAAAGAAATAGGCGGTCAATATGTGCTAAATATCAAGGATGGCCCATCTTGAAAAGACAAAGCTACGGTATATACAAATTCAATCATTTATACTTTTTACATTTAAATCATCTATACTTTTTAACATTTACTTAAAAGCAATTACATTTAACACTAGTAGATTTTGCAACTCAGGTTCATCTTTTCAGTACATTTCAAGCAATTTTCAAATCCATACAACAACAAATTTCGAAACAAGAAGCACCAATGATGCTGTTTCGAAATCTTGTCAGAGGAAAAGAACATGGATCACTACGCACTTGCAGATCCACCTTCATTACAGCCGTCACTTCGAACAGAGTACTTGCAGACCTCAGTAAACTAACTGTGTCAACAACAAAGGTTCTTTCATAGTGCACAAAATATATATTATAATTCTTTATTTGTTGTTCTCCTAAATTATGCTCGTTCATTTAACGTCCTCCTAGCATTTTTTATTACAATATCTAATGCTAAACCTGTACTGAAACATGGACCAAGTTAAAGGAATGTTGACGATAGCAAACATACATGCAGAACCTTTTGTTACAATCTGCAACAATTGCTCTCTGCCTGCGGATACATTTGGAACAGTTTTCATGGATCAACTTAATTGTTCCACATGCAGAAAGTTAACCACATATCGACGCAGTTTACAATTGCATTGCATTATCCAAACAGAGGCAAATGTTCAGTACAAGTGCATTCTAAAAGACAGTTTGCTGCTAGAACTTTGTCCATCTTTAACAGGTCTAACATATGAAAAATATCTAGAAGACGTTGCTGATGTTACATACAATTTACGAGATTTCCACGTACACAACAGTTTTCTGTTGGATAGTTCGGATGTCATTGTCCATACAGATTGACATATTTTACCCTCTATAGGATTTGACTTTTTCAGTTTTCATGGTGTATTTCTCTCTAATCTGAAGCACACGCTAGGAGTGCCTCATCTCCTAGATGGCTTCATAAACACAGTTGATGTATATAGTCACTATAGTCACTTTCAGATGCACATTTAAGGGTTAAAATTAATGTCCTTGTTCTTGTAATAATTAGGCTCTCTTGTAAAGATGTTTTACTGGCAGAAACTTTGTTTGCACTATCAAAAGACAAACAAGGTGAATGGTAGCAATGACTTGATTGTTGCATTGTTGAGATATCATGCTGTGAGGGTCATGGTAAAATTCCCTTGTTACACTTGCATGTTTTCGTTTTGATTCCTGTAGCTGAAACCATAAGGGATATGTAAACAAGAAATCACAGGCATATAGTCACCATTTGCTTGAATGACTTAGTAGTTAATTAATTGATTCGACAAAAAAGCAGGAGAAGCAAGAGTATATGAACCAATGGCCCTTTTCATAGCTTAGATAGCCACATTACCTTTTCGAAAGTGTTTTAATGCAACATCAAAGCTCTCTTACATCTGAAAAACACTTATATCTTGTCCGTGTTACTGGTAGCCTGGTTCTATGAATCCAAGGTAATGAAGCTAACTAAGCTTAACCTATGTAATGAGCTAAGCTTATGTACTTTATATCTATACCTATTACAGTAAGTGTGTTTAGTCATTTACACCTGTTTATGGCCACGTGTTCATACCTGTACATATTATGGAATTCTCTATAGCTAAGATCTGAGCAATATAAGTAATTAGGCTTGAATACTGCTCTTTATTCATCATAGTACTTAATGGGTGGACATGATTTCCTTCAACTCAACCAATGTGCAAGTCATAAAGAGTGCGTTTGAATGCTACTTGTGTGCCTGTCATGCACTTTACTTTCCATCAATTACCAACTCACTGTCTTCTGTAGGGTTCCGGTCCAACCATTGTTGTGAGTATTATAGCTTTTTGGACAAAGAAGAAATTCTGACATTCCTATAAAGTTTAACCCTCCATCTCACTGAAAGTGATCCAATTTTAATTAGAACTTGTATTCTAGACAGTAATAATTTTGTTCAACCTTCTTTCCTTCATCTTTTTACTTCGGCTAATTTTGAAATATTGGTTTTAGTTGCTTTTTGGGTGTGAAAATTGAAATTTTCCAAGGCTTATTATTAATTATATTTTGTGTCTTTTCTAACCTTTCCACTTTGTGTCAGCAATTAAACAAGAAAATCATGACCCGACATTGCGTTTAGGCTTATGTTTCTGAATTTTCTTAGGCATGTTGCATGATAGAGAGGTCAACTGCTGGAACTTGTTTTTGCATTATTATATGGTGTGTATAATAAGTTCTTTAAGCGACTGTTGCTTGTATTTTCAGGATATCAAGTATTATTCTCTTGGTGGCCATTTGGCCTTTAAGTGACTGTTGCTTGTATTTTTAGGATATCAAGTATTGTTCTCCTGGTGGCCATTTGGCTACTTCTTTGTAAGCTAATATTTAGAAGAGCTTTATGTTGCCACTTTTTCCTCTGTGGTTTGTACAAAAGCTCATCAAGAAGCAACTTTATTAACAAGGAAACACTCAGTTAATCTCACTTTAAAGTGACTTCAATTCTGAAGGTCATGTCTCCTCTTGTTGGTTGCAGATGGCTTTCATTTCACGCATTAAACATACTTACATTGTAGGATATAAGGAGGCATGGGTGGAAAAGGTATGGATTTTTCTTTGGTGTCTTTTAAATTGGGTCATTTTGAAACATTGAGGCAGTTTCTTGTGTTACTGGTAGCCTCGTTCTATGAATCCAAGGTAATGAAGCTAACTAAGCTTAACCTATGTAATGAGCTAAGCTTATGTACTTTATATCTATACCTATTACAGTAAGTGTGTTTAGTCATTTACACCTGTTTATGGCCACGTGTTCATACCTGTACATATTATGGAATTCTCTATAGCTAAGATCTAAGCAATATAAGTAATTAGGCTTCAATACTGCTCTTTATTCATCATAGTACTTAATGGGTGGACATGATTTCCTTCAACTCAACCAATGTGCAAGTCATAAAGAGTGCCTTTGAATGCTACTTGTGTGCCTGTCATGCACTTTACTTTCCATCAATTACCAACTCACTGTCTTCTGTAGGGTTCCGGTCCAACCATTGCTGTGAGTATTATAGCTTTTTGGAAAAAGAAGAAAGTCTATCATTCCTATAAAGTTTAACCCTCCATCTCATTGAAAGTGATCCAATTTGAATTAGAACTTGTATTCTAGACAGTAATAATTTTGTTCAACCTTCTTTCCTTCATGTTTTTACTCCTGCTAATTTTGAAATATTGGTTTTAGTTGCTTTTTTGGTGTGAAAATTGAAATTAGCCAAGGCTTATTATTAATTATATTTTGTGTCTTTTCTAACCTTTCCACTTTGTGTCAGCAATTAAACAAGAAAATCATGACCCGACATTGCGTTTAGGCTTATGTTTCTGAATTTTCTTAGGCATGTTGCATGATAGAGAGGTCAACTGCTGGAACTTGTTTTTGCAGTATTATATGGTGTGTATAATAAGTTCTTTAAGCGACTGTTGCTTGTATTTTCAGGATATCAAGTATTGTTCTTTTGGTGGCCCTTTGGCTACTTCTTTGTAAGCTAATATTTAGAAGAGCTTTATGTTGCCACTTTTTCCTCTGTGGTTTGTACAAAAGCTCATCAAGAAGCAACTTTATTAACAAGGAAACACTCAGTTAATCTCACTTTAAAGTGACTTCAATTCTGAAGGTCATGTCTCTTCTTGATGGTTGCAGATGGCTTTCATTTCACGCATTAAACATCCTTACATTGTAGGATATAAGGAGGCATGGGTGGAAAAGGTATGGATTTTTCTTTGGTGTCTTTTAAATTGGGTCATTTTGAAACATTGAGGCAGACGTGTTCATACCTGTACATATTATGGAATTCTCTATAGCTAAGATCTGAGCAATATAAGTAATTAGGCTTGAATACTGCTCTTTATTTATCATAGTACTTAATGGGTGGACATGATTTCCTTCAACTCAACCAATGTGCAAGTCATAAAGAGTGCGTTTGAATGCTACTTGTGTGCCTCATGCAGCTTGAAGATGGGGACATCATTTGTTTTCAGAGATCTCTAGCTACATCTGAAGAGCATATACATCGATTTCCAGATGTTCCTTCATTCCTAGATTATGTTCATAATCCGCAGGTACATAATCTACTGGTAGCCCTGTATTTTTCCACACTTCCAATTTCTTGGACCAGTCTTCTATCATTTAATTTGTTTGCAGTGCGTTTTCTAACTGATGTAAAATTATTATTAAAGAAAATGAAGGTTTTAATTAGTACGGACAGGTCAACATTTTGGCCAAAATACTTGCCCACCTAGATTTCACAATTTCTAAAGAAAATGATGTTTATCTTGGTACTATTCAGGTCGACTCACCATCCAAATAGATAGCTTTTCTTAATATTTTTGTTTTATCTAAAACTAGCAGCAAAATTGCATATATCTATGTCATGTTTTGGTCTCTGTCTGGTTTGTTTATGTCTGTGTATCGAAGCGCTTCCCTTGTGGGCCAGTTAGTCTGTCAAAGCAACACCATCTGTATCCAAGTCCTTGTCTTCTGAAATATTTGTTTCTATGCTTGTATCTAGGTTTATTGCTTACAGGTTTACCATTTCTCCGAAAATATTCACTGGACTGTTACGATTTCAGCTCTAGCTGTTGATTTATTCCCAGGGATAATGGGCCATAAGCCTTTGATTATGGAGCAGAGTTCAAAGCAAATATGTTATATCAAAAGAAGGCAACGACCATAATTTGGTCCTATATTTGCCTGAAGGTAATCCTCATGCTGACCTGTGTATAAGCTAAATTGAACAGGGGAGAGGGACCACCCCTGTTCTATTTCAGTGGTGCCAAAAATGCTTTCTGTGAACCCTCTCATTTTGTGATTTTGCACTGTGATTCTTGTAGAGTGACATGATGGCAATCTGAATCCTGTCTGGAGCCCCCAACCTAATGCAACCTATCAAATAAAAGTTACCTAGGCAATGTGCTACTTTCCTGAAATATCAATTGACAGTTGGAAGGCTAGGACTTGCAGTGAAAAACATGTAATAAGAGTATATTTGAGTTACAGCTCACATCTTTGTGGAGAGATTGTCAAAATTCTGAATATTCGGTTGATGCAGATAAGTAGCAAACACAGCATCCAGATCAAACTTATGGTGGTGAGACAACCGGGTCTACGATGGATGCTTCAAATATGCATTTGGATCTGCCATGGTGGTTTCTATCGTCTCTGATTTCAACTTGACATTTGTTTAGAGTTGAAGGTCTGCAAATTTCAAATTTCAAGCTTGAAATCACTGAATGCAGTGACTAATTTAGACCCAGCCTTTCTGTAGTGTTCACCCTCAGGTAGATATCCTATCTTCAATAAATTTGGCTGGTTAAAATGCTGTTCTTGTGGTCACAAGGGCCAAAATTAGATTGTGAAGCACAAGCCAATGTGGTAGCACATGTTAGTGCTCTTACTGAAGCTTATGTGAAGCACATATCAATCTGTCTCTTAGCTTGCCAGTGCTCAGAGAGCAGTTGCAAAAATACATGGGGCAGCTATGATTGTAGCTGCAAAGGTGACCTTCTGTATATTAGAGACCATGATACCTGCATAAGTAAGTAGTTCAGTCATCTGCATTAGAGTCTTATACATGGAGGCACAATAAAATAGAATATAGCTAGTATTACGTAGTGTGCTTTATAAGAAAGGTCTTTAATTACACCTGTTGTCTGAACATGTCTTACATACACTCTTTACTTGTCCTGTCTAGCCAATGTTGGCATTATGAGATAAGTGTTGTCCTTGATGGCAAACCTCACTGATGACAAATCATAGTACAGAAGGTCAGCAGCAAGGAATTGATGATCAGACTATAAGAAGAAGAGAAAGTTCATACACGCAGGTTCGTTAAGCCCAAGTCGCGTGTACACGCAGGTTGGCTTCAGAAAAAGCGCGTGTATGTGGAAAAGTACCTTTGGTCCATGGCGGTTATTCCTTGGAAGTTGTGCCTATGGTTTTGGACCTTGGCGTCTCGGCGGACGTGTTGATCCCTAGTTTTGAAGTTGATGGTATTGGATTTCTATGGTTTTGGCTCTTGGTATTGAACAAGGCCTAAGGCTATATAAAGGGAAGGAAATCATTAGGCAAGTGTATCTGAAATGTCTTGAATATCTTATGAAGCATTAGATCCAGTATGCAGGGTTATGGGTTGATGATGCATTGCTTGATCTGAGCTAAGGAGAGATCTCACCGGTTGATGGAGAACTAGATCTAAGGAGAGATTGGGATCAAATGGTTTGAAATGAACTATCTTTATGATGCTTATTCTAGATCTACATACTGACGCATGTATTGTTCTATAAATGTTATGAGTATGACTGATGTCTGGTACAACTGCAAGTTATGATAAATTATTTTTAGATCTGTACGCGGGTTGTCTTTGGCAAAAGCGCGTATACACGCGGGTTTGATTCATCGAAGTAGCGTATACATTGTAAAGCTTGATATTTGAAGTTGCAGATGGATCTGATGGTTATTACAGAGTTCTGTGTCTGCTCTGTGTTCTGGTGACTGTTGTTAACAGGGTTTCAGTGATTCAGAGTTTGATGATTGTTTTGAGTTTCAATGATAGTTATGGGTCCAGTATGAAAATTGGATGAAAAGTGGCCTTTCAGATTATGTGTTGTGCTTCAGTGTATCCAGTCTGAAAATTGATGAAACGTGGTACCTGGAGGTGAGAAGATTGTAGGCAAGCACCTACGTACTAGTATCTAAGCTAGTACAAAAGCTAAAGGAGATCTTTGGAGCATTGTAGCAGGTAGCAGCCTGCGTACTAGTAAATGGATCGGCTAGTACAAGAGCAAAGGGGGTTGTAGCTCCCGTACTGGTATAAGACTGCACCAGTACAAATATTGTAAAAGGATTTTCTTATTAAGAAGAAGATTGAGATGACTTGCAGCAGGTGGTTTTCACCCACATTGGGTTTCCACCTTATATCTTTGTGTTCATGTGTGTGGCTCTTGTGTGATGTTCTGTTCTGTTATTCTGCACCTGTTTACTGTTAATATGCTTAATAATGATCTGATGCATTTACTGAAGATTAAGCTAACTGAATTATAAGATCTCTGGATATACGCGAGTTTCATTAGACACAGTAGCGTGTACACGCGGGTTCACTTAATTGAAGTAGCGTATATGTTTCTGAGTATGAAATTGAAAAGTTTGATTGATCTGATAATACTGATTCACCCCCCCCTCTCAGTATTATTTCCAACAGCCAATTGTTTATTAGAATAGCTTGGACCCGCCAGAAAGTGAGTCTAATATAATCTATTGCCCACAGCCCTTTTGTAAAATGCGACATCATTTTGATTAGGTTCATGCTCCCAGGTCTACAGAGCACATATAACCACAGCTCCGAGCTTGGCACACTCAACTGCCAAAACCTCACTTGCAATCTAACACCAAGATTTCATTTGAAATTTGCCCCTGATGTCAGATACATCACCTAATTTCCCATTTACTTTTGCCGTCACATACATCATTTCATATGCCATCTGCCTCCGATGTCAGATAGATCACTTAATTGCACCGATTGCTCACTTAACGTAAGTTTTTCGTTTTATGGCGATCATTAAATACCAGCCTGCTCCAATAAATGCTCCTCATATTGGATTATATCCCCTCCAATCTGATCTTCAAGTATTTCAGCTCCATTCCAAATCAATCCGTATATGTACTTACTTCTGCACGTGTCAGAAATTTATCCCACATTCAACTCTTGCGATCTTGCACGACTTTCCTTATTTGGTTGTACAACAAAATATTCTCAAAAACTCAGTTCCATTCACACTTAAAACCAGCTTGCAAACACGTTGAACTCTTTTATAAATTGGCAAAAGCAATGTCTAATTTCTCGCTTACACATAACATGGAATCCATTAGCATAAGCCAACTTACTCAACTGGCAACATTGTTTCTCTTAGCACTTGTTCTCATGACTCTTCTGATTATGGACATCGTAAAAGTAGAAACACAAAGAAAAAAGAAACCAAGAAAACAATAACATCTCGAACAAGGAGCATATGAATCTACAACAAGTACTTGGCATGATTATGGAGTATATTTGAGTTACAGCTCACATCTTTGTGGAGAGATAGTCAAAATTCTGAATCTCAGGCCTATTTTTGCATTATTTTACGAGATTGGCCAACCCCAACCACTCTAACAAAGATTTGCAGCTTTCTCACCCTTGCCAACTTCTACTGCAGGTTCATGTTGGGGTTCTCTCATATCACTTGGCCCTTGAGTCAAGTCACCAAGGGAGGAGCGAAAGCAAAGTTCTTTTGGTCTGAATACCAACAAGAGGTGTTTGTCAAGTTGAAGCATCACCTCTTCTCTGCACCAGTGCTCATATTACCGGACTTGCAACGACCATTTGAGATCGAGACAGATACCTTTGACTATGCTATTGGTGTAGTTCTTACTCAGTAGGAGCATCCAATGGCATATCACATTGAGACACTTTCAAACATAGTCCGAAAGTATCCCACCTACGAAAAAGAGATGTATTCCATTGTACAGGCTTGCCAACAATGGAAACATTACATTCTGAGGAAGGAACAATCATCCACATAGACCACCGACCCTTGTAGTTCATACAGACACAAGGGAAGTTGCAGAACGATCACCATCAGAAATGGTCCACATATCTACAACATTTCCATTTGAACATTAAGTACAAGAAGGGAAACACCAATAATGTTGCAGACTGCCTCAGCCGATCACTGGTCATGGCGCTGACCACTATGCTCGGCTCTTGTGGGCACGAGACAACGAGGTGGACACATCTTTACAACAGCGGTCCAGAATTCGACAACACATACCAAACACTCCTGGAAGGCAAGCAAGTTCCAAATTTTCACCTTCGGGATGCATTATTATGCCATCTGGGACACCTTTGTGTTCCTTCAAGTGAGTGTGCCAAGATGATTTGGGAGGCACACTACAGTTGGGTCACTAGACATTTCAGGGTAGAGAAAACAGTGGCAGTGTTGCAGAAGTATTTTTATTGGTTGAACCTTCGACAACACAATTCGACAACACATACCAGACACTCCTGGAAGGCAAGCAAGTTCCAAATTTTCACCTTCGGGATGCATTATTATGCCATCTGGGACACCTTTGTGTTCCTTCAAGTGAGTGTGACAAGATGATTTGGGAGGCACACTACAGTTGGGTCACTAGACATTTCAGGGTAGAGAAAACAGTGGCAGTGCTGCAGAAGTATTTTTATTGGTTTAACCTTCGAAGAGATGTTGGGAAGTACATCAGATCCTGCACTGCCTACGCCATTGCCAAACCAACCATCAAGAAGAAAGGCATATATACTCCTTTGGTCACCCCTATTCGACCTTGGGAATCCATCTCCATGGATTACACGACGAGCCTTCCTTCTACTAAGCAAGGCAACAACTCCATTTTCATGGTCGTCGACAAATTCTCTAATATGGCCATTCTGGCGGCCTGCAAGAAGAGTATCATAGCAGAAGCCAATGCTAAGATCTTCTTTGAACATGTGTGGGTATACTTTGGGATCCCAAATTACATTATCTCAGATCAAGAGAACAGGTTCCTAAGTACAGTTTGGTCAAGTATCTAGTCGATTCTGGATACCAAGCTCACTAAGTCCACGACTTTCCACCTCCAAACTGATGGCCAAACAAAGGTCATCAACAATATGATCGTACACATTCTACGCATATACAACTCAAAGTGTCTGCACACATGGGATGAAAGCCTCTCCTATGTCCAACAAAACTACAACGGATTCCTCCATAGCTCAACTAGCCACACCGCTTTTCAGGTGGGATTGGGATTCTAGCCACTATGTCCCATTGATGTGGCCATACCATTTGCAGCTACTTCGACCGATTCAGCTCATGTCAATTCTGAAGCTGACAGGGCTAACAACTTCATTGAGCGCATTCAACACATCTGCCAGTAGGTCCAAGACATATTGGACAGAGCCAATGCTAAGTACAAGCAACGTCATGATCAACATCGGGTGCCACACAATTTCCAGGTGGGTAGCAAAGTTTGGTTACATTTGCAGAAGGAGCGCCTCATTGGGCCCCACCAAAGATTCGCCTGTTCCGATATGGGCCTTACACCATCACTAAGGCTGTAGGGGAAAATTCTTTCGAGCTCAACATTCCACCATTCCTTGGCCTGCACCTAGTGTTTAATGTGGACCACTGTCGACCATACTTTCTACCTTCATGGGACACATCAAAAATTGCAAAACAACTCACACCAACCGAGTTAAACCCATAATGCATGGAACATGCCACAGCTAATTGAATCATGGACACATAGATCAAGAATAATCACAAACTATGGATCCAACTGTATCGGGTTGTCAAAGCTGAGCAACTTCTGCACCAAGGAAAGCGGCTCACCAGGGACCGAGTTCAACAGAAGTTTCCCCAATTCATGGAGGCACTCAACGCAATGGGGACCATTGCTTCCTAAGATGGGATCACTGATCTAGGTGGATATTGGTGGCCATACACCTATTCCACTTGGACCCCCACCACTATTTCTTTTAGTTTTTCAGTTTCCTTAATTGTAGCACAATTTACTATTTTTGGCAGTTTTTCGGGTCCTGAACTTCTAGAGCCATTTTGAGGCCCTAAACGACACTTTTTGGAAAACAGGAAATCATGTTTGCAGTCGAAAGTAGTATTCCTCGAATAGATATTTCTATCAAGGTATTGTGCATGTCAAACGAAGATCGTATGGCAAAGTTACGACCCAAGGAAGTTGATGTACCAATTTACCCAAAAGGGGCCCATAGTTTTGGCGCTTCATCTCCTAGGGTTAGGCTTTTGGATGTTTAGGGTTTTCCATTGTTTTTCAATAATAAATAGGCATTCGAGCCTCATTGTAACACAGTTCAGAGGCATGTAGCTGCCACATCTCTTCCTAGAGATAATCTACCATCGCTTGAGCTAGTTTATTTCCATTATTGTATGTAAGAATATTTCAGTTCTTTGATATGAATGAAATGAATTTTTATTTCTGCTGCATCTATGTGTATATATGTATTTCTGTATTTTGTTGTGTTCCTGCATAAGTCTGGATCAGTCAGCTTTGTCAATGTGGCAGACTCATCTAGGACATCAGTTAAATCTCAATCGTTATGGATGTGGATGTGTGATAGCTCTTCGAAATGCCCTTGGATGACCAAGGATGCCTCTACTCAGAGGACATAAACAAACCAATTTGGTTTTCTACAAGCTCGAATCACAACAAAGACAAGGTTCTCCAATGGATTAATTATTTCACGCAACCTTCCCATCCTTTGGAGGAAGTTATTGACTCTTGGCCTGGAGAAATAGTAGGTCATAGGCAATCAACAAAATTTTATTTATTACAAATATGGCAAAACATTAGAATTGATTAATTTTAACCCAATATGCAAAGATGTAATTGGTTTGACTTGAGTCTTTGTTACAAAGATATTGCAGGTAAGGACACTAGTGGAAGGAGACCGTTGATATTAAGGCTGTTGGCTGCAATTTCAGAAGCTCTAGGGCTAGATTCCAATTACTTGAATAAAATTCTTGGAAAACATAGCCAACTGATGAATATAAATTACTATCCTTCATGCCCAAACCCAGATCTTACTATTGGTTTAGCAAACCATTCAGATGCAAGTGCCCTCACTGTGTTAATGCAAAACGATGTTAGTGGCCTGCAAGTAATCAAGAATGGAAACTGGGTTGTTATAGAACCCATAGCTCACGTGTTTGTTATCAATTTGGGAGATCAAGCGCAAGTTAGAAAGAATAAGCATATGTATATAGTCAATTTTTTCTGTGTATGCAAGAATTTGGTAGTATTCATTCAATTTGATTGGTGTGTGATTTGAATATAATAGGTTGTGAGAAATGGGAGATTTAGGAGCGAGAGCACTGAAGAGTTGAAAAATATGTACAATGCACACTACAAATTAAAGGGAAAGAGTGTGGTGGATCGTTTTCAAAATCTAGTAAACATTTATTCTTGTTAGTTAGTGGATCATCTTGATCTTGAATAGCCATTTTCCTTTGCATTCGACATATGCGTCCCACCATGGACATGCTATTTCAATGCACATGATAATCCCATTGTCAAGGCACATAATAATCCAATTGTCGGCAGATTTGTGATGTGGAAGTTTGGTATAACAAGATGTATACATTGAATTTAATAATGCAATTTATTTCAAATTACAATCTTCTAGAATATGTTTAAAAACATTTTTATATATACGTAAATTTAAAAGTTGGTTTGATATGTATGTTAATGTTGATGTCAATACGGAAAGGTTGAATTTTTATTATTATTTTACATTCCATATGGAAAGGTTGAATTTTTATTATTATTTTACATTTAGTTGAGATGCATCTCATTTTCAGAAATTTGTAAATTAGGTGTATAGTTGGTAGAATTAGTTGTTAATTTTTTATGATCAAATTTCATAGAATTTTTAACTAGCATTTGCACCACATGTTGCAAAAGAAATGTCGTAAGGCATAAATGTAAATGGTCATTGAAAATAAGAATCAATAAATAAAATTACATGGTCATTGAAAATAAGAATCAATAAAGAAAATTGCATGCAAAAGTGGACGATAAAGCATAGATTGGACACTTGCATTTATATTCCATGAGTTAAATGTGATATTCATTTGCAATTATGCTTTCTATACATGGCTGCAACATTCGCAGAAGACCAAATTATTCATGCCAACCATGTGATTCCATTGTGGGTGGGAGAAGGGCTGCTGGCACGAAAAGATCGTCATTAACTTAGCTACAACCCATTCACAGTGGGAGGGGTTTATCTCAACCTTTTGGCAGATCATTGTTTGATTGAACCCGTTGTGAGAAGCATTAACGGGTGAAGTCTTCTTCAAGATACACAACTTCCTGCACGATTTGGGAATCCGTGTTGCCGAGGCCAAAGAAACTTTCTTTTGCCATGTGGGTCAGGATTTGAGCACGTTGAATGAAAATGAATGTTCCGGATGCAGTCAGATTTTGTTCAGTAATAACGAACTGTGTTTAGTCCCTGAGTCAACGAAAGTTCCAACACTATGTTCGTTGTTAATAGATGGTAACAAATGTTATACAAAAAATCCAAAAAGAGTTATTGGGAGAATGGTCTCTCTTAAGGTTCTGGATTTGAGTGGGACGTTAGTGCAGTCATTACCGGAGAGTGTGGGGTGTTTGAAATAGCTAAGATGCCTCTTTTTATCAAGTATGCCCATCAAATTTCTACCTGCATCTCTTACAAATCTTGGAAACCTGGAGATCCTTGATCTAAGCCACTCTAGAATCACGTAATTACCGTCTGGCCTTCATAATTTGAAATATTTAAGGCATCTAGCCATGGATAAATGTGGTCATTTGCAGTATCTACCTTGCAGCATCTCAAGGCTCACCTCTTTACAGGGTTTGACAATATATGGATGCACCAATATATGGGAAAAAGGTGAGCCCAAGAAATGGAAAAAAGTGTTGACAATATATGGATGCACCAATCTATGGGAAAAAGGTGAGCCCAAGAAATTGAAAAAAGTGGCCAGCATTAGCATGTCTGGCCAACTTAAAGCAACTCACCAAGCTCCATTTAATAAACAATGGGGGCGTTATTAGGGAAGGCACATTAGGGAATATGATTGAAATGAACACCCTCGTGTTAGAGCTCACAAAGGTGAGATCTCTGCCGAGTGACATGAATAATATGTCAAATCTAAGAAAACTGTATATGAGAAAACTGTACATGGAGTGTCCTGACTTGGTTAGAATGGAAAATAGTTTTTGTGCTTTTCAGACTATGACTAGTCTTATATTATACAAGTGTAATATGTTGGAAGAACTTTCACATTTGCATAAGCTCAACAATCTACGATGATTGGAAATAATTGAATGCTCTAGATTAAAGAGGTTTCCTCGGGAATTCAGTGACAAGAAGGCATTTTCTTTATTGAAGATATTTTCAATTGTTGGGTTACATGAATTAGAAGAGTTGCCAATCGTAAAGGAAGGAGCAATGCCAGTACTTGAAACGTTTATCATAGTAGAATGCTCAGCATTGAAGGTATTTCCAAAGAGTTATTTCAATTTGGAAACACTTCAAATAATAAAAATCTATGGTTGCAGTTCCCTGATAATGGAAGATTTAAGAGAACTTAGGGAATCCAATAAAATGATAGAGGTGGAGACTATGTCTATAGAAGACACCAGACACTCAAGAAATAGGTACTCTCAATTGATGACGGAAATGAAAAGTTGGCTCTACGGAGAAATTTGGAGCAATAATGATGTGTTCCTTTTCTTAAGAAGTCTTTGTACACTTCTGTATATGGTGACTTCTAGGAAGGGTAGTCCATTAAAGTTGACTAATATAGACCATTCAATACTCAAAATACATAATAGTCATAGGAAAAACATATATTCCTCTATTATGTATATTTATTTACTATGTGGTTTTGAGTGTCGTTGTTGGAAAATATAATCATTAAATTAAAAGATATATTCATCTATTATGTATATTTATTTACTATGCGGTTTTTTGAAAGACTCTCATGTCATTTTGTTACAATTGCGCTGTACACTTTCAAATCAACCTATCAATCCAGTACATAGTTGGTGTATATATTATTTGTTAGTATGTGACAGATATATATGTCTTAGCATTACAATCCAATTTGTACTAGTTTACTTTTAAGATGTAAGTTGTGATGGCTAAAAATGTTTAAGCTGATATGTAGCGAATAGTAGTTTGAGAACTTTGAATCCAACAAAATTCGTTGCATTCAACAAAATTTACAAGCAGAATTTCATGTCATTTTGTTACAATTGCCATGCACACTTTAGAATCAACTCCTTTGCTAGGAGCAATGGAAAATACAACACGTAAATAGCGCCATGTGAATCCTAATCTTGGGATTGCCAGGTCTAAAAGCAAAATTCTACTCTGTGAGCAGAAGAGGAGTGCTTCCAAATTGGATGTCTAGTCACTCAATTTCAAAAACATTTTTTGGGGCAAGTGGCATAGAGATAATCCTTCAGGGAAACGTTTTTTTTAGGTATACATCCAAGATTTTATTTGGATAACTTTTCATTGCAGGGTTGATGCATCTTCATTTGAAGATGGGGATGGATTGACAACAATGTGCCTTTCAGGATGTGAAAGGTCTGTACGACCTGAATGCTGCACAAACTTTGCAGGTGACAAGAATGTGCCATGGCACACACAAACTCTACTAACCTCATCTCTGCTATAATTGTACAAGAATCCACTGATTGTTTTCCCATTTGGGCCTAGTCCAGTAGTTGAAACACACGGCATTTTGGGCAATGAGGATTGAGTTGGAGGCCTTTTATCTTCAGAAATATTTGGATTACCTATTTTTTGTGTTGTATCATTTGAAGTAGATACTTGTTGGGAGGACTTGGTGAAAGACGAGGATTCTGTGAGTTGTCTTTCATGTGTGGTTGTTTTCATTGAAGTTGGCAGTGCAGATTGAGCTGTAACAGAAGGTTCCTTTTCAAGAGCAACATCAGTAGATTTAGGAGGCTCTAGTTGACTAGAAGCACTCAATTCTGACGAAGCCACATTTTGTTCCTGGCCATAGATAATCTCATACCTGGATATAAATCACATTGAAATAGAGGCTTGTATTGACATAGAGACTTAGAAAGAAATCGAATTAAACCTTTCAAAGGAGTTTAGTCAAGTCACAAAAGGAGAACAAAGGCCTTCCTTCTTCAATTTCGATCACGGATATTTCCATAGAGATGCACATTTCATGACAGCTTCAGCTTTCATCTAGAGTTATTACTCCTTAGAATGTTCGAGTGAGTATTAAAGAGATATAATGCATGAATCGCTATCGGACTCGACTTAAGATAAAAAGATATAATGCCACATGGAGCTAGGACCTTACCACAGAGAAATTCAGATCATAGAACTAGGATCATGGTCCTTCTTTCACAGCTTCTTTATTCACATAGATCCTCATCTTCGCATCATTCCTTATAGATTATGGCCTTAACCTTCGTGTTATTCCACAATGCACACATAGAATTTTGATACCTTGCAACTCAGGAATATGATCCTTAGAGTTTTGCACCAATCTACAGGAGTTTTGTGCCTCAGGAATCCCATAAATTAGATGCTATAGAAGGCTTGCAGTAAAGGAGACACTGAGTTCGCACAGATCTTATATAAAAGAGTCACAGAACTTGCTCGCACACTTTGTCAAGATGGATCACAGAGTCTGGATCCATATTGGATCATTGATACAGGGTATTAACATTTGTAATATAGCCTATTCAATGCAAACTATATAGAGAGCTCCGTAGAGACAACAATTCTCAGAACGTCGCATATCTTAGAGCTAGATAGGCCACCGAATAGGTCACGGATTCAAGTGCCTTTAGGGAATCGGAGACAATTCACTTAAATCCAATACCACCCTTATCTTTCGTTAACTTCAAATTGTTCTTAGATCTTCAACCCTGCTCTAAACCATGTTCACTGTTTTTAGATCTTCAACTCTGCTCTGAAACCATGTTGATTCTCCAGGGTACATTAATTTTTTCTACTTCCAATGATCAGTTAGCAATGCTTCCAACGATCATTAGCACTAATTCCATATTAGTTCCATATAGAATTCAGTTAACATTAGTTCCATATAGCATTCTGAAATAAATCTTTATTTCTACATTGTGTATGTTAGTGGATTTCTTGCATTGAGTTTTATGTTTTGAATAAGCAATTACAAGTAGTTGCACGATTAAAATTAATATCTATGTGGGTGAGTCCAATAAGCCATAAACTAATGAATTACACATCTCGCAATTTAAGATACATGTTAGATGTTTCCATTGTTTCTATCGAAAAATCCCCGTGTGAAAACTTAGAAAGACAACAATATTCTCAGCCACTTAGTTCAAGTGGCCAACATGGCAAAGGTGTATTTTTATTACTCGATCAAATCAAGCCCAACGAGACAAGGGAGGAAGTTCCAACACAGGTCTTAATATTTCAAAGATATGATAATAATAAAGGTGTTATCATGATAATTGGTGATGGAGTTAATGTGAGTTTTGAGAAAACAGAGAAATCCAAATCCTTCTTGTTGTGACCAGGTAAACTTAGAAGTTCACTAATAACTACCTGTGAGGTGAACTATTAGATTCCTCTAGCATACAACAAAATATATAGATAATCATTATAATTTGGGAATGGGAAATAATTCAATTTCCCAAAAGAATTATGCCTTAATCTTAACCACTTCCAAGATTCTATCATGGCTTCCCCTTAACCATTTTCAAGATTCTATCAACACCATATCACCGGATTACTAAGAATGGTCAAACGTTAAATTCATTTCTTAAACATCTAAATATTTCTTAAAATCCATACCCACAGGTTACAAGATCTGTTACTGCATCTATTCAACGATGTACAAGAGCAATCTCACAAATAACCAAAAACAAAGAAAAAAAACAAAGAAAAATACATGTTGTTGCATCTATTCAACCGTGTATAAGAGCAATCTTACAGATAGATCTTCAACCCTGCTCTGAACCATGTTCACTGTTCTTAGATCTTCAACTCTGCTCTGAAACCATGTTGATTTTCTAGGGTACATTAAATTTTTCTACTTCCAATGATCAGTTAGCATTGCTTCCAACGATCATTAGCACTAGTTCCATATTAGTTCCATATAGAATTCAGTTAACATTAGTTCCATATAGAATTCTAAAATAAATCTTTATCTCTACATTGTGTATGTTAGTGGATTTCTTGCATTGAGTTTTATGTTTTGAATAAGCAATTACAAGTAGTTGCACGATTAAAATTAAGATCTATGTGGGTGAGTCCAATAAGCCATAAACTAATGAATTACACATCTCGCAATTTAAGATACATGTTAGATGTTTCCATTGTTTCTATCAAAAAAATCCCTGTGTGAAAACTTAGAAAGACAAAAATATTCTCAGCCACTTAGTTCAAGTGGCCAAAATGGCAAATGCCAACCAGTTTTGTGTATTTTTATTACTCGATCAAATCAATCCCAACGAGCCAAGGGAGGAAGTTCCAACACAGGTCTTAATATTTCAAAGATATGATAATAATAAAGATATTATCATGATAATTGGTGATGGAGTTAATGTGAGTTTTGAGAAAACAGAGAAACCCAAATCCTTCTTGACTGGGTAAACCTAGAAGTTCACTAATAGCTACCTGTAAGGTGAACTATCAGATTCCTCTGGCATACAACAAAATATATATATATATATATATATATATATATATATATATATATATATATATATATATATATATATATATATATATATATATATATATATATTATAATTTGGGAATGGGAAATAATTTAGGTTCTCGAAAGAATTATGCCCTAGTCTTAACCACTTTCAAGATTCTATCCTGGCTTCCCCTTAACCATTTTCCAGATTCTATCAACACCGTATCACTGGATTACTAAGAATGGTCAAACGTTAAATTCATTTCTTAAACCTTTAAATATTTCTGAAAATCCATACCCACAGGTTACAAGATCTGTTGCTGCATCTATTCAACGATGTACAAGAGAAATTTCACAAATAACCAAAAACAAAGAAAAATACATGCTGCGGCATCTATTCAACCATGTACAGGAGCAATCTTATAGATAACCAGAAACAAAGAAAAAGAGAGCACAGAGATAAACAGATTTGGTTGACGAAAGGAGAGCATTCCACTCCTTGCATACACTGCAAATTCTACAAACACATTCCACTGGAAGCCACACCAGTATTTTGTAGTTTAAACCGTCAGGCAACTTGGTCAATTCAGGGACCTCCGCAGAAAAGCAAACAATTAGGCATTTTGGATTGGGCATTTTGCAGAACTAGCCATGGCATACTGTTGGGGGCCGCTTCTCCCCATTTACTTATGAATTTGGTTGACGAAAGTAGAGCATTCCACTCCGTGCATACCCTGCAAAATCTACAAATATATTCCACTGGAAGCCACACCAGTATTTTGTAGTTTAAATCGTCAGGCAACTCGGTCAATTCAGGGACCTCCTCATGCTCGCTCATTATAATTATAATTAACACTGAGAGAAAAGAATAAGATGAAGCTCAATGGATTGTAAAAGAATTTCATGTCATTTTGTTACAATTGCCCTGTACACTTTAGAATCAACTCCTTTTCCAGGAGCAATGGAAAATCCAACACGTAAATATCGCCATGTGAATCCTAATCTTGGGATTGCCAGGTCTATAAGCAAAATTTTGCTCTATGAGCAGAAGAGGAGTGCTTCCAAAGAGGAGTGCAATAGAGGCTTGTATTGCCATAGAGACTTGGAAAGAAATCGAATTAAACCTTTCAAAGGAGTTTAGTCAAGTCACAAAAGGAGAACAGAGGCCTTCCTTCTTCAATTTGGATCACGGATATTTCCATAGAGATTCACATTTCATGACAGCTTCGGCTTTCATCTAGAGTTATTACTCCTTAGAATGTTCGAGTGAGTATTAAAGAGATATAATGCATGAATCGCTATCGGACTCGACTTAAGATAAAAAGATATAATGCCACATGGAGCTAGGACCTTACCACAGAGAAATTCAGATCACAGAACTAAGATCATGGTCCTTCTTTCACAGCTTCTTTATTCACATAGATCCTCAGCTTCGCATCATTCCTTATAGATTATGGCCTTAACCTTCGTGTTATTCCACAGCGCACACATAGAATTTTGATACCTTGCAACTCAGGAATATGATCCTTAGAATTTTGCACCAATCTACAGGAGTTGTGTGCCTCAGGAATCGCATAAATTAGATGCTATAGAAGGCTTGCAGTAAAGGAGACACTGAGTTCGCACGGATCTTATATAAAAGAGTCACAGAACTTGCTCGCACACTTTGTCAAGATGGATCACAGAGTCTGGATCCATATTGGATCATCGATACAGGGTATTAACATTTGTACAAATATTGATATAACAGCACAAGGCTATGCATGCAGGGAAGAAAGACATGAAGAGTCTCTGCGAAGAGTCTCATCGCCAGCAGGCAGTCTCTGCGAAGAGTCTCATTGCCAGCAGGCCAGGCCTGGCCTTTCATGGCCCATTACCATGGAAAAAACCATTTTTCTATGAAAAAAACAGATTAAACAAATGGCAGAAAACACTCCAATCATCTAACACACATAATCAATGGCTCAGGATTACACACGTCACATTTTAGGGATGTCTTTCTCAGAGGGAACGCCTTACGGCGTAATTAAAACTATTTACAAATTTACAATAATACAAATCTAGATTTTTTTCTAAAACATAATTGAAACTATTTACCATAAATCCCAATCTAGATGAGGTGTCAACAACTTCATTGATATTAATTTGCCTACTCCACAAACAAACTTACAACTTTACCCTACATATTCATGTTGCAACTTATGAATATTAAGATGGGTGATGCTAATGGAATAATATCTGTGGCAACTTATTAATATTAAGACGGGTGATGTTAATGGAGTTTATCTGTGGATGTAATGTTTAAAGCGATAAAAATGTAATGAAAATGGTGGGATGTAATAAAAATGGTATGAAAAGGTTTAAAGTGCTAAGACTGGAATTAAGATGGTATCATAGAGTTTTGTAATGATACTACATGCAAAGAATGTACACTCTAGCGATGGGCATTTTTGTCAAACTTTTTGGAATGTGCTAAGTCAAATAGCAAAAAATGTTAGCCAACGATAGGCATTTTTGTCGAACTTTTGGAATGTACCAAGTCAATTAACAGAAAATGCTAGCCAGCGATGGGTATTTTTGTCAAACTTTTGGGATGTATCAAATCAATTAACAGAAAATGCTTGAAAAGTATATAAAGAAATAAACAAATTTTATAATAATTAAAAAAATGAATCATGATTTAAATTTTCAATTCATTCCAAAGAAAGAAAGGGAAAACAATATGTATCTTTATCAGAAAGATCTTTACTGAGACGAACAACGAATAAACCATTAGGTTAAGCACATAAACTTTACAAGCATTGGTCAAGCATACAAACATTTGGATAATCTAAAGATGAAAGATAGAGCAAGCATTGGTCAAGCATACAAATATTTGGATAATCTAAAGATGAAAGATAGAGCAGAAGCAAAATACATTCTGATATATTAACAATTATTGTAGGCAGCATATACATTTTTGTTTTATATTGTAAAGGAGCACTAGATCTTGATTGCTAAGCCAGCAGAATCATGAAAATCCCAAATACTAGTTGGACACCTTTTATGTTTGTCTGGTAGCAAACATTGAGTTGCTGTGTCATTATCACTATCATCAAATGGATCAATTTCACTGCCACTACAAGCTGTGGGGCTGTTATCCTTCTTACCTTTGCTGCAATTCACAGAGGACTCACTTTGAAGCCTATAACCATATGCATGAAATCTATCAGAAGTATTAGTCTGGGGAGGGTTACCATTAGCTTGGACTGGAATTTGGTCCTTATCTTGATCACTCATCAAGTTAACAACATCAGGCTTTCTAAAATCATGGCTAGTAGATGTAAAAAACTTTCTTCCTTGAAATGGTTGCCATTCAGTGTTGGAATGATATGGATTATTAATATTTTTAGTTTCAGAACTTCCCACATGATCAGATGTTGGGCCAATATTGTTTGTATATACTTTGCCAGAACTTAACTCTTCATCTTGACCAGTAATGTTGGTTGAAATTCCAGGGCTAGAATATCCCTTTGAATATATTTTGATGTCATTCTCATAGTTCTTGGTTTTCATTCGTGTAGTCTCATTAACTTCCTCTTCATATGATGCCCCCTCATCCTTTGATATATCATACTTCTTGGTTTTCATTTGTGTAGTCTCGTTAAGTCCCTCTTCATGTGATGCTCCCTCTGGTATATCATTGAAAGTTGATTGGAAACTTTCAAAAGCAGGTGAAAGTTGATTCGAAACTTTAAAAAGCAGGTGAAAGTTGATTCGAAACTTTCAAAAGCAGGATTTGGAGAAAAACATCTTATTCCTAGTGGAAAGAGAATTTTTAAATTTTTTCTGAGCAGTTAGGCAGTGAAAGGCTGTTATCATTGGATTGTGTAAGCATTACAGCAAGGCACTTTCTTCAATTGCCCGGAAAATGTAATATTATTATTATTAAAGACTATTATCATTGGATTGTGTAAGCCTTATAGTAAGGGACTTTCTTCAATTGCCCGGACAATGTAATATTATTATTATTATTATTATCCAATTTTAATTAAAGACTATTATTATTGGATTGTGTAAGCCTTAAAGCAAGGTACTTTCTTCAATTGCCCGGAAAATGTATTATTATTATTATCCAATTTTAATTAAAGACGGTTATTATTGAATTGTGTAAGCCTTACAGCAAAGGACTTTCTTCAATTGCCCGGAAAATGTAATATTATTATTATTATCCAATTTTAAAGTCACGGCCAAGCCGAACACCAAATTAGTATATGAGACCCCCTTGTTTGTGGGACAAGGGACCCATTTCAGAAGAGCGATTTGACTGCTAAGTCTATGAAGGCATAGATTAGAACTCCTCTGATTTTGAACCTGTAACTGAGTAGATGAAATATATGCTCTTAACCATTAAGCCCACTCAAGTTAATATTGCCCACTCAAATTAATATTAAAATAGATTGTATTTAAGCGAACTCCTCTGATTTTGAACTTGTAACCGATTAGATGAAACATATGCTCTTAACCATTAAGCCCACTCAAGTTAATATTACCCACTCAAATTAATATTAAAATAAATATTTCCCACTCAAATTAATATTAAAATAGATTGTATTTAAGCCACCACGCCAAAGTTGTTTTTAATATATGCCCCAATAAATATAAATCATTCCACTCCACACCCCCACTCCAATAACTACAACTGCAATTCCTGCCATGTGTCTTTTTATGCCCCCAAATATTTACAAACCTCCCTACTCCACATCCCCACCCCAATACCTACAAACCTCCCTACTCCACATCCCCACCCCAATACCTACAGCCCCCAACACCTACTATATGTCCTTTTTTACCCCCGATACCTATAAACATCCCTACTCCACATCCCCACCCCAATAACTACAAACCCAAATACCTGCTTATGTCTTTTTATACCCGAAATATCCATAAACCTTCCTACTCCACATCCCCACCCCAATATTCAAACTTTACTCTACATCCCCAACTCAATACAAATACAATATAATGACCCTTATGAATGAAGAGGTAAAAAATTAATTAACAAGGTGAAAAACCCCTTTTGTTCTGGGGATTATCTGGGGGAATGATTTAAAAACATTTGGAAATCACCAAAACAGTTTGGTTGATAGTATGAGATTATATAAATTCACTGAGATAAAGAATGAGCATATGTCGAGGTGACTGTGCATAATATGCAAGAGATTTTCTTTCTAACATAGCAGCTGGAAAAGGCTTCTGTCACATATCCTGCTTTTTAAATTTCTAATAAGTACAGATTATTCCAGTCTAAATTAACTTATCGACCTGTGTGATGTAGCCATTAGTCTAATCATAAAAATGCTTCAAATGAATCTAGCCTTGTCAAGGACTAGCTAAATTTGAATAACGTTTCAAATGAATCTAGCCTTGTGAAGGACTAACTAAATTTGAATAGCACTTGAGGTCCGTATCATTGTATGTTCACGCTCTGAATTATATCAGGTCAGTATGAAATATAATCAAACTGCTAATGAAGATGAAATGTCGAAGACAATAGTGTGTATCCTCAATCATAAATTTCAGGCACTGTACTGGTAATCTAGTCATATTACCCAAAATCAAAACGAAAATCAAAACGAAGTGTGTACTCCGAATACCCTTGAAGTTTTGGTGTTTGGAATCGCTTTCCAAGTAGAAGTAACAAACCAAGTATAAGTAACAAACCAGAACAATATATACAAGTAACAGTGTTTGTAATCGCTTTGCAAGTAGAAGTAAGAAGTAAAGTAACAGTGTTTGGAATTGCTTTGCAAGTAGAAGTAACAAACCAGAACAATAAATACAAGTAACAAACAAGAACAATATGTAAAGTAGAAAAGACAGGGGTTTGGAGTAGAGACAGAGGTTTGGAGTTTTCGTATTTGAAGTTGAATTACTCACACAATTTTATACAGAAACAGAGTGGATAAGGAGTGCTTTGAAGCCAAAGTAGAATTGAACATTGGATAAAGCATTTAGCCTGTTGCAACTTGCAAGCATAAGTCGATACTCGGTAATGAGATCATTACTTGTAAAAGATGATTTTAGGTCATAATTGTGTTCTTGTGGTGCAATGCAAATGGTGAAAGTTGAAAGTTAGTTGCACAACAAAAATAGGGGAGTGCATAAGAGAAAAACTGAAAGCCCCAAAAAAATCATATAAAATTCCATCCATTACCAAAAGCAACTATTTTCATCCATTACCGAAAGCAATTAAGAATAAAAAAGCTCGGTGGTGTTGGCACCTCGCTTGACATGGCTAAAATGGTAGTCAAGCCAGACAATTAGATTGAAGCACCCCTGAAGTTTTGGTGTTTGGAATCGCTTTCCAAGTAGAAGTAACAAACCAAGTATAAGTAACAAACTAGAACAATATATACAAGTAACAGTGTTTGGAATCGCTTTGCAAGTAGAAGTAAGAAGTAAAGTAACAGTGTTTGGAATTGCTTTGCAAGTAGAAGTAACAAACCAGAACAATAAATACAAGTAACAAACAAGAACAATATGTAAAGTAGAAAAGACAGGGGTTTGGAGTTATGTACAAGTAGAAAAGACAGGGGTTTGGAGTAGAGACAGAGGTTTGGAGTTTTCGTATTTGAAGTTGAATTACTCACACAATTTTATACAGAAACAGAGTGGATAAGGAGTGCTTTGAAGCCAAAGTAGAATTGAACATTGGATAAAGCATTTAGCCTATTGCAACATGCAAGCATAAGTCGATACTCGGTAATAAGAGCATTACTTGTAAAAGATGATTTTAGGTCATAATTGTGTTCTTGTGGTGCAATGCAAATGGTGAAAGTTGAAAGTTAGCTGCACAACAAAAATAGGGGAGTGCGTAAGAGAAAAAATGAAAGCCCCAAAAAAATCATATAAAATTCCATCCATTACCAAAAGCAACTATTTTCATCCATTACCGAAAGCAATTAAGAATAAAAAAGCTCGGTGGTGTTGGCACATCGCTTGACATGGCTAAAATGGTAGTCAAGCCAGACAATTAGATTGAAGCACCCCAGTTCGAAATTGAGTTCACTCTATTTCGCTTATGTTTTACACTAACAACTACCAAGCTATATTCGGATCGGATCATTCTCATTCATTGCTATACTATACTGTGGTGTAAATCCTATGAGCTATGTCCTTAACTTTTCTATTTTTTGTGGGTTATCTCTCTGCAATAATATCATGCCTTGATTTTCACAGATAGTATCCTCCAAATGATGATTTGATTTGATAAAATCTATATTCAGAAATTTATAACATTAGCCAAAATTATATAATTCATGGAAATATTCTAATGTATATATGGTAATTTGTAAAGTATCTCTGCGTTGAATTGGATCTATAAATATAACCTGAATAGGATTACCAGCTAATTTTAGAAAAACAATGATAATATATAGAAATACCCTAGCTCATCCACATGCTCAAAATGAGTGAGTTGGTGAAGAACATCCTTTTCACTTCGAAAGTCTGCTGCAAAACTCTCTGGACCATGTGTTAACAGGTACTCCAAAAGTACTAATGTTTTAAAAGCCGCTCTCCAACTCTTCGTATCCGAGACAGCCAACCTGGCAATACAAACATTTCTTCATTCAGTTATTTCCAAACCTCCAGGAGGGTTTGTTTTCATGTCACCAAAATCTCAACATTTCCTAGGACAAGGAGGAAAATTTCAAGCCAGTTTCAGTCCAAATATACCCAAACATAACCTTTTTCAGAGAAATCAAACCGTCAATACTGAAGTCTTTCATCTTTTACAATTAGAATCTTTCCAAGATATATCAAACTTGTAGTCTTTATCATACACAGTTTGTTTTAGAAAAACCTGATATTTATATTACGAAAGGGGATCCAATTCTCTGCCTTCATAGATTACATGTTAAGCCATCAACATATTGATGTGGTAAATGGGGGATCATAATGAAACTTAAGGCACGTGGTCTGAAGATTCGATTTAAGGGACTAACAAACTGTTCATGTAGATTTCAATCCCAACATTAAAATCACAATGTTTTCATCACGTAACCAAAAAAAATTCAATTGGGATTTTTACTTTGAATTCTGTAATGAATCTAAATGTAATAAAACAGCAAAATTTTTCCTTTATACCCTGTTTTCAATGTAGATTTCAATCCCAACATTAAAATCACAATGTTTTCATCCCGTAACCAAAAAAATTCCAATTGGGATTTTTACTTTGAATTCTGTAATGAATCTAAATGTGATAACACAGCAAAAGTTTTCCTTTATACCCTGTTTTCAATGAAGATTTCAATCCCAACATTAAAATCACAATGTTTTCATCACTTAACCAAAAAAATTCCAATTGAGCTTTTTATTTTGAATTATGTAATGAATCTAAATGTAATAAAACAACAAAAATTTCCCTTTATACCCGGTTTTAAATGTTCTTTGATCCCGCTCTATCTACAGTAATGCCAACAATCAATTTTCATAAATATTAAAAAAAACAATTCCGTTTTGTTCTGGTGAACGGGAGAGATATTGCTACCTCTTATGTAAAATGTTGACAATTCTCGAGTAATCGTCCACTTCAAAGGAATATGATCCTTAGAATATGATCCTTAGAATTTTGCACCAATCTACAAGAGTTGTGTGCCTCGGGAATCGCATAAATTAGATGCTATAGAAGGCTTGCAGTAAAGGAGACACTGAGTTCGCACGGATCTTATATAAAAGAGTCACAAAACTTGCTCGCACACTTTGTCAAGATGGATCACAGAGTCTGGATCCATATTGGATCATCGATACAGGGTATTAACATTTGTACAAATATTGATATAACAGCACAAGGCTATGCATGCAGGGAAGAAAGACATGAAGAGTCTCTGCGAAGAGTCTCATCGCCAGCAGGCCAAGCTCTGCCAGCTTTTTCATGGCCCATTACCATGGAAAAAACCATTTTTCTATGAAAAAAACAGATTAAATGAATGGCAGAAAACACTCCAATCATCTAACACACATAATCAATGGCTCAGGATCGCACACGTCACATTTTAGGGATGTCTTTCTTAGAGGGAACGCCTTACGGCGTAAATATTTAAATAAATATGACGTGGATTATTTTGATATTAGTAATTTTAATTTTAATTAATATATTTAAGAGGTGATTCTTTTTAATAAAAGAAATAAAATTTCATATAATTTTTACAAACAAGTATGATGCAGACTAGCTTAGTATGAGGTTTTTTTTTTTTTTTTTTTTAAATGATTTTCTTTCATAGAAAAAAAATATTTTAAAAAAAAAAACTATAAGAAAAAATAAAAATTTATTTTTTAATTTATAAAATATTATTAAAAATAATAATAATAATAATTACTATTATTATTAACTAAGGCCATGGCAATCTCAGAGCAAACCACCTGATCTCTGAATCCAAGCTTTCTGTACTCCCCTGCTTATTCTTCTTTGAGCCATCTCAGAGGAGGCTCGTTTGTATCAGAGACTCTTATAAACAGAAACAGGAATCCTCTGTCGAATATCAACAGCGCCAGGGTTTCTGTAGAAAAGGTTAATGATAACGCCAATGCTCCTAAGACATTTGACGTGCCGGCGCCCAGTGAGCTGGGGAAAATTGCCATGTATTCCCCAGCCTTCTATGCGGCTCGCACCATAGGAGGCATTCTCAGATGCGGTCTAACCTATAATGGCGTAACCCCTCTGGACCTCGTCAAATGCAATATGCAGGTTGGATATTGTTCAGATCAGCCAGTAGCAGGAAGGCCGAGCTGGACAGAACGAAGGGGTATATGGTCTGTGCAGAATGCGACGCCCCGGTACATTGCTGAATAGGCGAGGGTTTACGCCATCGAATGGAAGTCGGGTATAGAGACCCTACCCATACCGGCCATGAGCCCGAAGATCTGGATCCCACTGCTGGATATAAATGCCCATGACAGAGCGGGTGGATCATTGACTTCCAGATCTGGCCTGGATCTACCCGATCCGGACAACAATCGAAGGAAACACCAAAATCCAAGAGATCTAGAACCTCTCTCGGATACGGAGTTGGATGGCTCAGATCTGACAAGAACCGAGCCACCCCAGATTGCCAGATCCGGGTTTCAAATCTTTGTGAAGACGCCAAAAGGAACTACAATCGTGATCTGGACTTATGACAGCGACAGGGTTTCAGATCTAAAGAAAAATATCGCCGATCAGACTGGCTACCCGGCTGAGGAACAACACCTGTTAAATGAGGGCAGATCACTGCAGGAATGCAGAACCATGCAAGGATACAACATCAAGCCAGGTTCCACAATCATTCTCAATTTGAGATTACGAGGAGGAGCCGAAAATGCTGGAACTAGCTCGCAAAGCAATGGGTCTTTTAAGGAAGCAGTGAAGGGCAAAGGAAAAAATCCCACAGCTGTCACGGAACCTCCAGGGCAGTACATTGTAGATCAAATGCCGGAGAGCCCAACTATCTCCATCGAAATACCAGAGGTAAAAAGTATATATTCAGATCTAAAAAAAAATGCATCCATTTGTAGATTTAACGGCTTTTGGCCTAGAACTGATGCATTATATCAATGGATTCACTCTGTTTGGACAAAAAAATGCCAAATCTACCTATACCCCAAAGGGTTTTTTATAGTATGTTTTGAAACAGAGGAAGAAAAGGAAACAGTACTCAACCAAGGGCCATGGTTCTGGGGCAGTGCTGGACTTTTCATTACCCCTTGGTTTCCTGATTTTGATGCTAACACCATGGTGGTATCAAGGATGCCAATATGGGTGAGGATGCATAATCTTCCTTTACATTTTTGGCATTCAAAGGTTCTAATAGCAATTGGAAATACACTGGGGAGAATGTTAAAGATAGACGTAGAGAGAAACATAAAAGGAATATTTACTTTTGCCAGAATATGTGTCGAGGTAGATCTCAACCGAGGACTACCTAAGAGTATCATCCTGAATTTCAATAATACACAGTGGAAACAACCATTGGACTATGAGAATACAGCTTTCAGATGCCGGGGATGTCAACAAACAGGTCATTTGTACAATGCATGTCCAAGCCTCAACAAGAGTAAGCAACAAAAAAGGAAGCCGAAAGGATGGCAGAATATAGACACTGCATATAAGAAGGCAACTACAGAAAAGAAAGAAGAACAAAATACAGCAAAGGATAAAAATCAGGACAATAAGGACAAGGAGATTAATGAGGAAAAGGAACAAGAGCTCCAGCTGGAAATAAGCGGTAACAAACGAAGCCACAGTCCTAAAGGATCGGATTCAGATAAGGAGCAACCAATGAGTACGATGGAAAACCAGCTAGCCGTTATTGACTCCCCTCCCAACATGGATGGTTGGCGAAAAGTGGAGAAGAAGAAGGGCAAGAAGACTTAGACCAGTTGGGTTTCCTTTTTTGCTGCACTCCGGAAAATTGGAGCAGCTCATTTTTTTTCTGCTTTTAGGCAGTGCTGTACATTGCGGGCTGTATGATCAACTTTCACACAGCCAAATTGAATGCTTAATGCATATGCTTGTAACTTTTTATTTTAATAAAAAGTTCGCTTTTTTCTTTGGAAAAAAAAATAATTACTATTATTATTAAGTTGCATCTTTCTTTTTTATTATTGTTTATTTTAATTTTTAAAATAACATTTATTTTATTTTTCTATTTAATTATAAATAATAAATATTTACGTTATAAAATATTAAAATTTTGATTCTCTATTTATTTATAAATTTCATTATAAAAATCAAATATTAAAAAAAAAAGTTAACTCTACTCTTTTCATACACCAATTTTGGTGTTTAGCTTGGTCGTGACCTTAAAATTGATAATAATAATGCAACTTGAGTGGGCCTAATGGTTAAGAGCATGTGCTTCTTCCTAAGAGGTCACATGTTCAAAACTAGAGGGGTTAGAGTATGTATGCCTTCATAGACTTAAAATTAGATAATAATAATGCAGCTTGAGTGGGTCTAATGGTTAAGAGCATGTGTTTCTTCATAAGAGGTCACATGTTCAAAACTAGAGGGGGTAGAGTATGTATGCCTTGAGTGGGTCTAATGGTTAAGAGCATGTATTTCTTCGTAAGAGGTCACAAGTTCAAAACTAGAGGGGATAGAGTATGTATGCCTTGATTGGGTCTAATGGTTAAGAGCATGTGTTTCTTCATAAGAGGTCATAGGTTCAAAACTAGAGGGGGTAGAGTATGCATGCCTTCGTAGACTTAGCAGTCAAATCGCGTAAGAGGTCACAAGTTCAAAATTAGAGGGGGTAGAGTATGTATGCCTTGAGTGGGTCTAATGGTTAAGAGCATGTATTTCTTTATAAGAAGTCACAAGTTCAAAACTAGAGGGGGTAAAGTATGTATACCTTTGTAGACTTAGCAATCAAATCACGTAAGAGGTCACAGGTTCAAATCGTGTAAGAGGTCACAGGGTCAAAACTAGAGGGGGTAGAGTATGTATGCCTTGAGTGGGTCTAATGGTTAAGAGCATGTATTTCTTTATAAGAGGTCACAAGTTCAAAACTAGAGGGGGTAAAGTATGTATGCCTTCGTAGACTTAGCAGTCAAATCACATAAGGGGTTCAAAACTAGCTGCGTAGATAAATTTCATTATAAAAATCAAATATTTAAAAAAAGCTAACTCAACTCTTTTCATGGAAAAACAAGATTAAATGTCAATCTCATTTTTGGTTTACTATAGAATGGTTGTTTTATTTTGTCCAAATTTTTATAATATGTATGGAAAATCAATTCATGATTTCAATATAATTAGGGAAATAAGACTTATTTCATTATAAAAATCAAATATTAAAAAAAAGTTAACTCAATTCTTTTCATGGAAAAACAAGATTAAATGTCAATCTCATTTTTGGTTTAATATAGAATGGTTGTTTTATTTTGTCCAAATTTACAATATGCATGGAAAATCAATTCATTATTTCTATATGATTAGGGAAATAAGACTTATTTCATTATAGAAATCAAATATTAGAAAAAAGTTAACTCAACCCTTTTCATGGAAAAACAAGATTAAATGTTAATCTCATTTTTGTTTTACTATAGAATGGTTGTTTTATTTTGTCCAAATTTACAATTTGTATGGAAAATCAATTCATGATTTCAATATGATTAGGGAAATAAGACTTAATTCTGATAATTTTTAGGGAAATAAGATTTAATTCTCATAAGCATGAATACTATTTCAACAAGAGTCACTTGGTGGTAATGTCACTGCTTTTGTAATTTTTGCATGTAACTTATGTGCAGAAAATACATCTATACAAAAAAAGGGAAAACTGTGACATCGTCACCAAGTAGCTCTTGTTTCTTTCCATATTCCCTAGATAAAAGGTAAATAGAGAAATAATATATATATAAATTTTGTCATATAACTACATTGTTGTGTATAAATAAACTTCAATAGTCCATAATAATTTGATATTTATTGAATAAAATTCAATAGTCCAATATTTATTTTTGGCAAATATTTTTAGATTGACACCTTTTTTAGTGAATTAGAAATAATTTTAAAAAACGGTAATTTAGAAATAAAAATGGTTTCAACCTTTATAATATCTACCAAAAGATTAATATCTTTTATTACTTTCACTAAGGTTATAATAATAAAATTATATACCTTTAAAAACCATTTAATCTTATTCTCATATATGGGTTTAGATATTATCTTTAATTACAATTTAACTTTTTACATATAAAGAATTTTATCATTACTTATAGAAATGAAATAAAGATATATTATTTTTATTTTTTATCATATAAAATTATAAAATGTGAATATTAATAAAGAATAAAGATTTCCCCCGGATGCGGGTGACTCGCCAGCGGATTAACGTGATGGGACAGGGGTGGAGCGATCTTGAATGCCACCTGCCCGCCCTGTACAGCAAAGATTATAGCCGGACGACGGATGATCCTTGGCATTTGGGTATCGCAGTGTTTAACGGCTTCACTACAGGCGACTTTGATACTACCAACCTATCCTTTGATATGATTTTCATCTCCACACGCTCTGATCTGCTCTGGACCTCGGCTCTCTTGAATGCCATAGTAATGGCGGGTGCAATTCGAGGCAGGAATGAGGGTAATAAATCTAGCCTCCACCATGGGATCGCTCTGGAGCCTCTTATGTCTTGTTGGTCGGGGTATGGCCTGGTGGATGCTGGCTCTGATAGACCTGTGGTGCTGCCTCTGCCAGTTCCCTGGATTTTCTCTAAGGCATCGGGCTCTCATTTGGTTGAACGTTTGATTTGCCAGTGTTCTGCTACTGTAATTGTTTGGTCTTGTTCCCACAGTGCCGCTATCGCTTTCGTAATGCCCCGTCGGCGCCATAGGATGAGATGCCGCAGAGGCACTCCGCGGCGGGCACCCTCTAGCCCGACCTCCAGTTCTCCCTCCCTCTCCAGTGATTTCACTTCTGGCCATTACCCTCGCACTCGCAGTGGGAGAGGGCGTCTTCATCTGCCCAGCCATTACCCTGAGCCCTGTCCTCCAGACTCCTCGTCCTCGCCCTCTTTCGGCTTTGCGATTTTCACTTTCAATTGCTCCCTGAATCGTCCCAGGATTACTGCTCATGTTTTGGTGTTCTTTCTCGAGGAAGCCCAGGAGGTGGGAGAGTCCAGCTCTCATCAAGAGGGTCCTGGTTCAGTCTCTGTGCAGGCTGCGGAGGTTCCAACGAGCATTGCTATCAACATGGTGATGGAGCCAGCGGCCCAAGGTCCGTCTGAGAATGATGTTGCTCGTGCTCAGGATCCGCCTGACTTCGGCTGGTGCAGAATCGTGGAAGAGCTTCCTGATGCTTAGTTATTTCTCTGCTGCTTTGTTTCAGGTCATGCAACCCATTATAGAGGGCAATGTTTTGTCACTGCTGATAATTTGTGTTAATGCTGATAAGCTAGGGTTCAAATGCAAGTTTTTTGGAATATCTATAAGCTCTGTAATGTCCAGAAGGTCATCTCTAGTTCCCTTGTGTGGGATTGGATTACAAGGTCTCGTCCAAATTCTCTATCTTGGGCAATTTTTTATGTTTCTATCTGCCTCTCCTTCTGGGCAGTTGCTTTAGACTTCAGTCATGATGTAATTGTACCCCTTTAATGTGAAAAGATTAGCTTTATTTAGAAAAAAAAAGAATAAATATTTTGATAGTTTTTATTAAAATAAGATAACATTATTTTTGGCGAGATAATAATTTTTCATATCTTAAAATGCATTTTTAAATGTATAAATGGATTCAATCTTACACTCAAATTACATTCATATTGTATAGATTTAACAATTCAAAGTTACAATTTTGATAAATTTATATAAACCAAACAACTCAAATATATAGTTTTAAATTTTTTAAAACAAAATCAATAAAAAGATGTATTAAAAACATATATATATATATATATATATATATATATATATATATATACATACATACATACACATACACACATACACATACACATATACATATACATATAGAGTGTAAGCAAGCCAAAATTCTTTATATTATGAGGAATTTACATAAAGTACAAGTATGGAAAAACTGGAAGATATAGTGTCCAAGATGAGGTGTTGTCTACAAAAAGGAATTTATGTTCTGAAGTGAGCTTAAGAGAGACCATCTACCCATGAGAAGGAAACCATGTGGTCTCTTAGTGTTGAAAATAATAGCGAGAAAGGGTTCCTTGATTTGTGCCTTAATCAAAGGAATCATAACAAGTTTTTCCTTGAGCATGCACGAGTTAGGAGCTAATTCCTAAAAAATAGGACGAGTTCCTAAAATTTACGAAGTGTTCATGAAGAAATTAACTCATGTGTCAAAGTGGAAGGTTGAGTTATCAGTCTTCTAGTGCGAGTTAACTGAGGAAAACAACTTGTGGTTGAGTCTCAAGAGATAAGACTAGTTGCATGAGTCGTTAACTCATGCTAACTCAAACAATCACAAAACTTAAACCCCTTAATTAGAAACTCACCAAATTTGGCCATTCGAATTGCTTTAAAGGGAGGAACAAAGACATAGATTTGATCATTGTCTTGTGAGCATTGAGTTGGTGAGACAAGACAATAGAGCTCACTGGTTTGTGAAAAGGTTGCACAGGGTTGTGTGTGGAGTTTGTGAGAAGAAGAGTGCGCAAAAGAGGCTTGTGCATAGATTGATAGAGGGAAATAGTGATCAATAGTCTTGCAAGGGTTTCAAGCTTAGATCAAGCAAAAAATACAAGTGTGTTTTTTAGATTGAAACAATTGTATTTGCAAGAGATCAATTGCTCAGTTTCTAATAACAAAATTCTAAAGTAAGTAGAGGGTTTTCCTAGTTGGGTTCCCTAGAAAAAAATAGTGTTTGAATTGTGTGACCGTGATTTTTTTTTTCCTATTTTGTTGAAAAGTTTAGTAGAGAAATTTTGTGTCTATATGAAAAGGAAGTGTTTTTCATATTGTTCATATTAGTAGATTAGAATTTCGTGGATTTTCTACACTTGAAGAGTTTTGAGACAAAATTAAAATAGAATTGGCCCATAGCAAAATAGATATGAATGACACTAAGAAGACATGAACAACAAAACATCATAGAAATCTAGGAAGCAACAAAGGCTAAGTCATCCTTTCCTAGGATTTTAGCGAGCCTAGTTGAGTTGGTCCGTTGCGTGGTCATACTAGTTCTAGTCGTGTTAAACATGATCACTTTGTGCCTTGTCATGTTGAGCCTTGTCCCTCCAAGCCTAGTCTTACTATTCAAGGTATAGCACAGGGTCATCAATCCTTCAGGAAGCCATGAGGGTTTCTCCCACTCAACAACCACAATTTCAATGTAGGTGTCTTCCTCCTTCTGAGAGGTTTCGCCCATGGTTGTGCACGTATCATCATTCTAGCTGGCCAAATTTTGTGCTTGCTCCATGTGGTCAAGGGAGTTGTGGCTGCCAGAGAGCTTTTGCTTCTTTTTTTGAGGACTGGAAGGTTTGTTTCCCTAGTGATTTGAATCAACAACTTTTGAACCTTCATGAGAGTTGGAGGAAGTCAGAGGAGGGGGAGGAGGGGGAAAAGGGATTCCCAAAGCTCTAGACATATTCCTCAAATTCATGTGAGTGTGAACTAAATATGAATCAATTTCAACAATTCGAAATTCCACCCTCACCCTAGCTTTTTCCTGGTCCCAGAGATGTCTTCCTAGTAGGTTCCTGACAACCTAGTGGCCATTACCAATGTTCTTATGCTCCCGTGCTTCCATGGAAATGACTACGCGACAAATGTGCATTGGAAAATCTTCGTCAAATCGTTCTTCACCTTGACCATGCTAGGGAGGGAGACGTTGACGCCCATGTTCTCTGCCACCTCTCCTGGCTTGGCCCCTTTCATTGACCATGATGATCAAACCTAAAAATGCTTTGCTTATGACCTTAAGCACCCTGAACCTCTCTGCCTTGCCAGATCCATAGTGTCCAGCCACCCGTAAAGCGGAAAAAATAAGGGAATGAATGTCCTACTAAGTGCTAATGGCAAAATTCATGTTCTTGGCTGGGAGTAAATGCCTTGTCCTATATCGGTCACCCATATCTTGTCTGCAATGAATAAAAAAATCATCAATATGCTTAGAGAATGGCCACCACCCAACCCTTCTCATTATTAAATCAAGTAACATTTAACATGAAAAACTACAACCCCTAGTTATGTGCATTTGGAGAATTTTGGATGAATGAGATCCAAAATTTCTTTTGACCTTGAATTAATGGCACTGATTTGTCCACTATTTTGGATGAATGAGATCCAAAATTTCTTTTGATCTAATTCTCATTATTAAATCAAGTAACATTTAACATGAAAAATCTACCTCTCTTCGATAAATGTGATGGTACCCTAATCCGAGAAAAACTATAAATGTTATTATTTTTATATACTTTTTAAAATTAATTATATATATATTTTTAATGCATTAACTCTTATTTTTTTAAATAAATAAATAAATTTTACAATAATATAAACCAATTAATCTATCACTTTATTATGATGGTTGTTAAATGAACTTGTTATTAACCATTATTTCCAAAGATATAAGCACATATCAATACAATGACTATTGCGATTGTCTCTTAGGTCAGTGACCTTGTCATGGGAATAAGCGTGCCACTTTAAAAGCGTTGGAAAAAATAAAAAACCACTCTATAAATAGTTGAAATGTTAAACATTTATATAAATTGAGATATCTTAATTCTAAAGTGGAAGTTGATGTATTTGTATTGATTGTGGAACGCAATAAAAAAAAATCATTTAAAAATTGACACCACCAGCGGTAAGTCTACAATTATTGATATTGTATAAGTTATGAGTTGAAGTAATTTTTAATACCACTAGTGGTAAGTCTACAATTATTGATATTGTATAAGTTATGAGTTGACGTAATTTTTCACACCACTAGCGGTAGGTCTACAATTATTGATATTGTACAAGTTATAAGTAGACGTAATTTTTAATGGTTTAGTTGCAAGTACACTTGTATAAATCGTGTTGGCCATCAACACTAACGAAGAGACACAACAAGTTGCAAGCTTGTGACAGGAGCCCCTGCATAAAATTGGTATCAGAGCCAGTAACGTCTGGTTCTTGAGGTTGGTACTCTAAAAACTAAAGTACTGTTATTCAGAAATGGAATCGTTCAGGAAGTCTGTTTCTTTCCGAGAACTTGAAGAGAAAGATTCTCAAGTTGAGGAAAATCCCCTTAGCGATATGTTTGCTAGTAGTTCAAGTAGAACTCTTAACTCTGTTGAACTTACCTATGAAGAAACTCAGCCCTCTGCCCGATGGGAATTTCCCGCAATAACCCCCTCAGAAGTTTACAGTGACTTAGCTCCTTTCCATTTAATTGCTGCTTCTAGGATAAGTATTAAAGAATCTGTCAGTCAAGTTCAAGAAAACTCCGATAGTATCCAGAATATATCTATGCTCAATCCTAAAGCCTTGCAAGCAGAAGCAAAGAAGCTAAAAACAAATTATTTGCACCTAGGATGTATTCGGGTTGGAATCAATCCTCTAATCCATAAAGGATTACACACTTTTGTGCTTGCTACTGTAAGAGACATGACGCACAATAAGTATACAGATTCCATTATTGGAGGTATTGTGGCCCCTTTGTCTGATGGTCCAGTCTATTTCGACTGCTTTCCAAACTTTTTTGTGTATGTCTATGATGAAACCATTGAAGAGATCCTGCAGCTGCAAATCCAAACGATGGGATTTGATATGAAGAAAAAGAGGAATAATATAGCCATACAGACTAAATCCTGTTTTAGACATACAAATACTCTGTGGCCTGCTATCCGTCATACACCCAGTAGAGACTCCAAATCCAATGTTGTCGTCAAAACAGATCGCAAGAACCAAAAGGTTGAACATCTGTTAATTAAATGGGAAGACTTGCAGTTTCCAGAACATTGGGTTGTAAACCATTCTATACCTCATGTACCAAGAAATATCACCTCTGCAAATATTTCTGAAAATTCTTCCACTGCAATCATTTCTTTTCCCCAAAGATCAACCATTGATTGTCGAAGAATTGATGCTGCTTGTAAATCTTCCAAATACTATAGAGATCCTTCCACTGTGGATACCACCTACTCATCCTCGTCTTTTTGTAGACATAACCAGTTGTATGAATTAGCTCAGCTTGTAAATTTTTCTTCCTTAGAAGTAAAATGTCCAGACTGTGAAGAAACCATAATTCTGCTTACATTAGCCGAACAAAAGGTTCATTTGCATCATAATCCAAGAACTGGTATTGCTCCTCCTTCTACTTCTATCAATTCATGTCTGAATCCCAAATGCTCTGAAATTCCCTTCCCACATGAGCCAGAGCCAGATTCAGACCATGTCCTCATGATAAGAGTTGAAGAAGAAGATCCTAGGCTCACTGAGATGACTTGCTTAATGAGACCATCAAAACCAAGATATGGACTAGGAAAACTTGAGCAATCACAGTTAATTCCAGAATGAAGATTTAAACAAATTCCTTCTGATTGTAAAAAGCCAGCAGTTATGGAAATGAATAAGTTCTTTGCGCTTATGGATGGATGCTTGAAGTCAGAAATTAGTGCCAAATGGATGAAAGATATGCTGAATTGAGATTTGTATACAAATCCTCAAGCAGAAGAGTTTGACCAAGCATGCACCCCTGAACAAAAAAGACAGTTGGCAACTGATTGGAAACATTATATGGAAGCAAATAACACCTGGATATCTTTCTATTCATGGAAGGATAAAATTGCTCCTATAAATGTTTTCACCGGAACTACTTCTGGCACTTCAATTGATAAACATGGATGGACTGCACTTGATGGATCAAAGGTAGAAACTCCTACTACATTTCCTCCTTATAAAGGAATTATTTTAGGAGAAAGCACAAATGCAGCCAAAGCCATTCCCCTGGTCCAAAAAGATGACAATGCCTTAGGCATTGATGGGAGAATCCAAAAAGCCAGTGAACAATTAAATTGGACCAATACTGCTATCAAAGGCTTGGAAATGAATGTAGCAAAAACAGAAGATGTAAAGAAGCAGATAGATGTTGTACAGTCTTCATTGAATAGTGTAAATAGTTGCTTAAATAATTTGCAGTTTGATTCCAGCATGACTCACTCTTATACCAGAGAATCATTGAGCAAGATAGAAGAAGTTGGAGAAAACTTAGTTGGACACATAGGTGTAACTAAGACTCTCCTTACTGGCTTAACTGCAAAGATTGAAAGGATACAGTTGAGAAAATTTGAAAAGCCAGTTCCAAATTCTTTCCTGGTAAAGAGAAATATAAAAATTGAAAATCCAGTGAGAAATGTCCAGAAATTCCCTCTGTTGTTTCCTAAAGAGATTTCTTCAGAAGCTGATGAATCAGAACATATTAATATTGCTTATTTTTTTAAGGAAACAGAAACAAAACCAGAGCAGAAATCACAAGAGACACAGATTCTTCCAATCTATGAACCTCTAGAACATAGATTTTCCAGATATTCTGCTCCTGATATTGAAGGAAAAGGAAAAATTCCTGAAGCCCATACTTTCTTTCGAGAGACTGAATCTTCTCCTAAACTCATTGAAACCATGGAAGCAGAAGTTCTCAAGGATGAGAAAGGAGATGTTATTCACAATCCAGATGGCACTGTCATTAGTAATATGATTGGCGCAATAACATCAATGATTCTGGAGCATTGGTGCGGCAGTGAGACAGAGATAGCAAATAAACATGAGGTTATCCTGATGAACCTCAAGTGCCATAAGATGTCACAGTTTGATGATTTCCATAGAGACTGGATGCAGCGGATCTATGAGGTCAAAGACTCCAAGAACCTGTTGTGGAAACAGGTATACCTTGCTGCTCTACCTTCTAGATTTGTTGATTATATTAGAACGCAAGAAATTTTCCAGTTACCTTTTGAATCTTACACATGGGGTGAGATATATTCCCATATTACAAAGACATTGGTGAGTCTTTGTACCAGTTCAAAGGTGAACAAGTCACTAGAAAAATTATCAAGACTGCCAGATAAAAAGTCCATCTGCAGCAAGTATGGACTCATAGTAGATGATCCTTTGGTGAGAAAAAGAAAGTCCAGAAAGAGAGCCAAAAGAGAATTTAAAGAAACTTTCTACAAGAATAAAAGAAGTTATCCAAAGGACAGAAGGAGATATCCTGCAAAGGATAAAAATCAGAAGAACAAAAAGAAGGGTTATTATAGATATGTTCTGAAGACTCATTACTACAATCCCTCTAATATTAATTTGCACTCCAACAAACAAGAAAAGTGGAATAAAATCACTTGTTGGTTGTGTGGCCAGAATGGGCATACAGCTTCTAGATGTTCTCAAGCAGAAGAATCAAAGCTCAATAAAGGTAAGAAAACAGTTGTTTATGCTCAGAAGTCCAAGCAAGTCAAGCAAGAACATTCAGGACCTATTTTTTTTGTCTTAGATGCAAATCCAAGACACATGTAACAGAAATATGCCCAAATATTTCTATCAGAGATACAGCCCAACAGCATCAACTAGAAGAATCTTCTCTTGATTCTTTTAGTACTACATCAGAGGAAGAATTGCAGATCAATATGGGCCAGTATTCTG
This sequence comes from Pinus tabuliformis, assembly GCA_031772625.1. Lineage (NCBI taxonomy): Eukaryota > Viridiplantae > Streptophyta > Pinopsida > Pinales > Pinaceae > Pinus > Pinus tabuliformis. Next base: position 1,191,178,055 of record CM062809.1, read on the forward strand.
AATCAGATTCATCATAAGGTTCATGCTCAGATCCAGATGAGTGTGCCTGTCATGTCTTTTATGAAGATGATCCTGAATATTACACTAGCTCCAGTGAAGAAGAAAGGCATAAGCCAACGAAAGAAAAAGTTCTCATGGCCTCTACTGAAGAAGAAGCACAATTGAAGATCTTATCTCAAATAAGGGCAATGGAGGAAGGAGACATGAAGAATCACCTGATAGAAGCATTCACTGACCAGCTCAAAACCAAAGCTTCTAAAGAATCAGGTAAGAAGCCTTTATTTATTGATGCATCTTATGAGAGAAATACTAAATCATTTCAAATGCATCATCAAAAGCCAGGCAAAGTAAGATCACTAACTCTGGGTGAAGTAAGTGGTGAAATTCACCACCTCAAATCAGAAATCTCTACAATTAAAGTCCAAACCCCTGAAGCAAATTGCACGACTTGTTCTTCTTTGCCAATTCTTTGTTTCAGGATTCCTCCCCCCCCCAATATTACTAGCATCAGATTGAACTATCTTAAAAGCCTGGTCATCAGCTACATACAATATAGGTAAAGATTTTACCTTGGCTTTAATTTCTTGGACTGCCCTGGTGTGGAGGTCTGACCATTCAAGGGGATTTTTACCAAGACGTTTATTGAGTATCTTCCTGTCACTGGCACAATCCTGGTAAAAATTGCTAACATAATTTAGGCACCCTAGAAACCTTTGCAGTTGTGTTTTGTCCTTGAGCACATCTGGAAACTTATCTGCGAATTCGATGGCATGTTGTTGCAGAGAAATTTGTCCGTTGCAGATGGTGTGTCCCAAAAATTTTATAGAAGTTTGGAAAACTTCTATTTTCTTCTTGCTCAGTACAAGTCCATTTCTCTGAACTAATTTCATAAAAGTATTTACATGTTTAAAATGGTCATCAATGTTTTTGGAAAAAAGTAAAACATCATCAATATAAACAATCAACCAGTCAAAATATGGCTTGAAGATATCATCCATAACTTTCTAAAACTTTGAGGGAGCATTTTTTAGACCGAATGGCATGACATTCCATTCATAATGCCCTGCTGGAATGCTAAAAGCAGTCTTAAATTTATCAGCTTCATCAATGGAAACCTGCCAAAATCCTGCTTTTAAATCAAACTTTGAAAATATCTTGGCACCTACAATTCTCCTAATCAAATCTTCCTTGTGAAGAATTGGGTAGGTGTCATCTGCCAGAACTGAATTTAGAGGCTTATAATTTATTACAAGTCTAGGAATACCTCTAATCTGTTCAGCTCTTTTATTCACATAGAATCCATAGCAATTCCAGGGGCTATTGGATTCTCTGATTAATTTTCTGTTAAGCAATTGCTGGATTTCTTCTTGGCAAAGTTCTCTATATTCTTTGCTCATTGGGATGGCTCTGCTCTTACAGGGTTTTCCAGTATACCCTTCTTTGTAAGGCAATTTGATAGTATGTTGTTTTCTGTGCCAGAAAGCATTTGGTTCTTCTGAACAGCATGTTTCTTCCAATTTTTCTTTCAGGTCCTGGATTTTTCTTTTGACTTGTGGCAGTTTTAGCTGTTCTTCAATCCTCAGTGTGCCTTTCAGATCCTTGAGATCTGACAATAGAGATTCTGCTCTGTCCAATTTTTGCATAGCTTGGACCATTGTTGAAATCCTTGGACTTGAAACATAAGGAAGTTCAATTCTTTTTCTTTTGCCTTTTCATGTGGACACTGAAATGAAATAGCCAACTCTTCTTCCTTTCATCCTGGCTAAGCCATGGGGTTCTACTGTAGCTAAAAAGACATTTCCTAATATACAATCGACAGGGATGTCTGCAATGGAAAACTTCATATATACACAGTGGGTATCAAAACATAATGACGCTCTAGGAATTTCATATTTGAGTTTTTTGTTTCCTAGTCCTACAACTTCCCTTTCAGCTGAAACCCAATATTTGGCTGGAACATTCTTAATGTTAAGAATGTTAATATCTACACCAGAATCTAATAATGCAGTCATGTGAAAGATTTGTCCTTGGATACAGATTTTTACCTTGACATGGTGTTGCTGGTAGGTGATGGTGAACAACCTCATATCTTTGAAACCAAAATTTGGGTCTTGCATTCCTTCAACAACTTGAATTTTCTTGATGATATGTTGTAGGATTCCAGGAATCCTCTTCTTCCTTCTTTTTCTTTCCTTTTTGCATTTTTGCAATTTGGACTTTAATTGCAGATATTTCTGATTTGAGGTGGTGAATTTCACCACTTACTTCACCCAGAGTTAGTGATCTTACTTTGCCTGGCTTTTGATGATGCATTTGAAATGATTTAGTATTTCTCTCATAAGATGCATCAATAAATAAAGGCTTCTTACCTGATTATTTAGAAGCTTTGGTTTTGAGCTGGTCAGTGAATGCTTTTATCAGGCAATTCTTCATGTCTCCTTCCTCCATTGCCCTTATTTGAGATAAGATCTTCAATTCTACTTCTTCTTCAGTAGAGGCCATGAGAAATTTTTCTTTCGGTGGCTTATGCCTTTCTTCTTCACTGGAGGTGGTGTAATATTCATGATCATCTTCATAAAAGACATGACAGGCACACTCATCTGGATCTGAGCATGAATATTTTGATGAATCTGATTCAGAATACTGGCCCATATTGATCTGCAATTCTTCCTCTGATGTAGTACTAAAAGAATCAAGAGAAGATTCTTTTAGTTGATGCTATTGGGTTGTATCTCTGATAAAAAGATTTGGGCATCTTTCTGTAACATGTGTCTTGGATTTGCATCTAAGACAAAAAATAGGTCCTGAATGTTCTTGCTTGACTTGCTTGGACTTTTGAGCATAAACAACTGTTTTCTTACCTTTATTGAGCTTCGATTCTTCTCCTTGAGGACATCTGGAAGCTGTATGCCCATTCTGGCCACACAACCAACAAGTGATTTTATTCCACTTTTCTTGTTTGTTGGAGTGCAAATGAATACCAGAGGGGTTGTAGTAATGAGTCTTCGGAACATATCTATAATAACCCTTCTTTTTGTTCTTCTGATTTTTATCCTTTGCAGGATATCTCCTTCTGTCCTTTGGATAATTTCTTTTATTCTTGTAGAAAGTTTCTTTAAATTCTCTTTTGGCTCTCTTTCTGGACTTTCTTTTTCTCACCAAAGGATCATCTACTATGAGTCCATACTTGCTGCAGATGGACTTTTTATCTGGCAGTCTTGATAATTTTTCTAGTGACTTGTTCACCTTTGAACTGGTACAAAGACTCACCAATGTCTTTGTAATATGGGAATATATCTCACCCCATGTGTAAGATTCAAAAGGTAACTGGAAAATTTCTTGCATTCTAATATAATCAACAAATCTAGAAGGTAGAGCAGCAAGGTATACCTGTTTCCACAACAGGTTCTTGGAGTCTTTGACCTCATAGATCTGTTGCATCTAGTCTCTATGGAAATCATCAAACTGTGACATCTTATGGCACTTGAGGTTCATCAGGATAACCTCATATTTATTTGCTATCTCTGTCTCACTGCCGCACCAATGCTCCAGAATCATTGATGTCAGTGTGCCAATCATATTACTGATGACAGTGCCATCTGGATTGTGAATAAAATCTCCTTTCTCATCCTTGAGAACTTCTTCTTCCATGGTTTCAATGAGTTTAGGAGAAGATTCAGTCTCCCACCACCTGAGGAGAGTACCTGTAAAACATTGAATGATAGTTCTACAAGCATCTATTTCAGATTTGCCTCTGAGACACATGAGCTTATATTCTGTATACATCAAATCTATCATTTGGCGGACTTGGCCAATGCTCATGTTATCAATGTTCCATTCTCTGTGAGAGTCAGGAAAGAAAGTATGGGCTTCAGGCATTTTTCCTTTTCCTTCAATATCAGGAGCAGAATATCTGGAAAATCTATGTTCTAGAGGTTCATAGATTGGAAGAATCTGTGTCTCTTGTGATTTCTGCTCTGGTTTTGTTTCTGTTTCCTTAAACAAAGAAGCAATATTAATATGTTCTGATTCATCAGCTTCTGAAGAAATCTCTTTAGGAAACAACAGAGGGAATTTCTGGACATTTCTCACAGGATTTTCAATTTTTATATTTCTCTTTACCAGGAAAGAATTTGGAACTGGCTTTTCAAATTTTGTCAACTGTATCCTTTCAATCTTTGCAGTTAAGCCAGTAAGGAGAGTCTTAGTTACACCTATGTGTCCAACTAAGTTTTCTCCAACTTCTTCTATCTTGCTCAATGATTCTCTGGTATAAGAGTGAGTCATGCTGGAATCAAACTGCAAATTATTTAAGCAACTATTTACACTATTCAATGAAGACTTTACAACATCTATCTGCTTCTTTACATCTTTTGTTTTTGCTACATTCATTTCCAAGCCTTTGATAGCAGTATTGGTCCAATTTAATTGTTCACTGGCTTTTTGGATTCTCGCATCAATGCCTAAGGCATTGTCATCTTTTTGGACCAGGGGAATGGATTTGGCTGCATTTGTGCTTTCTCCTAAAATAATTCCTTTATAAGGAGGAAATGTAGTAGGAGTTTCTACCTTTGATCCATCAAGTGCAGTCCATCCATGTTTATCAATTGAAGTGCCAGAAGTAGTTCTGGTGAAAACATTTATAGGAGCAATTTTATCCTTCCATGAATAGAAAGATATCTAGGTGTTATTTGCTTCCATATAATGTTTCCAATTAGTTGCCAAATGTCTTTTTTGTTAAGGGGTGCATGCTTGGTCAAACTCTTCTGCCTAAGGATTTGTATACAAATCCCAATTTAGCATATCTTTCATCCATTTGGCACTAATTTCTGACTTCAAGCATCCATCCATAAGCGCAAAGAACTTATGCATTTCCATAACTGCTGGCTTTTTACAATGAGAAGGAATTTGTTTAAATCTGCATTGTGGAATTAACTGTGATTGCTCAAGTTTTCCTAGTCCATATCTTGGTTTTGATGGTCTCATTAAGCAAGTCATCTCAGTGAGCTTAGGATCTTCTTCTTCAACTGTTATCATGAGGACATGGTCTGAATTTGGCTCTGGATCATGTGGGAAGGGAATTTCAGAGCATTTGGGATTCGGACATGAATTGATAGAAGTAGAAGGAGGAGAAATACCAGTTCTTGGATTATGATGCAAATGAACCTTTTGTTCGGCTAATGTAAGTAGATTTATGGTTTCTTCATAGTCTGGACATTTTACTTCTAAGGAAGAAAAATTTACAAGCTGAGCTAATTCATACAACTGGTTATGTCTACAGAAAGATGAGGATGAGCAGGCGGTATCCACAGTGGAAGGATCTCTGTAGTATTTGGAAGATTTACAAGAAGCATCAATTCTTCGACGATCAATGGTTGATCTTCGGGGAAAAGAAATGATTACACTGGAAACATTTTCAGAAATATTTGCAGAGGTGATATTTCTTGGTACATGAGGTCTAGAATGGTTTACAACCCAATGTTATGGAAACTGCAAGTCTTCCAATTTAATTAACAGATGTTCAACCTTTTGGTTCTTGGGATCTGTTTTGACAACAACACTGGACTTGGAGTCTCTACTGGGTGTATGACGGATAGCAGGCCACAGAGTATTTGTATGTCTAAAATAGGCTTTAGTCTGTATGGCTATATTATTCCTCTTTTTCTTCATATCAAATCCCATCGTTTGGATCTGCAGCTGCAGGATCTCTTCAATGGTTTCATCATAGACATACACATAAAAGTTTGGAAAGCAGTCGAAATAGACTGGACCATCAGACAAAGGGGCCACAATACCTCCAATAATGGAATCTGTATACTTATTGTGTGTCATGTCTCTTACAGTAGCAAGCACAAAAGTGTGTAATCCTTTATGGATTAAAGGATTGATTCCAACCCAAATACATCCTAGGTGCAAATAATTTGTTTTTAGCTTCTTTGCTTCTGCTTGCAAGGCTTTAGGATTGAGCAGAGATATAGTCTAGATACTATCGGAGTTTTCTTGAACTTGACTGACAGATTCTTTAATACTTATCCAAGAAGCATCAATTAAATGGAAAGGAGCTAAGTCACTGTAAACTTCTGAGGGGGTTATTGCGGGCAATTCCCATCAGGCAGAGGGCTGAGTTTCTTCATAGGTAAGTTCAATAGAGTTAAGAGTTCTACTTGAACTACTAGCAAACATATCCCTAAGGGGATTTTCCTCAGCTTGAGAATCTCTCTCTTCAAGTTCTCAGAAAGAAATAGACTTCCTGAACGATTCCATTTCTGAATAACAGTACTTTAGTTTTTAGAGTACCAACCTCAAGAACCAGACGTTACTGGCTCTGATACCAATTTTATGCAGGGGCTCCTGTCACGAGCTTGCAACTTGCTGTGCCTCTTCGTTAGTGTTGATGGCCAACTCCTGGTGAACCGGTGGTGAACCTACTTAGATTTATATATAATGAATTATTTTTCACCAAATTATAAAGCAAGCTTCAATGTTAGTCATCTTTACATAAAATTTGTTATAATTATATGATGATAATTAAAAAATATTTACATATTTGAAAAATGACACTGTTTTGCATTAAATAGATTGAAAAATATATTATTATAGATTTATCTTAAGTACAGATTTAATATAAGTGGAGAAAGATCAATTTTTCTATATGCAAATTTTTTTAGAGTGCAAAATACAATATGTTTTTTTTTCTCTGTAAAGACTAATTCTATTAAGAGGAAATATGGTACAATAAGAAGATACAGCCAAGAGAGGCAAGAACACAGGCTGCCGGAAAGGAAAGACTATCCACCTCGGCCCCTGAAAAGGAAAAGAGAAGAGCGCTGTGCTGAGCGAGAAGAAACAAGAAGAACAGAAGAGCCAGAACAGAATAGAGGATTCTACCCAACATGTGTAGAATCAGAAATACGGCTCTTTTTTCCTTTCTTTTTACCAACTTTGACCCAGTCAAGAGGACTTTGCTGAACCGGCATGATTTGCATACTGAGCTGAGCTGACGGGGAGGGCTCCTTGTCTGAATCCGAGGCAGAGGATTCATGATTCCTTTTCTGTGAGGTTGGAGGGACTGACGAATTCTCAGGATCGGTCAAGGGCGGATCCTGTGCCAGCTTTACTTCCCTTTCTTCCTCACCCTCTTCCTCTTCATCCGAGCTGAAATCAAAGTCATCCATGGGGGGAGGCTCATGAGGCTTCCAGCTTTTGGATTTCTGCTTAGTATTGACTTTCTTCTTTTGGGCAGGCATCGTGGGACAAGAACCCTTAAGGTGCCCTGTGTGATGGCAGTTACGGCAACGAAAGGCTGTGTTCTCGTAGTCCAGGGTCTGTGTCCAATGGAAGTCTCCAATTTTGAGATTGATCTGGTCAGGGAGACCTTTACTCATGTCGATCTCTGCACAAATTCTGGCAAAAGTATATATTCCTTTTTCCCCCCTGGAGACGTCTGTATCTAGAAATCGGCCTAGGGAATTTCCTATCCCTTGGAATACTGCAAAATGCCATAGGTGCGCTGGAAGATTTGGAAGTCTAACCCAGATGGGGAGCTTGGTGATGACTGCTGAAGAGGGATCGAAATCTGGGAACCAAGGGGTTAGGAATAAACCTGCTGAACCCCAGAACCATGGGCCTGCTGTTAAGGCTTTCTGGTAGTCCTCATCTAGAACAAACACTACAATGAAGAAGCCCTTTGAGCATAACAGCACCTTGCAATTGTTGGTCCAGTTAGAATGAATCCATTGGTAGAGGTCTGCTGTGCTCGGCCATAGCCCGTTGAACCTGCAAATGATGGCTTGTTCTGCAAACGTTTGGGTTTGCTCATCCAACGATGGATGCATGATTTCAATGGAGGGGGTTTCCTCCAGTTTGTCCACCAAAAAAGGCTTGGGAGCCTGAGCTGGTGGAGCTGCTTTCTTAGGCATCTGAGCATGGACAGCGTCTTTGTATGAAAACTTCTTAGCAGAGGATGACTGTCCATCAGCTCCCCCTCTCAAGCGAAGGGTAAGAGTAATTGATGCATTTCTCTTAATACTGTAAAAAGACAAGGGGAGAGGATCCTCAAGTTGTTTACCTTCATGGAGAAGTCGTTGAGCTGCAGAGGGGATCCCCAACTTGAGATCCAGAGCATGCTTGAGGTCCTGCACAAGATCCGACGAGCTTACCCAATGTAGCAGCGTTTTGCCGGAGATAAGCCTGATCTGGATCTGGAACTCGACAGAAAGATCAGGGTTCTGCTTTCCTTTGCAGATCCCATATGAGAGAATGTTGGAGCTTTGAAGGGCTTTTTCCTCCTGAACTTGCTGCAGGGGATTGAGAGGAGAAGAGGAGAGGGTCCAAAGATTAATGAATCTGTCGATGCGATCCGCCCAGGAGAGCTTCTGGATGATCCATCCATGTAGATCCAGGGAGCTTAAAAAATTTTGAAAATCAAGAACAGGGTACTGGCTATTCTGGGGGAGCAGAGAGAGCGCTGATATGAAAGGGCATCCTTCCAGATCGGAGTAATTCTTCCCGGGGGCGGCTGCCTGAGGATAGACAAAAGAGTACCCTGCGCGTTCTTCCTTAGCCGCTGCTCCTGCATTCTGTTGGGGTCGGCTGGCTCGAGAAGCGGCTGCACAGGTCCAATATCTGTCCGCTGCAGGGCCGAGGGCTAAGCAAATGATGGGGTGCGGGGTTTTCAGAATATAATGGATGGCAACCGTATCAGAAGTGAAGATAACCATAAATCCATAGATGAAACGCGCATCTCCGAAGGCAATCGTATCAGCGGTGAAGTTAATCAGAGATCCGTGGATGAAGCATGCATCTCCTGTATCGACAGTGCCGATCTGAGGCCAGACGGCGGCCGAAAGCGAGGAGGCAATGACATTGTTAGGGTTCATCTTCGGCGGAGAGTCACAGTCCGTCTGGGTGAAAAATCCGGTTGTAGCAAACGTCTTTTGATGATGGTACAATGTTGCAAAATACAATATGTTATTTTTCATTGTTTAAATTATATTTTTGAATGTTAAATAGAGTATATATAAGACCAAATAAAAATTTTAACCATAAAAGCTTATTTTTTTTTTTCTATATATAGGTATATATGAAGTTGATATGGACATAAATTAGTTAAACATAAATTTTCAAATAATTTATTTAATTTTTTTGTTGAAATATTTTTAAAAAGTATAAGATTTAAACATCTGATTCACACATTTTTTTACTTCTAATTATTTGACATTATATTCATTATTTTTTAACTATAACCAACATTATTTTTCTATTTAAAACATAATTTTTAATTTTATTTTTAAAGAACACAGATGGACAAACAAACTTACACATCCTCTCATACTGAGTTGTAAAATAAATCTCTCAACTTAATCAATATAAAAAAACAATACTTAAAAACTAAATCAATATTAAAAAACTTACTATTTTATATACTTTGTAAAACTCATTCATTTATGTAGATATTAAAAAACTTACTATTTTATATACTTTGTAAAACTCATTCATTTATGTAAATATTAAAAGAAAACCAATATTATAGTAAAGGAAAATCAATGTTATAGTACTTGTCATAATTTTTGTTGTTCCATATAAGAGAGTTAAATTTGTACATTAATTATATACCAAGAAGTTAATCTCATGAGAAGTGATTGTGAAATTAAATAAATATCCATTTTAATTTACAATATTTGAAATGATTGTGAAACAAAATATCCATTTTAATTTGCAATTTCATATTATTTGTTTTGAAAAAATTCATCAATACATTTTTAATATATCAATTCTAGCATGATCTCTGAACTTGTGCGCATTGTGGAATTCATGTTCCTGTTGTGATTCTGTTTTAAGGACATGCACATATACGTAAAGTGTAAGAGATTGCAGGTACAGACACTTTAATTCATTATTTTTATATATATTAAATTATTGTAAATGGTAAAGGTTTATGAGTGTGTATAAATATTTTCGTATATCTTTTATAAATAAAAGATAATGACAATAAAACGATAACTTTTTCAATTATAGTTTTTTATTAATAAAGGGTTAACTCACATAAACATTTTGCCAATTATATATTTACATATACTTGTGGATTAAAAATAATAAAATAACATTTTTTTCCTTTCTAAATTAATTATATTTTTTTTAAGAACATATTAATACATTTTTTCATTTACTTTATGATGAAACATAATTGTGGAAACTAATAAACATAATTTTGTTAATGTGATTATTTTTTTATTAATCTAGTATTGAGGTTATATTTTTTATTAATTTAGTATTTACTAATTCTTTTATTAATTTGAATTAGAATTTTGTTTTATAAAATTTAAATTGTAAATGGAGTTTTATAATTCATTATTTCTTTTTTAGTTAAATATTTTGTATTATAGAAAATGAGGATTGTATGGATCATTTTTTTTATCATTAGTTTGCTCGAAGGGAAACCATATGCAGTTGTCTATAACGCGACTTTTTGAAAGTCTTTCCGGCGGGTTTTTCCGGTGAAAATCCGGCAGCAATTTATTGGAATCGCAAGTTTGATAGCTAGTTTCTGCACAATCAAAGCGTCCCAGGGGTTTTTCAGGGTGCTGAATCCAAATATGCAGTTAAAAAACCATTTTAACTGCAACAAATCATGATTTAATCTCAATTTCTTCCGCCGGATTCCGTCACCGGAATCTCCAAAAAGTCGCATTATAGACAACTCCAAACCATACTAGTAACATAAGTTCGAAGCCATGAGGTTGCTAAGACCTCATCTAATTAGAGCATCTCTTAAATAAAAACTTATAAACACATCTTGGTTGTGCCAAACCTTGACATACATCGACATGAGAAGGCAGAAAAACTACTATTGTTGCAAGCAAAAAACATGTTAGTCATAACAACTATTGGGGATAATATCCAAGCATCTGTAAATGGGACTCGAATCCTTTAGAAATGGGACTAATCCAATTCTATGGGGGTGGTTTACTACTCCTGCTGGTCACTACTCTCATCCGAGGAGAAGAGGATGCTGGTTGATCTCCTAGATAGAATGGTCAACTTGCGATCTGCACTATCAAATTTTTCCTCTAGCTATGCCAAATTGCTAGAATTATCCCACTGAGTTCTTGTGTACCTCCCTCTGTGGCATGCAATATTCAAATGACAATTAACCTTGTGTAAGCTTCATGCCATGATTTATGAAGTGAAGGGAGAACAATGTAAACTTTGAAACGGGAACTGATACTGTTACCCGTTTCGTAGAGATAGCTAAAAAGTGACCTGATTTTGAAAATGGGTGATGCAGAACGCACATGTTTTTTCTAGAGCATAGTTTTTGGCACTTTAGTTTTTTTATGTACATCATGTTTTAGAATGGTAGTGATTTTCATGCTGATTTTAAAAAGTGAGCATTTTGCATCACACTCCTTTTTTAAAAGCCCTGTTTTTTGGCTTTAAATTTTTTAATGTATAAAATGTAAATAATTATTTAGTAAATTTGATAATTTTTGAAGTGGTCGTTTTCTTCACATTTTCTTGTTTTTTATTATAATTTAAAAAAAAAAAATCGTGAGGTTTTTACTGTTTTGCATTTTTAAATTAGAAGGTCGATATTTAGACTTTTCGATATTCTACATATTTATACATCCTTAATTAATTTTTCAATCGACATGAAATAATTGTTTCTAAAAAACAATATTTTTTAACAATGGACATAAAAATAACCATTTTTAACATAAATATAACTAAAAAACTACACGTTTTGATAGTTTTTTGTTAGAATTGACATGTCAAAATCACAATTTTTATACGATAATTTTAACTAAAAATGGTTAAATAATAGCTTTTTCTATGAATTTCATGTCAAAAAAATAATAAAAATCACTTTTTTTTTTCAAAAAATAATGATTAACTTAAAAATCAATGCAAAAATCACATATTACCAATATTGAACGTATAACAACCATATTTGAGTGTTTATTCTTCTCATAAAATGTCAAAGTCAAAACATTGCAAAGCTTGATTTACAAGCATAACTTAAATTTAATCAACAATGTCACGTAATCCAAACTCTTCGTCCTCTAGAGTTTCATCATTGTCCTCTTCCACAATATTTTCTGTTTCATTTTGCTCATTTTCCTCTTCTAATGGGTCTTTGATGTCTGCGAAACTCCCAATGTATGTCTTTCCAAACATTCCATGTAATGGTGGTTGGGGTTCCTTTGCCTTTTTTGCCACACGTGATTCACTAAAGTCCCCTTTCTTCAACCCAATTTCTTGCATTGCATCTGGAAGAAATTGAAGAGCATTAATTCTTTGCTGAATGAAATTGCACTGTACTGGATCTTTTTCAATTGCAATGCAATTTCTTCCTTTTTGAAGGCAACATGCTAGTGTTGTACCTAATTTTCAAACACAAAAGAAATAATGAACTAAATTAGTACAATGACATATTAATTAAAAAAATAACATATTGAAATTCAATTCCATATAATAAAACTTACCTGAGCCAGAAAATAAATCCAAAACCCAATCTCCTTCTTTTGAACAAATGTCTATAAGATAGTTAATCAATAACTGTGGTTTTTGATAAATGTTAACTATCTCTCCTTTTGCTTCTTTGTCTTCATATGTTAGTTTTCTCACAACAGCATCATAACTCAGTATTTGGCTATGACTCTTTCTGTCTACCCGATTAAAAATCATAGACATATGGCTATTATCTTTTGCCCAACTATCAATATGAATGAACTCACAATCATTTATAAATTGTTGATCTTCATTATGAAGAAGATTTGGCTTTTCCCTGTAACATGAAATAGTAAAAGTTAAATTAACTTGTACATAAATAAAATTTTCAACATTAATCAAATATACATTTTAAACGTCTTACCATGTAAGCTGCATCCTTGAATTTGTTTTCCCGTTGAAGCTTGACAATATCATTGCCAATTGTGTGTCTGAATGAAATGCCACAAATGTCCATAATGGTGATGACGTGACTTCTACAAATCCCGCAACCACTTTACTAAAAGCTTGATAAGTATAAGGGTCACTATCATAGTCAATGTTTGGAATATTGAAACCATGGGGAATATCTGCAATGACTAGGGCATAATCCCTTTTAGGTATGAGTTTAGCAATGTCTTCACAGTCGCCTTGTATTACTTGATATTGAATAGTGTCTAGCCCATTCCAAATGAAATGATTAAGAGTTGGATCAAGTTGAATATCCTTAATACGTTGCTTCCTCAGTCTTTCGATCTTTATCTTTTCGATAAAGGTTTTGAAACTATCTGGCACTCCATTATCATCCTTCCTCATCTTTTATAAAATAAACAAATATATGTGTAAGTTATAAATTAAAAATAGTACACAGGTGAATAAAAATGAATGTATAAATCAAGATACCTTTTTAAATGCAAGATAAAAAGATTTTAATGTTGATGTAGAACTTGAATCTGGATAGTTGCGTACGACATCATCCCAACTATCTTCATTTAACAATCTAACCATTTGTTCTTGAATTTTCATGTAAACTTTGTGACTGCATAGATAAAGTAACAAAAAGTTAATATAATGATATGTATAACAAATACTACCAAGAACAACATGTTTTATTTAAAATATAATTATAATCTAGAAATAAATAAGAATATTTCAAGAAACTTACTTTTGAAATTCTTCAGACATTTCCTCCAATGATAATTCCCCTGACCTCACACGAGATAATATTGTTTTGACAATTTTCTCATCTTTCACTCCTTGCATCGCCCTCCAAGGTGTGATAGTCATATCGTCTGGAAGATGCTTCATTTCAGGAGCTGATTTACTGTTGCCACATATGAATGGCTTAGACTTTTTGACCTTCTCGTTTTTAATGGCAATGTCTTCCCACATGCCAAAAATCTCATCAATCAACCTCCAAACATCTCCAATTCTAAATGCCAATTGGAAAATGTTATCAACACCTATGAATAAATCACTATGTTTGTTGCCCTTTCCACCTTCTGAATTGGTTTTCTCTTCAATTTGATATCCTATTTCCATACAACATTCCTTTCGGAACTCTGCAGTAACTTTTGTCCTATCCCCACCACATTTTTCTTCAAATTCACTATGAATAAATCTAACCCTTTGGATGAAAGTCATAGACATCCTATATTCATTATCTGAATTATGATCCCATGCCACTAACTTTGCTTCTGTATCAGATAAACCAGCGTAAATGATACATTTCATTGTTTCAAAACGTGGGTTATTAGGATATTCCTCCATCAATTGTCTTTGAGCTTCTACAGAATGGTTCCCCCCAAGCACATAATAATTGTATTCAAAACATTTTGACTTATCAAATGCTTCTTTGTTGGGAACTTGAAGTGGATCAACAAGAAGCACATAACTAACCACATGAGCATATGGATTGTACCTCATCAATGTCTTCAAGTTGTGAACATGCAGATGATGTGGCTTTCTAACTTGATATTGAAATTGTCCTTCACTTTCTTTATAGGTTTGCCTGACATTAAGCTAAAATGTGCGACCACCATCAATTAAGTTTCTCTTTTTCAAATTCTCTCGAATGACATTTTGTTTTGTTTTGATAATGCCATCTTCTAAATCAGCTCCTGGTGTAATGATTTCTCTACTTTCTTTTGAAGTTTCACTAGGTTCTTGACTGCTGGTAATGACTGCTTCAAAATCATCAACTCTACTTTTCTTGGTCATAACATTCCCACTAGAGTTATTCTTGGGCATTGTTACTTTTGGATTTTTATGGCTCTTCTCAGTTCCAATGTCATCTTCAGTAATGACAACATATGTTTCATTGCCAATTTCAACTTCATCGTTCTCAAAAGTAACTTGTTTACCCTTGCTAGATTTATCCACCAGAGACCTTTTTTTCTGATTCTTTGGATGTAGTTTTGTAGCATTATCAATTACTTCATTTTGCCTTTTTTCCATATTTTCTTCTGACACTGAGTAAAAACTGCTGACAACTTTCATGATATCATTCTCAATGAAATGAATGCCTCCCAACCTAATTGAACAACTTTCAACGAAATTCTGCCAAACAAAATATCATATGTCAATAAAAAAATATAGTGAGACACTTTAAAAAACGCAAAATACAAATATAAATAATAATACTTACGATGTTTTCTGTCATCTCATTTATGATTTGACTACACAACTTTGTAGATACCTCACTCGTGTCATACAATGAATATGATAGTTGGTATTTAACCCTTTCATGTGACTTGGGAGCTTTTGTAAGTACATAAACAACTTCAGTGTTCTGTGCCGAACACATATCTACGACTCTTCCCATCACCTCAAAAATTCCACTATCATTTGGTATATCGATAAATAGATATATATTCACAGTTGCGCTTTCTCTTTCTTTCACATACCACATTCTTGATGGAAATTTCACCTCTTTCGAATTCTTCCAGTCTGAAATCATCTTCTTATCACTTGAAGCACTTGATAGATTTGTAGTCATGAGCTCAAGTGGAGTTCGTTCACCAATGTTTCTTTTAGATGCACCTTTATGAGTCTTTGGTCCAGAAATATTCACTGAAATTCTCTTTGATGCCATTTTCCTGAAAAATAGAAACACATAAATCAGTAAATAATAAAAACATATTGACTTAAAGTAACAACAAAAACATATCATAAATTTTAATCAACAATCGCCCCCCGCCCGGCAACCTCACCCACCCGCCCGCCTCACCCGAACCCCCCTCCGCCCGGGCTCCCTACCTCTACCCACACCCGCCCACCCCGCACCACCTCACCCACCTGCTCCAACCCTCCTGGCGCCCTCACCCCTTCGGGCGCCCTCGCCCGCCCGTCCGCCCGGCGCCCTCACCCACCCACCCGCCTCAACCGAACCCCCCTCCGCCCAGGCTCCCTACCTCTCCCCCAACCCGCCCACCCCGCACCCCATCATGCACCCCTCATCCACCCGCTCAACCCCTCCCGGCGCCCTCGCCCGCTCGGCGCCCTCACCCACCCGCCTGCCTCACCCGAACCCCCCTCCGCCCGGGCTCGCTACCGCACCCCCTCACCCCGCACCGCTTCACCCGCACACCCCGCACCCCCTCACCCGCCCGCCCCGCCCCTTTAGGTGCCCTCACCCACCCGCCCGCCCCACACCTCCGAGCACCTTCACCCGGCGCCCTCACCCGCCCGGCGCCCTCGTGCAGGGGCCACCCGGGCCGCCCGTGCCCTCGCCCGGCAGGCAGGGCGACCCTGCCTGCCAGGCGAGGGCACGGGCAGCCCGGGTGGTGCCTGCACGAGGGCGCCCAACCTCGTGCAGGCGCCACCCGGGCCGCCCGCGCCCTCGCCCGGCAGGCAGGGCGACCCTACCTGCCGGGCGAGGGCACGGGAGGCCCGGGTGGCGCCTGAACGAGGTTGGGCGCCCTCGTGCAGGCCCCACCCGGGCCGCCAGCGCCCTCGCCCAGTAGGCAGGGCGACCCTGCCTGCCGGGCGAGGGCGCGGGCGGCCCGGGTGGCGCCTGCACGAGGTTGGGCGCCCTCGTTCAGGCGCCACCCGGGCCGCCCGCGCCCTCGCCTGGCAGGCAGGGCGACCCTGCCTGCCGGGCGAGGGCGCGGGCAGCCCGGGTGGCGCCTGCACGAGGGCACCCTCCCTCGTGCAGGCGCCACCGGGGCCGCCCGCGCCCTCGCCCGGCAGGCAGGGTCGCCCTGCCTGCCGGGCGAGGGCGCGGGTGGCCCGGGTGGCGCTTGCACAAGGGCGCCCAACCTCGTGCAGGCGCCACCCGGGCTGCCCGCGCCCTCGCCCGGCAGGCAGGGCAATTCCGGGAATAGCCCTGCCTGCCGGGCGAGGGAGCGGGCGGCCCGGGTGGCGCCTGCACGAGGGCGCCCCCCTCGTGCAGGCGCCACCCAGGCCGCCCGCGCCCTCGCCCGGCAGGCACCGCGTTTCCAGGAATCGCCCTGCTTGCCGGGCGAGGGCGTGGGCGGCCCGGGTGGCGCCTGCACGAGGGCGCCCAACCTCGTGCAGGCGCCACCCGGGCTGCCCGCGCCCTCGCCCGGCAGGCAGGGCGATTCTTGGAATCGCCCTGCCTGCCGGGCGAGGGCGTGGGCAGCCCGGGTGGCGCCTACACGAGGGCTCCTGTAACGCCCTACGGCTCTGCCCGGGCGCGAGCTCCTCCGACTCATGAAAATAACTAAGTATGGTTGCGAGCAATTCATGAAACGCGATGAGCATATGTGAAATGTGCGCGTAGTAATGAAAGCGTTCGCCTACTTATAAGGCAGCTTGCCTTATGTTTAAAGCCGACCATGAAAGCGAGTCAAGCCGATGGTTGATGGAGCAAATGGTGGCGATTCTTTACACTTTGGAGTGTCGGCCAAGGTGGATAAACGCACAGTTTGGAGCGTATATACTTGGACGAGTTGCGGTTCATTTGAGGCATCAGACATCGATCATCTCTCATCGCACAAAGGGGTAAAGCACTTGAAGATAGCGCAGATTACCGCATTTAATGGATGAGCCCGCCGAGCCGGGTGAAGGACGAGACAAGGTCGAGGTTTGGGTTTCGGTGGTGCGCACGGTGCCCACACTACATCGCACTTAGTTTTGGGTTGAGGCGAAGGCGAGGTCGTGCACGGGGTGCACCCACCCGCCCAACACCGAGTTCGTGCGGCTGTACATTATATTGGCATGTTGTGTGTTGGCGGTGGGTTGTGCACAGGGTGCGCCCGCCCGCCCAACGCCGGGTTCGTGCGGCTGTATATTATATTGTCACGTTGTATGTTGGCAGTGGGTTGTGCACGGGGTGTGCCCGCCCGCCCAACACCGGTTCGTGTGGTTGCACATTATATTGGCTCGTTGTGTGATTGGCGGTGGGTTCGTGCACGATGCGCCCGCCTACCCGACAACACAAGAGTTGGGTGTTATATGTTGTAACTTGGTTTCGGTGGAGATTTGGCAAGACCG
Organism: Pinus tabuliformis; assembly: GCA_031772625.1. Classification (NCBI taxonomy): domain Eukaryota; kingdom Viridiplantae; phylum Streptophyta; class Pinopsida; order Pinales; family Pinaceae; genus Pinus; species Pinus tabuliformis. The sequence goes on from CM062809.1 coordinate 1,191,196,001, forward strand.
TCGTGCAGTCGTGCACGGGCGGGCGCCCTCCCGACTTTGTAAAACTTTACAAATATAATAAAAGAAGATTATTATTATATTGTTGTGTTGATCATTATTGTTGATGTGTTGATTTATTATTGTGGTTTCCGTATGTTAATTCATAATGGTTATGAATTGTTAAGGCGTAGTTCGCAAAGTTGATTAACGATGGAACATCTTAATAACTTAGGCGGTGCCGCACCCGCTCAATTAAACAAAAAAAGAATTGGGGGCGTGACAGGTGGTATCAGAGCAGCTGATCCGGGTGTTAAAGCTGCTGAACAAGGTGAAATGATGAAGCCTGATAGAGCAGGGTTGCTCATGACAGGTGAAGCTGATAAGGTTATGGAGAAATCATGGATGAACAGTCTGGGTTTCATGGACTTGATGGTTCATGGCAAGACCATTTAAGCTCTGGTGGACACGGGTGCCACACATAACTTTATGACGACACGGTTAGCAAAAGAGGCTGGGCTGACGATCACCCCATCGAATATGGAGGTCAAGGTAGTGAACTCTAGAGCTAAGGTGGAGGGTTTGGTACACGATGTACCTGTGCAGATAAAAGACTGGAAAGGTCAGTTGGACTTCACGGTGATGGAGATGAATGACTTTGATATGATACTCGGACAGGATTTATTGAAGGGCAACAAGGCTATTGTTGTCCCCTTCTGTGATGAGGTGGTGCTGGTTGGACAGTCACAAACTTGGAATTTTCCCACTCATAGGCAAAGGAAGGAAGTCAAGGTGCAGCATGTTTCGGCACTGAGTTTGGAGAAGGCTATGAAGGATTCAAATATGGAGACATATGCGGTGATGTTCAAGGATGTTGAAGGTGATGGAGTGGGGACACCTGTTCCAGCTGAGATATCTGATGTGCTTACCAAGTATGCGGATTTGATGCCTGATGAGCTTCTGAAGAAACTTCCACCAAGGCGTGCAGTGGACAATAGCATTGAACTTGAGCCAGGAAAGCAACCCCCGGCTAAAGCACCTTATCAATTGTCAGGGCCTGAGTTGGAGGAACTGAAACGCCAGTTAAAGGAGTTAACTAAGGTAGGTTTCATTAAACCTTCAAGGTCCCCTTATGGAGCTCCGATATTGTTCCAGCGGAAGAAGGATTCAAATGAGCTACGGATGTGCTGTGATTACCGTGCATTGAACAAGCAAACGGTAAGGAACAGGTATCCTTTGCCATTGGCTGTTGATTACTTTGACAAGCTTGCGAAAGCCCGAGTGTTTTCCAAGCTGGACTTGAGGCATGGATATTATCAGGTGCGGATAGCTGAAGGAGACGAGAAGAAGACCGCGATAGTAACAAGGTATGGTAGCTTTGAGTTCCTTGTTATGCCATTCGGTTTGTGCAATGCTCCTGCTACATTTTGCACTTTGATGAACGATGTCCTGCAACCATACTTGGATTCGTTCGTAGTGGTATACTTGGACGATATAGTGGTGTTCAGTGACAACATGGAGGATCATAAGAAACACTTGGCGATGGTATTTGAGGCACTGAGGACAAATCAGTTGTTCTTGAAGAAGTCTAAGTGTGTGTTCGCTCAGACCGAGATTCCGTTCCTTGGGCATATTGTTGGTCAAGGGTACATACGGATGGAGCCGAGCAGAGTGAAGGCGATTGAGGACTGGGTTGAACCAAAGAATGTCCATGAGATGAGGGTGTTTTTGGGCATGACCAACTACCAATGAAAGTTCGTAGAGGGGTACTCCAAGGTGACATCGGCACTGACAGACTTATTGAAGAAAGACAAGAGGTGGAGTTGGACGAGCAAATGTCAAGAGGCATTTGATGACTTGAAGAAGAGGATGGTTACAGCACCGATACTGAAGTTGCCTGACTTCGAGAGACCGTTTGAGGTACACACTGATGCTTCAGATTTTGCCATAGGAGGGGTTCTTATGCAGGATGGGCATCCGGTGGCGTATGAGAGTCGGAATTTGCAGGATAGAGAACAAAGGTATCTGGTTCACGAGAAGGAGATGACTGCCATCATCCATTGTCTCCATGTGTGGAGGCATTACCTGATTGGGAAGCCGTTTGTTGTCAAGACTGACAACGTTGCAGCAAGTTATTTTGCATCACAACCGAAGCTTTCTGCGAAGCAAGCTCGTTGGCAGGACTTCTTGGCAGAATTCGACATGACTATCGAGTATAGACCAGGTAGACACAATGCGGTAGCAGATGCCCTTAGCAGGAAAGGACAACTTGCAGCATTGGAGGAGGAAGAAGACCAGGCAGAAAGGAGTAGGAGTTGAGTTCAGATGTCAGAAGAGATGCAGAATAAGATCAAGGAAAGTGTTGAAACCGATACTTTGGCGCAGAATATAATGAAGCAGATAAAGGAGGGGAAGACACGAAATTTATTTCTACGAGACGAGTTCTTGTTCTTTGGAAACCGACTCTATGTCCTAAAGTCATCTGGACTCAGGAGACACCTCTTGAAGGAGTGCCACGATTCTCCGTGGGCTGGCCACCCAGGGCAGCGTCGTTCTTTGGCATTGTTGGAAAGAGGATTCTTTTGGGAGAAGATGAGGGAGGATGTGGAGGAGTATGTACATATGTGCATCATTTGTCAGCAGGACAAATCGGATACACAGAGACAAGGAGGACTGTTGCAACCTTTACCGATTCCAGAGAGGCCATGGATGAGTATCTCGATGGACTTCATCACTCAGTTACCATAGGTGCAGGGGTATAATGGGATTATGGTCGTGGTCGATCGTTTTTCCAAGTATGTTGTCTTTGTTCCTACAAAGATACCTTGTGGAGCCGAGCGGACAGCGGAGTTGTTCTTTAAGAACATAGTGAAGTATTGGGGGATGCCATTGAGTATTGTGTCGGATAGGGATCCGTGTTTTACAGGGAGATTTTGGACCACATTGTTCAAGTTGGTCGGGACAGAGTTGTTGATGAGTTCGAGTTACCATCCGCAGACAGATGGGCAGACCGAGAGGATCAACGCATTGCTGGAGGACTACTTGCGACATTATGTGACGGCTGATCAAAAGAATTGGCCCGAACTCTTGGATATTGCTCAGTTTAGCTACAATATTCAAAAGAGCTCTGCGACGGGGTATAGTCCATTTGAGTTGGTAAATGGGCAGATGTCGGTTGCGCCACGTACCATAGTGACGGGAGGCTTCTTGAGAAGTCCTCATGCGAAGAGATTCATGAAGGCTTGGGAGGAGACTTTGGAGTTAGCACGGTTACGCTTGCACGATGCTGCAAGGAGGATGAAAAAGTATGCTGATCGTGGAAGACGGGAAGCACACTTTGGTGAGGGGGATATGGTGTTTCTCAGGATTACCGGGGAGCAGTTTCAGCCAGCCAAAGGGACGACGAGCAAACTGACACGGAAGTATGAGGGACCATTCCAAGTAAAGAAGAGAGTGGGGGCAGTTGCTTACGAGCTGGAGCTTCCACACCATATGAACATGAAACACCCAGTTTTTCATGTGAGTCAGTTGAAGAGATGTCGACTTGATTCAGACCATCCAGAGAGAGTTGAACCGATGAGAGGACCAGCCGAGATTGTGGACAGACCAGGACTAGAGTTGGAGAAGATTGTGAGTCTCAGAACTACGGGTGTTGGTTGCCACCAGCGACGGGAATTTCTTTGCAGATGGAAGGATGCACCGGAGGAGGAGAGCTGGGAGATGGAGGATTCACTTTGGAGATGGAAGGACAAGATCGCGAAGTATGACAGGAAGTTGAAGAGGAGAGCAGGAATTGTCGGGACGACAATGACTTCTGGTGGGGGAGGATGTAATGCCTTGCGGCTCTGCCCGGGCGCGCGCTCCTCCGACTCGTAAAAATAACTAAGTATGGTTGCGACCGATTCATGAAACGCGATGAGCATATGTGAAATGTGCGCGTAGTAATGAAAGCGTTCGCCTACTTATAAGGCAGCTTGCCTTATGTTTAAAGCCGACCATGAAAGCGAGTCAAGCCGACGGTTGATGGAGCGAATGGTGGCGATTCTTTACACTTTGTAGTGTCGGCCAGGGTGGATAAACGCATAGTTTGGAGCGTATATACTTGGACGAGCTGCGGTTCATTTGAGGCATCAGACATCGATCATCTCTCATCGCACAAAGGGGTAAAGCACTTGAAGATAGCGCAGATTACCGCAGTCGATGGATGAGCCCGCCGAGCCGGGCGAAGGACGAGACAATGTCGCGGTTTGGGTTTCGGTGGTGCGCACGGCGCCCACACTACATCGCACTTAGTTTTGGGTTGAGACGAAGGCGAGGTCATGCATGGGGTGCACCCGCCAGCCCAACACCGAGTTCGTGCAGCTGTACATTAAATTGGCACATTGTGTGTTGGCGGTGGGTTGTGCACAGGGTGCGCCCGCCCGCCCAACGCCGGGTTCGTGCGGCTGTATATTATATTGGCACGTTGTATGTTGGCAGTGGGTTGTGCATGGGGTGTGCCCACCCGCCCAACGCCGGTTCGTGTGGTTGCACATTATATTGGCTCGTTGTGTGATTGGCGGTGGGTTTGTGCACGGTGCGCCCGCCTGCCCGACAACACAAGAGTTGGGTGTTATATGTTGTAACTTGGTTTCGGTGGAGATTTGGCAAGACTGTCGTGCAGTCGTGCATGGGCGGGCGCCCTCCCGACTTTGTAAAACTTTACAAATATAATAAAAGAAGATTATTATTATATTGTTGTGTTGATCATTATTGTTGATGTGTTGATTTATTATTGTGGTTTCCGTATGTTAATTCATAATGGTTATGAATTGTTAAGGCGTAGTTCGCAAAGTTTATTAACGATGGAACATCTTAATAACTTAGGTGGTGCTGCACCCGCTCAATTAAACAAAAAAAGAATTGGGGGCGTGACAGCGCCCCTCGTGCAGGTGCCACCCGGGCCGCCCGTGCCCTCGCCCGGCAGGCAGGGCGATTCTAGGAATCGCCCTGCCTGCCGGGCGAGGGCGCGGGCGGCCCGGGTGGCGCCTGCACGTGGTTGGGCGCCCTCGTGCAGGCGCCACCCGGGCCGCCCGCGCCCTCGCCCGGCAGGCAGGGCGACCCTGCCTGTCACGCCCCCAATTCTTTTTTTTCTTAATTGAGCGGGTGCGGCACCGCCTAAGTTATTAAGATGTTCCATCGTTAATAAACCTTGCGGACTACGCCTTAACAATTCATAACCATTATGAATTCATATTATTAGCGTGCATCATCCATTAATAATACACAATAATAAATCAACACAATAATAATAATCAACACGACAACATAATAATAATCTTCTTTTATTATATTTGTAATGTTTACAAAGTTGGGAGGGCGCCTGCCCATGCGAAACCGCACGGTGGTCTTGCCAAATTTCTACCGAAACCAAGTTACAACATATAATACCCAACCCTTGTGTCGTCGGGCAGGTGGGCGTACCGTGCACGAACCCACCGCCAACACACGACGAGCCAATATAATACACAACCACACGAACCCGGCGTTGGGTGGGTGGGCGCACCCCATGCACGACCCACCACCAACACACGACAAGTTTACACAACTAAAAGCGCACCGACTCGGCGTTGGGCGGGCGGGCACACCGTGCACGACCCTTCACCCGACCACAACCCGGTCACAATGCGATCTCAACGTGGGCGCCGTGCGCACCACCGAAAACATCAACTCGTCCTTCGCCCGGCTCGGCGGGCTCATCCACTGCGACTAGCTGCGCCTTCCTAATTGCGCACTACTCCTTAGTGCGATGAGAGCGAAGAGCTTGTTGATCGATTGATCGATGTCCAAATGAACCGCAGGTCGCCTAAACTTATACGCCTCCAAGCTGTGCGTATCTCCTCCTGGCCGACGCTACAAAGTGTAATAACTCTCCACCATTCGCTCCATCAACCGTCGGCTTGACTTGATTTCATGGTCGGCTTTAAAGATAAGGCAAGCTGCCTTATAAGTAGGCGAGCTCCCCCATTACTACGCGCACATTTCACATATGCTCATCATGTTTCATGGATCGCTCGCACCCATACTTAGCTATTTTCACGAGTCGGAGGAGCGCGCGCCCGGGCAGAGCCGCAGGGCGTTACATCCTCCCCCACCAGAAGTCATTATCGTCCCGATAATTCCTGCTCTCCTCTTCAACTTCCTGTCATACTTTGCGATCTTGTCCTTCCATCTCCAAAGTGAATCCTCCGTCTCCCAGCTCTCCTCCTCCGGTGCATCCTTCCATCTGCAAAGAAATTCCCGTCGCATGTGGCAACCAACACCCGTAGTTCTGAGACTCAAAATCTTCTCCAACTCTAGTCCTGGTCTGTCCAAAATCCCGGCTGGTCCTCTCGTCGGTTCAACCCTCTCTGGATGGTCTGAATCAAGTCGACATCTCTTCAACTGACTCACATGAAAAACTGGGTGTTTCATGTTCATATGGCGTGGAAGCTCCAGCTCATAAGCAACTTCCCCCACTCTCTTCTTCACTTGGAATGGTCCCTCATACTTCCGTGTCAGTTTGCTCGTCGTCCCCTTGGCTTGCTGAAACTGCTCTCCGGTAATCCTGAGAAACACCATATCTCCCACACCGAAGTGTGCTTCCCGTCTTCCACGATCAGCATACTTTTTCATCCTCCTTGCAGCATCGTGCAAGCGTAACCGTGCTAACTCCAAGGTCTCCTCCCAAGCCTTCATGAACCTCTTCGCATGAGGACTTCTCAAGAAGCCTCCCGTCACTACGGTATGTGGTGCAACCGGCATCTGTCTATTTACCAACTCAAATGGACTATACCCCGTCGCGGAACTCTTTTTAATATTGTAGCTAAACTGAGCAATATCCAAGAGTTCGGGTCAATTCTTTTGATCAGTCGTCACATAATGTCGCAAGTAGTCCTCCAGCAATGCGTTGATCCTCTCGGTCTGCCCATCTGTCTACGGATGGTAACTCGAACTCATCAACAACTCTGTCCCGACCAACTTGAACAATGTGGTCCAAAATCTCCCTGTAAAACGCGGATCCCTATCCGACACAATACTCAATGGCATCCCCCAATACTTCACTATGTTCTTAAAGAACAACTCCACTGTCCGCTCGGCTCCACAAGGTATCTTTGTAGGAACAAAGACAACATACTTGGAAAAACGATCGAACACGACCATAATCCCATTATACCCCTGCACCTGTGGTAACTGAGTGATGAAGTCCATCGAGACACTCATCCATGGCCTCTCTGGAATCGGTAAAGGCTGCAACAGTCCTCCTTGTCTCTGTGTATCCGATTTGTCCTGCTGACAAATGATGCACATATGTACATACTCCTCCACATCCTCCCTCATCTTCTCCCAAAAGAATCCTCTTTCCAACAATGTCGAAGAACGACGCTGCCCTGGGGGGCCAGCCCACGGAGAATCGTGGCACTCCTTCAAGAGGTGTCTCCTAAGTCCGGATGACTTTGGAACATAGAGTCGGTTTCCAAAGAACAAGAATCTGTCCCGTAGAAAGAACTTTCGTGTATTCCCCTCCTTTATCTACTTCACTATATTTTGCGCCAAAGTATCGGTTTCAACACTTCCCTTGATCTTATTCTGCATCTCTTCTGACATCTGAACTCGACTCCTACTCCTTGCTGCCCGGTCTTCTTCCTCCTCCAATGCTGCAAGTTGTCCCTTCCTGCTAAGGGCATCTGCTACCGCATTGTGTCTACCCGGTCTATACTCGATAGTCATGTCGAATTTTGCCAAGAAGTCCTGCCAACGAGCTTGCTTCGCAGAAAGCTTTGGTTGTGATGCAAAATAACTTGCTGCAACGTTGTCAGTCTTGACAACAAACGACTTCCCAATCAGGTAATGCCTCCACACATGAAGACAGTGGATGATGGCAGTCATCTCCTTCTCATGAACTGGATACCTCCGTTCTCTATCCTGCAACTTCCGACTCTCATACGCCACCGGATGCCCATCCTGCATAAGAACTCCTCCTATGGCAAAATCTGAAGCATCAGTGTGTACCTCAAATGGTCTCTCGAAGTCAGGCAACTTCAGTATCGGTGCTGTAACCATCCTCTTCTTCAAGTCATCAAATGCCTCTTGACATTTGCTCGTCCAACTCCACCTCTTGTCTTTCTTCAATAAGTCTGTCAGTGCCGATGTCACCTTGGAGTACCCCTCTACAAACTTCCGTTGGTAGTTGGTCATGCCCAAGAACACCCTCATCTCATGGACATTCTTCGGTTCAACCCAGTCCTCGATCGCCTTCACTCTGCTCGGCTCCATCCGTATGTACCCTTGACCAACAATATGCCCAAGGAACGGAATCTCGGTCTGAGCGAACACACACTTAGACTTCTTCAAGAACAACTGATTTGTCCTCAGTGCCTCGAATACCATCGCCAAGTGTTTCTTATGATCCTCCATGTTGTCACTGAACACCACTATATCGTCCAAGTATACTACTACGAACGAATCCAAGTATGGTCGTAGGACATCATTCATCAAAGTGCAAAACGTAGCAGGAGCATTGCACAAACCGAATGGCATAACAAGGAACTCAAAGCTACCATACCTTGTTACTATCGCGGTCTTCTTCTCGTCTCCTTCAGCTATCCGCACCTGATAATATCCATGCCTCAAGTCTAGCTTGGAAAACACTCGGGCTTTCGCAAGCTTGTCAAAGCAATCAGCAGCCAATGGCAAAGGATACCTGTTCCTTACCGTCTGCTTGTTCAATGCACGGTAATCACAGCACATCCGTAGTTCATTTGAATCCTTCTTCCGCTGGAACAATACCGGAGCTCCATAAGGGGACCTTGAAGGTCTAATGAAACCTGCCTCAGTTAACTCCTTTAACTGGTGTTTCAATTCCTCCAATTCAGGCCCTTGACAACCGATAAGGTGCTTTAGCCGGGGGTTGCTTTCCTGGCTGAAGCTCAATGCTGTGGTCCACTGTACGCCTTGGTGGAAGTTTCTTCGGAAGCTCATTAGGCATCAAATCTGCATACTTGGCAATCACATCAGATATTTCAGCTGGAACAGGCGTCCCTACTCCATCACCTTCAACATCCTTGAACATTACCGCATATGTCTCCATATTTGAATCCTTCATAGCCTTCTCCAAACTCAGTGCCGAAACATGCTGCACCTTGACTTCCTTCCTTTGCCTATGAGTGGGCAAAGTCCAAGTTTGTGACTGTCCAACCAGCACCACCTCATCACAGAAGGGGACAACAATAGCCTTGTTGCCCTTCAAGAAATCCTGTCCGAGTATCATATCAAAGTCATTCATCTCCATCACCGTGAAGTCTAACTGACCTTTCCAGTCTTTTATCTGCACAGGTACATCATGTGCCAAACCCACCACCTTAGCTCTAGAGTTCACTGCCTTGACCTCCATATTCGATGGGGTGATCGTCAGCCCAGCCTCTTTTGCTAACCGTGTCATCATAAAGTTATGTGTGGCACCTGTGTCCACCAGAGCTTTAATGGTCTTGCCATGAACCATCAAGTCCACGAAACCCAGACTGTTCATCCATGATTTCTCCATAACCTTATCAGCTTCACTTGTCATGAGCAACCCTACTCTATCAGGCTTCACCATATCATTTTCGTCACGAGCAACCTTTGCTCTGATACCACCTGTCACGCCCCCAATTCTTTTTTTTCTTAATTGAGCGGGTGTGGCACCGCCTAAGTTATTAAGATGTTCCATCGTTAATAAACCTTGCGGACTACGCCTTAACAATTCATAACCATTATGAATTCTTATTATTAACGTGCAGCATCCATTAATAATACACAATAATAAATCAACACAATAATAATAATCAACACGACAACATAATAATAATCTTCTTTTGTTACATTTGTAATGTTTACAAAGTCGGGAGGGCGCCTGCCCGTGCACGACCGCACGGCGGTCTTGCCAAATTTCTACCGAAACCAAGTTACAACATATAATACCCAACCCTTGTGTCGTCGGGCAGGTGGGCGTACCGTGCACGAACCCACCGCCAACACACGACGAGCCAATACAATACACAACCACACGAACCCGGCGTTGGGCGGGTGGGCGCACCCCATGCACGACCCACCGCCAACACACGACAAGTTTACACAACCGAAAGCGCACCGACTCGGCGTTGGGCGGGCGGGCACACCGTGCACGACCCTTCACCTGACCACAACCCGGTCACAATGCGATCTCAACGTGGGCGCCATGCGCACCACCGAAAACATCAACTCGTCCTTCGCCCGGCTCGGCGGGCTCATCCGCTGCGACTAGTTGCGCCTTCCTAATTGCGCACTACTCCTTAGTGCGATGAGAGAGAAGAGCTTGTTGATCGATTGATCGATGTCCAAACGAACCGCAGGTCGCCTGAACTTATACGCCTCCAAGCTGTGCGTATCTCCTTCTGGCCGACGCTACAAAGTGTAATAACTCGCCACCATTCGCTCCATCAACCGTCGGCTTGACTTGATTTCATGGTCGGCTTTAAACATAAGGCAAGCTGCCTTATAAGTAGGCGAGCTCCCCCATTACTACGCGCACATTTCACATATGCTCATCGCGTTTCATGGATCGCTCGCACCCATACTTAGCTGTTTTCACGAGTCGGAGGAGCGTGCGCCCGGGCAGAGCCGCAGGGCGTTACACTGCCTGTCGGGCGAGGGCGCGGGCGGCCCGGGTGGCGCCTGCATGAGGTTGGGCACCCTCGTACAGGCGCCACTCGGCAGGGCGACCCTGCCTGTCACGCCCCTACACCTGCGGTGATCTTCCAACTGCTTGTAGCGAGGTGCGGCACCACCGAACGCTTTCTCTTTAATAATACTAACGTTTATGGGCTACGCCTTTTTCCAACATAAACATACTTAACTTATATTTTGCAACCGAGTAAAAGCAATATCCTTTATACTTTAATGAAGACCATTCTTATTCATCATCCTTGTACAATTAACCGAGAACAACAATTGCAATAATCAAGTACAATGGGAGGGGCAACTCCCAGAAAGTCTGCCCGACAATTTTATTATATCAAGAATGTCAATTTACAATAGACTAGTGTGCCTTGCCAAACCAAGTCTACACTTAGTCAAATTTTACAAAAGACAGGCCACCTGCCTTTTACAACATCTTGTGCACCCTTGCACGAAGGGAGGTGCTCACCCGAGCCACCCAAGATCCCTTAGCCAAGTCCTACACAAAACTACTCCTTAGAATTCACCCCGAACACGGATGCTTCACTCAACCCGCACTTAAGTCAAAACTGTCCCTTTAGTAGCACTACGCATGAGGTATGCGTAGTCTACTTTACCCCTGCGTTTTACCCCTTATGCGTATCAATATGTGAGCGAAGATTGCTTGGTTCGAATGAGGAGCATCCTCCTCATATATATACACTCCATATTATGTGTACTCTCTTTAAGGCCGACTTATGTTATAAGCCCTCCACATAATATTATATTTTATGTTTCATTTTTAATTATTATAAACCTTCGTATTACATGGTTTGTCTTATATGTATGTGCTCCATTATATTATATTTTATTATTCCACGCCTCCATATTACATATAATATGTGTGTCCACATAATACTTAGTTGTATTATGATTTTTCATTATTGTCGTTTTCCCGTGTGCACTCACCCGCCCGTGTGCGCTCACCCGCCCGTCGTGCAGACCCGCCTGCCGTGCAGCCTCGCCCGCCTGCCGTGCAGCTTTGCCCGCCCGTCGTGCAGACTCACCCGCCGTGCAGCCTGTTTAGTCAATTTAGTGTTATCTAAATTGCTAGTATTTATTGTCAACCCGGGGCTCGTAAGCTGATGAAGTGAAGGTGTACTATATGTACTTAAGTATCCTCTTAGAGTTTTTCTTATCGTTGGGGGTGTTGTTGCGGTTTAATTATGTTCCTAGATGGAATGAGAATTTATACACAAGTGAGTGATGGTGTGTGTGTAGAGTGAATTCTAAATGAGTGGAAGTGTGTGTTGAGTGATTTCTAACTATTTGCTTGAAAGGAAATGCTTGGAATGAATTAATGAAATTGAAATGACTTGAAATAAACTTGAAAGCAAATGACCACTACCAATGGCACTAGACACCGTTCAAGTTGCTGCTAATAAAAGGAAAAAGAGAGTCACTTTTAAAACCCAAGAATGAAGATTATCTCTCCCTAACTCAATGCCTCAAAGCACATGTACTGTGTAAAGCACGGAAAGAAAGTAGCTTAAGTGGAATTATAAAAGTGAGAAAAATATGCTTGAAAGACTAATGATAATAATTTGCTATTCCTAATACTCTACTTCAGCCATATGTACTATGGGAAGCATGATTAGAAAGTAGTGAGGAAATAGTCTAGGAAACACTTTAAAATCAAAACTTTTACTTTAAAGACTAGTGGTAATGATTTACTCTTTCTAACTCAATACTTCAAAGCACATGTACTGTGTAAAGTAAGGAAAGAAAGTAGCTTAAGAACAGTCCAAAAAGCACCCAAACAAGCTACAAGTTAGTGATATTTTGATCTTAAAAGATAGTAGTTTATGATGAAGATCATTCATGTATGTTAACAGCTCTTTGAGAAATAAGATTAAAAACTAACTATAAAGACAAAGGCAGCACTTGAATTGTCAACTTCAAATACCATTAGCTGTAAAGCAAACACAACACATATGAAAATAAATCCCGGGCTAAAAGAAACCTGCAAAGAAATAACACTGATCAGCTGAAAATAAAGGAAAACAAGTAAATAAAACTATACATGCTTAAGGAAACAAATGAGAAAATAATGAAATGCTGCACATGAAATACTTTACAAAGGCTGAGATGAGCAGGGGCCCTCTGTTCATTCAGCCACAAGAGAACTCAAAGATCTGGAAACTTCAAAACAGTGCTATATTGATTTCTCCATTTGCAAAAAGTTTACAAACAGAGTGCTGGAATAGCACTAGAAAACAGAGTTCACAAACGCTTCTAAATTCAACACGAGTGCCGCAAAATACAACTAATCAAAAGTTCTTTGAGCGTACGCAGACGCATCAATTTATAGGAGCTTCTAAGTTATCCTACGCGTACAACTATTTAACAGAAAAACAATAAAACAGTATGCGTATTAATGGTCCTTGGACACATCACGGTTGCGTGGACGAGTTTGGTGGTTCCTGTCATCATAGATAATAAATCCCTGTTGGATTGCGTCCCCTGCCGTCTTTAGAACCTGGACAAATCACCATTGGAGATGACGTGACCAAATAGCTTTCAAACACCGTTAAACCACTTTGAGTTGACCGTGGTTAAACCAGCTTTGACCATGGATGAAAGTGACGTGGAAGGTTGGAACAATAGGATAGGAACCTCGACCACACTGATACCTGAGTGCCCATGTGGCCCATCTAGCAAACCGACACGTGGATCATAGTATTTAACAAAAAGGCTGCAGGATCTTCAGATAGCTGCGGGATCATCAGATAGCTGCGGGATTCCTGCAAGTAAGTCAAAAACTAAACAAATAGTCATCCATTAGCAAAACTTGCTTGATCATGCTTATTGACACTGAATGTAATGATCTGAGAGGTTTTATGGTGGAAATGAGGCAAAAGTGAAGGAAAGATAAGGAAAAGTGGAGGAAAATGGTAGACAAATGGGTGTAAAATAGAGGTTCTACATACCCCCACTCCGAGGGTATTGCATGTCCTCATGCAATGAAAACACAATTCAGTCCATCTGCTGGGATGCCTCAGCTAGGACATCCAACCTCCTTCTCTTCCTTTGTGTAGAAACATTAACCTTTGGCCTCTTGAACATGCATCTGAATTTCAAATTAATTAAGGCTCTGTTCAGCCTTCTGCATCTCTTCTTGAGTCTGTTATGTTTCTTCTGCCACATGCTCATGTGAAGATAGGTATTATCTTGGATTGCCTTGGCAATATCAGCTTGCTGCTTCATTTCTTCATTTCTTTGTTTAATGTGACGGTTCAGCACTTCCAGTTCATAGATTTCTTGTCTAAGTAAATCTATTTGCTGTTCATGAGGTATGACATTACTTGGGCCAGCAGTGTTTTGCTCCAATGTCTCATAATAGTTGTACACCTCTTGTTGAACTGGGTCAACAATTGGTGACCTCCTTGGACTATATTCATGCTCAATTTCAGTTGTAAACTCCGGCTGAAACGGACTGTCTTCTCTTGGAGGAGTAGCTGCCTCACGTGATGATGGACTATCCTCAAGGTCTGCTTGTGTAGCACCCTTCTCAGGTGTGCTAAGATCAACGAAGAGTGTCCTCGTGGTTTTCCTTTTATTCTGCAATCTACTACTCCTTCTTACAGTGGTAGCACTATATGTTTCTTTTTGTGCCTTTTCCTTTGGTTTTTGAGCTTTTACTTTCTCAGAGAGGGCAATTTTCTCATGGAGTTTAGTTATCCTCTGTGCTAAAGGCTGGTTATCTCTTTCTTCACCACTAGAATGCTCTGGGGTCTGGTCAGTTTCTCGGACTATGGATTTCCCCTTATCTTGTTTTTGTTTCTTTTTGTCCTCTCTTTTCTTTTTGGCAGCTTCCTTAGCAAGTTCAGCGAGGGTTTCCGAGATGACCTCTTGAGCACTGTCTTCAGTGGGTTCAATCTCAGGCTCAGGATGATGGACTTCTATTTCTTCTACAGTTTGTCCTTCGAAGACATCAGTCTCAGAGATACTTTCCCTTCTCTTCTTTCTGCTCTTTCTAGGTATAGAAGACTCTCCAGGCTCTGCAAAATGATTCCTTACAAGGAATTTTTCCCATGTGTCTCGTTTTTCTTTTAACTGTTCTTCTATCAATAACTTTACAAGACCATGGTGACAGAGGTAAGCTTCTACATTTCGTGGATTTCGTTGAGCCATGGAACACATTTTCCTAAGGCTTTGAAATAGGAAATAAGGAAGGTTTATATCATGCTCTCCTTGGAACTGCAGCATAATTTTACCATGATAGACATACAACACTCCAAATCTCCCTTCACAGGTGAAAAACTTTTGTACTAATAACAATAGAATTTTCCATTCTTCTTTAACATGGGAAATTGGAATGCCTTTGGTAAAAACACTTGTGTCCATACCTGGGTTTTTAAAAATCCGCTTCCATTGTTGATCCTGGACTGCCCGGTTTTTGAACCAACGTTCACCGGTTTGTGGAAGAGAGGTAGCCCTTGCTATGCTTCCTTCGCTGACTGTAACTGTTAAATCTCCCACCTTTGCCTGGCTGTCCTTATCCATAAACGATCTTGCAAAGGCTTTGGTTACTTCCTTATGGTAGCCCTTAAACTTTCTGATACATTGTAACCAATTGGCTCTTTGTAGTGCCTCCTCAACCTGTGGATATGCCTCCAAGAATTTCGAACCTTCCGGTTCAGCCCTCAGAAGCTTTCCCATCGACTCTTCAGCTTTGTTTAAACACAAATTTGATGGTGACCTTACACAGTAACTCCGTAACTTCACACAGTAACTTCTCGGTCTCTGTTCAGACTCTGTGGAACAGAGGGTATACGGTGCATAAACAGTCTCGGACACCGGGAATTTACGGCTTGAATTTAGAGTTAAGCGGTGGAATTAGCGTGGACACGGTAAAAAACAGTGGCTAACAGTCGTAATACGACTGTATTACAGGTTTACGGCTATACGGCAGAGGGAAAACAGAGGATGGTTTATGGAGGTAATCGTAGTGAGTGAAAACGGAACAAGGGAGATAATGGCGAGGAATAGGGTGTTATGAACATAGAGGGTTTTGAAATGACGAACGGAACGGCTACATTCTCCAATTTCGGATGTGGAGTGACACATGGCTGCGGAACGAGAGCTGAGAGACGTAATGCGGTAGGTTACGTCATTAGGGTATAAGACCTTAATGACCGAAACAGCCACATGTAATTTCAAAAATCGTGGTTATTATGAGCTGGTAGACGTGGAGGATTCGGAGATTTGTAGTCGCATGGGAAAAAGACAATGGGTAATCATTACGTTTAGTGGCCAACAAAACATAACCCAGAAAGTTCGCATAATGAAACAACCATAGGTTTAGAGTTTTGAACATACCTCGGATCACATTCGATTTGGCTTCTGATGATTTACTAACCTTTTGTTAACTTTATTGCTAGCACATGATCTTTTCTCCTTGTCTTTGATGATTTTGAACTGTAAATATTTTCTTCAGACAAACTGTGTTTCTTGTGCAGATACAGAAGGCTGCAGGAAAGCTAATCGGCTGCAGGATTGTCAAATGGCTGCAGAAACTGTAATGAAGTCTTCTAGCTGCATAAAATACTTTAGTTGCCTAAAAAAAAACTTTATTAATGAAGTGAAATGGAATGAATGAATGAATGAATGAGTGAAAAGCAGTGAGGTGAAGTGAAGATGGTAAGATGAAAGAAAATGGTGAGATGAAATAAATGAAATGGAAATGAAAGAGAGAGAATTTTTTTTTTGGAAAACATGAGGTGTCAGGTGATCCTGATTTTCACCTTATGTTTTCTGCATGAGACTGCCAATCAGAGATTGGTTTTCAGGTTCATACATTTATTCATTTTTTTTTCTTTTTTTTTTTTTTTTTTTTTTTTTTTTTTTTTTTTTTTTGGAATTGAAATTGAAACAGAGATTAGGCTGATGGAGGAGAAGAATTCTTCTCCACCAGCCTCATTTCAGAATCGCCTTGGAATAACTTAACAAACTCCTCTCTTGAGAGTGGCTTGTGGTAGACTTTTAACCGGTGGCCATTCACAATAAAGGGAGTTTGAAGTTCATCAATAGTCTTCACTCTAACTGCTCCATTGCTAAAGACTTCATCAATCTCATATGGCCAAAGCCAATGAGTTTGAAATTTTCCTTTGAAGTCTTTAAATTTTGAATCAAACAATAGTGCCCAATCACCCTTTTGAAACTTCTTTTCTTTGATATGTCGATCATGCCATTTTCTTCTTTGGTGCTGAACTAGATCGGTTCTTAGAATTGCATCTTGTCTCATTTCATCTAGTTCATTTAACTGGTCCATTCTGTGCTTCTGGGCTTCTGTTAAGCTCATCCCCAATTGAACTGCTATCTTGAAGGTCTTGATTTGGAACTCAATGGGGAACAGGACTTCCTTCCCATAAACAAGTTCATAGGGAGAATGTCCTGTAGTGTTCCTCCATGTAGTTCTATAGGCCCATAAGGCTTCAGGAAGCCTTTCTGCCCAATCTCTTCTATGAAGATGAACAGTCTTTGTGATGATGCTTTCAAGAACTTTATTTGTAGATTCTACTTGACCATTCGCTTGCGGATGGTATGGAGTAGATGTTCTATGCTTAATCTTATATTCCTCCATCAGCTTTTCCACCATCCTTGATGTAAACTGGCTTCCCTGATCTGTTACAATCTCTCTTGGGACACCAAAACGAGTGAAAATATCCTTGAAAAGAAATTGAACAACTGAATTTTCAGTAGCAGAAGTTAATGCTATAGCTTCTACCCACTTGGTAACATAATCAGTACAAACCAGTATATATCTATTTTGCTTGGATGGCGGATTAATTGGTCCAACAAAATCTAGAGCCCATTTCTCGAAAGGTTCGATGCATACCTGTGGCTGTAGTGGCATTTCATTTGAAAGAGTTGGTCTCCCAGTTCTCTGACAACTGTCACACCTTTTAACATATTGCTTTGCATCCTTAAAGAGAGAAGGCCAATAATATCCTGATGAAAGGATTTTATAGGCAGTCCTCTTATCAGAAAAATGTCCGCCACAAGGTTCGTCATGACATGCTTTAAGGATGTCAGGCATCTCATCCTCTCGTACACATCTTCTGATCATCAAATCTGGCCCTGTTCTGAACAATTCATTAGAGATCCAAGAATAAAGTGAACTATCCTGAATGATTTTCCTTTTCTCATTAGGAAATAAATGTAAAGGTAATTTTCCAGTAACTAAATAATTAGCAATATCAGCATACCAAGGGGTTTTGGTAGTTACTGCAAACAAATACTCATCTGGAAATTTGTCCTCTACCGGAGAGTCCTCATTAGTGTTTTGGATTCTAGACAAGAAGTCAGCTACTGTGTTCTGCTTACCTGGTCGATCTAACACAGTTATGTTGAATTCTTGTAAAAGCAAAAGCCATCTTGTAACTCTACCATTAGTGACTGGTTTGTTCATGAGGTATCTAATGGCAGAGTGATCAGTGTGGACAAAGGTTTCATAGCCGGTTATATAGTGTCTAAACTTGTTTATAGCATGAACAACGGCTAGAAACTCCTTTTCAGTAACAGTATAATTTAACTCAGTAGGAGTCAAATTCTTACTCGTGTAATAAATGGCATAAGGGATCAAATCCTTTTGTCCCAAAACAGCTCCTAAAGCTGTATCTGAAGCATCAGTAGAAATGTGGAAAGGGAGTTTCCAATTTGGACCCCTTAAAATGGGTGCTTCAGATATTCTAGATTTTAAAGCTTCAAAGGCAGATTGACATTCAGGATCCCACTTAAATTCACAATCTTTGGTAAGTAATTTGAAAAGAGGGGATGCTATCTTCGTGAAGTTTTCAATAAATCTTCTGTAGTAACCAGTAAACCCAAGAAAACTTCTAACATCTCTTTGGCAATTTGGAACAGGTAACTTAGAGATGACTTCTACTTTAGATCTATCAACTTTGATTCCATCTCCTGAAATATGATGTCCTAAAACAATCCCTTCAGTAAACATCATAAAACACTTTTCATGACTTAAAGAAAGATTTGTTTCCTTACATCTTACCAGTACTTTTTCCAAATTTGCCAAAGCTTCTTCAAATGTATTACCATAGACTGTGAAATCGTCCATGTAAACCTCTACACAATCATGAATCAGATCTGAGAAAATTCCTAGTACAGCCCTTTGAAATGTGGCTGGTGCATTGCATAAACCAAAAGGGAGTACTCGATAGGCAAAAGTCCCCCAAGGACAAGTAAAGGTGGTTTTGTCTTGATCTTCAGGTGCTACCTGAATCTGATTGTAACCACTAAAACCATCCAAGAATGAGAAATACTTTTTACCTGCTAAAGTGTCTAATACCTGATCAATAAAAGGTAGAGGAAAATGATCCTTTAAGGTTGCCTTGTTCAATTCTCGATAGTCAATGCAAACTCTCCATTTACCATTCTTTTTGGGTACTATAACCAAGGGAGAAACCCATTGGCTATCTGAAATGGGGTAAATGAAGTTTACCTTGAGCAATTTCTGAAGTTCTTCTTTCACAATTTCCCTAAGATTTGGATTCATCCGTCTTTGTGGCTGCCTAATAGGTCTGCTGTTTTCTTCAATGTAAATATGATGAATACAAGTCTTAGGGTCGATTCCTTTCATGTCGGTATATTCCCATGCAAAGGCAGTGGAATGTTTTTGCAACAGTTTAGTTAATTCTTCTTGTTGTAGTCTTTCCAAGTTTTTGTTAATGTTTAATGTTTTTCCTGGAAAGATTTCAACTGAAGAACTACCAAACTTTTCCATTGAGAAGAGAGACATTTGTCTAGAGGAGAGATATTCAATATCTGCATCTAACTGGAATTGTGAAGAGTCATATTCTAAAGGTGCCTCAAAATTTTCTAATGTATTTAGAATTTGACTGTCCTCACTGATTTCAGAGATGGTTAGAACAGGTTGAAGAGTTTCCTCATCATTAATCCACTCATCTTCTCCTATTTCTGTTATTGCCTTTGCGGGAGGATACAAGTTGAATTTCTTGGTAGAATTACCATCTGATATATACATGTCTCCCGACCTACAACTTATGAAAGCATCAGCTGTGGCCAGCCAAGGTCTTCCTAAAATAAGAGGATGTCCTCCTAGATTGTTCTTGGGAGTTAAAATCATAAAATCAACTGGATACTCCCAAGAGTCTAGTGAGACTGGAATGTCTTCCAATACACCATCAGGTTTAATGATTGATCTGTCTGCAAGTTGCAGCAAAGTAGGTGTAAAGAGAAGATTAGGAAGTTTTAACTGATCCATGGTCTGTCTACTCATAATGTTGATAGCGGCTCCTAAGTCAATCAAAGTATTTGGGATTTCAACCCCATTAATATGAGTTTTAACAATAGGGCTACCGGGATCTACATATTTTTGCATGGTAATTTTACCCATCATAATGTCTGCAATTTTTCCAACTAGATGTATCCTTTTTGTGTCTCTGGTTCTTTTTATTGTTTTTTTCAAACTCATCTCCTTTATTGTCTTTGCTAGAATGGGAATCTCCTTAATGGCTGTTAACAAGGGGATCTTGATACAGACATTTTTTAATTCATCTAGAAAGCTATAGTCAGGCAACCAAATCTGCTTCTCCACTCCTTTATCAATTTGCAATCTTTCAGGAAAAGGAGGAATAGTTGAAGATGTAGGTTGCTCTACTAAGGGAATTGATTCTTTTTCTTTTTCTTTAATGCTTGGGTTTTGAAGGGATACTTCAGAACCTTTATTGGCTTTGAGAGATTCTTCCTCAGAAATGCTTGGTTGTTGAGTACTTGTAGAAGGTTGGTCTAAGATTCTACCTGATCTGAGTTGGACCTCATTGAGAGGGACAACCATATAGGTAGGGAATGGTTGACCTTCCATAAGTGGTTGACCTTCCATCACATAAGCATTTTGAGGATTCCTATTATTGGGGTTTGGTTGAGGTTGAGAGGGAAGTTGATTTGGCCTCTGCTGAGATTGTAACAAGAGTTGAGAATTTTGATTTTGTGGAGGAGATTGTTGTTGAGGGAATGGTAATGACAATTGTTGACCTTGATTTGGAAGTTGGGGAGCTTGCTGATTCTGAAAGGATTGAGGATATTGATAGAATTGGGCAAATCTCCCATAAGGATTTTGCATTTGCATGCTTTGCAACCATGCTTGGAAAGGATTTTGTGGTTGTGACCAAGGTTGTTGCCAAGGATTCCAATTTGGTGGGGGCTGGAAATTCATAGAGTTGTTAGACCCTTGATTTTGCTGCCCCTGCCAAGGTTTCCTTGCAACAAAACAAAGAGATTCAAGCGTACTTGGATCTTCTTGAAAGACTGCTTTGAGGCCAGGGATTGAAGGACATTCCTTGGTCTCATGGGTTTCTGAGCAAATTACACAGGTTTCCACAACTTGTGCTTCCAAGGGACATTCCCTTAAAGCATGCTTCTTTCTACACTTCGGGCAAAAAATGGTCATAGCCTCGGCTTCTGCCTTTTGTTTATTCTGAATCTTAAGGGTATCAATTTGTTCACTAAGACTCCCTAAGATGTCAGTTTTAAATTCATCTAGCATATTACCGATTTCAGCCCTACTCACTGATCCTGTTGCAGATTTATTTGCCCTAAGGAGAGAAGGATCTCTAGGCCCTTTTTGAGTTTTTGATTTGCCTCTTGAGAGATGGGTACATAGTTCTGCTATCTCACTGAGAGGAAGTTGAGAAATATCCCCTTTCCCCATCATGTTTAAGATATCTATCCACTCATCCCTAATGGCTTTTAATAAGAGGGCTTTTAAGGTCTCTTCATCCAAGGTGCTCATTTTTGCTCTTTTTAGATTATATTGAAATCTCTCAAGTAAATCTTCTAAGCTCTCATCTTCTTTTTGCATCATTTTAAAAACTTCACCCTTATGATCAGTAGGCATACAATAGTCCAAATACCTATCCAAAAAGGTTTGTTTCATTTCATCCCAGGTCCTAATGGACTGAGTAACTAATCCCATGAACCATTTCAAAGCTTGATCTTTTAATGTTGATGGGAACAGTTTGAGTTTCTGAGTATCATCCAGATAGTCATAAGTTCGACACACAACTTCAAATTCAAACAAGAATGTTTCAGGGTCCTCAGTTCTTAATCCATGAAAATTTGGGAGGACGGATGGTGATATGTTTTTCATGGTGGCTCGGGAGTCCTCATCAACAATGGGAAACCCAAATGTGTTATCCCCATCTCTATTTCCTCCATTGTTATTGTTATTTCCTCCTCCTCCTCTACCTCTACCTCTACCGCCTCCTTCTTCCTCTGCCATGATGATTCTCCTAGGGATTTCAAAATCTTCTGGTTCTTCTACAAAGGGTGAATGAGAAGAGATTTCTCCTTCCTCTTCAGGTGAGTCTATTTCCTCAATTACAATTGGTTGTCTGGTAGGGGAAAGAGAAGAGTCTCTTCCTAGTTCAAACTCAATAGAAGGTATAGGAGAGTCAACTCTTGGTTCTTGAATTTCAGGACTAGGAGTTTCGGTTGGAGATAAGGGAGGTATCTCTTGTCTATCTCTTGAAGCAGATGGACTTGTAAAAATTGAACTTCGAGCTCTAGCTAAAAACCTTCCCCTAGAATCTCTAGCTCTATGCATGTCATTTTTATTTTATCCTCAAGTCAAGTTAAATAGTTCCTTTTCTGATCTTCCAGTTCACTCTAGGTGCAAGAAGAGAGCATACTTAAGAAACTATTAGATTAATAACTTTCTCCTTTCTGATCCTCCAGATCACTTCAAAGTGCAAGAGGAGAGCATACTTAGATAGGTTATTAACTTCTTTCCTTGAAGTTGTTGTTTTTTTTTTTTTATTTTTTTTCTTCTAAGAATATGGCTACTTAATTTCACTTCCCCGGCAACGGCGCCAAAATGTTTAGTCAATTTAGTGTTATCTAAATTGCTAGTATTTATTGTCAACCCGGGGCTCGTAAGCTGATGAAGTGAAGGTGTACTATATGTACTTAAGTATCCTCTTAGAGTTTTTCTTATCGTTGGGGGGTGTTGTTGCGGTTTAATTATGTTCCTAGATGGAATGAGAATTTATACACAAGTGAGTGATGGTGTGTGTGTAGAGTGAATTCTAAATGAGTGGAAGTGTGTGTTGAGTGATTTCTAACTATTTGCTTGAAAGGAAATGCTTGGAATGAATTAATGAAATTGAAATGACTTGAAATAAACTTGAAAGCAAATGACCACTACCAATGGCACTAGACACCGTTCAAGTTGCTGCTAATAAAAGGAAAAAGAGAGTCACTTTTAAAACCCAAGAATGAAGATTATCTCTCCCTAACTCAATGCCTCAAAGCACATGTACTGTGTAAAGCACGGAAAGAAAGTAGCTTAAGTGGAATTATAAAAGTGAGAAAAATATGCTTGAAAGACTAATGATAATAATTTGCTATTCCTAATACTCTACTTCAGCCATATGTACTATGGGAAGCATGATTAGAAAGTAGTGAGGAAATAGTCTAGGAAACACTTTAAAATCAAAACTTTTACTTTAAAGACTAGTGGTAATGATTTACTCTTTCTAACTCAATACTTCAAAGCACATGTACTGTGTAAAGTAAGGAAAGAAAGTAGCTTAAGAACAGTCCAAAAAGCACCCAAACAAGCTACAAGTTAGTGATATTTTGATCTTAAAAGATAGTAGTTTATGATGAAGATCATTCATGTATGTTAACAGCTCTTTGAGAAATAAGATTAAAAACTAACTATAAAGACAAAGGCAGCACTTGAATTGTCAACTTCAAATACCATTAGCTGTAAAGCAAACACAACACATATGAAAATAAATCCCGGGCTAAAAGAAACCTGCAAAGAAATAACACTGATCAGCTGAAAATAAAGGAAAACAAGTAAATAAAACTATACATGCTTAAGGAAACAAATGAGAAAATAATGAAATGCTGCACATGAAATACTTTACAAAGGCTGAGATGAGCAGGGGCCCTCTGTTCATTCAGCCACAAGAGAACTCAAAGATCTGGAAACTTCAAAACAGTGCTATATTGATTTCTCCATTTGCAAAAAGTTTACAAACAGAGTGCTGGAATAGCACTAGAAAACAGAGTTCACAAACGCTTCTAAATTCAACACGAGTGCCGCAAAATACAACTAATCAAAAGTTCTTTGAGCGTACGCAGACGCATCAATTTATAGGAGCTTCTAAGTTATCCTACGCGTACAACTATTTAACAGAAAAACAATAAAACAGTATGCGTATTAATGGTCCTTGGACACATCACGGTTGCGTGGACGAGTTTGGTGGTTCCTGTCATCATAGATAATAAATCCCTGTTGGATTGCGTCCCCTGCCGTCTTTAGAACCTGGACAAATCACCATTGGAGATGACGTGACCAAATAGCTTTCAAACACCGTTAAACCACTTTGAGTTGACCGTGGTTAAACCAGCTTTGACCATGGATGAAAGTGACGTGGAAGGTTGGAACAATAGGATAGGAACCTCGACCACACTGATACCTGAGTGCCCATGTGGCCCATCTAGCAAACCGACACGTGGATCATAGTATTTAACAAAAAGGCTGCAGGATCTTCAGATAGCTGCGGGATCATCAAATAGCTGCGGGATTCCTGCAAGTAAGTCAAAAACTAAACAAATAGTCATCCATTAGCAAAACTTGCTTGATCATGCTTATTGACACTGAATGTAATGATCTGAGAGGTTTTATGGTGGAAATGAGGCAAAAGTGAAGGAAAGATAAGGAAAAGTGGAGGAAAATGGTAGACAAATGGGTGTAAAATAGAGGTTCTACATAGCCTCGCCCGCCCGCCGTGCAGCCTTGCCCGCCCATGCGCCTGCGCCCGCCCGTGCACCCGTGCACGGTGACTTCGCCCGGCGCCCGAACGCGCCCACAACCGGAGTTCCTTACATTCTCCTCCACCTGAAATCGTTGTCGTCCTCGACAACATACCATCTCAGTAGCTCTCCACCAAGATCATCATCATTCAGGATGTCGACCTTTCTACACAAGGCAAACATCCTTGCAACATATGTAGAGACTCTTTCTCCACTATGTCTCGGCCTAGTGACCACTGCCACCAAGCTCACTATCCATAATCCATGCTCAGGTCCATGGAAACTCCATTCATCTCATCTGCAACATGTTGTCCATATCAAACCGGCTCTTGATGTGCCCCATTCAGGTTCATGAAGTCTTCTTCATCATCTGCAATGTGCCATCCTCAAGTCTTCAACTTCCGGTTTAGTGAACTCGGTCACCCAACCGTCTCATCATCATCATGTCATGAGTCTCTTCACCATAACTCCTCCACCAAAGTGTCCACCAAGACTACCTCTTGGTCTCGGCCATGAGAAGTCCACCCAAAACATCACAAGTGTGTGCCCTCCTCAATCTGTCCATGAGTCATGCCAGGCACTTAGCCAAAGTGGCTAAAGCATGACCCAATCCTCCACAATGATCATCAAGTTCCACCCTTGTCAAGGGCTTTTGCACCTTCAACCATAAGGTCACAAGTAGCCCCAACAAGCCCTGCAATAGTTGACAATCCTTGCTTCTCCATACAAGGTTCCATCATAGTCATCCTTGGTAAGGTCCTCCATAGCATAGGCAAACCGGTTTTGCCCTTTCTTGCACATAGTCTATCTCCCAAATGCCCAAATGAAACAAGAGTACCAATACTTACTTCATCATCATGAGGCTCCTCCATGTGCGTGACCTCATCCATACATGTTGACAAACTGCACGATCCTGGTTCAACTTGATCAGCCTCAAGTTCGTCCTTCATCGTAGCCATGTCTTCAACATCCTTGATCATCACGACTTCCTCTTCCTTGATGGCACAATCTGCAACTTCACCTTGCTCCATTGTCCAACCGGGTTGAAGAAGTTCTTCCTCGACTTCCTTCTTCAAGGCTATGAGATGCCTCATTTCCTTTTGGTTCAATTCCTTTCTTGTCTTGAGCTCCTTGAGTTTTGCTTCAATCAAGTCTACTTCCTTTGCAAGTCGAAGAGCTTTCCCTCTATCAGGAATCCCTTCCTTAACCAAGGCACGAAGAGCATCCTTTGCTTCAAACAACCTTTTGCCCCATTATTCAAATCCTTGTTTTACTCTTTCTGACTCTTCAAGTAGACTCCCTTCGAATTCTTCGAAGGATGCATAACCCAATTCCTGCAAGATAGACATCTTTATCTGTCACCAGCTCCGACTGAGCTCTGATACCAACTGTCACGCCCCTACACCTGCGGTGATCTTCCAACCACTTGTAGCGAGGTGCGGAACCACCGAACGCTTTCTCTTTAATAATACTAACGTTTATGGGCTACGCCTTTTTCCAACATAAACATACTTAACTTATATTTTGCAACCGAGTAAAAGCAATATCCTTTATACTTTAATGAAGACCATTCTTATTCATCATCCATGTACAATTAACCAAGAACAACAATTGCAATAATCAAGTACAACGGGAGGGGCAACTCCCAGAAAGTCTGCCCGACAATTTTATTATATCAAGAATGTCAATTTACAATAGACTAGCGTGCCTTGCCAAACCAAGTCTACACTTAGTCAAATTTTACAAAAGACAGGCCACCTGCCTTTTACAACATCTTGTGCACCCTTGCACGAAGGGAGGTGCTCACCCGAGCCACCCAAGATCCCTTAGCCAAGTCCTACACAAAACTGCTCCTTAGAATTCACCCCGAACACGGATGCTTCACTCAACCCGCACTTAAGTCAAAACTGTCCCTTTAGTAGCACTACGCATGAGGTATGCGTAGTCCACTTTACCCCTGTGTTTTACCCCTTATGCATATCAAGATGTGAGCGAAGATTGCTTGGTTCGAATGAGGAGCATCCTCCTCATATATATACACTCCATATTATGCGTACTCTCTTTAAGGCCGACTTATGTTATAAGCCCTCCACATAATATTATTTTTTATGTTTCATTTTTAATTATTATAAACCTTCGTATTACATGGTTTGTCTTATATGTATGTGCTCCATTATATTATATTTTATTATTCCACGCCTCCATATTACATATAATATGTGCGTCCACATAATACTTAGTCGTATTATGATTTTTCATTATTGTCGTTTTCCCGTGTGCGCTCACCCGCCCGTCGTGCAAACCCGCCCGCCGTGCAGCCTCGCCCGCCTGCCGTGCAGCTTCGCCCGCCCGTCGTGCAGACCCGCCCGCCGTGCAGCCTCGCCCGCCCGCCGTGCAGCCTTACCCGCCTGTGCGCCCGCGCCCGCCCGTGCACGGTGACTTCGCCCGGCGCCCGAACGCGCCCGCAACCAGAGGTCCTTACACTGCCTGCCGGGCGAGGTCGCAAGCGGCCCGGGTGGCGCCTGCACGAGGGCGCCCCCCCTCGTGCAGGCGCCACCCGGGCCGCCCGCGCCCTCGCTCGGCAGGCAGGGCGATTCTCGGAATCGCCCTGCCTGCCGGGCGAGGGCGCGGGCGGCCCGGGTGGCACCTACACGAGGGCGCCCCCCCTCGTGCAGGCGCCACCCGGGCCGCCCGCGCCCTCGCCCGGCAGGCAGGGCGATTCCGGGAATCGCCCTGCCTGCCGGGCGAGGGCGAGGGTGGCCCGGGTGGCGCCTGCACGAGGGCACCTGTCACGCCCCTACACCTGCGGTGATCTTCCAACCGCTTGTAGCGAGGTGCGGCACCACCGAACGCTTTCTTTTTAACAATACTAACGTTTATGGGCTACGCCTATTCCAACATAAACTTACTTAACTTGTGTTCTTATAAACGAATAAAATGTTATCCTTTATACTTCAACAAAGAACATTCTCATTCATTAAAAATTCAACAATAAAACGAGAACAATACAAGTATAAAGGGAGGGGCAACTCCCCGAACAGTCTGCCCAACAATAATATTATGTCAAGAATATCAGATTTTACAACAAGTGTGTCTTGGCTGAACCAAGTCTCACACTTAACCAATTTTTACAAAAGACAGGCCACCTGCCTTTTACAACATTTCATGCACCCTTGCATAAGAGGGAGTATTCACCCGAGCCACTCAACATTCCTACCAAATCCTGCCCAACCTCGTGCAGGCGCCACCCGGGCCGCCCGCGCCCTCGCCGGGCAGGCAGGGCGATTCCCGGAATCGCCCTGCCTGCCGGGCGAGGGCGTGGGCAGCCCGGGTGGCGCCTGCACGAGGGCACCCCCTGTCACGCCCCCAGGCCTACGGTAGTCTTCCAACCGTGTCCGGCGAGGTGCGGCACCACCGTGCACTTTCTTTTTAACAATACTCGTGCACATGGACTACGCCTTTTCACATTAACATACTTAGTTTGTGTTTCGCAACCAAGTAAAATGCATTAGCCTTTATACTTAATGAAGCCCATACTCATTCATTATCCAATATGCAATTAACCAAGACAATAACAATTGCACACAAGTATAAAGGGAGGGGCAACTCCCGAACAAGTCTGCCCGATAATAATATATTATGACAATTCTTCAATAATACATCATACAAGTGTGCTTGGCAGAATCCAAGCCAACACTTAGAATAATTTTTACAACAGGCATAAGACAGCCTCATACATCATTTTCTGCACCTTTGCATAAGAAGAAGTGCTCACCCGAGTCACTCGAACTTCTTATCAAGTCCTGCATAAAAACCGTGTACAAAACCTCCTCAACCATGACAACCCTTCACATAAACCAACCTAAAACATGCGAGATCTTCTTAACTCTTATGCGCATGAGGTATGCGCATATCCTCAAGACTTTGCACTTTTCTCTTGTCCTTATGCGAAGGTATTCAAGCGAAGTTCGATGGATATTATGAGCTCCATCCTCCATCATATATACGCTCTCTTCATATGTTTTAAGGGGGGGTGCACAACCCATGGCCGACCCCACCATTATACATATATGCCCACGTCTTTATTATATTTTATTTTTTATTATCCACGCATATTTACATATGCGTACAAGCCTTCATATAATATGTTTATGTGCATTAATACTTGCGTCCAATACTTACCGGCCTAAGTCTCTTTCGTCACATTCTTTTGTCGCACCATAGCTCGGCTGTTCGTCGCACCGCGCCCGCTCGTGCTCGTCGCATCGCCAGCTCACCGGGTGACCGCGCCCGCTCGTCGACTGACCGCGCCCGCTCGCTGGGTGACTGCGCCCGTTCGTCGCATCGCCAGCTCGCCGGGTGACCGCACCCGCTCGTCGGGTGACCGCGCCCACTCGTCGAGTGACCGCGCCTGCTCGCCGGGTGACCGCACCTGCTCGCCGGGTGACCGCGCCCGCTCGTCGTGTGACCGCGCCCGCTCGCCGAGAGATCGCGCTCGCTCGTCGTGTAACCGCGCCCGCTCACCGGGTGATCGCGCCCGCTCGTCGTGTGCGCCTACCCGGGTCACGTTCACTGCTCGACTGTCGTGTGAAGGGGCGCCCGCTCGTCGTGTGCGCCTACCCGGGTCACGTTCACTGCTCGACTGTCGTGTGAAGGGGCGCCCGCCCGTCGCGTACCTGCCTAAGTCGCGAGGGCCTTACATCCTCCTCCACCTGAAATCGTTGTCGTCCTCGACAACACACCATCCCGGTAGCTCTCCACCAAGATCATCATCAACAGGAAGTCATCTCAATCCATGATGATCAATCATCATGTGTCGTCCTCATGTGAACTGTTGCCATGATTCTCCAATACAATGCTAACATATCTCTGTACACTGTTAACCCCCATGTCTGAACTAGTTGGGTGATCAGTCCAACTGTCACGCTCAAACCATGAGAATGCACATCCTCATGTCACCATCAGTTGTTCCTCAAAGCATCCTGTCACATCCCGTACTCGATCAAGAATCCATCCATATAAGTAAACCATGCTCAGGTCCACGAAGTAGTCCTCATCTCATCTGCAACATGTCATCCATGATGTTTGGTGTCAATGTGCTATATGAAGTCAGCCACATCTATTCCAACATCATTCATATGTGTGCCTCCTCCATGTGAAGAGACCGTCTCATCGAACTCCAACTCTCGGTATGCCACATCCATGTCCATGAAGCTACCTCCATCACATTTGCAATGTGTCAACCCTCAAGTCTGCCATAGAAACAAGTATATACCTGCCTCATCTATCCATGTGCTGCCCATGATCATAGATCAATCAGCTCCCATGTCAAAAGGTAGTTGAGTCTCGGCTCAACTCATGCCCAAGTGTAACCACCAAGGCATCATCATCATCATCGTTGTAACTCCATCACCCCAAAGTGTCTTGTATCGATACTCCACATCAAGTCACTCTTCCAAGCCATGCCCATACATGTACTTTGGAAGTATGCATCCCATACTGCATCAAAGTCACCTGACCTCAGCTCCTCAATGCATCAGATCCTCTAAGTCCACAGTATATGAAGTCCCCAAAAGTCACAACAATCTCATGTCATCATGAGCTCCACAAACCATCCCCAATCAACATCCCAGCAAGCATACAAGTCTCGACCGAGAGGTCTCTACAAGATGCCTCAGCTCTCCATGTAGTAGGAATGCTCCATAGTCTGCTCACAACTCCATCCAAGTCTGCAATCTTCGGTTTAGTGAACTCGGTCACCCAACCATATCATCATGTCATGAGTCCCTCCATCATAGCTCCTCCACCAAAGTGTCCATCAGGACTATCTCTTGGTCTCGGCCATGAGAATTCCACCTAAACATCATCATCATGAGTCCCTTCCATCATAGCTCCTCCACCAAAGTGTCCACCAAGACTATCTCTTGGTCTCGGCCATGAGAAGTCCACCCAAAGGTGTGCCCTTCAATCTGTCCATGAGTCATGCCGGACACTTACCCAAGGTGGCTAAAGCATGACCCAATCACCCGCAACGATCATCAACTTCCTCCCTTGTCACGGGCCATTGCACCTTCTACCATAAGGTCACGAGCAGCCCCAACAAGTCCTGCAACAATCAACAACCCTTGCTTCTCCATACAAGGTTCCATCATAGTCATCCATGGCAAGATCCCCCATAGCATAGGCAAACTGGCTTTGCCTTTCACTGCACACGGTCCACTTACCAAATGCCCAAATGAAACACAAGTACCAATACTTACTTCATCATGAGGCTCCTCCATGTGAGTGACCTCATCCATCCATGTTGACAAACTGCACGATCCTGGTTCAACTTGATCAGCCTCAAGTTCATCCTTCATCGTAGTCATGTCTGCAACATCTTCAATCATCACGGCTTCCTCTTCCTTGTTATAGAAGGGGACAACAAAAACCTTATTGCCCTTCAAGAAATCTCGTCCAAGTATCATATCGAAGTCATTCATCTCCATCGCTATGAAGTCCAACTGACCTCTCCATTCTTCTATCTGCACAGGTACATCGTGTACCAAACCTGCTGCCTTGATCTCCATAGTAGATGTCAGCCCAACCTCTTTTGCTAATCGTGTAGTCATAAAGTTATGTGTAACTTCCGTGTCTACCAGAGCTTGAATTGTTTTACCATAAACCATCAAGTCTATGTAACCCAAACTGTTCTCCATAACCTTTGTCACGAGCAACTCTGCTCAAACTGAGTCTTGAAACTACCTTCAAATGCTTCAACACCTGAAACTTGTTCAAGTCTCAATACCTGTCATCAACTTCAAATCTTTACGAGAAACCTTGCTCTGATACCACCTGTCACGCCCCCAGGCCTACGGTAGTCTTCCAACCGTGTCCGGCGAGGTGCGGCACCACCGTGCACTTTCTTTTTAACAATACTTGTGCACATGGACTACGCCTTTTCACATTAACATACTTAGTTTGTGTTTCGCAACCAAGTAAAATGCATTAGCCTTTATACTTAATGAAGCCCATACTCATTCATTATCCAATATGCAATTAACCAAGACAATAACAATTGCACACAAGTATAAAAGGAGGGGCAACTCCCGAACAAGTTTGCCCGATAATAATATATTATGACAATTCTTCAATAATACATCATACAAGTGTGCTTGGCAGAATCCAAGCCAACACTTAGAATAATTTTTACAACAGGCATAAGACAGCCTCATACATCATTTTCTGCACCTTTGCATAAGAAGAAGTGCTCACCCAAGTCACTCGACCTTCTTATCAAGTCCTGCATAAAAACCGTGTACAAAACCTCCTCAACCGTGACAACCCTTCACATAAACCAACCTAAAACATGCGAGATCTTCTTAACTCTTATGCGCATGAGGTATGCGCATATCCTCAAGACTTCGAACTTTTCTCTTGTCCTTATGCGAAGGTATTCAAGCGAAGTTCGATGGATATTATGAGCTCCATCCTCCATCATATATACGCTCTCTTCATATGTTTTAAGGGGGGGTGCACAACCCATGGCTGACCCCACCATTATACATATATGCCCACGTCTTTATTATATTTTATTTTTTATTATCCATGCATATTTACATATGCGTACAAGCCTTCATATAATATGTTTATGTGCATTAATACTTGCGTCCAATACTTAGCCATATTCCGGCCTAAGTGTCTTTCGTCACATTCTTTTGTCACACCATAGCTCGGCTGTTCGTCGCACCGCGCCCGCTTGTGCAGAACTGCGCCCACTCGTGCTCGTCGCATCGCCAGCTCGCTGGGTGACCGCGCCCGCTCGTCGGGTGACCGCGCCCGCTCGCCGGGTGACTGTTCCCGTTTGTCGCATCGCCAGCTCGCCGGGTGACCGCACCCACTCGTCGGGTGACCGCGCCCGCTCGCCGGGTGACCGCACCTGCTCGCCGGGTGACCGCGCCCGCTCGTCGTGGGACCGCGCCCGCTCGCCGGGTGATCGCGCCCGCTCGTCGTGTGACCGCGCCCGCTCGCCGGGTGATCGCGCCCGCTCGTCGTGTGCGCCTACCCGGGTCACGTTCACTGCCCGACTGTCGTCTGAAGGGGCGCCCGCCCGTTGCACACCTGCCTGAGTCGCGAGGGCCTTACACCCCCCCTCGTGCAGGCGCCACCCGGGCCGCCCGCACCCTCGCCCAGCAGGCAGGGCGATTCCCGGAATCGCCCTGCCTGCCCGGCGAGGGCGCGGGCGGCCCGGGTGGCGCCTACACGAGGGAGCCCCCTGTCACGCCCCCAGGCCTACGGTAGTCTTCCAACCATGTCCGGCGAGGTGCGGCACCACCGTGCACTTTCTTTTTAACAATACTCGTGCACATGGACTACGCCTTTTCACATTAACATACTTAGTTTGTGTTTCGCAACCAAGTAAAATGCATTAGCCTTTATACTTAATGAAGCCCATACTCATTCATTATCCAATATGCAATTAACAAGGACAATAACAATTGCACACAAGTATAAAGGGAGGGGCAACTCCCGAACAAGTCTGCCCGATAATAATATATTATGACAATTCTTCAATAATACATCATACAAGTGTGCTTGGCAGAATCCAAGCCAACACTTCGAATAATTTTTACAACAGGCATAAGACAGCCTCATACATCATTTTCTGCACCTTTGCATAAGAAAAAGTGCTCACCCGAGTCACTCGACCTTCTTATCAAGTCCTGCATAAAAACCGTGTACAAAACCTCCTCAACCGTGACAACCCTTCACATAAACCAACCTAAAACATGCGAGATCTTCTTAACTCTTATGTGCATGAGGTATGTGCATATCCTCAAGACTTCGCACTTTTCTCTTGTCCTTATGCGAAGGTATTCAAGCAAAGTTCGATGGATATTATGAGCTCCATCCTCCATCATATATACGCTCTCTTCATATGTTTTAAGGGGGGGTGCACAACCCATGGCCGACCCAACCATTATACATATATGCCCACGTCTTTATTATATTTTATTTTTTATTATCCACGCATATTTACATATGCGTACAAGCCTTCATATAATATGTTTATGTGCATTAATACTTGCGTCCAATACTTAGCCATATTCCGGCCTAAGTGTCTTTCGTCACATTCTTTTGTCGCACCATAGCTCGGCTGTTCGTCGCACCGCGCCCGCTTGTGCAGAACCGCGCCCGCTCGTGCTCGTCGCATCGCAAGCTCGCTGGGTGACCGCGCCCGCTTGTCGGGTGACCGCGCCCGCTTGCTGGGTGACTGCGCCCGTTCGTCGCATCGCCAGCTCGCCGGGTGACCGCACCCGCTCGTCGAGTGACCGCGCCTGCTCGCCGGGTGACCGCGCCTACTCGCCGGGTGACCGTGCCCGCTCATCTTGTGACCGCGCCCGCTCGCCAGGTGATCGCGCCCGCTCGTCGTGTGACCACGCCCGCTCGCCGTGTGATCGCACCCGCTCGTCGTGTGCGCCTACCCGGGTCACGTTCACTACCCGACTGTCGTGTGAAGGGGCGCTCGCCCGTCGCGCACCTGCCTGAGTCGCGAGGGCCTTACATCCTCCTCCACCTAAAATCGTTGTCTTCCTCGACAACACACCATCCCGGTAGCTCTCCACCAAGATCATCATCAACAGGAAGTCATCTCAATCCATGATGATCAATCATCATGTGTCGTCCTCATGTGAACTGTTGCCATGATACTCCAATACAATGCTAACATATCTCTGTACAATGTTAACCCCCATGTCTGAACTAGTTGGGTGATCAGTCCAACTGTCACGCTCAAACCATGAGAATACACATCCTCATGTCACCATCAGTTGTTCCTCAAAGCATCCTGTCACATCCCGTACTCGATCAAGAATCCATCCATATAAGTAAACCATGCCCAGGTCCATGAAGTAGTCCTCATCTCATCTGCAACATGTCATCCATGATGTTTAGTGTCAATGTGCTATATGAAGTCAGCCACATCTATTCCAACATCATTCATACGTGTGCCTCCTCCATGTGAAGAGACCATCTCATCGAACTCCAACTCTCGGTATGCCACATCCATGTCCATGAAGCTACCTCCATCACATTTGCAATGTGTCAACCCTCAAGTCTGCCATAGAAACAAGTATATACCTACCTCATCTATCCATGTGCTACCCATGATCATAGATCAATCAGCTCCCATGTCAAAAGGTAGTTGAGTCTCGGCTCAACTCATGCCCAAGTGTAACCACCAAGGCATCATCATCATCATCGTTGTAACTCCATCACCCCAAAGTGTCTCATATCGATCCTCCACATCAAGTCACTCTTCCAAGCCATGCCCATACATGTACTTTGGAAGTATGCATCCCATACTGCATCAAAGTCACCTGACCTCAGCTCCTCAATGCATCAGATCCTCTAAGTCCACCGTATATGAAGTCCCCAAAAGTCACAACAATCTCATGTCATCATGAGCTCCACAAACCATCCCCAATCAACATCCCAGCAAGCATACAAGTCTCGACCGAGAGGTCTCTACAAGATGCCTCAGCTCTCCATGTAGTAGGAATGCTCCATAGTTTTCTCACAACTCTATCCAAGTCTGCAATCTTCGGTTTAGTGAACTCGGTCACCCAACCATATCATCATGTCATGAGTCCCTCCATCATAGCTCCTCCACCAAAGTGTCCATCAGGACTATCTCTTGGTCTCGGCCATGAGAAGTCCACCTAAACATCATCATCATGAGTCCCTTCCATCATAGCTCCTCCACCAAAGTGTCCACCAAGACTATCTCTTGGTCTCGGCCATGAGAAGTCCACCCAAAGGTGTGCCCTTCAATCTGTCCATGAGTCATGCCGGGCACTTAGCCAAGGTGGCTAAAGCATGACCCAATCACCCGCAACGATCATCAACTTCCTCCCTTGTCACGGGCCATTGCACCTTCTACCATAAGGTCACGAGAAGCCCCAACAAGTCCTGCAACAATCAACAATCCTTGCTTCTCCATACAAGGTTCCATCATAGTCATCCATGGCAAGATCCCCCATAGCATAGGCAAACTGGCTTTGCCTTTCACTGCACACGGTCCACTTACCAAATGCCCAAATGAAACACAAGTACCATTACTTACTTCATCATGAGGCTCCTCCATGTGAGTGACCTCATCCATCCATGTTGACAAACTGCACAATCCTGGTTCAACTTGATCAGCCTCAAGTTCATCCTTCATCGTAGTCATGTCTGCAACATCTTCAATCATCACGGCTTCCTCTTCCTTGTTACAGAAGGGGACAACAATAACCTTATTGCCCTTCAAGAAATCCCGTCCAAGTATCATATCGAAGTCATTCATCTCCATCGCTATGAAGTCCAACTGACCTCTCCATTCTTCTATCTGCACAGGTACATCGTGTACCAAACCTACTGCCTTGATCTCCATAGTAGATGTCAGCCCAACCTCTTTTGCTAATCGTGTAGTCATAAAGTTATGTGTAACTTCCGTGTCTACCAGAGCTTGAATGGTTTTACCATAAACCATCAAGTCTATGTAACCCAAACTATTCTCCATAACCTTTGTCACGAGCAACCCTGCTCAAACCGAGTCTTGAAACTACCTTCAAATGCTTCAACACCTGAACCTTGTTCAAGTCTCAATACCTGTCATCAACTTCAAATCTTTACGAGCAACCTTGCTCTGATACCACCTGTCACGCCCCCAGGCCTACGGTAGTCTTCCAACCGTGTCCGGCGAGGTGCGGCACCACCGTGCACTTTCTTTTTAACAATACTCGTGCACATGGACTACGCCTTTTCACATTAACATACTTAGTTTGTGTTTCGCAACCAAGTAAAATGCATTAGCCTTTATACTTAATGAAGCCCATACTCATTCATTATCCAATATGCAATTAACCAAGACAATAACAATTGCACAAAAGTATAAAGGGAGGGGCAACTCCCGAACAAGTCTGCCCGATAATAATATATTATGACAATTCTTCAATAATACATCATACAAGTGTGCTTGGCAGAATCCAAGCCAACACTTAGAATAATTTTTACAACAGGCATAATACAGCCTCATACATCATTTTCTGCACCTTTGCATAAGAAGAAGTGCTCACCCGAGTCACTCGACCTTCTTATCAAGTCCTGCATAAAAACCGTGTACAAAACCTCCTCAACCGTGACAACCCTTCACATAAACCAACCTAAAACATGCGAGATCTTCTTAACTCTTATGCGCATGAGGTATGCGCATATCCTCAAGACTTCGCACTTTTCTCTTGTCCTTATGCGAAGGTATTCAAGCGAAGTTCGATGGATATTATGAGCTCCATCCTCCATCATATATACGCTCTCTTCATATGTTTTAAGGGGGGGTGCACAACCCATGGCCGACCCCACCATTATACATATATGCCCACGTCTTTATTATATTTTATTTTTTATTATCCACGCATATTTACATATGCGTACAAGCCTTCATATAATATGTTTATGTGCATTAATACTTGCGTCCAATACTTAGCCATATTTCGGCCTAAGTATCTTTCGTCACATTCTTTTGTCGCACCATAGCTCGACTGTTCGTCGCACCGCGCCCGCTTGTGCAGAACCGCGCCCGCTCGTGCTCGTCGCATCGCCAGCTCACCGGGTGACCGCGCCCGCTCGTCGGGTGACCGCGCCCGCTCGCCGGGTGACTGCGCCCGTTCGTCGCATCGCCAGCTCGCTGGGTGACCGCACCCGCTCGTCGGGTGACCGCGCCCGCTCGCTGGGTGACCGCGCCTGCTCGCCGTGTGACCGCGCCTGCTCGTCGTGTGACCGCGCCCCCTCGCTGGGTGATCGTGCCCGCTTGTCGTGTGACCGCGCCCGCTCGCCGGGTGATCGCACCCGCTCGTCGTGTGCGCCTACCCGGGTCACGTTCACTGCCCGACTGTCGTGTGAAGGGGCGCCCGCCCGTCGCGCACCTGCCTGAGTCGCGAGGGCCTTACATCCTCCTCCACCTGAAATCGTTGTCGTCCTCGACAACACACCATCCCGGTAGCTCTCCACCAAGATCATCATCAACAGGAAGTCATCTCAATCCATGATGATCAATCATCATGTGTCGTCCTCATGTCAACTGTTGCCATGATACTCCAATACAATGCTAACATATCTCTGTACACTGTTAACCCCCATGTCTGAACTAGTTGGGTGATCAGTCCAACTGTCACGCTCAAACCATGAGAATGCACATCCTCATGTCACCATCAGTTGTTCCTCAAAGCATCCTGTCACATCCCGTACTCGATCAAGAATCCATCCATATAAGTAAACCATGCTCAGGTCCATGAAGTAGTCCTCATCTCATCTGCAACATGTCATCCATGATGTTTGGTGTCAATGTGCTATATGAAGTCAGCCACATCTATTCCAACATCATTCATATGTGTGCCTCCTCCATGTGAAGAGACCGTCTCATCGAACTCCAACTCTCGGTATGCCACATCCATGTCCATGAAGCTACCTCCATCACATTTGCAATGTGTCAACCCTCAAGTCTGCCATAGAAACAAGTATATACCTACCTCATCTATCCATGTGCTACCCATGATCATAGATCAATCAGCTCCCATGTCAAAAGGTAGTTGAGTCTCGGCTCAACTCATGCCCAAGTGTAACCACCAAGGCATCATCATCATCATCGTTGTAACTCCATCACCCCAAAGTGTCTCATATCGATCCTCCACATCAAGTCACTCTTCCAAGCCATTCCCATACATGTACTTTGGAAGTATGCATCCCATACTACATCAAAGTCATCTGACCTCAGCTCCTCAATGCATCAAATCCTCTAAGTCCACCGTATATGAAGTCCCCAAAAGTCACAACAATCTCATGTCATCATGAGCTCCACAAACCATCCCCAATCAACATCCCAGCAAGCATACAAGTCTCGACCGAGAGGTCTCTACAAGATGCCTCAGCTCTCCATGTAGTAGGAATGCTCCATAGTCTGCTCACAACTCCATCCAAGTCTGCAATCTTCGGTTTAGTGAACTCGGTCACCCAACCATATCATCATGTCATGAGTCCCTCCATCATAGCTCCTCCACCAAAGTGTCCATCAGGACTATCTCTTGGTCTCGGCCATGAGAAGTCCACCTAAACATCATCATCATGAGTCCCTTCCATCATAGCTCCTCCACCAAAGTGTCCACCAAGACTATCTCTTGGTCTCGGCCATGAGAAGTCCACCCAAAGGTGTGCCCTTCAATTTGTCCATGAGTCATGTCGGGCACTTAGCCAAGGTGGCTAAAGCATGACCCAATCACCCGCAACGATCATCAACTTCCTCCCTTGTCACGGGCCATTGCACCTTCTACCATAAGGTCACGAGCAGCCCCAACAAGTCCTACAACAATCAACAATCCTTGCTTCTCCATACAAGGTTCCATCATAGTCATCCATGGCAAGATCCCCCATAGCATAGGCAAACTGGCTTTGCCTTTCACTGCACACGGTCCACTTACCAAATGCCCAAATGAAACACAAGTACCAATACTTACTTCATCATGAGGCTCCTCCATGTGAGTGACCTCATCCATCCATGTTGACAAACTGCACGATCCTGGTTCAACTTGATCAGCCTCAAGTTCATCCTTCATCATAGTCATGTCTGCAACATCTTCAATCATCACGGCTTCCTCTTCCTTGTTACAGAAGGGGACAACAATAACCTTATTGCCCTTCAAGAAATCCCGTCCAAGTATCATATCGAAGTCATTCATCTCCATCGCTATGAAGTCCAACTCACCTCTCCATTCTTCTATCTGCACAGGTACATCGTGTACCAAACCTGCTGCCTTGATCTCCATAGTAGATGTTAGCCCAGCCTCTTTTGCTAATCGTGTAGTCATAAAGTTATGTGTAACTTCCGTGTCTACCAGAGCTTGAATGGTTTTACCATAAACCATCAAGTCTATGTAACCCAAACTGTTCTCCATAACCTTTGTCACGAGCAACCCTGCTCAAACCGAGTCTTGAAACTACCTTCAAATGCTTCAACACCTGAACCTTGTTCAAGTCTCAATACCTGTCATCAACTTCAAATCTTTACGAGCAACCTTGCTCTGATACCACCTGTCACGCCCCCAGGCCTATAGTAGTCTTCCAACCGTGTCCGGCGAGGTGCGGCACCACCGTGCACTTTCTTTTTAACAATACTCGTGCACATGGACTACTCCTTTTCACATTAACATACTTAGTTTGTGTTTCGCAACCAAGTAAAATGCATTAGCCTTTATACTTAATGAAGCCCATACTCATTCATTATCCAATATGCAATTAACCAAGACAATAACAATTGCACACAAGTATAAAGGGAGGGGCAACTCCCGAACAAGTCTGCCCGATAATAATATATTATGACAATTCTTCAATAATACATCATACAAGTGTGCTTGGCAGAATCCAAGCCAACACTTAGAATAATTTTTACAACAGGCATAAGACAGCCTCATACATCATTTTCTGCACCTTTGCATAAGAAGAAGTGCTCACCCGAGTCACTCGACCTTCTTATCAAGTCCTGCATAAAAACCGTGTACAAAACCTCCTCAACCGTGACAACCCTTCACATAAACCAACCTAAAACATGCGAGATCTTCTTAACTCTTATGCGCATGAGGTATGCGCATATCCTCAAGACTTCGCACTTTTCTCTTGTCCTTATGCGAAGGTATTCAAGCGAAGTTCGATGGATATTATGAGCTCCATCCTCCATCATATATACGCTCTCTTCATATGTTTTAAGGGGGGGTGCACAACCCATGGCCGACCCCACCATTATACATATATGCCCACGTCTTTATTATATTTTATTTTTTATTATCCACGCATATTTACATATACGTACAAGCCTTCATATAATATGTTTATGTGCATTAATACTTGCGTCCAATACTTAGCCATATTCCGGCCTAAGTGTCTTTCGTCACATTCTTTTGTCGCACCATAGCTCGGCTGTTCGTC
Source organism: Pinus tabuliformis (assembly GCA_031772625.1). NCBI lineage: Eukaryota > Viridiplantae > Streptophyta > Pinopsida > Pinales > Pinaceae > Pinus > Pinus tabuliformis. The sequence continues at coordinate 1,191,236,528 of CM062809.1, forward strand.
GCACCGCGCCCGCTTGTGCAGATCCGCGCCCGCTCGTGCTCGTCGCATCGCCAGCTCGCCGGGTGACCGTGCCCGCTCGTCGGGTGACCGCGCCCGCTCGCCGGGTGACTGCGCCCGTTCGTCGCATCGCCAGCTCGCTGGGTGACCGCACCCGCTCGTCGGGTGACCGCGCCCGCTCGCCGGGTGACCGCGCCTGCTCGCCGGGTGACCGCGCCCGCTCGTCGTGTGACCGCGCCCCCTCGCTGGGTGATCGCGCCCGCTCGTCGTGTGACCGCGCCCGCTCGCCGGGTGATCGCGCCCGCTCGTCGTGTGCGCCTACCCGGGTCACGTTCACTGCCTGACTATCGTGTGAAGGGGCGCCTGCCCGTCGCGCACCTGCCTGAGTCGCGAGGGCCTTACATCCTCCTCCACCTGAAATCGTTGTCGTCCTCGACAACACACCATCCCGGTAGCTCTCCACCAAGATCATCATCAACAGGAAGTCATCTCAATCCATGATGATCAATCATCATGTGTCGTCCTCATGTCAACTGTTGCCATGATACTCCAATACAATGCTAACATATCTCTGTACACTGTTAACCCCCATGTCTGAACTAGTTGGGTGATCAGTCCAACTGTCACGCTCAAACCATGAGAATGCACATCCTCATGTCACCATCAGTTGTTCCTCAAAGCATCCTGTCACATCCCGTACTCGATCAAGAATCCATCCATATAAGTAAACCATGCTCAGGTCCATGAAGTAGTCCTCATCTCATCTGCAACATGTCATCCATGATGTTTGGTGTCAATGTGCTATATGAAGTCAGCCACATCTATTCCAACATCATTCATATGTGTGCCTCCTCCATGTGAAGAGACCGTCTCATCTAACTCCAACTCTCGGTATGCCACATCCATGTCCATGAAGCTACCTCCATCACATTTGCAATGTGTCAACCCTCAAGTCTGCCATAGAAACAAGTATATACCTGCCTCATCTATCCATGTGCTGCCCATGATCATAGATCAATCAGCTCCCATGTCAAAAGGTAGTTGAGTCTCGGCTCAACTCATGCCCAAGTGTAACCACCAAGGCATCATCATCATCATCGTTGTAACTCCATCACCCCAAAGTGTCTCATATCGATCCTCCACATCAAGTCACTCTTCCAAGCCATGCCCATACATGTACTTTGGAAGTATGCATCCCATACTGCATCAAAGTCACCTGACCTCAGCTCCTCAATGCATCAGATCCTCTAAGTCCACCGTATATGAAGTCCCCAAAAGTCACAACAATCTCATGTCATCATGAGCTCCACAAACCATCCCCAATCAACATCCCAGCAAGCATACAAGTCTCGACCGAGAGGTCTCTAAAAGATGCCTCAGCTCTCCATGTAGTAGGAATGCTCCATAGTCTGCTCACAACTCCATCCAAGTCTGCAATCTTCGGTTTAGTGAACTCGGTCACCCAACCATATCATCATGTCATGAGTCCCTCCATCATAGCTCCTCCACCAAAGTGTCCATCAGGACTATCTCTTGGTCTCGGCCATGAGAAGTCCACCTAAACATCATCATCATGAGTCCCTTCCATCATAGCTCCTCCACCAAAGTGTCCACCAAGACTATCTCTTGGTCTCGGCCATGAGAAGTCCACCCAAAGGTGTTCCCTTCAATCTGTCCATGAGTCATGCCGAGCACTTAGCCAAGGTGGCTAAAGCATGACCCAATCACCCGCAACGATCATCAACTTCCTCCCTTGTCACGGGCCATTGCACCTTCTACCATAAGGTCACGAGCAGCCCCAACAAGTCCTGCAACAATCAACAATCCTTGCTTCTCCATACAAGGTTCCATCATAGTCATCCATGGCAAGATCCCCCATAGCATAGGCAAACTGGCTTTGCCTTTCACTGCACACAGTCCACTTACCAAATGCCCAAATGAAACACAAGTACCAATACTTACTTCATCATGAGGCTCCTCCATGTGAGTGACCTCATCCATCCATGTTGACAAACTGCACGATCCTGGTTCAACTTGATCAGCCTCAAGTTCATCCTTCATCGTAGTCATGTCTGCAACATCTTCAATCATCACGGCTTCCTCTTCCTTGTTACAGAAGGGGACAACAATAACCTTATTGCCCTTCAAGAAATCCCGTCCAAGTATCATATCGAAGTCATTCATCTCCATCGCTATGAAGTCCAACTGACCTCTCCATTCTTCTATCTGCACAGGTACATCGTGTACCAAACCTGCTGCCTTGATCTCCATAGTAGATGTTAGCCCAGCCTCTTTTGCTAATCGTGTAGTCATAAAGTTATGTGTAACTTCCGTTTCTACCAGAGCTTGAATGGTTTTACCATAAACCATCAAGTCTATGTAACCCAAATTGTTCTCCATAACCTTTGTCACGAGCAACCCTGCTCAAACCGAGTCTTGAAACTACCTTCAAATGCTTCAACACCTGAACCTTGTTCAAGTCTCAATACCTGTCATCAACTTCAAATCTTTACGAGCAACCTTGCTCTGATACCACCTGTCACGCCCCCAGGCCTACGGTAGTCTTCCAACCGTGTCCGGCGAGGTGCGGCACCACCGTGCACTTTCTTTTTAACAATACTCGTGCACATGGACTACGCCTTTTCACATTAACATACTTAGTTTGTGTTTCGCAACCAAGTAAAATGCATTAGCCTTTATACTTAATGAAGCCCATACTCATTCATTATCCAATATGCAATTAACCAAGACAATAACAATTGCACACAAGTATAAAGGGAGGGGCAACTCCCGAACAAGTCTGCCCGATAATAATATATTATGACAATTCTTCAATAATACATCATACAAGTGTGCTTGGCAGAATCCAAGCCAACACTTAGAATAATTTTTACAACAGGCATAAGACAGCCTCATACATCATTTTCTGCACCTTTGCATAAGAAGAAGTGCTCACCCGAGTCACTCGACCTTCTTATCAAGTCCTGCATAAAAACCGTGTACAAAACCTCCTCAACCGTGACAACCCTTCACATAAACCAACCTAAAACATGCGAGATCTTCTTAACTCTTATGCGCATGAGGTATGCGCATATCCTCAAGACTTCGCACTTTTCTCTTGTCCTTATGCGAAGGTATTCAAGCGAAGTTCGATGGATATTATGAGCTCCATCCTCCATCATATATACGCTCTCTTCATATGTTTTAAGGGGGGGTGCACAACCCATGGCCGACCCCACCATTATACATATATGCCCACGTCTTTATTATATTTTATTTTTTACTATCCATGCATATTTACATATGCGTACAAGCCTTCATATAATATGTTTATGTGCATTAATACTTGCGTCCAATACTTAGCCATATTCCGGCCTAAGTGTCTTTCGTCACATTCTTTTGTCGCACCATAGCTCGGTTGTTCGTCGCACTGCGCCCGCTTGTGCAGAACCGCGCCCGCTCGTGCTCGTCGCATCGCCAGCTCGCCGGGTGACCGCGCCCGCTCGTCGGGTGACCGCGCCCGCTCGCCGGTGACTGCGCCCGTTCGTCGCATCGCCAGCTCGCCGGGTGACCGCACCCGCTCGTCGGGTGACCGCGCCCGCTCGCCGGGTGACCGCACCTGCTCGCCGGGTGACCGCGCCCGCTCGTCGTGTGACCGCGCCCGCTCGCCGGGTGATCGCGCCCGCTCGTCGTGTGCGCCTACCCGGGTCACGTTCACTACCCAACTGTCGTGTGAAGGGGCGCCCGCCCGTCGCGCACCTGCCTGAGTCGCGAGGTCCTTACACCCCCCCTCGTGCAGGCGCCACCCGGGCCGCCCGCGCCCTCGCCCGGCAGGCAGGGCGATTCCGGGAATCGCCCTGCCTGCCGGGCGAGGGCGCGGGCGGCCCGGGTGGCGCCTGCACGAGGGCGCCTGTCACGCCCCCAATTCTTTTTTCGTTTAATTGAGCGGGTGCGGCACCGCCTAAGTTATTAAGATGTTCCATCGTTAATAAACTTTGCGAACTACGCCTTAACAATTCATAACCATTATGAATTAACATGTGGAAACCATTAATAATACACAATAATAAATCAACGCATCAACAATAATAATCAACACGACAATATAATAATAATCGTCTTTTATTATATTTGTAAAGTTTACAAAGTCGGGAGGGCGCCCGCCCGTGCACGACCGCACGACGATCTTGCCAAATCTCCACCAAAACCAAGTTACAACATATAACGCCCAACTCTTGTGTCGTCGGGCAGGCGGGCGTACCGTGCACAATCCCACCGCCAATCACACAACGAGCCAATATAATGTGCGACCACACGAACCCGGCGTTGGGCGGGCGGGCGCACCCCGTGCACGACCCACCGCCAACACACAACGTGCCAATATAATGTTCAGCCGCACGAACCCGGCGTTGGGCGGGCGGGCGCACCCCGTGCACGACCCACCGCCAACACACAGCGTGTCAATATAATGTACAGCCGCACGAACCCGGCGTTGGGTGGGCGGGCGCACCCCGTGCACGACCTCGCCTTCGCCTCAACCCAAAACTAAGTGCGATGTAGTGTGGGCGCCGTGCGCACCACCGAAACCCAAACCTCGACCTCGTCTCGTCCTTCGCCCGGCTCGGCGGGCTCATCCATCGACTGCGGTAATCTGCGCTATCTTCGAGTGCTTTACCCCTTTGTGCGATGAGAGATGATCGATGTCCGATGCCTCAAATGAACCGCAGCTCGTCCAAGTATATACGCTCCAAACTGTGCATTTATCCACCCTGGCCGACGCTACAAAGTGTAAAGAATCGCCACCATTCGCTCCATCAACCGTCGGCTTGACTCGCTTTCATGGTCGGCTTTAAACATAAGGCAAGCTGCCTTATAAGTAGGCGAACGCTTTCATTACTACGCGCACATTTCACATATGCTCATCGCGTTTCATGAATCGCTCGCACCCATACTTAGTTATTTTCACGAGTCGGAGGAGCGCGCGCCCGGGCAGAGCCGCAGGGCGTTATAGCGCCCTCGTGCAGGCGCCACCCGGGCCGCCCGCGCCCTCGCCCGGCAGGCAGGGCGATTCTGATTCCGGGAATCGCCCTCGCTCGGAAGGCAGGGCGATTTCGGGAATCGCCCTGCCTGCCGGGCGAGGGCGCGGGCGGCCCGGGTGGCGCCTGCACGAGGGCGCCCAACCTCGTGCAGGTGCCACCCAGGCCGCCCGCGCCCTCACTCGGCAGGCAGGGCGATTCTCGGAATCGCCCTCGCCCGGTAGGCAGGGCGATTCCGGGAATCGCCCTGCCTGCCGGGCGAGGGCGCGGGAGGCCCGGGTGGCGCCTGCACGAGGGCACCCCCCTCGTGCAAGCGCCACCCGGGCCGCCCGCACCCTCGCCCGGCAGGCAGGGCGATTCCGGGAATCGCCTTGCCTGCTAGGCGAGGGGGCAGGCGGCCCAGGTGCGCCTGCACGAGCCCCGCTCATGGGGCTGAGGGAGGGTGGGTGAGGCCGAGGGCGGAGGGTGGGTGAGGCGGGCGAGCGGAGGGCGGGTGAGGCCGAGGGCGGAGGGTGGGTGAGGTGGGCGGGCGAAGGGCGGGTGAGGCGGGCGGGTGGGCGGGTGAGGGCGCCCGGGGGTGGATCGGGCAGGCGGTTGTGGGCGGAGGGTGGGTGAGGCGGGCGAGCGGAGGGCGGGTGAGGCCGAGGGCGAAGGGTGGGTGAGGCGGGCGGGCGGAGGGCGTGTGAGGCCGAGGGCGAAGGGTGGGTGAGGCGGGCGGGCGGAGGGCGGGTGAGGCCGAGGGCGGAGGGTGGGTGAGGCGGGCGGGCGGAGGGCGTGTGAGGCCGAGGGCGGAGGGTGGGTGAGGCGGGCGGGCAGAGGGCGGGTGAGGCCGAGGGCGGAGGGTGGGTGAGGCGGGCGGGCGTCGGGCGGGTGGGCGGGTGAGGGCGCCCGGGGTGGGTCGGGCGGGCGGTTGAGGGCACCCGGGTGTGGGTCGGGCGGGCGGGTGAGGGCGCCCGTGGGTGGGTGGGGCAGGCGGGCGGGCGGGTGAGGGCGCCCGCGGGTGGGGCGGGCGGGTGAGGGCGCCCGGGGTGGGTCGGGCGGGCGGTTGAGCGCGGAGGGTGGGTGAGGCGGGCGGGCGGAGGGCGGGTGAGGCCGAGGGCAGAGGGCCGGTGAGGCGGGCGGGCGGAGGGCGGGTGAGGCCAAGGGCGGAGGGTGGGTGAGGCAGGCGGGCCGAGGGCGGGTGAGGCTGAGGGCGGAGGGTGGGTGAGGCGGGCAGGCATCGGGCGGGTGAGGCAGGTGAGTGGGCGGGTGAGGGCGCCCGGGGGTGGGTCAGGTGGGCGGTTGAGGGCGCCCGGGTGTGGGTCGGGCGGGCGGGTGAGGGCGCCCGCGGGTGGGTTGGGCAGGCGGGCAGGCGGGTGAGGGCACCCGCGGGTGGGGCGGGCGGGCGGGCGGGTGAGGGCGCCCGCGGGCGGGTGTGGCGGGCGGGCGGGCGGGCGGGTGAGGGCGCCCGCGGGCGGCTGTGGCGGGCGGGCGGGCGGGTGAGGGCGCCCGCGGGTGGGGCGGGCGGGCGGGCGGGTGAGGGCGCCCGCGGGCAGGTGTGGCGGGCGGGCGGGTGAGGGCGCCCGTGGGCGGGTGGGCCGAACGGGCGGGCGAGTCGGGGCGGGCGGGGGTGGGTGGGTCAGGGCGCCCGCGGGCGGGTGGGGCGGGCAGGTCAGGGCGCCTGTGCCATGCGGGCGAGCGGGTCAGGGCACCCGGGGGTGGGTGGGGCGTGCGAGTGAGGGCGCCCGGGGGTGGGTGGCCCACCCAAAGGGGTGAGGTGCCCGGGTGAGGGCGCCGGGAGGGGTTGGGCAGGTGGGTGAGGGCGCCCGGGCCGGGCGAGCGGGTGAGGGGGGCGTGGGTGGTTCGACCGGAGGGGTGGGGCTGGCGGGTTAGGGCGCCCGGGCCGAGCCGGGCAGGCGGGTGAGGGGGGATGGTGTGTGTGGGCCGGGCGGGTGAGGGGGCCCGGGCCGGGCAGGCGAGTGAGGGGGGGCTGTCAGGGCGCCCGGAGGGGCCGAGTAGGCGGGTGAGGGGGGGCGCTGTTAAGGCACCTGGAGGGGCCGGGTGGGCGGGCGGGCAGGCGGGTGAGGGGGGGCGCTATTAAGGCACCTGGAGGGGCCGAGCGGGCGGGCGGGCGGGCGGGCGAGGGGGGGTGTGGAGCACCCACTGGTGTTAAGAAAATGAGGTTGACTGGGCCCACCATGCTCACGATTTTTCATGAAACTAATTTAATATGAAAGTTTTCAAGAAAAAATTTTAACTTACCTTTTAATTGCGAGAATTCTTCGTTGATTATGTTGTTGATAGCGATTTAGCTGCTCCACAAATTCACGACCTCTTTCAACGATTTTCAGAAAACCTGGATGTGATGTTAGTAATAGTGATAATGAAATTTTAATATGTAAGTGAAGTTACAAGGATGTTTTACTGTACAGTTAATATGGGATAATTTGTTTTACAATATTATAAAGTGAATATTATTGATTTGTTTTACAACAGGTTGAATGTGGGATAATTTGTTTTAAAATATTTTAAAGTGAATATTGTAGTATTGGAAAGCGAATATTATATGGTTTAACTATTATAATAATTGTAGAAGTTGTAGTGTACAATTTTAATTATGATTTCATAAAAAAATTTAGCTTACATTTTCCAATAAATTGTAGAACAAAGTAATAAAGGTAAATAAATTTAACAGATGTTTTGGAGGGAAATATTTTCGCAAAACTTTTTGGAGGGAAATATTTTCGCGAAATTTTTTGGAGGGAAAATTCCATTCTTTAAGCTATATAATATCTTTAGGAGACTCTCCATTTGTATCATTCAACATCTTCTATTTGAAAGGGATGGATTGTTCTGATAATGAAGTTTCAATTTATACACCATCAACTTCTGCATCGCGTAACAACTCTATTCATATTGATGAACATAGCGGGAATTCTTCCACTATGAATAGAAAGTCACTTCTTCCACTTAGTCCTGATTCTAAGGACTATGAGAGCAGCACTGATGAAAGAGGGGATGGAGAATTTCAAATAAATAAAGAGTCACAGATTCCACTTAGTCCTACTTCTAAGGACTATGAAAGCCGCAGTGATGAAGAGCATGATGGTGAAGTTCAAAAGAACAGAGTGTCACGATGTCCACTTAGTCCTAATTCTGAGGACTTTGAGAGCAGCAGTTTTGAAGAGCATGATGGTGAAGTTCAAAAGAATGGAGGGTCACGGTGTCCACTTAGTCCTAATTCTGAGGACTATGAGAGCAGCAGTTTTGACGAGCATGATGGTGAAGTTCAAAAGAATGGAGTGTCACGGTGTCCACTTAGTCCTAATTCCGAGGACTATGAGAGCAGCAGTTTTGAAGAGCATAATGGTGAAGTTCAAAAGAAGGGAGTGTCACGGTGTCCACTTAGTCCTAATTCCGAGGACTATGAGAGCAGCAGTTTTGAAGAGCATAATGGTGAAGTTCAAAAGAAGGGAGTGTCACGGTGTCCACTTAGTCCTAATTCTGAGGACTATGAGAGCAGCAATTTTGAAAATCATAATGGTGAAGTTCAAAAGAAGGAAGTTTCACAGTGTCCACTTAGTCCTGATTCTGAGGACTATGAGAGCAACAGTTTTGAAGCGCATGATGGCAAATTTCAAAAGAATGGAGTGTCACGGTGTCCACTTAGTCCTAATTCTGAAGACTATGAGAGCAGCAGTGATGAAAAGCATGATGTTGATTTTCAAAAGTATGGAGTGTCAAAGTGTCCACCTAGTCCTAATTCTAAGGACTATGAGAGCAGTAGTGATGAAAAGCATGATGTTGATTTTCAAAAGTATGGAGTGTCATGGTGTCCAGTTAGTCCAAATTCTAAGGACTATGAGAGCAGCAGTGATGAAGAGTGGGATGATGAAATTCAAAAGATTGGAGTACCACAGTGTCCACTTAGTCCTAATTCTGCGGACTATGAGAGCAATAGTTATGAAGAGCGTGATGATGAATTTCAAAATAATAGAGTGTCACTGTGTCCTCTTAGTCCTAATTCTGCAGACTATGAGAGCAGCAGTGATGAAGGACAGGATGATGCACTTAGTCCTAATTCTAATGAGTATAAAGGTAGCAGTGACAAAGGACGGGATGTAGCATCTTCAATAAGTAAGTCACATTTTCAATGTAGTCCTAATTCTATGGACTATGAGAGTAGCACTGGCAATGCATATGAGGAAGAATATCCATTAAACATCGAGTCAGATTTTCCATTCAGTCCGAATTCTAAGGACTAAGACAGTAGCACTGAAGAAGCAGAAGATGAAGAATATCCTCCAAGTCAATATTTGAAAAGCAAGGATGATCATAGTGTGGATAACATTCCTCTTAATGATGATGAAAAGCCTTATACAAATGATGATCAAATGATGGAGATGTTGCCAAGAAACATTGTATCAAGGAGTAGGAGCAGACCTTTTCGTATCAATGCAAGTTGTTCTAGTTATACAAGGGGTAGAGCAGAATATTTGACGAGAAGAAGTTCTATCAGTGCTCTCATTTCAAGTGAATGTTGCCAAAAAGATTGCTTGAAACATATGGATTTCAAATTTGCATTAGAAAGCAGGAAGAGATATTTGTCAATGAATAAAAGCATGCAAAATTCATATTTAGTTGGGTGCATTCAATCTACATTGTCAGGTTATGATTATCATATTGGGACTTTTTTTATCTGTAGAAAAGGTTTCAAAATGTTTCATTCGATTGGGAATTTTCGTCTCTCGAGAATTCAAGAAAATTTGGAAAATGATCCCACATTTTATTCAGAAGTACGTCATAAAAGACAGTTTGGTCCATTATCAAATACTACAATGTCATGGATGAAAGATTTCTTTTCAAAGCATGGAGAGTGTATGCCAAATGGAGAGACAATACATATTCCAGATAATTTTTCAAGACGAGAAATCTACAACTTATACAAAGAATATGCAGAAGGTGCTGAGGGACATGGCCAGTTTATTACATATCAATATTTTGTGAAGGTATGGAAGAAAGAATTCAACAATGTCCGTATTCCTAAGAAGACAAGGATGGGGATTTGCAGTACATGTGCTTCTCTTAAATCAAAAAGGGACAAAAGTGAAGGCTCAGAAAGAGGTAAGCATTTATAACTTTAACTTTTAAAATTGTATAGTCATCAACTATGAAAACATATTTCTTAATGAATCTCTTTTATGTTGTGTAGATTTAATTGTCAAACAACTTCAGGAGCATCGCGAACAACAAACAAACGAAAGGAAGAAGTTGTACAAGCATCGAAAAAAGTGCTATGATAATCCGAATAAATATTTGGGTTTGATAATTGATGGTATGGACCAGAAGAAAACACTTTTACCACATTTTGTTCGCACACCCAAAAATTTACAGGAGGAAAACTTTATTCAATTTCACTTAGTCGGTTGTATGGTCTTCAATGGGAAAATGTTGCCAAGGGTGTACTTCACAGCTCCAAATATTCACAATGATACAAATCTGACCATAACTATAATTCATGATGTGATTTCTCATTGGTCTGGTAATCTTCCTGAAGTTTTGTATCTACAATTGGACAACACTTGCCGTGAAAACAAAAATCAGGTTGTTTTTGGATATCTAAACATGCTTGTTGAATTGGGAATTTTTCAGAAGGTAAAGGTTGGTTTCCTTCTTGTTGGGCACACTCATGACCATATTGATCAGATGTTCAGCCGTTTTTCAGTCACATTGAGGAGGAAGGAAGTTGGTAGCTTGCCATTACTAATTGAATGTATTAAGAAATCATACATGCCAGAGCCTACTTTTGATGTGTTGGAAGAAACTATTGACATGCGAAGGTTTATTCTAGGATCATATGGTGAGGGGAGATGCATTGAACAACTTAATGACATTAGCTTCCAACATCAATTTCGTATCAAAAAAATTGATGAGAAAACACTAATATGGGGCAAGAAGTATTCAGCTACTACAGAATGGGCACCGTCATCAGGATTGCAATTTTTGAAGTTCATTCCAGATCATCCAATATTTGCATCAAAAATATTGTTATTACAATCAGTTGGTGAAGTTCAGAATGCACGTAGACAGAACAGGGCTATAAATTATTCTGATTGCCTGGAAGAAATTAAAAAATGTATTAGATATACATATGAGTACTTTGACATTGCTGATTCAGTTTGGTGGGAGTCGTTTTTCAATAATCAAAGTGATATCATTTCGACAACAATAAATGAAGATATACCTTTGAAAAATCCATTTATTTGGCCACATAATGTGTCGAATGAACATGAGGAAGTAAACATTGTTGAACAACAACAATCTCAAGGTATTATTAATTCTTCACAGGCAGAGGAAAGAGAGATGTATATTGGTTCCAGAAGATCTCGTGCACAACGTGAAGCCATGGAAGACCTTTATAGGGGTTCAGTACAGGATATTAAGGAGGGTTGCATGATTGCAGTGCTAGCAGATGGAGATCCCAATGGCTATCCATTTTTGGTTGCTAAAGTTATAAAGGTCTTTACAGAAAATGAGGATGTTACAAGTGTTGAAGTACATTGGTATGCCACAAATACACACCCATTCAATGGTGTGTATAAGCTAGAGATGGTAGTTGACAAAAAAAATGGCAGAAAAAGAAAAAGAAAGGGTACAAATGTAAATCGCCGTCGCACAGACATATTAAAATTGGAGGATGTAGACATACTTGTTTATGACTTCAATTTAACAAAGAGAGGAACTCTTCGCTTCAAGACGATAGAGATTCTGAAAAGGTTGTTACCAGAAGGAACAGTGTTGACATGGGAGTCACCTGAAACCAGTCGTAGATCTAGAAGAATTTTGAAACCTGAAATGTTGGGCATGCATGTGGACTCAGATGGGGCACTAGTTGATGAAAGAGAAGAATATGGAACATCTTCGTCAGCATCCAGTCACTCATCTGAAGATGTGAATTCTGATGGTGTGCCAGAAAACATGAGTGATTTTGAATAGTTGTTTAAGACAGTTTATATAACTGATGTATGCATCGTATCTTCAAATAAAATTAATGTTTTCCATATGGTATTAAATGAGAAGTTACGAGGCATTTTTATGTTGTTGGATTATATGTCTTAGTTATGATAAATTTTATTGTTTAAAATATCTACAATGCAATATTAAATTAGAGATATAAAATATGTTTTATTCAATATACAAATAATGACTTTTGAATGCATTTAGTGATGTAATTTGTTCATAATGTCATGGTTTTTTTTATTTTATAGTTGAAAAAATTTCAATTTTTTTTGTATCTAGCATGTTATGGTTGAAAACATGTTAAATTTATACTTAGGAAAGAAAAATGATATTCTACCAAAAACATTAGTGTGTTTTTTCCCGCATAAACAACTTTGTTTGACACATAGAAATTTTGTTTTATTAGCATTTTTTTTAAATACTGAAAATTGACCCTAAAAAAAAAATCATTGTTCTAGTGTCATCAGTTTCATTTTGAAGCTATATTTTGCACGAAAATTTCATAGTAAATTTTGTAGTCACTGCCAATTTTAAAACATGTTCAAAATTGACGCCTAAAAAATAAAAACATCGTTCCAGTATACACACTTTTCGTTTTGAGCGCTGTTTTTGATGTTTTTTTGGGGTTTTTTGGCCAGAGTTCCCATTTTGAGTTTATAGTTCCCGTTTCAAAGTTTACATTGTTGGAGCATATGCAATGAGCCAAGTATCATGGGAGCCCCAACCTCGTTTTGTGTGGGCTATCAACATATCAAGGTGAGGGGGAACACCCACTGATGGACACTCCTTGGGGGATAAGGTCCTTCGTAGCTAGATCTTGACAGTGAGTTCACATGGATTCTGGAATGTCCTCACTCCAATCCAAGTCAAGGGGATGAGTTGTTATGTTGAGGCCAAAATTTGCTAGCTTGTCAACCAATTTGTTGCTTTCTTTGCGGACATGGGAGAGGAGGGGAGCTGTGACTTTTTCCAGGAGTTTTGTTGTATTACCTATTTTATCTTCCAACCTCTAACTCTTAGAGACTTTGTAAGGATCTAATCCACATTGGATTTTTGGAAGATATTAATAATGATCTTGGAATCTCCTTCAATAACGAGCTTGTGAAAATGCTTACGGATAACAATTGAGAGACCCTGCTCTAGTGCCCATATTTCAACAATATTATTAGTGTTGAGGTGTATGGCACCCACATAAACATGTAGAATCTTCCCATTAGTGATACAAAAGACTCCATCATAACTGGGTTGGCCTAGATTTCCTTTCGAGGCCCCGTCAAAGTTAAGTTTAATGAATTCCTCTAGAGGGCGGGACCATAAGGAAGGGATGGAAGGGAAGGAATTGGGGATAGAGGGAGTCTACTATAAGGAATAGGGGAGAGACCAATTTTGGTTAGAATGACTTTTTAAAGTTGATTTCATTCCTAATCTTTGGAGGACCAAATAAGAGAATAAATGGTTTCCCTTATTTTATTTAGGAAAGCTTGCCAAATAAAGTTTATGGATCCCTCAATATTCTTAAATGTACATCTATTCTACTCCTTCCAAATCTTCCATTGGTTGAATCTTGGGATGAGTTGCCATGCTTGATTGAAAATAGGATTAGTAAAATGGGAATCACACCATAATTGTAGAGTGGAGAGGGCATTATTTTGTATTGTGTCAATCTATTGAAAGAGCATAGCAAGGTGATCCCAAATGGAAGCAGAGAAGATGAGCCACTGAGAAGATGTTTGGCATTTTATAAATTGGAGAAACAAAGAAGATAGATTGATGGGCCCTAAAAACCACAACATTGAAACTTGTCCCATGTCAAAGTTTTGTTCCATAATAGAGCCATAATATAAGAGCGAATTTTGGCCAGTGTATGAAATTCGATATTATATGTCATCTGCCTTAATCATCTATTGTTGTTTCTTGTGAGAAGACTAAAAGATCCAAAGATGTTAAAATTTCCTGAAGGATGATAACCCCAATGAAGAATATCATTTCCCTCTTGAACCACAATTCTCATGTTTTCTAATTCTTGCTTGATAAGTGTGCTTTCATTTTGGAAGGGAGGCTCAATCCATTCCTTGCATGACTTCCAATTGTACCATTGGGAATTGTAGGGGGATGAATCCAAATAATGTGCAACTAAGATTTGTACCCTCGAGATGAGGGAATCCTTGATTGTGTGGAGTTGTTCATTCTGAGCTAATTTTGGCCATTGATGCCATGAGTCATCCCAAAATAATGAATTTTGTTTTTTATTTCCCAAAAACTATGCTCCCAAACAATATGTTTGTTGCTCCAAGAAACATTCTAGATATGAGAACCCTTGATGTTGCTTTTCATTCTAATGAGATAAGATTCATGGGTATTGGGGGAACACTTATATTTCCACATTTTTCTCCATAAAGCCTCTGGGTTTTTTAATCCATATCCACTAGGTTTTAGCACTTGAGGCTTTGCTGAGTAAATCTGGATCATGGAGACCAAGGCCTCCTCCTTTTTTCAAACAACAAATTTTGTACCATGCGACTAGAACACAACTTTAGTTGATTTTGGTGCCCCCCCAAAGGAAGTTGTGCTAAATATTTTTGATCTTGTTTAGGATGGATTGGGGGCTGCCATTGCTGAGAGAAGATAGGTGGGGAGGTATTGAAGGACAAATTTGAACAAGAGAAAGTGATTGGCTAGATTAAGTGATTTGAAAGTCCAACAAGAAAGTTTGGCTTCAAATTTAAAAGGAATATTTTCCCATACCTTTTTCCTAAGAGGATTTCAAATTAAAGGGACTCCTAGGTATTTGGATGGAAGAGAGCTCCTTTGAAAATCAAGCAAACGAGATATGTGAATTTGGATCGTTGGCGAGGTATTAAAAGGAAGATTTGAGATTTTTCCAAAAAACTAAAGAAGTCTTGAAGGATGTTTTTAAGGGTAGTGACTTCTTTAACAGTGGGGATTCCCAAGAGAAGAGTATCATCCACAAACTACTGGAACAAAGAAGAGAGATCATGGGAACCGAGATGAATACCTTTTAGCTGACCAAGCTATAGGGTTGAGTTGATAGATCTACCCAACCCTTCAACCATGATGAGAAAGATGTAAGGGGAACTGGGCTCTCCCTACCTAATACCCCTTAAGGGGACAAAGGTGGGATAAGGATTCCCATTAACTAGGATGGAGAAGAAAGCTTTGGAAATGAGGGCAAGAACCTAATGAATCCATATTTCTACAAACCCAAAATTAGTGAGCATACGGAAAATAAATTTCTAGCTCGATTTATCAAATTCTTTTGATATATCAAGTTGATGAGCGTACCAGGAGATTGATTGGAATTAAGCAAGTGAAGTGTTCATGGGATAGTATTATGTCGTCCATAATTTGTCTTCTTTCCACATAACTAGTTTTCTCAAGAGAGATAAGTGAGGGGAGAATAGGCTTTGTCCATTTTACGATAACATTGGAGATGATTTTATAGATAACATTACATACGAAAATAGACCTGAAATCTAAAGAAGAAGAATCATGGGATTTTTAAGGAACAAGAAATATATAGGTAGCATCAAGGGTTGTTAAGATAGAGGAGGATTGTCGAGAGTCTTTTAATACTTTCCAAACATCATACCCTAGAATTTTCCAGCAAGCCTCATAGAAATTGGTGGTAAAGCCATCAAGACTTGGGGACTTGCATTTAGGAATTTCCATAATAGTTGCTTCCACTTCTTGCATGGTGATTTAATTCAAAAGGAGATAATTATGTTCCCTTATTACATGTTTGGAAATGTGCCATGTTATTTTCCTGATAATAGGCCTTCTCTCTGCAATTATTTTTGTGAGTGTGCCTTGGAAATGATTCATGAGTTCTTGGGCTATTGTATCATCACTTTCCACTTTTTGGTGATTGAATGTTTTGATGCTTTATATTCTATTACTTTTCCTGTGGTTGATAATGGATTTGTTGAAAAATTTAGTGTTTTTTTATGATTACACCAATTGATTCTTGCAGGATAGAGTGTAGAAAGTTATCCTTGAAAAAATATTTGGAGAAAGTGCAATTGCCCAATATAATATTGGTTTTGGTTTTGGTTTTCAAAGGGAGTTAGTGAGGCTTGCACTTTCTTATTATTCTTGTTACTGGAAAATATATATAATTCAGATCGTAATCTACATAATGTAATAAAGACAACCATAAGTGAGGTTTGCACTTTCTTATTATGCTTGCCAACTGGAAAATATATATCTACACAATGTAATAAAGACAACTACAAAAAGCTATATTTTATTATTATATCTTATATCATCTAGAAACATGTAAATATCTTAATATCAACATCATGAATCATTTGACAACCTAAATAGCCTAGATTATTTATTAGCAAAGTCCATTATATTCATCATGTCAAAAAAATTGCAAGTTAGATTTTTCCATTCCCGTGTCATGATTGTTCCTCAATTTATGCCTTGATTGTTCTTCAATTTATGCCTTAAGGCGTTTCCTTTGCAACATCTGGTGCAAATGCTAGTTAATTTATTTACTAGTCTAACTAATCTCCAATGGCTAGTTTTCATCACCTGGGCCATGATGCATCCTTTCTATTTATACATGAAGATTGTATGATTTTTTTTACCTTATCTGAAGGATGAGCCACATTAATTAGTTCGAAAAGTTGACCAAATCCTAATGATATGATTAATCCGAAAAACATTTCTCTACAATATGAATCATAAAAGTCTCAAATCTAACAAAAATATAGTTTTTTTAAATAATAAAAATATATTAAAATTATTTGAAATTAAAAAAAAAAAAATCATAAATTATTTTTATACTATTAAACCATTAAAATTAAAATTAAATATCATTAAATTAAAAAATATTAAAATTTAAAATCTATTTAACCTGTTTTAATATCATAAAATAAATATCATTAAATTAAAAATATATTAAAATTTAACATGTTTTTATATCATAAAATAAATAAAATACCACTTATTAGATAAATAAACACACAATTTTTTTCAAGTTAAGCAGAATAGGAAGATGGTCACGTTTCATCTCTCTAAATTCTTTGAAACAGTTACCATATGTTTGTGGATACTAAATTTGCAGGCTGCTTCATCATGAAATTACCCTGCTTTGGCCTCTGAGCAATGAAGAACATTTTGAATTATCTTTCCAGGCCATTAATAAAAAGCGAACATATTAAATGATATTTTTTTGCTTTCTTTGTGATTCTATGTTATTAAATATTAACTGCATAATTATAACTTAGGAAATTAATTTCCAGTGATTTATAAATTGTAAGTTAGCAGTATGTTTATGAATTATAAGTTAGCGGTATGTTTTCTTTCCATCACACCATACTGACACAATGAAAAGAATGTGTAAATTATCTGTCAGGTTTCCAAAGCAATTAAATTGCTCAGCTCTTATTACAAACACTATTAGATCTGTTCAAATTAAATTGACTGCTAAATTGCTCAGCTCTTATTACAAACACTATTAGATCTGTTCAAATTAAATTGACTGCTTAACACAGGCAGAAACACAGAGGGATTATAGCCAATAGTATAATTTTTTAAATGAGTACAACCTTCCTGCCATAGCTAATTAGAATATAGGGTTAGCTATGATACACTATCACAGAATATCAGGGTAGTCATAAATAGGTTTGCTTCATTTTTCCCTTTTTTGGCTCTGAGGATTGAGGAAAATGGCAGCCCTTTCCAAGTGATGGGCAATCAAATCATATTGATGTTGATTATTGCCATTGAAGCCAATTTTGGTTGTGGGATTTTTGAAAATAATGGTAAAGAATTATTTAGATCTGTTATGTTTGGAAACAAATAAGAAAAATTTATTAAATTTTATAATTTTGATAAGTTCAAATAATAATCATGAGGATTATAAGGTTTATGGAGATAAATAATACAACAATAAAAATGATGATGATTATTAACATCCACTGATCGAGTTCAATTTCATTTAGAGTTAGTCATAATAATTCGTAATCTTTTGTCATAGGTTAATCATAATGAACCTCATAAAGATAATAATAATAATAATAAATGGCAAACAAATTAAAGGAAAATAAAAAATTCAAATCAGCAAAATATACAAATTTTAACAATACACAAATTTGTGACACATCAGTAATTAAAACTCCTCCAAACACAGTTTTTAGCAAAATTTGAATGTTTAGAATCCCAAAACCATTTGATTGAGAAAAAACAAATCAACTGGCTCAATTTTCAGTGGCAAAACTTCAGAAGCAGAGAGCAAAACCCCAAAAGAGATTGGAGTTCATTTCTTTGACCAGATAAATTATTCTTAATATATTGTTCTGAAAACAAGCATTCTATCGTTGTGATGTTAGATAGGTGTCTCCAAAAATTCTTTTATAAAAAGGGAAAAGGACACAGATCTAGTCAGAATCTGAATTCTCAAACTTCCCAACTTCCTTTTTTAGAAAGATTCATTGGTAAAATGTAGTTATAAAAGTCACATCTACACTTGTATGTAGCTAAATTGTTGGAGTTTATGTGACATTTTCAACGAAGATGCAGGTGAATCAAAATACAAGGTGTTTGCATTCCACAAGATCTGTGGAAAGCAATTCTCAACATGTTCCCCCTCTTGAAAAACCATGTTTACCTTATCAGTTGACATGATCCAACCATCGCCCCTGAGCAGTAGCTACATGAAACTGGCTAATATTTACACAATTTATTTACAGCCTTTGCTAACCTTGGACAGAGTCCTAAATGATAAATGTATGGCAATCGACTTAACAACGGTTCAAGTATAATGTACATAATCAAATAGAGGGTTTGAAAGAAACCTAGTTTTGTTGCCCTGTCATACAAGCTTTCTTACCCACTGAGCATGGCTGTGGACACAATTTCTGAATTACCAGTCCCCATGACTTCCTCATCGCTGGGATTATCTGCTTCCTTGAAACAAGAACTTAGCCACAACATGAACACCGTGGCGATAATGCCTCCCGCAGCAAACAAAGATGACCTCTTTCCTATTGATAGCTTGTTCCCAATGATTTCCACAATTATGATGGTTATCAAATCACCTGTCCACACCAGAGCGTTTAATCAGTTTTCGACTCAATATTAAGTACAAATCCAACAGTGTGCCTTGAGAGGACTCTATTGATATTTACTTATTAAGTAAAAAGAGGAAAGGGGAAAGACCTCCAGCAGATGTGAAACACCAGATTGCTTGAACAACTGACTTCATAGACACCGGGGCCTGTGAATATGCAAATTCCAATCCAGTGACACTAAATAATACTTCTGCTGCTGTCAGTATTGCATACTGAGGTATCTGCCAAAGAATTGATATTTGCTCTGAGTTTTCCGTTGGATAAGCTAAGTTCATACGATCCCAATTTTCAGGCTCCGAACCTGAGAAAGTATTGATATAAGATGTGATGGATCCTGGTGTGGTCCTTTTATCAATGGCCAACTGAAGCAGTCCTGATGTAAAAAATGCAACAGAACACAGGAACATCCCCAAAATCATCCTTCTGATTGCTGTCATAGCAACTCCATGCTTCTCCAGGAAAGGATAAAGTACTTGATCAAAAAGTGGAATGAAAATAAGGACAAGAAGTGGGTCAATAGCCTGTAGCAACATAATCCTGATCATGTTACTAATCAAATCATGTTACCCTAATAGATAATCAATGCTATAACTGACACAGTTGTTTCCATTTTTTTTTATTCAACCATATGTTACCCTAGTTGAATTACCTTAGTTCACCTAAGAAAATTATTCAACAGCATGTTACCCTAGTTCACCTAATTCACTTATGCCCCATTAAAAAAAACGGTTTGTTATCACTTTAATATTAGATAGATAATCCGGGACACAGAATACTCACCGGCATCTGATCAGGTCTAATTACAACATTTCCAAGCCACGACACATGCCCATTCATCTGTGTAGCCTGAAAAACCCATGTAGAGGCCTTCTGACCATACATGCACGAAAACATGAAACCAGGACTGAGGAAAAGACACACTTTGAACAGAGCCTTTACATCTTCAACTTCCTCTGCACCGCATCCTGACTTAGCAGCATCAAGCCAATGAGAAGCACGGATAGAGCCTCCTCCACAATCGATTTCCTCATAGTTTTTATAAACAGAATCGCTCTTCCTCAGCCTTACAGCATTAACTAGGACTTTCACAACAGTGGAAAAAACACTCCCAACTGCCCGCCTGTCTACATAGTCTTTCCGGCCGACCCAGAATATAAAAGTAGCCAAAACCATGAGAACAGAGGGCATTCCAAAAGCAGCTGCATATGAGACATTGACCCTCAACAGTGGCGTGAGGAGCATGGACAGGAAGGCTCCCACATTAATTGCAAAGTAAAACACAGAGAAAAATGTAACCCGAAGCTTTTCTTTGGTGTCACCATCGGGCATAGAGAATTCTATCTGATCCCCTCCAAAAGCTGCGACACAGGGTTTAATTCCTCCAGTCCCAAATGCTATGAATAGCAGACCTGTGGCAGTGCTCCACATGGAATAACTCGAGGCTTTTTTAGTTACAGGATCAGGATCAGGTATTGCAGCCATGGACATCACACAGTTGCCCACTGCGTACAGAAGAGATAGAGATAAAATTGTTCGGTATTTGCCCTGCCATATCAAGAAAAAACAGGATAAATATGAATGTGCTCTTATATTCATGTATTTATCAAATTCAAACTCAGACTCGCAGAAAATTTACCAGGAGGGTATCGCTGATTAAGGCTCCCAGAATTGGAGTTGCATAGCATGTCATTGTGAAGAGATGAAACATATCTGTGGATCTGACTTGTGAGAGGCCGAGGCGCTCTGAGAGGAATAAGACGAGGATTGCCTTGAGGCCAAAGAAGGAAAACTTCTCGCAGCATTCGTTCCAGAATATGAATTTGATAGCTGGTGGGAAGGCCCCCAAAAGTTTGATTGCTGAGGAAGAAGAACGAGCAGGTGCTTCTGAGAACTCCAATAGAGGTTGTTGAGGGGTAGTTTCTTGCGGGGATGTCGATGGATAATTGTCTGTGTCTGTTTTTGACACCATGGCTGCTGGAAAAGCTGACAAGGGCAAATGTGGTACGCCGGACTGACCCCAAAGACACGGGGTGAATTTTCAAAGTCTGTTGCACCTGTTGCTGAGCCTGTATTAATTTCTTTTTGGTAACCCACGCAAGGAATCAAAACGATCATATTCATCAATACATAGTAAATGCATTTTATTGTTATTTCATTTCACCAAATTCATATGTTTAAAGAGATTTTTTGGAAGTTTTTCTGATGGGTTTTTCTGGTCAAAATCCAGCAGTAATTTATTGAAATCATCACAAGTTTCTGCACAACCAAACCGTCCCAGGGGTTTTTCAGAGTGCTGAATCCAAATATACAATTAAAAAACCATTTTAAATAATACAAATCAAGATTTAACCTCAATTTTTTCCGCCAAATTCCGTCACCAAAATTTCCAAAAAATCACACTAAAAACAACTCCTCCATTTCAACTTCGGCGGCTCGTCTTCTGACTTAATCGCCAATGCATCCTATTTCACGAGGATTTTTCCACTGCCTCGAGATTGGTAAAAGCCGGTGGGATTTATTGTATAGCAATCTCTTTATACCTGCTTCATTTGTAGCAACATAAAATTTCTTTATTGGGAACCATTCTTCTATATTCGGTATTTGGATGTGAACGCCAAGATTCTTGAATGATTTAGTTTGAATTGGGTACATTAATTTAATTGATTATTCATTTTCTCTTTTTCGGAATGTTCTAATATATCTTACTATTCTTGTATATTTGGTATTTGGAGGTGAACGCTAAGGAACTTGAATTCTTTAGTTTGAAATGGGTATATATTAATTTAATTGAAGAATTCATGTTTTTTTTTCGGAATGTTCTAATATATCTTGAATGATTTAGTTTGAAATGGGTATATATCAATTTTATTGAAGAATTTATGTTTTTTTTTTCGGAATCTTCTAATATATTTTGAATGATTTAGTTTGAAATGGGTATATATCAATTTTATTGAAGAATTCATGTTTTCTTTTGCGGAATCTTTTAATATATCTTTCACTAGATAATTTTATTTTAGGTTTATCTTAGTCTTTATTTATCAATATTTTCTCCTTTTATATTTATTGTCTATTTCTTTATTTTTGTGGATTAGATCATTTGAATGTAGCCAAGTCTCAAGAATTCACAAGGTTGAATTAGAATTTATAAGTTAATCTTATTTTATTTTTTCAGAGAAAGTTAATCTTATTTTATGTGATTACATTATGATATGAATCACAAGGTTGAATTAGAATTTATAAGTTAATCTTATTTGAAATTTAATAAAATTTTATTAGAATTTATAAGTTAATTTTATTTGAAATTTAATAAAATTATATTACAATTTATAAATTTAAGTGAAAAAAAATTTATAATATAAATTAATCTATTTATATATTTAAAAATTTATTTTAAATAACAAAAAATTACAATTAACTCAAAATTTATATTTAATTACAAAGTGAAAATATAGATTAGTTAGATTACACTATTTAAATATGTTATTTATAAAAGTTAATTATTAATTTTATTTTAAAAATTTCAAAATAGTTAATTATATTATTTATAGTTGTATAGTTAATTATTAATTTTATTTTAAAATTTTCAAATAATTATATTATTTATGGTTGTATAGTGAAATAAATATTAGATTAACTTTTATTTGGGTTTTTTTGTTAGTGGATTGCATGTAGTAAGAAAAGATTTGATATATTCCATATAATGACTTTTCAGCCCGTGATTTACTTTTGTGTTAGTGAATTGCATGTAATAAGAAAAGACTTTGGAATATTCCATATAATGACTTTGGAAATAATGAGCAAAGATTACTTGGTTAGCTTGATCGAATTTGGTCAAAGATATTGATAGATTTGTTTATGTTGTAATTTTTCTATTTTCTCGATTACTTTTATTACTAACAACCCAGGACTATAGTTGTGACTATAAAAATTAAATGGATACGTTAATGCATGTGGATCTATACTTCGAAAATAAGACTTGGCTGCTAAAGGCATTGTTTGGGGTAAGGAACCATGGTAGGGAGAAGGAGATTGTAGTTTCAATTACACTAAGAAGATAATAAGTGTTTGTAAGAGAAAAATGGGTATAGTGAGAGTCCTAAAGGCAATAGTCACAATAAAATAAACAAATTATAATTATTATTTTATAATAGAGTTGATTTTTTTTTTTAAATCAGTAGATATACAACTTAAGATGTATAAGGTTCGAAGGTAAATTTTCGATTTTGATAAGAATATAAATAGATCTATTGATGTTTAATTTTCTTGATATGGATTTTCCAAAATAAAATAATATTATTATTATCACTATGTTGTATTTTTTATATTCTTTAGTAATTTATAAATAACAAAAATATAGATAAATGTCTTTCGGATTAATCAGATCATTAAGATTTGGTTGATTTCGAACCAACTAATCTGGTTCATCCTCAGGACAAGGTGAAAAAATCATACAATCTTTATGTATAAATAACAAGGATGCGTCATGGCCTAGGTAAGCTGTCAGATCATTAAGATTTGGTCGATTTCGAACCAACTAATGTGGTTCATCCTCAGGACAAGGTGAAAAAATCATACAATCTTCATGTATAAATAGCAAGGATGCATCATGGCCCAGGTAAGCTGATGAAAACTACCAGTTGGAAATTAGTTAGACTAGTAAATAAATTTTTTTTAAATTTTTAAATTTTTTTTAAAAGGAGATTTAATTTAGTTACAAATGATTAAATAATCTAAATTGGTTGTAAAATAAATTTAGATTATTTAATAATTTGTAACAAAAATAAATCTCTTTTTTAAAAAAATAATAAAAAAATTTAATTTTTAATTTATTTACTAGTCTAACTAATCTCCAACGGCTAGTTTTCATCACTTGGGTCATGATACATCCTTGCTATTTATACATGAAAATTGTATGATTTTTTCACCTTATTTAGAGGACGAGCCACATTAATTAGTTCGAAAGGTCCACCAAATCCTAATGATGTGATTAATCCAAAAGACATTTCTCTACAATATGAATCACAAAAGTCTCAAATCTGACAAAAATATAGTTTTTTAAATAATAAAAATATATTAAAATTATTTGAAATTTAAAAAATTAGTTTCATAAATTATTTTTATACTATTAAACCATTACAATTAAAATTAAATATCATTCAATTAAAAATTTATTAAAATTTAAAATTTATTTAACCTATTTTAATATCATAAAATAAATTAATTAAATATTATCATTAAATTAAAAATATATTAAAATTTAAAATCTATTTAACATGTTTTAATATCATAACATAAATTAAATACCACTTTTTAGGTAAATAAACACATAATTTTTTTTAGGATAAGCAGAATAGGAAGATGGTCATGTTTCATCTATCTAAATATTTTGAAACAGTTAGCAATATGTTTGTGGATACTAAATTTGTAGGCCTCATCATCATGAAATTACCCTGCTGAACATTTTGAATTATCTTTCCAGGTCATTAATAAAAAACGAACAATAGTAAATGATTATTTCTTTCTTTATTTGTGATTCTATGTTATTAAATATTCACGGCATAGTTACCAGTTAGGAAAATAATTTTCAGTGATTTATAAATTATAAGTTAGCAGTACGTTTATGAATTATAAGTTAGCGGTATGTTTTCTTTCTATCGACACATTGAAAAGAATGTGTAAACTAGCAATTGCTCCAAAAGGTGCAAAAAGAGGCAGTAGGTTTGTTAATTTGAAAAAAGTGTACAAGAAAAGTATTTATAGATATGTATGCCATATGTTTTGCATTTTCGAAAGTAGCAAGGTTAATTTTTGAAGATGAAAAGTCATGCATCAGATCTCACCTTTGCATCAGATCTCACCTTTAATTGAAACTAACTATTATCCATGCCGCAACTGAAAACTATACAAATTATATTTATGTTTTGTTTTAATGTTTATACATATTTATTTTAAAATAAAGCTATTGTTTGGTAGTGTTATAAATTATTTTATTTTATGTAAAATAATGTACCCGTTCCTTCTCTCTCTTTTTTCCCACCTTTTAACTTTCATCATAGAAAGTCAAGTTTATGTTATAATAAATATAAAATATATTTTAAAAAAATCATTTAAATATTATTCTTTAAAAAACTTGACCAAACCTTTACCAATTTTATTTATAATAATTAGCTAACTAACATAATTTATAATTATTATTTAAGTTGTATAGCAATACTATATTTAAATAGGCTTTGGTTATTGTTTTTTTTTTTCTGAGTAAAGACTATTCTATTATGTATAAAAAAGAGGAAAAAATATTTACAGAGAGGTTTGAACCTCTGAGGGGGCTGTAGCCTGCCCTCTGTCAAAAGAACTGCTGCATTCAGCTCTTAACCGTCTGTTTACATAGATGAAAACTAAGAGCCCAAAACTCAATAGAGCTAGATAGGATCTATACTTTGTTTCCCGCCACCCTATTACAAAATACATTTCTATGCGGCTATTACCAAAAGCTGGAAAGCCAGACTCATAAACTAGGAGACGATAAAAGACTATACTGAAAAATACCAGAGAGCATACCCACTGAGAAATACATTCAAACAAAAAACCGCAGTCCTGAGATGTCTTGCTGAGACGGAGAGAGTTATGCCTGAGGTGGCAAGTCTGCATCTTCATCGTTGGCTTTGCAAGGAGAGCTGATCCATTCAACCATCACATTGTCTTCTACTTCCATATTATTGCAGCCTGGAGGCATCACCAGATGCAGTACATTGCCTGAGAAATGCGCCGGTGCACAAGGAATGATCTCCTCATGAGAAGAGGTTTGCTGATGTCGCGAGTCCTCTTGATGACCTTCAGCCTGCTGCGCCTCTGGAATATTGAGGATATCCCCTGCCATGCTTCCTTGAGAGTCCCTAGAATTCTGAGAGAGAGACCTGTCCTTGGATTGTTCATCAGAGCCTGAGAGATCATCTTCTTCCTCTGAGAAGATGACTGTGATGATAGCAGAGATAGTAGGCTTGTTTAGCTTGCTTTTAAATTTGAATCGGGAAGAGTGGAAAGAACTGTTGAGGGATGGACCAGAGTGGTCGGATGATGGTGAGGCCGGCGAGACAGAAGCTAGCGGGGAAATGCGTCGAGGAACAGGTCCTCCCCTACCTCTAACACCTCCACGAGTTCCTGAACTACTACCCCTCCGGGAAATTCCTCGACGCCGGGCCATAGCAGCGATGATTAATAAACTGAGAGGACGAAAGGGTTGAAGGAGGAAGAAATACGACCCGCCCCAATCTAAAATAAACAGGAGATAGCAGTACTCAGAGTAGAAGGCGCCCAGGGAAAGCTCCGCACAGATAGAAATCAGAACCACTAAAGAAATCCCAGTACTGACGGATTGAATCCCACACTCTGCCCAAACAACTTCAACAGATACCGTAACAAGACCTATTACAATTATAAACCAAAGGAAAAAAGACTGACCATACCAGATGCGAGCCAGAAGAACCGAGACCAAATGCCTGAAGCTGGCTAGATGCGTGCATCTATGGAGCCATGGTGGCTTCCAAGTGCTCAGCCCTACACCTAAATTCTGAGAACCAATCCGACCGGGAATGTCTCTGCTTGAATGAGCCAGAGAGAATGTCGAGGTCAGAGCAATTGAATCGCAGCTTGTGCTCACCATCTTGAAGAACTTACTCTGCATGCCGTGAACCCAACGCCTCATTAATGAAATTAAATGCGCTGCCAGAAATCGCCAACTTGCTCCGCAGTGATGCCAGATGCCGGCGTCGCTCGCATGAGCATTAACATCTCATAAAATCACCTGCATCCGGGTGGCTTTGGTTATTGTTTAAATATAAATCCATAAACAATAATATATTTAAATATGTTTTGGTTATTGTTTAAATATAAATCCATAAATAATAATATATTTAAATATGTTTTGGTTATTGTTTAAATATAAATCCATAAACTCAGTGTAACACCACTATTCTATAATATAGCATGTGATGTCTAACCTAAATATACCAATGTGCACAAGCACAAATTCAACAAGATTCGGTATTGAAAAAATTATTAAAAATTATTAAACGAGCAGAAATTTTATAAGTGTTTCAACAAAGTAAAAAAAAAACCTAAACTAATCCATTATCATGTGCTTTGCAAATCTAATTACCAAATTATTAAATCAATAGAAAATTTGAATGTAAATTCCATGCCAAGGAGAAAATTTGAATGTAAATTCACTGCCACACCACTATTCTATAATATAGCATGTGATGTCTAACCTAATTATACCAATGTGCACAAGCACAAATTCAACCAGATTCGTTTACGGCATTGAAAAAATTATTAAAAATTATTAAACGAGCAGAAATTTTATAAGTGTTTCAACAAAGAAAAAAAAACCTAAACTAACCCATTATCATGTGCTTTGCAAATCTAATTACCAAATTATTAAATCAATAGAAAATTTGAACGTAAATTCCATTCCAAGGATAAAATTTGAATGTAAATTCCCTGCCAAGGAGAGTAAATATAAAATTATTAGACCATAACGTTTTCATGTGCTTTGCAAATCTAATTACCAAATTATTAAATCAATAGAAAATTTGAATGTAAATTCCATGCCAAGGAGAGTAAATATAAAATTATTAGACCATAACGTTTAAAGAAAAACACATAACCTAAATAGTGTTTTTTAAGATTGTTGAGCATAAACTTCATGTCACGGAAATTAAATACAAAATTATTAAACCAACAGAAATTTGTGGAGAGAGTTTGAGATGTTGTGTCAAAGAATTTAAAGAAACCTTGATGGAAAATTAATGGTCATTAAATTAATTAGATGTTCAAGATTGACAACTTTATACATTAGATGAATATTGTTAGGCCAACTTGTTCTAGTAAATTTTTTTGTTAATTAATTGTGAAATGAATATTGTTAAAGATTTTAATATTAATGGACAGATGAATATTGTTAAAAATTATTAATATTATTAATAATTCTTTACTCAAGTAAAAAAATTAATTAGATAGAACCATTTAAAAAATAAAGTGAAGAAAATATATATATTTTTTAAATAATATATATATTAAAATTATATATATATATATATATATATTAAAAAATTTATAAAAATAAATCTTAAAAATTATAATATTAAAATATATGTGAAAAATTTAAAACCTATTTACAGTGTCATTACAAAATCATTACAAAATAATGATTTCCATTTATAACCCTTGGATTTTTATTAACACAAGCAAAAAATAATGATTTCCATATATAACCCTTGGATTTTTATTAGCACAAGAAAAATATGATGTTGGTCACTTACCAAAACCAAACAAAAAAACTCAATTTTTTTAAAGAAAAAATTATATAAACAAATTTATGTATTCAAAAATTTATTTTAAACATTAAAAACACACATTCTTACTTCAAATGATATCCTCCTATTTTTTTGAAAAAGACTATTTTATTTATAAATTAAACTAAACCTTTAATTTATATAACTTTACTTGTTTTAAAAAATATTTTAAAATAATAATCAATTTTTATTATTTTTTAATTTCAAATAAATAATACACTCATTTGAAAAAGACTATTTTATTTATAAATTTA
This sequence comes from Pinus tabuliformis, assembly GCA_031772625.1. Classification (NCBI taxonomy): domain Eukaryota; kingdom Viridiplantae; phylum Streptophyta; class Pinopsida; order Pinales; family Pinaceae; genus Pinus; species Pinus tabuliformis. Next base: position 1,191,265,267 of record CM062809.1, read on the forward strand.
ACTAAACCTTTAATTTATATAATTTTACTTGTTTTAAAAAATATTTTAAAATAATAATCAATTATTATTATTTTTTAATTTCAAATAAATAATACACTCATTTGAAAAAGACTATTTTATTTATAAATTAAACTAAACCTTTAATTTATATAACTTTACTTGTTTTAAAAAATAATTTAAAATAATAATCAATTATTATTATTTTTTAATTTCAAAATGAAATAAATTTTGAAAATATAATTTGTTCAAAGATATTAACACACTCGCCATTGAAAACTTTTTATTATATTTTAACTTTTTATTTTTTATTATAATTTTTAAGCCTGATTTAAAAATAATACACTCATTAAAATTTGAAATAAAATTTAAAAATATAATTAAATATAATTGGTTCCAAAATATTAGCAAACTCACCATTAAAAACTTTTTATAAGTTTTAATCTTTTTACACGTGGATATTGGAACGGTTAAAAAAAAAAAAAAAACTTTTTATAAGTTTTAATCTTCTTACCACGTGGATATTTGGAACTGTCAAAATAATCAAAATAATTAATAGATAAAACTACTATTTATTTGGGCCCGATAGGTAAAACTTGCTATTTCTTTGGGTCTGATGTAAAGCAGAACTTGAATATTTAACTTGAATATTTATTTAAATATGATATAAAATGCATTTATATTTTTTTTTAATTTATTTGAGCCTGATAAAGCAGAATTTGATTATTTATTTAAACATTAAAGCATTATATAAAATGCATTTATATATATTTTTTTTATTTAAACATTATATAAAAACTTGAATATTTAACTTGAATATTTATTTAAATATGATATAAAATGCATTTATATTTTTTTTTAATTTATTTGAGCCTGATAAAGCAGAATTTGACTATTTATTTAAACATTAAAGCATTATATAAAATGCATTTATATATATATTTTTATTTAAACATTATATAAAATGCATTTATATATATTTTTTTATTTAAACATTATATAAAAGTATAATGTTTAAATAAAAATATCTCTCTATTCTAAATAGAGAGATCAAAAGTATCTCTCTATTCTAACTAGCTCAAAAAAGAAAATTAATATAGCAAAGATTAGAACGAATTCTCATGAGCTCCATAGCGAAACTGGTCGCTGGGTAGTTCCTAAAACGCCATGGATGGAAAGGATCTGCCATATTTGTGAGAATGGGAGCATCGAGGATGAAAACCACTTCCTCTTAGAGTGCCCTGCATACAACCACATTAGATCTCAATTTCACAACCTTTGTTACAATACTGACCTTCCTAGCCTTTTACAATGCCAAAATTATAGTGAACTCGGGAGGCTTCTCTCCAAGCTTTTTGAGGATAGGAATAAAATCTTAAATCAAAATAAATAATTTGTCTTTTTAGGTCCGATAGATCATTATTTGGTCTCAGCCGACGTTAAACATCATCATCATCATCATCAAAATGCATTTATATATATATTTTTATTTAACATTATATAAAATGCATTTATATATTTTTTTTTATTTAAATATTATATAAAATGCATTTATATATATTTTTTTATTTAAACATTATATAAATGCATATATGATGATGATGATGATGATGATGGCGGTTAACGTCCACTGAGACCAAATTGGTCAATCAGACCTACAATTTTCTTAATTTTTACTTGTCTGGCTCCTCGTCTTTCTTGGCGAGATTGGTGTTGTAGCTTTCTTTCTTTTCTCTACGGTCTTCCAAAAATATATATATATATAAAGATTATAGTGGCATTGTTTATTTATTTATTTATTTATGTTTATTTATTTATTTATTTTTTTCAGAATTTGACTATTTATTTAAACATTATATAAAATGCATTTATATATTTTTTTATTTAAACATTATATAAAATGCATTTATATTTTTTTTATTTAATAAAGATTATAGTGGCATTGTAAGTTAGGCAGAACTTTGACTATTTATTTAAATATTATATAAAATGTATTTATATTTTTTTTATTTAATAAAGATTATAGTGGCATTGTAAGTTAGGCAGAACTTTGACTATTTATTTAAACATTATATAAAATGTATTTATATTTTTTTTATTTAATAAAGATTATAGTGGCATTGTAAGTTAGGCAGAACTTTGACTATTTATTTAAACATTATATAAAATGCATTTATATCTTTTTTTTATTTATTTAATAAAGATTATAGTGGCATTGTAAGTTAGGCAGAACTTTGACTATTTATTTAAACATTATATAAAATGCATTTATATCTTCTTCTTTTTTATTTAATAAAGATTATAGTGGCATTGTAAGTTAGGCAGAACTTTGACTATTTATTTAAACATTATATAAAATGTATTTATATTTTTTTTATTTAATAAAGATTATAGTGGCATTGTAAGTTAGGCAAAACTTGACTATTTATTTAAATATGATATAAAATGCAGTTATATAGATTGCTATATAGTGGCATTGTAAGTTAGGCAGAACTTGTGACTATTTATTTAAACATTATATAAAATGTATTTATATCTTTTTTTTATTTAATAAAGATTATAGTGACATTGTAAGTTAGGCAGAACTTTGACTATTTGTTTAAACATTATATAAAATGCATTTATATCTTCTTCTTTTTTTAATAAAAGAAAAGATTTTTTTTTTTTAATAAAGATTATAGTGGCATTGTAAGTTAGGCAGAACTTGAGTATTTATTTAAATATGATATAAAAGTTAGGCAGAACTTGGCATTGTAAGTTAGGCAGAACTTGACTATTTATTTAATAAAAGTTAGGCAGAACTTGGCATTGTAAGTTAGGCAGAACTTGACTATTTCAGAACTTGACTATTTATTTAAACATGGTATAAAATGCATTTATATGGTATAAAATGCATTTATATAATAAAATACAAAATGCATTTATATGGTATAAAATGCATTTATATAATAAAAATTCCTATATAGTGGAATTGTAAGTTAAAGCATGAGCTTAAATATTTAACTTTCCATTAAAGTTTCACCCTAATGCCGATAAATGCCGATAATTTTAATTGGCAAATAAATGCGGTAATTTTAATCATCAAATTTTATAACAAAATAGTAATATAATAAATATGTGTCAAAAACTCCAGCCTCCCACACTTCAAAATAATATTACCAAGAAAGAATACAGAGGAATAATAAATCTATGTAAAAAACTTCAGCCTCCCACACCTCAAAAAATAAAGAATATTGGGGAATAATAAATCTATGTAAAAAGCTCCAGCCTCCCACACTTCAAAATCACTTCTTCAAAATCACTTCAAAATAAAGAATATAGGGGAATAATAAATCTATGTAAAAAATTCCAGCCTCCCACACTTAAAAAAAAAATAAAGAATATAGAGGAATAATAAATCTATGTAAAAATCTCCAGTGTCCCACACTTAAAAATAATATTACCAGGAAAGAATTCAAAATATTAAAAATAATATTACCAGGAAAGAATTCAAAATAGTAATAATATTACTAGGAAAGAATTCAAAATAATACTACCAGAAAAGAAATAATACAGAGGAATAATAAACCTATGTAAAAAACTCCAGCCTCCCAAAATAATATTACCAGGAAAGAAAGAATACAGAGGAATAATAAATTTATGTAAAAAACTCCAGCCTCCCACACTTAATGTTACCAGGAAAGAATAGATAGGAATAATACAGAGAAATTCCTTTTCATGCATGGATAAAGGTTTAATAAATTAATCCAAGACTCTTAAAACAAAAATCAGAACAAAACAAAACCCTACACATAAAACGCACCCACATATAAAAGTTTAATGGAAGAGAAGGAAAGATAACATACATTGGTATGGATTTTACGCCATGTCACTGCCTTCTGAGAAAAGGACTGCAATCTCTGCTTCCTGACATTCTGTTGAGGAGGGCATAGTGGCTGTGAAAATCTCTGCAATGGTGATTTCTTGGTACCCAGTTTGCCCTTCCGCAAACCCTTACTACCCACTTATTTTATCTTCCAAACGACAAAATTCTTCAAAAACCCGACTAACAAATCTCAAATAGCAATTGCAATCAAACATGGGTGAGAATATTTCACAAGAATTCTCAATCCATATGAATGCATTTCACCATGCATACAATGCATAACCACACAGAATGGAAATTATAAACGCACAGAACAGAGAAAAAATAATAATCACCTATAAATAGAATCCAAGCTTAGAGTTGGTAATACAATTCCATATGAAAATAAGACTCTGTTAACAGGATGTTTACAGGAATATCTCCAAAAACAAGTATGTTCATGAAAATAAGAGTCTGTTATCAAGATTGTTTGCAGAAAAACTATCTCCAAAACAAGTATATTCATTCTAACATTTACGAGAACCCAAAAATATTAAAATGATAAAACCCTAAATCACCACCAGTACTTATATTGTAATTTGCAAAACATAAACCCTAGAAATAGACTTACATGGATATTATATTAATGCAAACCATCACGGATGGGAGTTCCGGACTTTAGGGAGAAAGTTAGGTTGCTGAGCTTCTCCCGCTTTTCTTATCCAAGACGACCAGATATGAAATCATTGGACTTTATCTTCACCACTGCTGGAAGGCCGGCCTGGCGCACCACCCAAAGCCTTCGGTTGTTCTCGCACCAGAGCCTTCCATCGTCTCCTCCATGGAATTTAAGCAGACCCAGAGGCTAAAAATCGAATTCATGTATTTATCAAATTCAAACTCAGACTCGCAGAAAATTTACCAGGAGGGTATCGCTGATTAAGGCTCCCAGAATTGGAGTTGCATAGCATGTCATTGTGAAGAGATGAAACATCTCTGTGGATCTGACTTGTGAGAGGTCGAGGCGCTCTGAGAGGAATAAGGCGAGGATTACCTTGAGGCCATAGAACGAAAACCTCTCGCAACATTCGTTCCAGAATATGAATTTGATAGCTGGTGGGAAGGCCCCCAAAAGTTTGATTGCTGAGGAAGAAGAACGAGCAGGTGCTTTTGAGAACTCCAATAGAGGTTGTTGAAGGGTAGTTTCTTGCGGGGATGTCAATGGATAATTGTCTGTGTTTGTTTTTGACACCATGGCCGCTGAAAAAGCTGACAAGGGCAAATGTGGTACACCGGACTGACCCCACAGATACAGGGGGTGAATTTTCAAAGTCTGTTGCAGCTGTGGCTGGGCCTGTATTAATTTTATTTTGGTCCAGTTTTACATGGTAACCCACGCAAGGAATCAAAACGATCATATTCATCAATACATAGTAAATGCATTTTATTGTTATAGTAAATGCATTTTATTGTTATAGTAAATGCATTTTATTGTTCTTTCATTCGACCAAATTGATATTATAAATTCCAATCTTGTCATAGTCCTCAGCCTAAGACACCAATTTTCAGTGGTGGCACTCTAGGTTGAGCAGATGGAGGGAGGGGATTGGTGCTTTGAATTTACTTTGGGAGAAGAGTGACTAATGCTTAGCCTATGAGAACAATCTTCTCTTGCTAATAGGCTGCTGGTTGACACAGACAGGTGAACAAGCAATTACCTTTTCAACATCTCCCTGCATATCAAAGACTTATACCTCTGGATGTATTTTATTTTTAAAAAATTATATTTATTTTGTAGTAGTATTATTTGTATTTTTAATGAAGGTTATTATATGTTTTTAAAAGTATGGAAACTCGCTCTGCGCCGCTGCCTCCTGCTGCGTCTTGCTCTGCGCTGCTGAGCCTGGGCGCTGCTGAGCTCAACCGTCTCTCGCCCTCAGGGACTCTTGGCTCTGTTCGGTTCCCTCTTTTCCCTGCTCCTCCCTCGGGGACTCTCTGATCCTTCCCTTGCCGAATCTGCCGGGTTCCGCTCCTCTGCCTCGGGGCCTCTTCCTGCAGGGTCTGACCGGTTCTTTTCCTGCTTCTCTTCGGCTTTGAGATGCTTCGTCTTCTGCTTTTGCTTTGTGCAGTTTGGGTTTTTTGCTGCTGACCAGATCTTCTCGGCCATGGAGACCCAGGGCTCGCCCCTCAGTCCTTCGCATTCTTCTCCCCCTGATGCTGACGCTGCTTTCTCCACTTTGCTAGCTTCGTTGCCTAAGAAGAAGAAGTCTGAAGCCACCAAGTTTGTCAAAAAACTTGCTGATGTTCCTGAGGTAAACCTTCCCTCTAAGGGCCTGATCCAGGTCGCTTTGTCCCTGGCAGATCGAGCCCTGGTGGGTCAGTTCACGTTCCTTTGGCCCTCGCCAAAATCAATGGAAAATTGGGTTGTTAAGAACTGGATCTCGCTGATCAAGAACAAAGTCACTTCATATTTCCTGGGAAGAGGCTATTCTCTGTTTGAGTTCAACACTAAGGAGGACAAAGACTTGATCTTCAGGAATGGGCCCTATTTCATGGGCTCTCAGGGTCTCCACCTAAATAAATGGACCCCTGACTTCGATCCGGCCGTGGATGTCTCGACGGCAGTCTCTGTCTAGGTTCGGCTCCCTAATCTACCAGTGCACTGTTGGAACTGGGAGTCCCTCATGCACATTGGTAATGCTTTGGGAAAGTTCATTGACAGAGCAAATAACAACGATCAGTATGATTGCGCCCGAATCTGTGTCGAGGTGGACTTAGAGGTGGGACTCCCGGAGGCTATCAAAATAAAGGTTGGCAGTTGGACGCATGTGCAAGTGCTGGACTATGAGCAACTCCCTTTCAAATGCCGTAAATGTCACGTCTACGGTCATTTTGCAAGAGGGTGTCCGAACAAAGGGGAAACAGAGAAAGGAAAGGAAGATGGTTGGAATCAAGTTAAGTGGTCAAAGACCTCTCACAAGAAATCTAGGCCCCAAATGGCCAAGGCTCCCAGCCTGCCTCCGCCCAAAATGTTCCTCAGCCAATAAAAGTATGGAAATTTATTATAATTTAGTTGTAAATCAGTAGAGAAAAGTCATCTCTAGTTACTATTTGCTAATGCAAATTGACTTATTATCATTATTTAAAGAAAATTATGTCACATAAAATGACTAGCTAAACTGTGGCATAGTCTATAAGAGCGCAGAGTTTCAATGTTACATGATGCTATGTTATTGTTGTGTTTTTTTAATAAGAAATTTTATTTTAAATATGGTAATTGGTTTTAATATGAAATTAAAGTTATATGTTATTAAAAAGTACATGATTTTATTAAAAATATTTTTGGCGCTGATTATAAGAAATATTAGTTTTTTTCCATGTAATATTTAAGTTGAAATCATTTTTTAGTTTTGGAGTAAGATTTAAAATTGTTTTTGATTGAATGTTGAGAGTCTTTGGGTAAAAATAACATAAAAACTTTAAGTCGACCAATTTCCAATCATCTAGTGTGGTGATCATGACATTAGATTAAATAGATGAAGATAGATATTTTCTAGCCGTTAGAATATAACAACTAGTTTTGACTAAAGAATTATCATTAATTAATAAATAAATTTTTAATTTAAATAAAATAATAAATGGAAATTAGCTATAAATAAAGAATAAAATTAATTTTATTATTAATATTATTTTAATCAAAACAAATGTCCAATAATAATAGGGTCAAATTTCATTATTCTAAACAATAAAACAAAGAGTTTTTTTTTCGTAACAGTAAGGAAACTTGTTAAGTGTCGTACATATATAAATCTCTAATAAAAGTGGATGAAGTTTAACAACCAATAATGATTCTCTATAGTGATGATGGACAAATAAATTAGAATAGGTTTTACAATCTTCAAAATAAATAAATAAAAGCAAAATAAAAATTAATATTATAATTCACTGTATGAATAAATTAATTAATAGAAAACTTGAAATTTATATATATATATATATGTATATATAATTGATGGAAATTTTGATGATTATCATTGGTGTTGATAATTGAAATTTAAAATATATATATATATATAATAGAGGAAATGGAACTTTTTGTCAAATTTATTGAATATTAAATTTATCCACTTATAACTTAGTCCTTGTTAAAAATTTATCATAAATATTTAAGTGTTTATTTGAAAGTTATTATAAATTTTTAATGGTTCATTTTGAAATTTATCATAAATCTTTGTCAATTTAAATAATTTTTTTCAATATAATTTATTAAACAACTTTATTGTCAAACAAATTAGGTTCATGTTTGATACTAAATACCATGTTTTGATTGTTTTTTCTTTTGAATCTGAGTGAGGCATATATAAGATTTATTGTGAATGAATTGCGTAATATAAATTTTAATGGAAGGAAAAAATTAAAATGTGTTTTAGAAAAATAGCATAATATAATAGAAAATAATATATATATATATATATATATATATATATATATATATATAAGTCAAAAGATCTTACTTTCAGTGGTTTAGTGAATAATTTATTTATTTAGCTAAGTAGATTTAAATTTTAGGAGAAATATTGTAACTCATCTTTTTTATGAAATAGTTGTTTCCGAGGTAATAGTGACAATTAATCTTTTAAAATTACCAACTCTCCAAAAATTCTAATTCAAATTTTAAAAAAATAATAAAATTTCTTAACAATGGCAAAGTCTTTGCTTCTATATTAAAACTAACCTTCCTTATCCTTTATTTTTTTAATTTTATGCATGAAATGTTTTCACTCCTTTAATAAATAAAAAAAATCAAAATTAAATTCCCTAAAATATTTAATGTGCTTGTAAAACATTATTTTTCATCTTAATTCTTAAATTGAGCAAAATTATTTGTTCAAAAATCATTAGATCATAGCACTCAAAGTAATTTATAAAAACTTATATCAAATTACATTTATCCCATGATTTAGTTAAATAGTCATTCAAATATACTATTCTCTCAAGAAGATTCATGATTTCTGCAATTTTATTTATATTATAATTTTTTATTTTATTTTTTCCAATAACTTTTTTTATATTAAAAATAGTCAAAAAAAAAAAAAAAAAAAAAAAAATTATGAACATGCATTTTTTGGTATAAAAATTATTAAGTAATATTAAGATAACAAAGTTTGTAAGTAACTAAGCATTTATATTCATCTTAAAAAAATTGATGAATGGTACTAATTCTTAATATGTCAACAATAAAATGTTTGGTAATATTTTTAAATTTGGGTGAATTATTTTAAAAATAAATAAAAAAAGACATTTTTTGATGAGAAAAAAATACAAAAAAACATACAAAATTAACTCATAAATAACGCAAAAATTATAACCCCATAAAGTTGTAGTTCTTAAGATAGGCTTTTATTTTTCCACCTCATTTGTACATTTACGTTTAATGCCTATTTTGTGAAATTGGCTCTTATAAAGGAAAATCTAGATTCCTAAAGTGTAAATATTAGGTTCTCAAAGTTTTTAAAAGTGTGAATATCAAATCCAAAAGTGTGTATATCATATCTCAAAAGTTTGTATATCTAATTTAAAAATGTGAATACCATTTTCCAATAATGACCATAAATTTTTTCAATATTATTAATGTCAACACACACCAATTACTATACCAAACATAGAAACAAACTAGAAACCAATGTATTCATTTCATTATGATATATTTTCCTTAAAATATTTAAAGTAGAATACAAGAAGGATGGTTGTCCTTAAGTTGATGCAAACACATAGGTCCATCAATAAAAAATTATGACCACAAGTTATTTCCACCCACCTTATCTACAAATGCTATGCCACTAGATTACTAAAGAAATATGCACAAAACTAACATCCTACACCAAGATAGAAGAAAACATATAAACTTTGATTATTTTGAAAGCAAGTAATATGTAAAAACTTAATAATTAATCCAAGAATTCTTAAATATACAATTCAAAAAAACTTCAAAGATGTTAGTTTTTCCGTATACAAGTGTTATTTATTGACATTATTCTCATTCTCACGACTATGTTTGGTTTGAGTGAATAGTCCTCTAATCACTGCAAAACCCTTCTCTCCTCTAGATATTTCCCTTAGTTATTAGGCCCATATGAAGCTATTAACATCATTGAACATTTTTCCTTTTATTTAAACAACTCACTATCAATTTTTTTTTAAGTTTTGTACGAAACTGTTGTCTAATGATGTTCCAATGGGCTTCCACAAGTGATGTTCTATCTTGTAAATCTCAACAATAACATTCAAATCTCAGTAAACATTTCCTTTTTCACACCCAACCATATGACACTACTTGATTCCTATCATTGTACAATGAGCATATGCCCTTCAACAACATTATTTTTTTGGAGAGAATTCATCTATGACCTTATCATATAGAGGTTCAACATACCAATCATCAATAGTGTCGACATTTTCCCTCATGTATGCTTCCTTGCATTGTGTGTAAGTAGTGTATGAATGTTAATGTTTAAGTCACGCACTAAGAATGATTAGAAATGATTTCCTGCATGTTCATTGTTGAAGGAGGACTATCCAATTTTTTTTAAGATACCCTCCTCATAGGTAAGCTTTGGATGTCAAAATTATTCCCCTTTTTTATCAATCTTGTTTTTATAAAATAAAAAATATTCTTATATTATTTCATTTATTTCATCTAGCTTGAAGGTTCTTTAACAATTGTAGACATAATAAGAAATGTTTTTCTCCAAAAGAACTTTTAGGGATTAAATTTTTCTCCCAGGCTAATTTTCCATCTTTTTCAAAAAAATCACTAATTTCCATTTCTCCTATAAAATATTAACTCAAATTCTATAAAATAAAAATATGTTTAAAATTATCCAAATTTCCTAAAAACTATAAAAAAAATCCTTAAAATTTTGAATAATTAAAAAAATATATTATCATAACATTTCAATTAATAAAATTTGTGAAATTTATTGACATTTAAATAAATATAAATTCATAAATTATTTTCCTATTTGTATAATCATTAAATAATAAATAACATATATTAAAATGATATAATATAACCGCTTTTCATTTCTAATCAAAATTTTACACTATATAATATATTCCATAAATTAAAATTTAAAATATTAATATCACCTTTTTTCAAATTAATTTTACAAATCTCATTAAAAAATACTTCTCCACAAAACTCTTAATATCCTAAACATCCTCCTTATCGAGGAGGAGGAACAATACTTGTTTTCTCATTCCATGCTTCCTAATTCAAAATAGTTCATATTCATTAGTACATGTAAAATTTGTTTAACTCAGTATTGTTTCAGGGTAAAAAAATGAATAATGGTAAAATTCAATCTTATTAGAGTGCTTCACCCATGAAAACAATTTTCAGTGATAACTCACTACAGGGAGAAAGGAATGTGAATTTACATTTGCTTTACAAGATAAGAGTGGTTAGTGTCTTTCATATGAGAATGAATTTTTCAGACCATAGTGACCAGGTGTGCAGGGAGGAAGACATTTGTATTTTTAGGTGTAGATGGAGAGGAGATTGGGACTTGACATCTACTTTTCATGATGAAAGAGATTATTTGAATAATTGTTATGTCACTGCTCTATCATCCATGGGTTTGTATTATTCATGTTTTATAGTTCTTTTTGTCAAAAATCCATGGATTTTCTATAGTTACACTTTAACTTTTTAGTTTTCCTAGATTATGATATGAGCACTGCTGCCATATCAAGGCTACAGAGCTCGATGCAACAGTGAGTGATCTAGGTGGATATTGGTGGTTGCTCGTCTATTCCACTTGGAACCCCACCATTGTTTCTTTTAGTTTTTCAGTTTCCTTAATTGTAGCACAATATACTATTTTTGGCAGTTTTTCAGGTCCTGAACTTCTGGAGTCATTTTGAAGCACTAAATGACGTTTTTTAGAAAACACGAAAATTGAAGTCAACAACATATTTGTAGTCAAGAGTTGTATTCCTCAGTTAGATATTTCTAACGAGGTATTGTGCGCGTCAAATGGAGACTGTATGCCAAAGTTACGACCCCGGGAAGTTGATCTACCAATCTACCCAAACGGGGCCCATAGTTTTGGTGCTTCATCTCCTAGGGTTAGGTTTTTGGATGTTTAGGGTTTTCCATTGTTTCTCAATAATAAATAGGCCTTCGAGCCTCATTGTAACACATTTCATAGGCACATAGCCATCACATCTCTTCTCTAAGATAAGCTACCATCGCCCAAGTTAGTTTATTTCCATTTGTGTATGTAAGCATATTTCAGTTCTTTGATATTAATGAAATGAAGATTTATTTCTGTTGCATCTCTGTGTATATGTGTTTTTTTGTATTTTGTTGTGTTCCTACATAAGTCCGTATAAGTGGTATCAAAGCAGGTTTCTCTTTCTCTATTTTTCTTTACATGTCCCCAACAAGGTTAGGGTATACGGAGTTAGGGCTCGAACTGATTGAACCGTTGCAAGACCAGCCTCGCAAACCCCGACAACCTCCCATGGTGGAAGAAAATAAAGACGAGGGGGCAGGTGATCCTTTCAAAATATTGCTCGAGGAAGCCCTCAAGCGACAGAGGAACACGATGATGGAAAACTTTGCCCATATCCTTCGGCGGCTACCCACAAGTGACGCATCTTCATCCAACAACCACTCTGGAGGTACCACTCCTTTTAAGGTACAAGTTAACTTTGATATTCCCATTTTTGAAGTCTAGATATATGAAGACGACATAGATAGATGGTTAAATATGTTGGAAGGATATTTTTTAGTACATGACTTTTCCAATCGGAAAAAGATTACTTTTTCACTTCTCAAAGCTTCCCCACACGTCAAGGACTGGTGGGAAACCTACTATGAACAAAATGAGGAGAGGAAATCCTCAATGTTTTCAGGCGCACCCACTTGGAATTCTTTCCAAGACTCCATCAAGGAACAATATTACCCTGTCAGGAGCTATGAAGATAAATACATAAAGTGGACCACGTTGCGGCAGGGAAGGGACCAAGATGTGTTGGAGTTCACAATTTTTTTCCATACCCTTCGCACGAAGCTGGGTATCAAGGATTCTGAGTGGCATTTGGTACTCAAGTACCACGGTTATCTACACAAGTACATCTAGGACGAGATGGATTTCCTGGACATCTCCTCACTTAGCGCCACCTATTGATACGCTGTCAAGATCGAGCATAAATTTAAATAGAAGAAGTGAGACTTTGGATCTGTGAACCTAAAGCAAGGGAAAGGGGCCCCTAAGCCACAGAACAAAGGACAAAGCCAAGGGAGGGTGACCCAGGACAACGTGTCGAAGCCGCAAGTGAAGAAAAACACCACGAAGATAAAGAAGGACATAGGGAAATTGTGTGAGTTCCTTAAGAGGCCCACTCACAACACAAGTGAGTGCCGAGGCAAGCAGTCACTGGTGGCGAAATTGAAGGCGTCCGAGTCAGATGCATGTTTTGACTCTGATTCAGAAACCAACAAGGGGAATGACAAAGGGAAGCAGATTATCGATGCGGAGCCTAGTGCCACCATTTCCACCACCAAGATCCAGAAGGATGAGCTCGAAGATCCAGAGGAGGGGGGGCATTTCTTCCACTCACAGATGTGGGTGAAGGGTTCCCCGCTGCAGTTCATTGTTGACAACTTGAGCCAAAAGAACCTCATTTCAATAGAGGTCATGAAGCGGTTGGGCCTACCAACCACACCACACCCACAACCGTACACCATCGAATGGCTTCACCAAGGGAAAGATCTCTGCGTCAACCAACAATGTCACCTTCCCTACAACATCAAGCCCTTCACAGATGAGGTACTGTGTGATGTTTCTCCTCTTGAATTTTGTGATGTATTATTAGGCCAACCATACTTGTGGAAGCAACATGCTGTGTATGAGTCTAGGCCTCACACTGTTATTATTACTTTGGGTGATAAGTTGTATAGGATACCGAAGGTAACACCACCTACCACCATTTCTATGATCAATACGAAGCAATGCAGTAAGATCATTTACAAGACCAGGAAATTGGTTTTCCTTATGATTCACCCTCATGGAAAGAAGAGATTGTGGCCACGACCTCCAAATAGGGCTCCTTCGCACGGAAACAACAGATGGATAAGGTTTTGGAGGAGTACAAGGACATCTTCACCTCACCCACAGGGGTACCTCTACACTGTCAGGTCAAGAACTCCATCGATCTGACCCCGAAAGCGCCACTAAGCAATGGACCGATCTATCGACGCTCTATTTTGGAGAACGATGAAGTCAAGAGGCACATTTAGGAGCTGTTGCAGAAAGGGCACATCAGGCCAAGTTCATCACCCCGTGGGAGCCCGATCATGTTGGTACAGAAGAAGGATGGGACTTGGAGACTCTGTATTGACTATCGAGCACTGAAAAAGATCACTGTCTGGAACAGGTATCCAATCCCATGGATTGATGACCTTCTGGACCAGCTTAAGGGGGCCAAATATTTCAACAAGATTGACTTGAAGTCTGGTTATCACCAGGTACCGATCGAACCCTTTGACGTGTGGAAGACTGCCTTCAAATCCAAGGAGGGCCTTTTCGAATGGCTGGTCATGCATTTCGGGTTGAAAAATTCCCTAGCAACCTTCATGAGGTTGATGGTAGACATCTTGCGACCCTTCATCAACTCATTCGTGGTGGTGTATTTGTATGACATTCTGATCTTCAGCCAGAGTTGGGAAGAGCACCAGCACCATATTTGACAAGTCCTCCAAACCTTGTGACAACACAAATTATGTTCCAATTTGGAAAAATGCACTTTTGGTATGACCTAGGTTCAATATCCGGGGTACATCATTGATGAGAGAGGTGTGCATGTGGACCCAACCAATATACAAGTCATTCAAGATTGGCCAACCCCAACCACTCTAACAAAGATTTGCAGCTTTCTCAGCCTTGCCAACTTCTACCGCAGGGTCATATTGGGGTTCTCTCATATCACTTGGCCCTTGAGTCAAGTCACCAAGGGAGGAGCGAAAGCAAAGTTCTTTTGGTTTGAATCCCAACAAGAGGCGTTTGTAAAGTTGAAGCATCACGTCTTCTCTACACCAGTGCTCACATTACCGGACCTGCAACAACCATTTGAGATTGAGACAGATACCTCTAACTATGTTATTAGTGCAGTTCTTACTCAGTAGGAGCATCCAGTGGCATATCACATTGAGACACTTTCAGACATAGTCCGAAAGTATCCCACCTAAGAAAAAGAGATGTATTTCATTGTGCAGGCCTGCCAACAATGGAAACATTACATTATGAGGAAGGAAACAATCATCCACACAGACCACCGACCCTTGCAGTTCATACAGACACAAGGAAAGTTGCAGAATGATCACCATCAGAAATGGTCCACATACCTGCAACATTTCCATTTGAACATTAAGTACAAGAAGGGAAACACCAACAATGTTGTAGACTGCCTCAGCCAACCGCTGGTCATGGCGTTGACCACTGTGCTCAGCTCTTGTGGGCACGAGATAGCAGGGTGGACACATCTTTACAAGAGCGGTCCATAATTTGACAACACATACCAGACACTCCTGGAAAGCAAGCAAATTCCAAATTTTCACCTCCGAGATGCATTATTATGCCATCTGGGACACCTCTGTGTTCCTTCAAGTGAGTGTGCCAAGATGATTTAGGAGGCACACTACAGTTGGGTCACTGGACATTTCGGGTTAGAGAAAATAGTGGCAGTGTTGCAGAAGTATTTTTATTGGTTGAACCTTCGACGAGATGTTGGGAAGTACATCAGATCCTACATTGTCTGCGCCATTGCCAAACCAACCATCAAGAAGAAAGGAATATATACTCCTTTGCTCACCCCTAGTCGACCTTGGGAACCCATCTCCATGGATTACACGACGAGCCTTCCTTCTACTAAGCATGGCAACAACTCCATTTTCATGGTCGTCGACAAATTCTCTAATATGGCCATTCTGGCGACCTGCAAGAAGAGTATCATAGCAGAAGCCACTACTAAGATATTCTTTGAACATGTGTGGGTACACCTTGGGATCCCAAATTACATTATCTCAGATCGGGACAACAGGTTCCTAAGTACAGTTTGGTCAATTATCTAGTCGATGCTGGATACCAAGCTCACTAAGTCCACGGCTTTCCACCCCCAAACTGATGGCCAAACAAAGGTCATCAACAATATGATCGTACACATTCTGCGCATGTACAACTCAAAGTGTCCGAACACATGGGATGAAAGCCTCTCCTATGTCCAACAAAACTACAATAGATCCCTCCATAGCTCAGCTAGCCACACCCCTTTTCAGGTGGGATTGGGAGTCTAGTCACTATGTTCCATTGATGTGGCCATACCATTTGCATTGATGTGGTCATACCATTTGCAGCTACTCCGATTGATTCAGCTGATGTCAAGTTTGAAGCTGACAGGGCTAACAACTTCATTGAGCGCATTCAACACATCTGCCAGTAGGTCCAAGACATATTGGACAGAGCCAATGCTAAGTACAAGCAACGTCATGATCAACATCGAGTGCCACACAATTTCCAGGTGGGAAGCAAAGTTTGGTTACATTTGAAGGAGCACCTCATTGGGCCCCACCGAAGCTTCGCCCGCTCCGATATGGACCTTACACCATCACTAAGGTTGTAGGGGAAAATTCTTTCGAGCTCAAACAATGTAAACTTTGAAACGGGAACTATAAACTCAAAACGGGAACTCTGGCCAAAAAACGCTAAAAAAACATCAAAAACAGTGCTAAAAACGAAAAGTGTGTATACTGGAACGATGGTTTTTTTTTTAGGGACAATTTTTAACATGTTTTAAAAATGGCAGTGAAAATGAAATTTTCATGCAAAATACAGCTTGAAAACGAAAAAGTGATTATACTAGAACGATGATTTTTTTTTTTAGGGTCAATCTTCAAAATTTTAAAAAAATGCTAGTAAAATGATCCAACAACATAAAAATGACTCATAACTTCTCATTTAACACCATATGGAAATAAAAAAATTTATTTCAAGATACGATGCATACATCAGTTAGATAAACTGTCTTAAACAATTATTCAAAATCACTCATATTTTCTTGCACACCATCAAAATTCACATCTTCAGATGAGTGACTGGATGCTGACGAAGATGTTCCGTATTCTTCTCTTTCGTCAACTAGTGCCCCATGTGAGTCCACATGCATACCCATCATTTCAGGTTTCAAAATTCTTCTAGATCTACGACTGGTTTCAGCAGACTCCCATCTCAACACTGTTCCTTCTGGTAACAACCTTTTTAGAATCTCTATCGTCTTGAAGCGAAGAGTTCCTCTCTTTGTTAAATTGAAGTCATAAACAAGTATGTCAACATCCTCCAATTTCAATATGTCTGTGCGGCGATGATTTATATTTGTACTCTTTTTTTTTCTCTTTCTGCCATTTTTTTTGTCAACTACCATATCTGGCTTATACACACCATTGAATGGGTGTGTATTTGTGGCATACCAATGTACTTCAACACTTGTAACATCCTCATTTTCTGTAAATACCTTTATAACTTTAGCAACCCAAAATGGATAGCCATTGGGATCTCCATCTGCTAGCACTGCGATCATGCAACCCTCCTTAATATCTTGTATTGAACCCCTATAAAGGTCTTCCATGGCTTCACATTGTGCACGAGATCTTCTGGAACCAATATACATCTCTCTTTCCTCTGCCTATGAAGAATTAATAATACCTTGAGATTGTTGTTGTTCAACAATGTTTATTTCCTCATGTGCATTCGACACATTTTGTGGCCAAATAAATGGATTTTTCAAAGGTATATCTTCATTTTTTGTTGTTGAAATGATCACTTTGATTATTGAAACATGACTCCCACCAAACTGAATCAGCAATGCCAAAGTACTCATATGTATATCTAATACATTTTTTAATTTCTTATAGGGAATCAGAATAATTTATATCTCTATTTTGTCTGCGTGCATTATGAACTTCACCAACTGATTGTAATAACAATATTTTTGATGCAAATATTGGATGATCTGGAATGAACTTCAAAAATTGCAAACTTGATGATGGTTCCCATTCTGCAGTAGTTGAATACTTCTTGCCCCTTATTAGTGTTTTCCCATCAATTTTTTTGATACGAAATTGATGTTGGAAGCTAATGTCATTAAGTTGTTCAATGCATTTCCCCTCACCATATGATCCCATAATAAACCTTCGCATGTCAACAGTTTCTTCCAACACATCAAAAGTAGGCTCTGGCATGTATGATTTCTTAATACATTCAATTAATGATGGAAATCTCCCAACTTCCTTCCTCCTCAATGTGACTGAAAAACGACTGAACATCTGATCAATATGGTCATGAGTGTGCCCAACAAGAAGAAAACCAACCTTTACCTTTTGAAAAATTCTCAATTCAACAAACATGTTTAGATATCCAAAAACAACCTGATTTTTGTTTTCACGGCAAGTGTTGTCCAATTGTAGATACAAAACTTCAGGAAGATTACCAGACCAATGAGAAAGCACATCATGAATTATGGTTATGGTCAGATTTGCGTCATTATGAATATTTGGAGCTGTGAAGTACACCTTTGGCAACATTTTCCCATTGAAGACCATACAACCGACCAAGTGATACTAAATAAAATTTTCCTCCTATAAATTTTTGGGTGTGCGAACAAAATGTGGTAAAAGTGTTTTCTTTTGGTCCATACCATCAATTATCAAACCCAAATATTTATTCGGATTATCATAACACTTCTTTCGATGCTTGTACAACTTTTTCCTTTCATTTGTTTATTGTTTGTGATGCTCCTGAAGTTCTTTGACAATTGAATCTACACAACATAAAAGAAAGCCATTAAGAAATATGTTTTCATACTTGATGAATATACAATTTTAAAAGTTAAAGTTATGAATGCTTACCTCTTTCTGACCCTTCACATTTGTCCCTTTTTTATTTAAGAGAAGCACATGTATTGCAAATCCCCATCCTTGTCTTCTTAGGAATACAGACATTGTTGAATTCTTTCTTCCATACCTTCACAAAATATTGATATGTAATAAACCAGCCATGTCCCTCAGCACCTTCTGCATATTCTTTGTATAAGTTGTAGATTTCTCATCTTGAAAAATTATCTGGAATATGTATTGTCTCTCTATTTGGCATACACTATCCATGCTTTGAAAAGAAATCTTTCATCCATGACATTGCAGTATTTGATAATGGCCCAAACTGTCTTTTATGACGTACTTCAGAATAAAATGTGGGATCCTTTTCCAAATTTTCTTGAATTCTCGAGAGATGAAAATTCCCAATCGAATGAAACATTTTGAAAGCTTTTCTACAGATAAATAAAGTTTTAATATGATAATCATAACCTGACAATGTAGATTGCATGCACCCAACTAAATATGAATTTTGCATGCTTTTATTCATTGACAAATATCTCTTCCTGCTCTCTAATGCAAATTTGAAATCCATATGTTTCAAGTAATCTTTTTGGCAACATTCACTTGAAATGAGTGCGCTGATAGAACTTCTTCTCGTCAGATATTCTGCTCTACCCCTTGTATAACTAGAACATCTTGCATTGATACGAAAAGGTATGCTCCTACTCCTCGATACAATATTTCTTGGCAACATCTCCATCATTGGATCATCATTTGTATAAGGATTTTCATCATCATTAAGAGGAATGTTATCCACACTATGATCAGCTGTGCTTTTCAAACACTGACTTGGAGGATATTCTTCATCTTCCCCTTCTTCAGTGCTACTGTCATAGTCCTTAGAATTCGGACTCAATGGAAAATTTGACTCGATGTTTATTGGATATTCTTCCTCATGTGTATTTTCAGTGCTGCTCTCATAGTCCATAGAATTAGGACTAAGTGCATCATCTTGTCCTTCATCACTGCTACCTTTATACTCATTAGAATTAGGACTAAGTGCGTCATCCTGTCCTTCATCACTGCTACTCTCATAGTCCTTAGAATTAGGACTAAGAGGACATTGTCACACTCCATTCTTTTGAAATTTATCATCATGCTCTTCATCACTGTTGCTCTCATAGTCCTTAGAATTAGGACTAAGTGGACACCGTGACACTCCATTCTTTTGAAATTCATCATCCCGCTCTTCATCACTGCTGCTGTCATAGTCCTTAGAATTAGGACTAACTGGACACCGTGACACTCCATACTTTTGAAATTCATCATCCCACTCTTCATCAAAGCTGCTCTCATAGTCCTTAGAATTAGGACTAACTGGACACCGTGACACTCCATACTTTTGAAATTCATCATCATGCTCTTCATCACTGCTGCTCTCATAGTCCTTAGAATTAGGACTAAGTGGACACTTTGACACTCCATTCTTTTCAAATTCGTTATCACGCTCTTCATCACTACTGCTCTCATAGTCCTTAGAATTAGGACTAAGTGGACACCATGACACTCCATTCTTTTGAAATTCGTCATCATGCTCTTCAACATTGTTGCTCTCATAGTCCCTAGAATTAGGACTAAGTGGACACCGTGACACTCTATTCTTTTGAACTTCACCATCATGCTCTTCATCACTGTTGCTCTCATAGTCCTTAGAATTAGGACTAAGTGGACACCGTGACACTCCATTCTTTTGAAATTTGTCATCAAGCTCATCATCACTGCTGCTTTCATAGTCCTTCGAATTCAGACAAAGTGGAATCTGTGACTCTTTATTTATTTGAAATTCTCCATCCCCTCTTTCATCAATGCTGCTCTCATAGTCCTTAGAATCAGGACTAAGTGGAAGAATTGACTTTCTATTCATAGTGGAAGAATTCTCGCTATATTCATCCATATGAATAGAGTTGTTACGCGATGAAGATGTTGATGCTGTATAAATCGAAACTTCACTATCAGGACAATCCATCCCTTTCAAATAGAAGATGTTGAATGATACAAATGGAGAGTCTCCTAGAGATATTATATATCTTAGAGAATGAAATTTTCCCTCCAAAAATTTCCCCCTAAAAGGTTTCACGAAAATATTTCCCTCCTAAAAGTTTGTGAGATTTATTTCTCTTCATTATTTTATTCTACAATTTAATGAAAAATGTAAACTAATTTTTTTTATGAAATAAATCATTAAAGTTAAAATTGTAAACTACAACTTCTACCTAAATTATTTTAATAGTCAAAGTATATAATATTTACTAAACAATTGAATATTTTTTTTTAATTTTTATAATACATTCTGAAACAAATTAATCCCACATTCACCCCGCTGTAAAACAATTCCATAATATTCGCTTTATCATATTTTCCTTCATCGCCATAAAAAAATTAACATGTTAAATTTTTTTAAAACTAATTAATCCCACATTCACCGTACGGTAAAACATCTCCGTAATTTCACCTATATACTAAATTCCATTATCACTATTACTCACATTACATCAAGGTTTTCTGAGGTTCGTTGAAAGACTTGGAGCGAATTTGTGGAGCAGCCCCATTGCGGGCGTGGGGGGATAGGGGGTGGGGGGGGGGCATGGGGGGGAAGGGGCGGAGGGGTATGGGGGGGCGTGGGATGGGGGTTGGGGGGCGAGGGTGTGGGGGGTAGGGGGAAGGAGTGGAAGGGGGGTAAGGGTGGCGTGGGGTGTTTGTCCAATTGTGGGGTGGGGTGGCTCGGTTAGGCGGGGAATGCGGGGGGGGGGGGGTGGAAGGGGGGTTGGGGGGCGACGTGGGGGGTAGGGGTGGGGTGGCATGGGGGGGCGAGAGGTGGGGGGGACGTCGGGGGGAAGGGGCGGGGGGATAGGGGGTAGGGGGGGCGTGGGGGGATAGGGGGTTGGGGGGTGAGGGCTTGGGGGGGGGGGTGGGGGGTAGGGGGAAGGGGTGGAAGGGGGGTAAGGATGGGGTGGTGTGGCCGTCCGATTGCGGGGTGCAATGGGTCAGTTGGGGGGGGAAGGGGGGTAAGGGTGGGCTGGCATGGGGGTTGGGGGGCAGAGGGTGGGGGAGGCGTGGGGGTAGGGGGAAGGGTGTGGTGGGGTGGCCGTCCGATTTCGGGGTGGGGTGGCGTGCGGTGGGTCAGAGGGGGGTAGGAGAGTGGCTGGCTGGCGGGGTGAGGTGGGGCATGTGGGCGCCGAGTGGGGCGTGAGGGGGTGGGGAGGGGAGTGTGGGGGGGAGGGGCAGGTAGTGTCGGGGGAGTGGGGAGGTGGGAAGGGGTGGGCGTGAGGGGGTGAGGTGAGGGGTGGGGGGCGCCGGGTGGCGCGTGAGGGGGTGGGGAGGGTAGTGTGGGGGGACGGGGCGGGTAGGGTGAGGGGAGGGGGGTGGAAAGGGGCGGTAGTGGGGAAGCGGGAAGGGGCAGACGTGAGGGGGTGGAGTGAGGGGTAGAGGGGATGGAAGGGACGGGCGTGATGGGTTGGGGGAAGAGGTGGTAGAGGGGAAAGGGGCGGGTGAGAGGGTTGGGGGAAGGGGCGAGTAGGGTGGGGGATGTGGGGAGTTGGGGAAGGGGCGAGCGGGAGGAGAGTGACGGGTGGAGGGGCTGGAAGGGGCAGGCTTGAGGGGGTGCGAGAAGGGGGCGTGTAGGGAGGGGGTGTAGGGGCAGAAGGGGCGGGTGGGCCGCCTGGGTGGTGCGGTGAGGAGCTGCCTCAATCCCATCCTGCGCCACCATGGCGGCCCGCGCGTCCGCCACTCCGCGGATGGACGGGGTGGTGTCGGTGGGCTTCTGCCATTTCTTAGTGTTAATATTTTTTTAATTTCAATTATCTGATTATACAAATTAAAAATTTATGATATATTTTTGTTGTGGATTTAAGTTAATATGTTTTCGTTATTTACTGATTTATGTGTTTCTATTTTTAAGGAAAATGGCATCAAAGAAGATTTCTGTGAATCTTTCTGGACCAAAGACTCTTAAGGGTGCATCTTCAAAAAACATTGGTGAACGAACTCCACTTGAGCTCATGGCTACAAATCTTTCAAGTGCCTCAAATGATAAGAAGATGATTTATGACTGGAAGAATTCAGAAGAGGTGAAATTCCCATCAAGGATCTGGTATGTGAAAGAAAGAGAAAGCCAAAATGTGAATATATATCTATATATTTATATATCGAATGATAATGTAATTTTTGAGCTGATGGGAAGAGTCATATATATGTGTTCGGTACTGGACACTGAAGTTCTTTACATACTTACAAAAGCTCCCAAGTCACATGAAAGGATTAAATATCGACTATCATATTCATTGTATGACACGAGAGAGGTATCTACAAAGTTGTGTAAACAAATCGTAAATGAGATGAAACAAAACATCGTAAGTATTGTTATTTATATTTGTATTTTGCGTTCTTGAAAGTGTCTCGCTATAATTTTTTAACTTTGTTTTTATTGACATATGATATTTTGTTTGGCATAATTTTGTTGAAAGTTGTTCAATTAGGTTGGGAGGCATTCATTTCTTAGAGCATGATATCATGAAAGCAGGGAAAATTTTAAGAACCCCCCCTAAATTTATAAATATAATAAATGGGCGAATCTCCATGGTATATAGGAAAAATGGAAGGCGATTTTATCAATAATATAATATGTATATATAATTGTTTGGCGAATCTCTCACCAGGCATGGCGAATATTTTACTCAATTATAAAATCTTGTAAGATCTTGGCGAGTCTTTCACTAAATAATAAAACTTTGTAAAGTCCTAGTGAATCTTAGCATAGGCTACATGTTGGTTTAATTACCCCATTTAAATAGGCTACATTCCAGGTGAATACCATGGGTCAATACCATGTGCCCTTTTGGTGAATACCATGGGTCAATACCATGTGCCATTTTTATTTTTATTAATTCTAATATTTGTGTTAATAATGGTTTTTTGCATGGTATTAATAACAATCTAGTCCATGGTATTTGTCCCATAGTATTTTGGCCATAGGTTTCACCTAAATATAACCCATTTTTTTAGTGTTCGTAATATAAGGTGACTTATGGAGTAAATATAAAAAAATGTTTTATTTGTTTACCATACCTCTCGTTTATTTATATTTTTATTAATTTACCATACCTCTTTTACAAATATGGTATTTGGCCCATAGGATTCAATTAAATATAACCTCTTTCTTGAGCCTTCATAAATAGAACGAGGGTTATGGACTAAATATAAAAAGAGGTTTTATTTATTTACGATACGTCTAGTTTATTTATATTTTTATTTATTTACCATACCTTTTGAGTAAGTATAAAAAGACATTTTATTTATTTACCATACCTCCACTTTACTTATATTTTTATTTGTTTACACCCTTACATGTATATAAGGTGACTTATGGAGTAAATATAAAAAATGTTTTATTTATTTACCATACCTCTCATTTATTTATATTTTTATTAATTTACCATACCTCTCATTTATTTATATTTTTATTAATTTACCATACCTCTTTTATAGATATGGTATTTGGCCCATAGGATACACTTAAATAAAACCTATTCTTGAAAATGGGCGAATGGGTTCACTTAAATAAAACCTATTCTTGAAAATGGGCGAATGGAAGGTTGTAAGTCCTCATTTCAAGGGCTAAATTTACTTTTTTTACCCTCTCCCTTAAAATAAAGTGGGCTATTTGAGGTGATTTGTAAAAATGTACTATGATACAAAATATTCGCCCACTAAAAATTTAAAACCCCTTAATTTTGCCAAAGGGTGAACATTCGCCCCTAAAACTATCCTTGCATGAAAGTTGTCGGCAGTTTTTACTCAGTGTCAGAAGAAGATATGGAAAACAAGAAAAATGTAGTAATTGATGATGCTACAAAACTACATCCAAAGGATCAGAAAAAAGGCCTCTAGTAGATAATCTAGCAAGGGTAGACAAGTTACTTTTGTGGATGATGAAGTTGAAACTGACAGCGAAGCATATGTTTCTGTTACTGAAGATGACATTGGAACTGAGAAGAGCCGTAAAAGACCAAAAGTAACAATGCCCAAGAATAAATCTGTTGAGAATGTTATGACGAAGAAAAGTAAAGTTGAAGATTTTGAAGTAGTCATTACCAGCAGTCAAGAACCTAGTGAAACTTCAAAAGAAAACAAAGAAATCGTTACACCAGGATCTGATTTAGAGGATGGCATTATCAAAACAAAACAAAATGCCATTCGACAGAATTTGACAAAGAAAAACTTAATTGATGGTGGTCGTACATTTCAGCTTAATGTCAGACAAACCTATAAGGCAAGTGAAGGACAATGTCAATATCAAGTCAGAAAGCCACACCATCTGCATATTCACAACTTGAAGACATTGATGAGGTACAATCCATATGCTCATGTGGTTAATTATGTGCTTCTTGTTGATCCAGTTCAAGTTCCCAACAAAGAAGCATTTGATAAGTCAAAATGTTTTGAATACAATTATTATGTGCTTGGGGGGAACCATTCTGTAGAAGCTCAAAGACAATTGATGGAGGAATATCCCAATAACCCACGTTTTGAAACAATGAAATGTATCATTTATGCTGATTTATCGGATACAGAAGCAAAGTTAGTGGCATGGGATCATAATTCAGATAATGAATATATGATGTCTATGACTTTCATCCAAAGGGTTAGATTTATTCATAGTGAATTTCAAGAAAAATGTGGTGGGGATAGGATAAATGTTACTGCAGATTTCCGAAGGGAATGTTGTATGGAAATAGGCTATCAAATTGAAGAAAAACCCAATTCAAAAGGTGGAAAACGCAACCTTCATAGTGATATATTCAGAGGTGTTGATAACATTTTCCAATTGGCATTTAGAACTGGAGATATTTGGAAGTTGATTGATGAGATTTTTAGCATGTGGGAAAACATTGGCATTAAAAACCAGAAAGTCAAAAAGTCTAAGCCATTGATATGTGGCGGCAGTAAATCAGCTCCTGAATTGAAGCAGCGTACAGAAGATATGACTATCACACCTTGGAGAGCAATGCAAGGAGTGAAAGATGGAAAATTTTGTCAAAACAATATTATATCGTGTGAAGTCAGGGGAATTATCATTGGAGGAAATGTCTGAGAAATTTCAAAAGTAAGATTGTTGAATTATTTTTATTTATTTCTAGATTATAATTTTCTTTTAAATAAAACATGTTGTTTTTGGTAGTATTTGTTATACATATCATTATATTAACTTTTTGTTACTTTATCTATGCAGTCACAAAGTTTACATGAAAATTCAAGAACAAATGGTTAAATTGTTGAATGAAGATAGTTGGGATGATGTTGTACGCAACTATCCAGATTCAAGTTCTACATCAACATTAAAAGCTTTTTATCTTGCATTTAAAAAGGTATCTTGATTTACACATTCATTTTTATTCATCTGTGTATTATTTTTAATTTATAACTTACACATATATTTGTTTATTTTATAAAAGACGAAAAAGGATGATAATGGAGCACCAACTAGCTTCAGAACCTTTATTGAAAAAATAAAGATCGAAAGACTGAGGAAGCAGCGTATTAAGAATGTTGAACTTGATCCAACTTTGGGTAATTTCATTTGGAATGGGCTAGACACTATTCAATATCAAGTAATACAAGGCGACTGTGAAGACATTGCTAAACTCATACCTAAAAGGGAGTATGCCCTAGTTATTGCAGATATTCCCCATGGTTTCAATATTCCAAACATTGACTATGATAGTGACCCTTATACTTATCAAGCTCTTAGTAAAGTGGTTGCGGGATTTGTAAAAGTCACGTCATCACCATTATGGAGATTTGTGACATTTCATTCAAACACACAATTGGCAATGATATTGTCAAGCTTTAAGGGAAAACAAATTCAAGGATGCAGCTTACATGGTAAGACGTTTAAAATGTATATTTGATTAATGTTGAAAAATTCATTTATGTACAAGTTGATTGAACTTTTACTATTTCATGTTATAGGCAAAAGTTAAATCTTCTTAACCGTGAAGATCAAGTATTTGTAAATGATTGTGAGTTCATTCATATTGATAGTTGGGCAAAAGATGATAGCTATATGTCTATGATTTTCAATCGGGTAGACGGAAAAAGTCATAGCCAAATACTGACTTATGATGTTGTTGTGAGAAAACTAACATATGAAGACAAAGAAACAAAAGGAGAGATAGTTAACATTTATCAAAAACCACAATTATTGATTAACTATCTTATAGACATATGTTCAAATGAAGGAGATTGGGTTCTGGATTTATTTTCTGGCTCAGGTAAGTTTTATTATATAGAATTGAATTTCAATATGTTATTTTTTAATCAATATGTCATTGTACTAATTTACTTCATTATTTCTTTTGTGCTTGATAATTAGGTAGAACACTAGCATGCTACCTTCAAAAAGGAAGAAATTGCATTGCAATTGAAAAATATCCATTACAGTGCAATTTCATTCAGCAAAGAATTAATGCTCTTCAATTTCTTCCAGATGCAATGCAAGAAATTGGGTTGAAGAAAAGGGACTTTAGTGAATCACGTGTGGAAAAAAAGGCAAAGGAACCTCAACCACCATTACATGGGATGTTTGGAAAGACATACATTAGGAGATTCACAGACATCAAAGATCTATTAGAAGACGAAAATGAGCAAAAGGAAACAGAAAATATTGTGGAAGAAGACAATGATAAAACTCTAGAGGACAGAGAGTTTGGATTACGTGACATCGTTGATTAAATTTAAGTTACGCTGGGAAATCAAGCTCATTTTTTGTAACTATTAAGTAGTTATACTTGCAATGTTTTGACTTTGACATTTTATGAGAAGAATATACACTCAATTAAGGTTGTTATGCTTTCAATATTTATAATATGTGATTTTCGCATAATTTTTAAGTTAATCATTATTTTTTGAAAAAAAAAGTGATTATTATTATTTTTTTGGCATGAAATTCATAAAAAAAAAACTATTATTTAACTATTTTTAGTTAAAATTTTCGTATAAAAATTGTGATTTTCGCATGTCAATTATAGCAAAAAATAATCAAAACGTGTAGTTTTTTAGTTATATTTATGTTAAAATGGTTATTTTTATGTCC
Source organism: Pinus tabuliformis (assembly GCA_031772625.1). NCBI lineage: Eukaryota > Viridiplantae > Streptophyta > Pinopsida > Pinales > Pinaceae > Pinus > Pinus tabuliformis. The sequence goes on from CM062809.1 coordinate 1,191,293,194, forward strand.
ATTGTTAAAAAATATTGTTTTTTAGAAACAATTATTTCTTGTGGATTGAAAAATTAATTAACGATGTATAAATATGTAGAATATCGAAAATTCATAATATCGATCTTTTTCTTTAAATATGCAAAACAATAAAAACCTCCCTACAAAAAAATAAAATTAAAATAAAAACAAGAAAATATGAAGAAAAAGACCACTTAAAAAATTATTAAATTTACAAAATAATTATTTACATTTCATACATTAGAAAAAAAAAAAAGAAAAAAAAAGAAGCCTTTTAAAAAAAGGGCCTGGTGTAGAATTACCACGTTTTTAAATCAGCATAAAAAACACTACTATTATAAAACACAATGTACATAAAAAAATTTATAGTGCCAAAAACTAAGCTCTAAAAACACGTGCATTCTGCATCACCCTTTTCAAAATCAGGTCACTTTTTTGCTATCTCTACAAAACGGGTAACAGTATGAGTTCCCATTTCAAAGTTTACATTGTTCTCAACATTCCACCATTCCTTAACCTGCACCCAGTGTTTAATGTGGACCACCTTCAACCATACTTTCCACCTTCACTGGACACATCAAACATTGCAAAACAACTCACACCAACAGAGTTAAACCCAAATTGCAAGGAACATGCCACAGCTGATCGAATCATGGACACACAGATCAAGAATAATCACAAACTACGGATCCAACTGTATCGTGTTGTCAAACTTGATCAACTTCTGCACCAAGGAAAGTGGCTCACTAGGGACTGAGTTCAGCAGAAGTTTTCCCATTTCATGGAGGCACTCAACGCAATGGGGACCATTGCTTCCTAAGATGGGATCGCTGATCTAGGTGGATATTGGTGGCCACCCACCTATTCCACTTGGACACCCACCACTATTTCTTTCAGTTTTTCAGTTTCCTTAATTGTAGCACAATTTACTATTTTGGGCAGTTTTTCGGGTCTTGAACTTCCAGAGCCATTTTGAGGCCTTAAACGACACTTTTTGGAAAACGAGAAATCATGTTTGCAGTCGAAAGTTGTATTCCTCGGATAGATATTTCTATCAAGGTATTGTGCATGTCAAATGAAGATTGTATGGCAGAGTTATGACCCGGGGAAGTTGATGTACCAATTTACCCAAATGGGGCCCATTGTTTTGGCGTTTCATCTCCTAGGGTTAGGCTTTTGGATGTTTAGGGTTTTCCATTGTTTTTCAATAATAAATAGGCCTTCGAGCCTCATTGTAACATAGTTCAAAGGCATGTAGCTACCACATCTCTTCTCAGAGATAATCTACCATCGCTTGAGCTAGTTTATTTCCATTTTTGTATGTAAGAATATTTCAGTTCTTTGATATGAATGAAATGAATTTTTATTTCCGCTGCATCTTTGTGTATATATGTATTTCTATATTTTGTTGTGTTCCTGCATAAGTCTGGATCAGTGAGCTTTGTCAATGCGGCTCGCTCATCTAGGACATCAGTTAAATCTCAATCGTTATGGATGTGGATGTGTGATGTGTGATAGCTCTTCGAAATGCCCTTGGATGACCAAGGATGCCTCTACTCAGAGGACATAAACAAACCAATTTGGTTTTCTACAAGCTTCAATCACAACAAAGACAAGGTTCTCCAATGGATTAATTATTTCACACAACCTTCCCATCCTCTGGAGGAAGTTATTGACTCTTCGCCTGAAGAAATAGTAGGTCATAGGTAATCAACAAAATTTTATTTATTATAAATATCTAAGGCAAAACATTAGAATTGATTAATTTTAACCCAATATGCAAATATGTAACTGGTTTGACTTGAGTCTTTGTTACAAAGATATTGCGGGTAAGGACACTGGTGGAATGAGACCGTTGATATTAAGGCCATTGGTTGCAATTTTAGAAGCTCTAGAGCTAAATTTCTATTACTTAGACAAATTTCTTGGCAAACATAGCCAACTAATGACTCTAAATTACTATCCTTCATGCCCAAACCTAGATCTTACTGTTAGTTTAGCAAACCATTCAGATGCAAGTTCCCTCACTGTGTTAATGCAAAACGATGTTAGTGGCATGCAAGTAATCAAGAATGGAAACTGGGTTGTTATAGAACCCATAGCTCACGTGTTTGTTATCAATTTGGGAGATCAAGCGCAAGTTAGAAAGAATAAGCATATGTATATAGTCAATTTTTTATGTGCATGCAAGAATTTGGTAGTATTCATTCAATTTGATTAGTGTGTGATTTGAATATAATAGGTTGTGAGAAATGGGAGATTTAGAAAAGAGAGCACTGAGCGGTTGAAAAATATGTACAATGCACACTACAAATTAAAGGGAAAGAGTGTGGTGGATCGTTTTCAAAATCTAGTAAACAATTATTCTTGTTAGTTGGTGTATCCATCTTGATTTTGAATAGCCATTTTCCTTTGCATTCGACATATGCCTCCACCATGGACATGCTATTTCAATGCACATGATAATCCCATTGTCAATGCACATAATAATCCAATTGTCCGCAGATTTGTGATGTGGAAGTTTGGTATAACAAGATGTATACATTGACTTTAATAATGCAATTTATTTCAAATTACAATCTTCTAGAATAGGTTTAAAAACATTTTTATATATACGTAAATTTAAAAGTTGCTTTGATATGTATGTTAACGTTGATGTCAATATGGAAAGGTTGAATTTTTATTATTATTTTACATTCAATATGGAAAGGTTGAATTTTTATTATTATTTTATATTCAGTTGAGATGTGTCTCATTTTCAGAAAATTTGTAAATTAGGTGTATAGTTGGTAGAAATAGTTGTTAATTTTTTATGATCAAATTTCATAGAATTTTTAAATATTTAAATAAGTTTGACGTGGATTATTTTGATATTAGTAATTTTAATTTTAATTAATATATTTAAGAGGTGATTTTTTTTAATAAAAGAAATAAAATTGTTAAAAAATAAAATTTCATATAATTTTTACAAACAAGTATGATGCAGACTAGTTTAGTATTAGGTTTTTTTTGTTTTTTGTTTTTTTTTTAAATGATTTTTTTTCATAGGAAAAAAATATTTTTCAAAAAAAACTATAAGAAAAAATAAAAATTTATTTTTTAATTTATAAAATATTATTAAAATAATAATAATAATAATTATTATTATTATTATTATTATTAAGTTGCATCTTTCTTTTTTATTATTGTTTATTTTAATTTTTAAAATAACATTTATTTTATTTTTCTATTTAATTATAAATAATAAATATTTACGTTATAAAATATTAAAATTTTGATTCTCTATTTATTTATAAATTTCATTATAAAAATCAAATATTAAAAAAAAGTTAACTCTACTCTTTTCATACACCAATTTTGGTGTTTAGCTTGGTCGTGACCTTAAAATTGATAATAATAATGCAACTTGAGTGGGCCTAATGGTTAAGAGCATGTGCTTATTCCTAAGAGGTCACATGTTCAAAACTACAGGGGGTAGAGTATGTATGCCTTCATAGACTTAAAATTGGATAATAATAATGCAGCTTGAGTGGGTCTAATGGTTACGAGCATGTATTTCTTCATAAGAGGTCACAGGTTCAAAACTAGAGGGGGTAGAGTATGTATGCCTTGAGTGGGTCTAATGGTTAAGAGCATGTATTTCTTCGTAAGAGGTCATATGTTCAAAACTAGAGGGGGTAGAGTATGTATGCCTTGATTGGGTCTAATGGTTAAGAGCCTGTGTTTCTTCGTAAGAGGTCACAGGTTCAAAACTAGAGGGGGTAGAGTATGCATGCCTAGAGGGGGTAGAGTATGCATGCCTTCGTAGACTTGGCAATCAAATCGCGTAAAAGGTCACAGGTTCAAAATTAGAGGGGGTATAGTATGTATGCCTTGAGTGGGTCTAATGGTTAAGAGCATGTATTTCTTTATAAGAGGTCACAAGTACAAAACTAGAGGGGGTAAAGTATGTATACCTTTGTAGACTTAGCAATCAAATCACGTAAGAGGTCACATGTTCAAATCGTGTAAGAGGTCACAGGTTCAAAACTAGAGGGGGTAAAGTATGTATGCCTTCCACCTGTTTTTGGATCTGTGATATTATATGTTATGGACTGTTTTTGATTGCTCTCTGCGTGGAGACTCGATGTCTTTTCCCCTTTTTGGCTATCAATTGGTTGTTTTGACTGATGCCGCTGTAGGGATCATGCATTGGAATTACAGTGATATTTCGTATCTTTTTTTGAGCTCAATTTCAATTGAGATCCACGCACAATCCACTATGTATCTGTTACTCTGGAACCACATTGTCTGTTTCTGTGTGGGGATGGTGGCATTATCTAACCGTTATCATCTACAGGATGTTGCTTGTTTATCTGTATGGAGCAGCTGTTTATGTAATCATCAAGTATTATAATACAAATATTGAGTTTTTTCGTGCTGAAAAGTATGTATGCCTTCGTAGACTTAGCAGTCAAATCACGTAAGGGGTTCAAAACTAGCTGCGCAGATAAATTTCATTATAAAAATCAAATATTTAAAAAAAACTAACTCAACTCTTTTCATGGCAAAACAAGATTAAATGTCATTTTTGGTTTACTATAGAATGGTTGTTTTATTTTGTCCAAATTTTTATAATATGTATGGAAAATCAATTCATGATTTCAATATGATTAGGGAAATAAGACTTATTTCATTATAAAAATCAAATATTAAAAAAAAGTTAACTCAATTCTTTTCATGGAAAAACAAGATTAAATGTCAATCTCATTTTTGGTTTACTATAGAATGGTTGTTTTATTTTGTCCAGATTTACAATATGCATGGAAAATCAATTCATTATTTCTATATGATTAGGAAATAAGACTTATTTCATTATAGAAATCAAATATTAGAAAAAAGTTAACTCAACTCTTTTCATGGAAAAACAAGATTAAATGTTAATCTCATTTTTGGTTTACTATAGAATCGTTGTTTTATTTTGTCCAAATTTACAATTTGTATGGAAAATCAATTCATGATTTCAATATGATTAGGGAAATAAGACTTAATTTTGATCATTTTTAAGGAAATAAGATTTGATTCTCATAAGCATGAATACTATTTCAACAAGAGTCACTTGGTGGTAATGTCACTGCTTTTGTAATTTTTGCATGTAACTTATATGCAGAAAATACATCTATACAAAAAAAAGGGAAAATTGTGACATCGTCACCAAGTAGCTCTTGTTTCTTTCCATATTCCCTAGATAAAAAGTAGATAGAGAAATAAATATATATAAATTTTGTCATATAACTACATTGTTGTGTATAAATAAACTTCAATAGTCCATAATAATTTGATATTTATTGAATAAAATTCCATAGTCCAATATTTATTTTTGGCAAATATTTTTAGATTGACACCTCTTTTAGTGAATTAGAAATAATTTTAAAAAACGGTAATTTAGAAATAAAAATGGTTTCAACCTTTATAATATCTACCAAAAGATTAGTATCTTTTATTACTTTCACTAAGGTTATAATAATAAAATTTTATACCTTTAAAAACCATTTAATCTTATTCTCATATATGGGTTTAGATATTATCTTTAATTACAATTTAACTTTTTACATATAAAGAATTTTATCATTACTTATAGAAATGAAATAAAGATATTTTATTTTTATTGTTTATCATATAAAATTATAAAATGTGAATATTAATAAAGAATAAAGATTTCCCCGAATGCGGGTGACTCGCCAGTAGATTAACGTGATGGGATAGGGGTGGAGCGATTTTGAATGCCACCTGCCCGCTGTACAACGAAGATTATAGCCGGACGACGGATGATCCTTGGCATTTGGGTATCGCAGCGTTTAACGACTTCACTGCAGGCGACTTTGATACTACCAACCTGTCCTTTGATATGATTTTCACCTCCGCACGCTCTGATCTGCTCTAGACCTCGGCTCTCTTGAATGCCATAGTAATGGCGGGTGCAATTCGAGGCAGGAATGAGGGTAATAAATCTAGCCTCTGCCATGGGATCACTCTGGAGCCTCTTATGTCTTGTTGGTCGGGGTATGGCCTGGTGGATGCTGGCTCTGATAGACCTGCGGTGCTGCCTCCGCTAGTTCCCTGGATTTTCTCTAAGGCATCGGGCTCTCGTCTGGTTGAACATTTGATTTTCCAGTGTTCTGCTACTGTAATTGTTTGGTCTTGTTCCCACAGCGCCGTTGTCGCTTTCGTAATGCCCCGTCGGTGCCATAGGATGAGATGCCACAGAGGCACTCCGCGGCGGGCGCCCTCTAGCCCGACCTCCAGTTCTCCCTCCCTCTCCAGTGATTTCACTTATGGCCATTACCCTCGCACTCGCAGTGGGAGAGGGCATCTTCATCTGCCCAGCCATTACCCTGAGCCCCGTCCTCCAGACTCCTCGTCCTTGCCCTCTTTCGGCTCTGCGATTTTCACTTTCAATTGCTCCCTGAATCGTCCCAGGATTACTGCTCATGTTTCGGTGTTCTTTCTCGAGGAAGCCCAGGAGGTGGGAGAGTCCAGCTCTCATCAGGAGGGTCCTGGTTCGGTCTCTGTGCAGGCTGCGGAGGTTCCAGCGAGCAATGCTATTGACATGGTGATGGAGCCAGCGGCCCAGGGTCCGTCTGAGAATGATGCTGCTCGTGCTCGGGATCCGCCTGACTTCGGCTGGTGCAGAATCATGGAAGAGCTTCCTGATGCTTAGTTCTTTCTCTGCTGCTTTGTTTCAGGTCATGCGACCCATTATAGAGGGCAAATTTTTGTCACTGCTGATAATTTTTGTTAATGCTGATAAGCTAGGGTTCAAATGCAAGTTTTTTGGAATATCTGTAAGCTCTGTAATGTCCAGAAGGTCATCTCTGGTTCCCCTGTGTGGGATTGGATTACAAGGTCTCGTCCAAATTCTCTGTCTTGGGCAATTTTTTCTGTTTCTATCTGCCTCTCCTTCTGGGCAGTTGCTTTAGACTTCAGTCATGATGTAATTGTACCCCTTTAATGTGAATAGATTAGCTTTATTTAGAAAAAAAAAAAGAATAAAGATTTTGATAGTTTTTATTAAAATAAGATAACATTATTTTTGGCGAGATAATAATTTTTCATATCTTAAAATGCATTTTTAAATGTATAAATGGATTCAATCTTACACTTAGATTACATTCATATTGTATAGATTTAACAATTCAAAGTTACAATTTTGATAAATTTATATAAACCAAACAACTCAAATATATAGTTTAATTTTTTTTTAAACAAAATTAATAAAAAGATGTATTAAAAAACATATATATATCTACATACATACATACACATGCACATACACATACACATACACATACACATACACATACACACACACATATACATATAGAGTGTAAGCAAGCCAAAATTCTTTATATTATGAGGAATTTACATAAAGTACAAGCATGGAAAAACTGGAATATATAGTGTCCAAGATGAGGTGTTGTCTACAAAAAGGAATTTATGTTCTGAAGTGAGCTTCAGAGAGACCATCTACCCATGAGAAGGAAACCATGTGGTCTCTTAGTGTTGAAAATAATAGCGAGAAAGGGTTCCTTGATTTGTGCCTTAATCAAAGGAATCATAATGAGTTTTCCTTGAGCATGCACGAGTTAGGAGCTAATTCCTAAAAAATAGGATGAGTTCCTAAAATTTAGGATGAATTCCTAAAATTTACGAAGTGTTCATGAAGAAATTAACTCATGTGTCAAAGTGGAAGGTTGAGTTATCAGTCTTCTAGTGCGAGTTAACTGAGGAAAACAACTTGTGGTTGAGTCTCAAGAGATAAGACTAGTTGCATGAGTCGTTAACTCATGCTAACTCAAACAATCAAAAAACTTAAACCCCTTAATTAGAAACTCACCAAATTTGGCCATTCGAATTGCTTTAAAGGGAGGAACGAAGACATAGATTTGATCATTGTCTTGTGAGCATTGAGTTGGTGAGACAAGACAATAGAGCTCACCGGTTTGTGAGAAGGTTGCACAGGGTTGTGTGTGGAGTTTGTGAGAAGAAGAGTGCGCAAAAGAGGCTTGTGCATAGATTGATAGAGGGAAATAGTGATCAATAGTCTTGCAAGGGTTTCAAGCTTAGATCAAGCAAGAAATACAAGTGTGTTTTTTAGATTGAAACAATTGTATTTGCAAGAGATCAATTGCTCAGTTTCTAATAATAAAATTCTAAAGTAAGTAGAGGGTTTTCCTAGTTGGGTTCCCTAGAAAAAAATAGTGTTTGAATTGTGTGACCATGATTTATTTTTTTTCCTATTTTGTTGCAAATTTTAGTAGAGAAATTTTGTGTCTATCTGAAAAGGAAGTGTTTTTCTTATTGTTCATATTAGTAGATTAGAATTTCGTGGATTTTCTACACTTGAAGAGTTTTGAGACAAAATTAAAATAGAATTAGCCCATAGCAAAATAGATATGACTGACACTAAGAAGACATGAACAACAAAACATCATAGAAATCTAGGAAGCAACAAAGGCTAAGTCATCCTTTCCTAGGATTTTAGCAAGCCTAGTTGAGTTGGTCCGTTGCATGGTCATACTGGTTCTAGTCGTGTTAAACATGATCACTTTGTGCCTTGTCATGTTGAGCCTTGTCCCTCCAAGCCTAGTCTTACTATTCAAGGTATAGCACAGGGTCAGCAAATCCTTCAGGAAGCCATGAGGGGTTCTCCCACTCAACAACCAAAATTTCAATGTAGGTGTCTTCCTCCTTCTGAGAGGTTTCGCCCATGGTTGTGCACGTATCATCATTCTGGTTGGCCAAATTTTGTGCTTGCTCCACGTGGTCAAGGGAGTTGTGGCTGCCAGAGAGCTTTTGCTTCTTTTTTTTAGGACTGGAAGGTTTGTTTCCCTAGTGATTTGAATCAACAACTTTTGAACCTTCATGAGAGTTCGAGGAAGTCGGAGGAGGGGAAAAAGGGATTCCCAAATCTCTAGACATATTCCTCAAATTCATGTGAGTGTGAACTAAATATGAATCAATTTCAACAATTCGAAATTCCACCCTCACCCTAGCTTCTTCCTGGTCCCGGAGATGTCTTCCTAGCAGGTTCCTGACGACCTAGTGGCCATTACCAATGTTCTTTGCTCCCGCGCTTCCATGGAAATGACTAAGCGACAAATGTGCATTGGCAAATCTTCGTCAAATCGTTCTTCTCCTTGACCATGCTAGGGAGGGAGACGTTGACGCCCATGTTCTCTGCCACCTCTCCTGGCTTGACCCCTTTCATTGACCATGATGATCAAACCTAAAAATGCTTTGCTTATGACCTTAAGCACCCTAAACCTCTTTGCCTTGCCAGATCCATAGTGTCCAGCCACCCGCAAAGCGGAAAAAATAAGGGAATGAATGCCCTACTAAGTGCTAATGGCAAAATTCATGTTCTTGGCTGGGAGTAAATGCCTTGTCCTATATCGGTCACCCATATCTTATCTGCAATGAATAAAAAATCATCAATATACTTAGAGAATGGCCACCACCCAACCCTTCTCATTATTAAATCAAGTAACATTTAACATGAAAAATCTACCTCTTTTCAATAAATGTGATGGTACCCTAATCTGAGAAAAAATATAAATGTTATTATTTTTATATACTTTTTAAAATTAATTATATATATTTTTAATTCATTTACTCTTATTTTTTTAAATAAATAAATAAATTTTACAATAATATAAACCAGTTAATATATCACTTTATTATGATGGTTGTTAAATGAACTTGTTATTTACCATTATTTCCAAAGATATAAGCACATATCAATAAAATGACTATTGCGATTGTCTCTTAGGTCAGTGACCTTGTCATGGGAATAAGCATGCCACTTTAAAAAACAAATCATTTAAAAAACAAAAAAAAACAAATATTGATTGTGTAACGCAATAAAAAACAAATCATTTAAAAATTGACACCACCAGTGGTAAGTCTACAATTATTGATATTGTATAAGTTATGAGTTGACGTAATTTTTAATACCACTAGTGGTAAGTCTACAATTATTGATATTGTATAAGTTAGGAGTTAGACGTAATTTTTCACACTACTAGTGGTAGGTCTACAGTTATTGATATTGTACAAGTTATGAGTAGACGTAATTTTTAATGGTTTAGTTGCAAGTACACTTGTATAAATCAGAAAATATTTTTTTATATTATTAAAATATTATATATTATGAATTATTTTTCACCAAATTATAAAGCAAGCTTCAATGTTAGCCATTTTTACATAAAATTTGTTATAATTATATGATGATAATTAAAAAATATTTACATATTTGAAAAATGACGCTGCTTTGCATTGAATAGATTGAAAAATATATTATTATAGATTTATCTTAAATACGGATTTAATATAAATGGAGAAAGATCAATTTTTTTATATGCAAATTTTTTTAGAGTGCAAAATACAATATGTTATTTTTCATTGTTTAAATTATATTTTTGAATATATAAGACCAAATAAAAATTTTAACCATAAAAGCTTATTTTTTTCTATATATATGTATATATGAAGTTGATATGGACATAAATTAGTTAAACATAAATTTTCAAATAATTTATTTAATATTTTTGTTGAAATATTTTTAAAAAGTATAAGATTTAAACATCTGATTCACACATTTTTTTACTTCTAATTATTTGACATTATATTCATTATTTTTTAATTATAACCAATATTATTTTTCTATTTAAAACATAATTTTTAATTTTATTTTTAAAGAACATGAATGAACAAACAAACTTATACATCGTCTCATATTGAGTTTTAAAATAAACCTCTCAACTCAATCAATATAAAAAAAACAATAAAAAATTAAATTCCTATAAAAAACTCACTATTTTATATACTGTGTAAACTCATTTATAGTACTTGTCATAATCTAGTTTATAGTACTTGTCATAATCTTTGTTGGTCCATATAAGAGAGTTAAATTTGTACATTAATTATATACCAAGAAGTTAATCTCATGAGAAGTGATTGTGAAATTAAATAAATATCCATTTTAATTTACACTATTTGAAATGTTTGTGAAACAAAATATCCATTTTAATTTGCAATTTCATATTATTTGTTTTGAAAAAATTCATCAATACATTTTTAATATATCAATTCTAGCATGATCTCTGAACTTGTGCGCATTGTGGAATTCATGTTCCTGTTGTGATTCTGATTTATATTAAAGTTTTAAGGACATGCACATATACGTAAAGTGTAAGAGATTGCAGGTACAAACACTTTAATTCATTATTTTTATATATTAAATTATTGTAAATGGTAAAGGTTTATGAGTGTATAAATATTTTCGTATATCTTTTATACATAAAAGATAATGATAATAAAACGATAACTTTTTCAATTATAATTTTTTATTAATAAAGGGTTAACTCACATATACATTTTGCCAATTATATATTTTACATATACTTTGTGGATTAAAAATAATAAAATAACATTTCTTTTCTTTCTAAATTAATTATATTTTTATTAATAATACATTTTTTCATTTACTTTATGATGAAACATAATTGTGAAAACTAACATAATTTTGTTAATGTGATTATTTTTTATTAATCTAGTATTGAGATTATATTTTTTATTAATTTAGTATTTACTAATTGTTTTATTAATTTGAATTAGAATTTTGTTTTATAAAATTTAAATTGTAAATGGAGTTTTATAATTCATTATTTCTTTTTTAGTTAAATATTTTGTATTATAGAAAATGAGGATTGTATGGATCATTTTTTTATCATTAGTTTGCTCGAAGGGAAACCATACTAGTTACATAAGTTCAAAGCCATGAGGTTGCTAAGACCTCATCTAATTAGAGCATCTCTTAAATAAAAACTTATAAACACATCTTGGTTGTGCCAAACCTTGACATACATCGACATGAGAAGGAAAAAAAACTACTATTGTTGCAAGCAAAAAACCTGTGAGTCATAACAACTATTGGGAATAATATCCAAGCATCAGTAAATGGGACTCCAATCCTTTAGAAATGGGACTAATCCAATTCTATGGGGGTGGTTTACTACTCCTGCTGGTCACTACTCTCATTCGAGGAGAAGAGGATGTTGGTTGATCTCCTAGATAGAATGGTCAGCTTGCGATCTGTACTATCAAATTTTTCCTCTAGCTATGCCAAATTGCTAGAATTATCCCACTGAGTTCTTGTGTACCTCCCTATGTGGCATGCAATATTCAAATGACAATTAACCTTGTGTAAGCTTCATGCCATGATTTATGAAGTGAAGGGAGCATATGCAATGAGCCAAGTATCATGGGAGCCCCAACCTCGTTTTGTGTGGGCTATCAACATATCAAGGTGAGGGGGAACACCCACTCATGGACACTCCTTGGGGGATAAGGTCCTTCGTAGCTAGATCTTGACAGTGAGTTCACATGGATTCTGGAATGTCCTCACTCCAATCCAAGTCAAGGGGATGAGTTGTTATGTTGAGGCCAAAATTCGCTAGCTTGTCAACCAATTTGTTGCTTTCTTTGCGGACATGGGAGAGGAGGGGAGCTAAGACTTTTTCCAGGAGTTTTGTTGTATTACCTATTTTATCTTCCGACCTCTAACTCTTAGAGACTTTGTAAGGATCTAATCCACATTGGATTTTTTGGAAGATATTAATAATGGTCTTGGAATCTCCTTCAATAACGAGCTTGTGAAAATGCTTACGGATAACAATTGAGAGACCCTGCTCTAGTGCCCATATTTCAACAATATTATTAGTGTTGAGGTGTATGGCACCCACATAAACATGTAGAATCTTCCCATTAGTGATACAAAAGACTCCATCATAACTGGGTTGGCCTGGATTTCCTTTCGAGGCCCCGTCAAAATTAAGTTTAATGAATTCCTCTAGAGGGCGGGACCATAAGGAAGGGATGGAAGGGAAGGAATTGGGGATAGAGGGAGTCTACTATAAGGAATAGGGGAGAGACCAATTTTGGTTAGAATGACTTTTTAAAGTTGATTTCATTCCTAATCTTTGGAGGACCAAATAAGAGAATAAATTGTTTCCCTTATTTTATTTAGGAAAGCTTGCCAAATAAAGTTTATGGAGCCCTCAATATTCTTAAATGTACATCTATTCTACTCCTTCCAAATCTCCCATTGGTTGAATCTTGGGATGAGTTGCCATGCTTGATTGACAATAGGATTAGTAAAATGGGAATCACACCATAATTGTAGAGTGGAGAGGGCATTATTTTGTATTATGTCAATCTATTGAAAGAGCATAGCAAGGTGATCCCAAATGGAAGCAGAGAAGATGAGCCACTAAGAAGATGTTTGGCATTTTATAAATTGGAGAAACAAAGAAGATAGATTGATGGGCCCTAAAAACCACAACATTGAAACTTGTCCCATGTCAAAGTTTTGTTCCATAATAGAGCCATAATATAAGAGTGAATTTTGGCCAGTGTTTGAAATTCGATATTATATGTCATCTGCCTTAATCATCTATTGTTGTTTCTTGTGAGAAGACTAAAAGATCCAAAGATGTTAAAATTTCCTGAAGGATGATAACCCCAATGAAGAATATCATTTCCCTCTTGAACCACAATTCTCATGTTTTCTAATTCTTGCTTGATAAGTGTTCTTTCATTTTGGAAGGGAGGCTCAATCCATTCCTTGCATGACTTCCAATTGTACCATTGGGAATTGTAGGGGGATGAATCCCAATAATGTGCAACTAAGATTTGTACCCTAGAGATGAGGGAATCCTTGATTGTGTGGAGTTGTTCATTCTGAGCTAATTTTGGCCAATGATGCCATGAGTCATCCCAAAATAATGAATTTTGTTTTTTATTTCCCAAAAACTATGCTCCCAAACAAGAGTTTGTTGCTCCAAGAAACATTCTAGATATGAGAACCCTTGATGTTGCTTTTCATTCTAATGAGCTAAGATTCATGGGTATTGGGGGAACACTTATATTTCCACATTTTTCTCCATAAAGCCTCTGGGTTTTTTAATCCATATCCACTAGGTTTTAGCACTTGAGGCTTTGTTGAGTAAATCTGGATCATGGAGACCAAGGCCTCCTCCTTTTTTCAAACAACAAATTTTGTACCATGCGACTAGAACACAACTTCAGTTGAATTTGGTGCCCCCCCAAAGAAGTTGTGCTAAATATTTTTGATCTTGTTTAGGATGGATTGGGGGCTGCCATTGCTGAGAGAAGATACGTGGGGAGGTATTGAAGGACAAATTTGAACAAGAGAAAGTGATTGGCTAGATTAAGTGATTTGAAAGTCCAACAAGAAAGTTTGGCTTCAAATTTAAAAAGAATATTTTCCCATACCTTTTTCCTGAGAGGATTTCCAATTAAAGGGACTCCTAGGTATTTGGATGGAAGAGAGCTCCTTTGAAAACCAAGCAAACGAGATATGTGAATTTGGATTGTTGGCGAGGTATTAAAAGGAAGATTTGAGATTTTTCCAAAAAACTAAAGAAGTCTTGAAGGATGTTTTTAAGGGTAGTGACTTCTTTAACAGTGGGGATTCCCAAGAGAAGAGTATCATCCACAAACTACTGGTACAAAGAAGAGAGATCATGGGAACCAAGAGGAATACCTTTTAGCTGACCAAGCTATAGGGTTGAGTTGATAGATCTACCCAACCCTTCAACCATGATGAGAAAGATGTAAGGGGAATTGGGCTCTCCCTACCTAATACCCCTTAAGGGGACAAAGGTGGGATAAGGATTCCCATTAACTAGGATGGAGAAGAAAGCTTTGGAAATGAGGGCAAGAACCTACTGAATCCATATTTCTACAAACCCAAAATTAGTGAGCATACGGAAAATAAATTTCTAGCTCGATTTATCAAATTATTTTGACATATCAAGTTTGATGAGTGTACCAGGAGATTGATTGGAATTAAGCAAGTGAATGTGTTCATGGGATAGTATTATGTCGTCCATAATTGTCTTCTTTCCACATAAACTAGTTTTCTCAGAAGAGATAAGTGAGGGGAGAATAGGATTTGTCCATTTTACGATAACATTGGAGATGATTTTATAGATAACATTACATACGAAAATAGGCCTGAAATCTAAAGAAGAAGAATCATGGGATTTTTAAGGAACAAGAAATATATAGGTAGCATCAAGGGTTGTTAAGATAGAGGAGGATTGTCGAGAGTCTTTTACTACTTTCCAAACATCATACCTTAGAATTTTCCAGCAAGCCTCATAGAAATTGGTGGTAAAGCCATCAAGACTTGGGGACTTGCATTTAGGAATTTCCATAATAGTTGCTTCCACTTCTTGCATGGTGATTTAATTCAAAAGGAGATAATTATGTTCCCTTATTACATGTTTGGAAATGTGCCATGTTATTTTCTTGATAGTAGGCCTTCTCTCTGCAATTATTTTTGTGAGTGTGCCTTGGAAATGATTCATGAGTTCTTGGGCCATTGTATCATCGCTTTCCACTTTTTGGTGATTGAATGTTTTGATGCTTTATATTCTATTACTTTTCCGTGGTTGATCATGGATTTGTTGAAAAATTTAGTGTTTTTTTATGATTACACCAATTGATTCTTGCAGGATAGAGTGTAGAAAGTTATCCTTGAAGAAATATTTGGAGAAAGTGCAATTGCCCAATATAATATTGGTTTTGGTTTTGGTTTTCAAAGGGAGTTAGTGAGGCTTGCACTTTCTTATTATTCTTGTTACTGGAAAATATATATAATTCAGATCGTAATCTACATAATGTAATAAAGACAACCATAAGTGAGGTTTGCACTTTCTTATTATGCTTGCTCACTGGAAAATATATATTTACATAATGTAATAAAGACAACTACAAAAAGCTATATTTTATTATTATATTTTATATCATCTAGAAACATGTAAATATCTTAATATCAACATCATGAATCATTTGACAACCTAAATAGCTTAGATGATTTATTAGCAAAGTCCATTATATTCATCATGTCAAAAAACTTGCAAGTTAGATTTTTTCCATTCCCGTGTCGTGATTGTTCCTCAATTTATGCCTTGATTGTTCTTCAATTTATGCCTTAAGGCGTTTCCTTTGCAACATCTGGTGCAAATGCTAGTTAATTTATTTACTAGTCTAACTAATCTCCAATGGCTAGTTTTCATCCCCTGGGCCATGATGCATCCTTGCTATTTATACATGAAGATTGTATGATTTTTTTTACCTTATCTGAAGGATGAGCCACATTAATTAGTTCGAGAGGTCGACCAAATCCTAATGATATGATTAATCCGAAAAACATTTCTCTACAATATGAATGATAAAAGTCTCAAATCTAACAAAAATATAGTTTTTTAAATAATAAAAATATATTAAAATTATTTGAAATTAAAAAAAAAAATAGTTTCATAAATTATTTTTATACTATTAAACCATTACAATTAAAATTAAATATCATTAAATTAAAAAAATATTAAAATTTAAAATCTATTTAACCTTTTTTAATATCATAAAATAAATAAATTAAATATCATTAAATTAAAAATATATTAAAATTTAAAATCTATTTAACATGTTTTAATATCATAAAATAAATAAAATACCACTTATTAGATAAATAAACACCTAATTTTTTTCAAGTTAAGCAGAATAGGAAGATGGTCACGTTTCATCTCTCTAAATTCTTTGAAACAGTTACCATATGTTTGTGGATACTAAATTTGCAGGCTGCTTCATCCTGAAATTACCCTGCTTTGGCCTCTGAGCAATGAAGAACATTTTGAATTATCTTTCCAGGTCATTAATAAAAAGCGAACATTGTCGAATTGAGGCTTTTGTGATCCATATCAATTTATGAGAGATTCTTCAACGTAAATCACATAGAATATCATTTGTCGACGCGTTTCGAACCAATGCGTTTCGAACATATTAAATGATATTTTTTTTCTTTCTTTGTGATTCTATGTTATTAAATATTAACTACATAATTATAACTTAGGAAATTAATTAATTTCCAGTGATTTATAAATTGTAAGTTAGCAATATGTTTATGAATTATAAGTTAGCGGTATGTTTTCTTTCCATCACACCATACTGACACAATGAAAAGAATGTGTAAATTATCTGTCAGGTTTCCAAAGCAATTAAATTGCTCAGCTCTTATTACAAACACTATTAGATCTGTTCAAATTAAATTGACTGCTTAACACACGCAGAAACACAGAGGGATTATAGCCAATAGTATAATTTTTTAAATGAATACAACCTTCCTCCCATAGCTAATTATAATATAGGGTTAGCTATGATACACTATCACAGGATATCAGGGTAGTCATAAATAGGTTTGCTTCATTTTTCCCCTTTTTTGGCTATGAGGATTGAGGAAAATGGCAGCCTTTCCAAGTGATGGCCAATCAAATCATATTGATGTTGATTATTGACACTGAAGCCAATTTTGGTTATGGGATCTTTGAAAATAATGGTAAAGAATTATTTAGATCCTTTATGTTGGGAAAAAAATTGGAAAAATTTATTAAATTTTATAATTTTGATAAGTTCAAATAATAATCATGAGGATTATAATGTTTATGAAGATAAATAGTACAACAATAAAAATGATGATGATGATTATTAACATCCACTTATCGAGTTCAATTTCATTTAGAGTTAGTCATAATAATTTGTAATCTTTTGTCATAGGTTAATCATAATGAACCTCATAAAGATAATAATAATAATAATAAATGGCAAACAAATTAAAGAAAAATAAAAAATTTAAATCAGCAAAATATACAAATTTTAACAATACACAAATTTGTGACACATCAGTAATTAAAACTCCTCCAAACACAGTTTTGTAGCAAAATTTGAATGTTTAGAATCCCAAAACCATTTGATTGAGAAAAAACAAATCAACTGGCTCATTTTTCAGTGGCAAAACTTCAGAAGCAGAGAGCAAAACCCCAAAAGAGATTGGAGTTCATTTCTTTGACCAGATAAATTATTCTTAATATATTGTTCTGAAAACAAGCATTCTATCATTGTGATGTTAGATAGGTGTCTCCAAAAATTCTTTTAAAAAAAAGGGAAAAGGACACAGATCTAGTCAGAATCTGAATTCTCAAACTTCCCAACTTCCTTTTTTAGAAAGATTCATTGGTAAAATGTAGTTATAAAGTCACATCTACACTTGTATGTAGCTAAATTGTTGGAGTTTATGTGACATTTTCAACGAAGATGCAGGTGAATCAAAATACAAGGTGTTTGCATTCCACAAGATCTGTGGAAAGCAATTCTCAACATGTTCCCCCTCTTGAAAAACCATGTTTACCTTATCAGTTCACATGATCCAACCATCGCCCCTGAGCAGTAGCTACATGAAACTGGCTAATATTTACACAATTTATTTACAGCCTTTGCTAACCTTGGACAGAGTCCTAAATGATAAATGTATGGCAATCGACTTACCAACGGTTCAAGTATAATGTACATAATCAAATAGAGGGTTTGAAAGAAACCTAGTTTTGTTGCCCTGTCATACAAGCTTTCTTACCCACTGAGCATGGCTGTGGACACAATTTCTGAATTACCAGTCCCCATGACTTCCTCATCGCTGGGATTATCTGCTTCCTTGAAACAAGAACTTAGCCACAACATGAACACCGTGGTGATAATGCCTCCCGCAGCAAACAAAGATGACCTCTTTCCTATTGATAGCTTGTTCCCAATGATTTCCACAATTATGATGGTTATCAAATCACCTGTCCACACCAGAGCGTTTAATCAGTTTTGGACTCAATATTAAGTACAAATCCAACAGTGTGCCTTGAGAGGACTCTATTGATATTTACTTATTAAGTAAAAAGAGGAAAGGGGAAAGACCTCCAGCAGATGTGAAACACCAGATTGCTTGAACAACTGACTTCATAGAGACCGGGGCCTGTGAATATGCAAATTCCAATCCAGTGACACTAAATAATACTTCTGCTGCTGTCAGTATTGCATACTGAGGTATCTGCCAAAGAATTGATATTTGCTCTGAGTTTTCCGTTGGATAAGCTAAGTTCATACGATCCCAATTTTCAGGCTCCGAACCTGAGAAAGTATTGATATAAGATGTGATGGATCCTGGTGTGGTCCTTTTATCAATGGCCAACTGAAGCAGTCCTGATGTAAAAAATGCAACAGAACACAGGAACATCCCCAAAATCATCTTTCTGATTGCTGTCATAGCAACTCCATGCTTCTCCAAGAAAGGATAAAGTACTTGATCAAAAAGTGGAATGAAAATAAGGACAAGAAGTGGGTCAATAGCCTGTAACAACATAATCCTGATCATGTTACTAATCAAATCATGTTACCCTAATAGATAATCAATTCTATAACTGACACAGTTGTTTCCATATTTTTTTATTCAACCATATGTTACCCTAGTTGAATTACCTTAGTTCACCTAAGAAAATTATTCAACAGCATGTTACCCTAGTTCACCTAATTCACTTATGCCCCATTAAAAAAACGGTTTGTTATCACTTTAATATTAGATAGATAATCCGGGACACAGAATACTCACCGGCATCTGATCAGGTCTAATTACAACATTTCCAAGCCACGACACATGCCCATTCATCTGTGTAGCCTGAAAAACCCATGTAGAGGCCTTCTGACCATACATGCACGAAAACATGAAACCAGGAATGAGGAAAAGACACACTTTGAACAGAGCCTTTACATCTTCAACTTCCTCTGCACCGCATCCTGACTTAGCAGCATCAAGCCAATGAGAAGCACGGATAGAGCCTCCTCCACAATCGATTTCCTCATAGTTTTTATAAACAGAATCGCTCTTCCTCAGCCTTACAGCATTAACTAGGACTTTCACAACAGTGGAAAAAACACTCCCAACTGCCCGCCTCTCTACATAGTCTTTCCGGCCGACCCAGAATATAAAAGTAGCCAAAACCATGAGAACAGAGGGCATTCCAAAAGCAGCTGCATATGAGACATTGACCCTCAACAGTGGCGTGAGGAGCATGGACAGGAAGGCTCCCACATTAATTGCAAAGTAAAACACAGAGAAAAATGTAACCCGAAGCTTTTCTTTGGTGTCACCATCGGGCATAGAGAATTCTATCTGATCCCCTCCAAAAGCTGCGACACAGGGTTTAATTCCTCCAGTCCCAAATGCTATGAATAGCAGACCTGTGGCAGTGCTCCACATGGAATAACTCGAGGCTTTTTTAGTTACAGGATCAGGATCAGGTATTGCAGCCATGGACATCACACAGTTTCCCACTGCGTACAGAAGAGATAGAGATAAAATTGTTCGGTATTTGCCCTGCCATATCAAGAAAAAACAGGATAAATATGAATATGCTCTTATATTCATGTATTTATCAAATTCAAACTCAGACTCGCAGAAAATTTACCAGGAGGGTATCGCTGATTAAGGCTCCCAGAATTGGAGTTGCATAGCATGTCATTGTGAAGAGATGAAACATATCTGTGGATCTGACTTGTGAGAGGCCGAGGCGCTCTGAGAGGAATAAGACGAGGATTGCCTTGAGGCCAAAGAAGGAAAACTTCTCGCAGCATTCGTTCCAGAATATGAATTTGATAGCTGGTGGGAAGGCCCCCAAAAGTTTGATTGCTGAGGAAGAAGAACGAGCAGGTGCTTCTGAGAACTCCACTAGAGGTTGTTGAAGGGTAGTTTCTTGCGGGGATGTCGATGGATAATTGTCTGTGTCTGTTTTTGACACCATGGCTGCTGGAAAAGCTGACAAGGGCAAATGTGGTACGCTGGACTAACCCCAAAGACACGGGGTGAATTTTCAAAGTCTGTTGCACCTGTGGCTGAGCCTGTATTAATTTCTTTTTGTCCAGTTTTACATGGTAACCCACGCAAGGAATCAAAACGATTATATTCATCAATACATAGTAAATGCATTTTATTGTTCTTTCATTCCACCAAATTCCACCAAATTGATATGGACTTGTTTTTAAAGAGATTTTTTTGAAGTTTTTTTTATGGGTTTTTTCGGTCAAAATCCAGCAGTAATTTATTGAAATCACAAGTTTGATAGTTAATTTCTGCACAACCAAAGCGTCCAGGGGTTTTTCAGGGTGCTGAATCCAAATATGCAGTTAAAAAACCATTTTAAATAATACAAATCAAGATTTAACCTCAATTTTTTTCGCCAGATTCTATCACCAGAATCTCCAAAAAATCACACTAAAAACAACTCCCTCGATTTCAACTTCGGCCGGTCGTCTTCTGACTTAATCGCCAAGGCATGCTATTTCACGAGGATTTTTCTACTGCCTCGACATTGGAAAACGTCGGCGGTGGGATGTAATTAACGCAAGCGTTCTTTCAGGAGAATTTTTCCACTGCCTCGAGATTGGTAAACGCCGGTGGGATTTATTGTATAGCAATCTCTTTATACCTGCTTCATTTGTAGCAACATAAAATTTCTTTATTGGGAACACTTTGGGAACCATTCCTCTATATTCGGTATTTGGATGTGAACGCCAAGATTCTTGAATGATTTAGTTTGAATTGGGTACATTAATTTAATTGATTATTCATCTTTTCCTTTTCGGAATGTTCTAATATATCTTACTATTCTTGTATATTTGGTATTTGGAGGTGAACGCCAAGGAACTTGAATTCTTTAGTTTGAAATAGGTATATATTAATTTAATTGAAGAATTCATGTTTTTTTTCGGAATGTTCTAATATATCTTGAATGATTTAGTTTGAAATGGGTATATATCAATTTTATTGAAGAATTTATGTTTTTTTTCGGAATCTTCTAATATATCTTTGACCAGATAATTTTATTTTAGGTGTATCTTAGTCTTTATTTACCAATATTTTCTCCTTTTATATTTGTTTTCTATTTCTTTATTTTTGTGGATTAGATCATTTGAATGTAGCCAAGTCTGAAGAATTCACAAGGTTGAATTAGAATTTATAAGTTAATCTTATTTTATTTTTTCAGAGAAAGTTAATCTTATTTTATGCGATTACATTATGATATGAATCACAAGGTTGAATTAGAATTTATAAGTTAATCTTATTTGAAATTTAATAAAATTTTATTAGAATTTATAAGTTAATTTTATTTGAAATTTAATAAAATTATATTATAATTTATAAATTTAAGTGAAGAAATTTTTATAATATAAATTAATCTATCTATATATTTAAAAATTTATTTTAAATAACAAAAAATTACAATTAACTCAAAATTTATATTTAATTACACAGTGAAAATATAGATTAGTTAAGTTACACTATTTAAATATGTTATTTATAAAAGTTAATTTCAAAATAGTTAATTATATTATTTATAGTTATTATATTATTTATAGTTGTATAGTTAATTATTAATTTTATTTTAAAATTTTCAAATAATTATATTATTTATGGTTGTATAGTGAAATAAATATTAGGTTAACTTTTATTTGGGTTTTTTTTGTTAGTGGATTGCATGTAGTAAGAAAATATTTGATATATTCCATATAATGACTTTTCAGCCCGTGATTTACTTTTGTGTTAGTGAATTGCATGTAATAAGAAAAGACTTGGAATATTCCATATAATGACTTTGGAAATAATGAGCAAAGATTACTTGGTTAGCTTGGTCGAATTTGGTCAAAGATATTGATAGATTTGTTTATGTTGTAATTTTTCTATTTTCTCGATTACTTTTATTACTAACAACCCAGGACTATAGTTGTGACTATAAAAATTAAATGGATACGTTAATGCATGTGGATCTATCCTTCGAAAATTAAGACTTGGCTGCTAAAAGGCATTGTTTGGGGTAAGGAATCATGGTATGGAGAAGGAGATTGTAGTTTCAATTACACTAAGAAGATAATAAGTGTTTGTAAGAGAAAAATGGGTATAGTGAGAGTACTAAAGGCAATAGTCACAATAAAATAAACAAATTATAATTATTATTTTATAATAGAGTTGATTTTTTTTTTAAATCAGTGGATATACAACTTAAGATGTATAAGGTTCAAAGGTAAATTTTCGATTTTGATAAGAATATAAATAGATCTATTGATGTTTAATTTTCTTGATATGAATTTTCCAAAATAAAATAATAGTATTATTATTACTATGTTGTATTTTTATATTCTTTAGTAATTTATAAATAACAAATTTATAGATATAGATGTCTTTCGGATTAATCAGATCATTAAGATTTGGTCGATTTCAAACCAACTAATGTGGTTCATCCTCAGGACAAGGTGAAAAAATCATACAATCTTCATGTATAAATAACAAGGATGCGTCATGGCCCAGGTAAGCTGTCAGATCATTAAGATTTGGATCCTCAGGACAAGGTGAAAAAATCATACAATCTTCATGTATAAATAGCAAGGATGCATCATGGCCCAGGTAAGCTGATGAAAACTACCCGTTGGAAATTAGTTAGACTAGTAAATAATTTTTTTTTAAATTTTTTATTTTTTTTTAAAAGGAGATTTAATTTAGTTACAAATGATTAAATAATCTAAATTGGTTGTAAAATAAATTTAGATTATTTAGATTATTTAATAATTTGTAACAAAATTAAATCTCTTTTTTAAAAAAATAATAAAAAAATTTAATTTTTAATTTATTTACTAGTCTAACTAATCTCCAACGGCTAGTTTTCATCACTTGGGTCATGATACATCCTTGCTATTTATACATGAAAATTGTATGATTTTTTCACCTTATTTAGAGGATGAGCCACATTAATTAGTTCGAAAGGTCCACCAAATCCTAATGATGTGATTAATCCGAAAGACATTTCTCTACAATATGAATCACAAAAGTCTCAAATCTAACAAAAATATAGTTTTTTAAATAATAAAAATATATTAAAATTATTTGAAATTTAAAAAATTAGTTTCATAAATTATTTTTATACTATTAAACCATTACAATTAAAATTAAATATCATTAAATTAAAAATTTATTAAAATTTAAAATTTATTTAACCTATTTTAATATCATAAAATAAATAAATTAAATATTATCATTAAATTAAAAATATATTAAAATTTAAAATCTATTTAACATGTTTTAATATCATAACATAAATTAAATACCACTTATTAGGTAAATAAACACATAATTTTTTTTTAGGATAAGTAGAATAGGAAGATGGTCATGTTTCATCTATCTAAATATTTTGAAACAGTTAGCAATATGTTTGTGGATACTAAATTTGTAGGCTTCATCATCATGAAATAACCCTGCTGAACATTTTGAATTATCTTTCCAGGTCATTAATAAAAAACGAACATAGTAAATGATTATTTCTTTCTTTCTTTGTGATTTTATGTTATTAAATATTCACTGCATAATTACAAGTTAGGAAAATAATTTTCAGTGATTTATAAATTATAAGTTAGCAGTACGTTTATGAATTATAAGTTAGCGGTATGTTTTCTTTCCATCGACACACTGAAAAGAATGTGTAAACTAGCAATTGCCCCAAAAGGTGCAAAAAGAGGCAGTAGGTTTGTTAATTTGGAAAAAGTATACAAGAAAAGTATTTATAGATATGTATGCCATATGTTTTGCATTTTCGAAAGTAGCAAGGTCAATTTTTGAACATGAAAAGTCATGCATCAGATCTCACCTTTAATTGAAACTAACTATCATCCATGCCGCAATTGAAAACTATACAAATTATATTTATGTTTTGTTTTAATGTTTATACATATTTATTTTAAAATAAAGCTATTGTTTGGTAGTGTTATAAATTATTTTATTTTATGTAAAATAATGTACCCGTTCTTTCTCTCTCTTTTTTCCCACCTTTTAACTTTCATCATAGAAAGTCAAGTTTATATTATAATAAATATAAAATATATTTAAAAAAAATCATTTAAATATTATTCTTTAAAAAAATTGACCAAACCTTTACCAATTTTATTATTATTATAATAATTAGCTAACTAACATAATTTATAATTATTATTTAAGTTGTATAGCAATACTATATTTAAATAGGCTTTGGTTATTGTTTAAATATAAATCCATAAACAATAATATATTTAAATATGTTTTGGTTATTGTTTAAATATAAATCCATAAACAATAATATATTTAAATATGTTTTGGTTATTGTTTAAATATAAATCCATAAACTCAGTGTAACACCACTATTCTATAATATAGCATGTGATGTCTAACCTAATTATACCAATGTGCACAAGCACAAATTCAACAAGATTCGGCATTGAAAAAATTATTAAAAATTATTAAACGAGCAGAAATTTTATAAGTGTTTCAACAAAGAAAAAAAAAACCTAAACTAATCCATTATCATGTGCTTTGAAAATCTAATTACCAAATTATTAAATCAATAGAAAATTTGAATGTAAATTCCATGCCAAGGAGAAAATTTGAATGTAAATTCCCTGCCACACCACTATTCTATAATATAGCATGTGATGTCTAACCTAATTATACCAATGTTCTACCAATGTGCACAAGCACAAATTCAACAAGATTCGTTTACGGCATTGAAAAAATTATTAAAAATTATTAAACGAGCAGAAATTTTATAAGTGTTTCAACAAAGAAAAAAAAACCTAAACTAACCCATTATCATGTGCTTTGCAAATCTAATTACCAAATTATTAAATCAATAGAAAATTTGAATGTAAATTCCATTCCAAGGATAAAATTTGAATGTAAATTCCCTGCCAAGGAGAGTAAATATAAAATTATTAGAACATAACGTTTTCATGTGCTTTGCAAATCTAATTACCAAATTATTAAATCAATAGAAAATTTGAATGTAAATTCCATGCCAAGGAGAGTAAATATAAAATTATTAGACCATAACGTTTAAAGAAAAACACATCACCTAAATAGTGCTTTTTAAGATTGTTGAGCATAAACTTCATGTCACGGAAATTAAATACAAAATTATTAAATCAACAGAAATTTGTGGAGAGAGTTTGAGATGTTGTGTCAAAGAATTTAAAGAAACCTTGATAAAAAATTAATGGTCATTAAATTAATTAGATGTTCAAGATTGACAACTTTATACATTAGATGACTATTGTTAGGCCAACTTGTTCTAGTAAATTTTTTTGTTAATTAATTGTGAAATGAATATTGTTAAAGATTTTAATATTAATAGACAGATGAATATTGTTAAAAATTATTAATATTATTAATAATTCTTTACTCAAGTAAAAAAAATTAATTAGATAGACTCATTTAAAAAATAGAGTGAAGAAAATATTTTTTTATTTTTTTAAATAATATGTATATTAAAATTATATATATATATATATATATATATATATATATATATTAAAAAATTTATAAAAATAAATCTTAAAAATTATAATATTAAAATATATGTGAAAAATTTAAAACCTATTTACAGTATCATTACAAAATCATTACAAAATAATGATTTCCATGTATAACCCTTGGATTTTTATTAACACAAGCAAAAAATAATGATTTCCATGTATAACCCTTGGATTTTTATTAGCACAAGCAAAATATGATGTTGGTCACTTACCAAAACCAAACAAAAAAACGCAATTTTTTTAAAGAAAAAATTATATAAACAAATTTATGTATTCAAAAATTTATTTTAAACATTAAAAAAACACATTCTTACTTCAAATGATATCCTCCTATTGTTTTTGAAAAAGACTATTTTATTTATAAATTAAACTAAACCTTTAATTTATATAACTTTACTTGTTTTAAAAAATATTTTAAAATAATAATCAATTATTATTATTTTTTAATTTCAAATAAATAATACACTCATTTGAAAAAGACTATTTTATTTATAAATTAAACTAAACCTTTAATTTATATAACTTTACTTGTTTTAAAAAATATTTTTAAATAATAATCAATTATTATTATTTTTAATTTCAAATAAATAATACACTCATTTGAAAAAGACTATTTTATCTATAAATTAAACTAAAACCTTTAATTTATATAACTTTGTATGTTTTAAAAAATAATTTAAAATAGTAATCAATTATTATTATTTTTTAATTTCAAAATGAAATAAATTTTAAAAATATAATTTGTTCAAAGATATTAACGCACTCGCCATTAATAACTTTTTATTATATTTTAACTTTTTATTTTTTATTATAATTTTTAAGCCTGAATTAATAAAAAAATATAATTGGTTACAAAATATTAGCAAACTCACCATTAAAAATAATACACTCATTAAAATTTGAAATAAATTTTAAAAATATAATTTGTTCAAAAATATTAACGTACTCGCCATTAAAAAAATTTTATTATAATTTTTAAGCCTGATTTAATAAAAAAATATAATTGGTTCCAAAATATTAGCAAACTCACCATTAAAAACTTTTTATAAGTTTTAATCTTTTTACACGTGGATATTTGGAACTGTTAAAATAATAAAAAAAAACTTTTTATAAGTTTTAATCTGCTTACCACGTGGATATTTGGAACTGTCAAAATAATCAAAATAATTAATAGATAAAACTACTATTTATTTGGGCCCGATAGGTAAAACTTACTATTTATTTGGGTCTGATGTAAAGCAGAACTTGAATATTTATTTAAATATGATATAAAATGCATTTATATATATTTTTTTATTTAAACATTATATAAAATGCATTTATATATATATATATATATATATATTTTTTTTTTTAATAAAGATTATAGTGGCATTGTAAGTTAGGCAGAACTTTGACTATTTATTTAAACATTAGATAAAATGCATTTATATTTTTTTTATTTAATAAAGATTATAGTTGCATTGTAAGTTAGGCAGAACTTTGACTATTTATTTAAACATTATATAAAATGCATTTATATTTTTTTTATTTAATAAAGATTATAGTGGCATTGTAAGTTAGGCAGAACTTTGACTATTTATTTAAACATTATATAAAATGCATTTATATTTTTTTTATTTAATAAAGATTATAGTGGCATTGTAAGTTAGGCAGAACTTTGACTATTTATTTAAACATTATATAAAATGCATTTATATTTTTTTTATTTAATAAAGATTATAGTGGCATTGTAAGTTAGGCAGAACTTGACTATTTATTTAAATATGATATAAAATGCAATTATATAGATTGCTATATAGTGGCATTGTAAGTTAGGCAGAACTTTGACTATTTATTTAAACATTATATAAAATGTATTTATATCTTTTTTTTTATTTAATAAAGATTATAGTGGCATTGTTTATTTAATAAAGATTATAGTGGCATTGTAAGTTAGGCAGAACTTTGACTATTTGTTTAAACATTATATAAAATGCATTTATATCCTTTTTTTTAATAAAGATTATAGTGGCATTGTAAGTTAGGCAGAACTTGACTATTTATTTAAATATGATATAAAAGTTAGGCAGAACTTGGCATTGTAAGTTAGGCAGAACTTGCCTATTTATTTAAATATGATATAAAAGTTAGACAGAACTTGGCATTGTAAGTTAGGCAGAACTTGACTATTTATTTAAATATGATATAAAAGTTAGGCAGAACTTGACTATTTCAGAACTTGACTATTTATTTAAACATGATATAAAATGCATTTATATGGTATAAAACGCATTTATATAATAAAAATTCTTATATAGTAGAATTGTAAGTTAAAGCATGAGCTTAAATATTTAAGCTTCCATTAAAGTTTCATCCTAATGCCGATAAATGCCGATAATTTTAATCGGCAAATTTTATACTTATTATTAGTACAAAATAGTAATATAATAAATATGTGTCAAAAACTCCAGCCTCCCACACTTCAAAATAATATTATCAAGAAAGCCTCCCACACTTCAAAATAATATTATCAAGAAAAAATAATATTACCAAGAAAGAATACAGAGGAATAATAAATCTATGTAAAATACTTCAGCCTCCCACAAAAATAAAGAATATAGGGGAATAATAAATCTATGTAAAAAGCTCCAGCCTCCCACAAAAATATATTCTATAGGGGAATAATAAATCTATGTAAAAAGCTCCAGCCTCCCACACTTCAAAATCACTTCTTCAAAATCACTTCAAAATAAAGAATATAGGGGAATAATAAATCTATGTAAAAAATTCCAGCCTCCCACACTTCAAAAAAAATAAAGAATATAGAGGAATAATAAATCTATGTAAAAAT
Source organism: Pinus tabuliformis (assembly GCA_031772625.1). Lineage (NCBI taxonomy): Eukaryota > Viridiplantae > Streptophyta > Pinopsida > Pinales > Pinaceae > Pinus > Pinus tabuliformis. Next base: position 1,191,322,358 of record CM062809.1, read on the forward strand.
CTCCAGTGTCCCACACTTAAAAATAATATTACCAGGAAAGAATTCAAAATAGTAAAAATAATATTACCAGGAAAGAATTCAAAATAGTAATAATATTACTAGGAAAGAATTCAAAATAATACTACCAGAAAAGAAATAATAAACCTATGTAAAAAACTCCAGCCTCCCACACTTCAAAATAATATTCCCACACTTGAAAATAATATTACCAGGAAAGAAAGAATACAGAGGAATAATAAATTTATGTAAAAAACTCCAGCCTCCCACACTTAATGTTACCAGGAAAGAATAGATAGGAATAATACAGAGAAATTCCTTTTCATGCATGGATAGAGGTTTAATAAATTAATCCAAGACTCTTAAAACAAAAATCAGAACAAAACAAAACCCTACACATAAAACGCACCCACATATAAAAGTTTAATGGAAGAGAAGGAAAGATAACATACATTGGTATGGATTTTACGCCATGTCACTGCCTTCTGAGAAAAGGACTGCAATCTCTGCTTCCTGACATTCTGTTGAGGAGGGCATAGTGGCGGTGAAAATCTCTGCAATGGTGATTTCTTGGTACCCAGTTTGCCCTTCCGCAAACCCTTACTACCCACTTATTTTATCTTCCAAACGACAAAATTCTTCAAAAACCCAACTAACAAATCTCAAATAGCAATTGCAATCAAACATGGGTGAGAATATTTCACAAGAATTCTCAATCCATATGAATGCATTTCACCATGCATAACCACACAGAATGGAAATTATAAACGCACAGAACAGAGAAAAAATAATAATCACCTATAAATAGAATCCAAGCTTAGAGTTGCTAATACAATTCCATATGAAAATAAGACTCTGTTAACAGGATTGTTTACAGGAATATCTCCAAAAACAAGTATGTTCATGAAAATAAGAGTCTGTTATCAAGATTGTTTGCAGAAAAACTATCTCCAAAACAAGTATATTCATTCTAACATTTACGAGAACCCAAAAATATTAAAATGATAAAACCCTAAATCACCACCAGTACTTATATTCTAATTTGCAAAACATAAACCCTAGAAATAGACTTACATGGATATTATATTAATGCAAACCATCACGGATGGGAGTTCCGGACTTTAGGGAGAAAGTTAGGTTGCTGAGCTTCTCCCGCTTTTCTTCTCCAAGACGACCAGATATGAAATCATTGGACTTTATCTTCACCACTGCTGCAAGGCCGGCCTGGCGCACCACCCAAAGCCTTCGGTTGTTCTCGCACCAGAGCCTTCCATCGTCTCCTCCATGGAATTTAAGCAGACCCAGAGGCTAAAAATCGAGCCTTCCCCGCTTTATATCAGACACAGTATCTTCCAATTTGACGCCATTGTGTGCTTTACTGAAGGAATCCTTTATACTCTCATGGGTGAACTGCAAATTTCGCGGATCGCAGATGTCGTGGGTTTGCGGGCCGTCCTAGTCCAACCTCTTCCTCGGAGAATACTGTTGGGATCATAGTGTAATCAAGGTCTTTGTATGAGAATACCGTGGGGATCATACTGAAATTAACATCTGCGCTGCTTGATTTCCTTTCCATCTTGATCATGAAGGTTTGTGTGTTCAGCGTCAATGAAAAGAGAAATTGCGGAAATGAACGAATCGATCAAGAATATGTTCAGTGCGAATTTATATGGAAACTCTAAAGAAAAGGAAAGCAATGAAGCCCGTGTTTTGATCGATATTTGCGAGCACGGTGTTGAGAGTATGCATGAAAGGATTGTCGATTTGAAATTGGCAGTAAAGATTATGCCATTAGCGGTCACTGCCATTAAAGAAAAGGAAAGCAACAAAGCCGTGTTTTGTTCAGTGGCGCACCGTAAAACTCATATTCAGTGCCATAAGCTCCACGAAACACTGAAATGGATTGTCCTGGAACTCCTGCCTAAAATTCCCGTGTAAAACGGGTGGCACAGATGTCGAGTGAAGATGAGAAAAAGCGATGCGAGCGGCGACTTCCAGGTACAGGGATTAACACCTGCAAGTACCGTGACTTCCAGTGATCGACCACGGCAAACCCACCCGGCACGTAATAGGAATTTGTAAAACGGGTGGCACAGATGTCGAGTGGAGATGAGAAATAGCGATGCGAGCGGTGACTTCCAGCGACAGGGATTAACACCTGCAAGCACCGTGACCTCCAATGATCACCACGGCAAACCCACCCCGTCAAGATTATATGGTTCACAGATGTCGAACATAGATAGAAAAGGTAGACGAAAACCCAAGGTCGACTGATTCAAAAGGAAGGCCTGACGGCCTAATTATCTGTCAGATTTCCAAAGCAATTTAAATTGCCCAGCTCTTATTACAGACACTATTAGATCTGTTCAAATTTTAGACTAAAATTGACTGGTTAACACAGGCAGAAACACAGATGGATTATAGCCAATAGTATAATTTTTTAAATGAATAGAACCTTCCTGCCATAGCTAATTAGAATATAGGGTCAGCTATGATAAACTATCACAGAATATCAAGGTAGTCATAAATAGGTTTGCTTCATTTTTGTTGGCTCTGAGGATTGAGGAAAATGGCAGCCCTTTCCAAGTGATAGCCAATCAAATCATATTGATGTTGATGATTGTCACTGAAGTCAATTTTGGTTATGGGATCTTTAAAAATAATGGTAAGGAATTATTTAGATCCGCTATGTTTGGAAAAAAAATTGGAAAAATTTACTAAATTTTATAATTTTGATAAGTTCAAATAATAATCATGAGGATGATAATGTTTATGGAGATAAATAGTACAACAATAAAGAAGATGATGATTATTAGCATCCACTGATAGAGTTCAATTTCAATGATGATGATTATTAACTTAAAGATAATAATAATAAATGGCAAACAAATTAATGAAAAATTCAAAATTCAAATCGGCAAATTATACAAATTTTAACAATACACAAATTTATGACACATCAGTAATTAAAACTCCTCCAAACACAGTTTCGTAGCAAAATTTGAATGTTTAGAATCCCAAAACCATTTGATTGAGAAAAAACAAATCAACTGGCTCATTATTCAGTGGCAAAAATTCAGAACCAGAGAGCAAAACCCCAAAAGAGATTGGAGTTCATTTCTTTGACCAGATAAATTATTCTTAATATATTGTTCTGAAAACAAGCATTCTATCATTGTGATGTTAGATAGGTGTCTCCAAAAATTATTTTCAAAAAAAGAGAAAAGGACACAGATCTAGTCAGAATCTGAATTCTCAAACTTCCCAACTTCCTTTTTAGAAAGATTCATTGGTAAAATGTAGTTATAAAAGTCACATTTACACTTGTATGTAGCCAAATTGTTGGAGTTTATGTGACATTTTCAACGAAGATGCAGGTGAATCAAAATACAAGGTGTTTGCATCCCACAAGATATGTGGAAAGCAATTCTCAACATGTTCTCCCTCTTGAAAAACCATGTTTACCTTATCAGTTGACATGATCCAACCATCGCCCCTGAGCAGTAGCTACATGAAACTGGCTAATATTTACACAATTTATATACAACCTTTGCTAACCTTGGACAGAGTCCTAAATGATAAATGTATAGAAATTGACTTACCAATAGTTCAAGTATAATGTACTTAATCAAATAGAGGATTTGAAAGAAACCTAGTTTTGTTGCCCTGTCATACAAGCTTTCTTACCCACTGAGCATGATTGTGGACTCAACTTCTGAATTACCAGTCCCGATGACTTCCTCATCGTTGGGATTATCTACTTGTCTGAAACAAGAACTTAGCCACAACATGAACACCGTGGTGATAATGCCTCCCCCAACAAACAAAGATTAACTCTTTCCTATTGATAGCTTGTTCCCAATGATTTCCACAATTATGATGGTTATCAAATCACTTGTCCACACCAGAGGATTTAATCAGTTTTGGACTCAATATTCAGTACAAATCCAACAGTGTGCCTTGAGAGGACTCCATTGATATTTACTTATTAAGTAAAAAGAGGAAAGGGGAAAGACCTCCAGCAGATGTGAAACACCAGATTGCTTGAACAACTGACTTCATAGACACCGTGGCCTGTGAATATGCAAATTCCAGTCCAGTGACACTAAATAATACTTCTGCTGCTGTCAGTATTGCATACTGAGGTATCTGCCAAAGAATTGATATTTGCTCTGAGTTTTCCGTTGGATAAGCTAAGTTCATACGATCCCAATTATCAGGCTCCGAACCTGAGAAAGTATTGATATAAGATGTGATGGATCCTGGAGTGGTCCTTTTATCAATGGCCAACTGAAGCAGTCCTGATGTAAAAAATGCAACAGAACACAGGAGCATCCCCAAAATCATCCTTCCGATTGCTGTCATAGCAACTCCATGCTTCTCCAAGAAAGGATAAAGTACTTGATCAAAAAGTGGAATGAAAATAAGGACAAGAAGTGGGTCAATAGCCTGTAAACACACAATCCCGATCATGTTACTAATCAAATCATGTTACCCTAATAGATAATCAATGCTATAACTGACACAGTTGTTTCCATTTTTTTTTTATTCCACCATATGTTACCCTAGCTGAATTACCTTAGTTCACCTAAGAAAATTATTCAACAGCATGTTACCCTAGTTCACCTAATTCACTTCAGCGCCATTAAAAAAAACGGTTTGTTATCACTTTAATATTAGATAGATAATCCGGGACACAGAATACTCACCTGCATCTGATCAGGTCTAATTACAACATTTCCAAGCCACGACACATGCCCATTCATCTGTGTAGCCTGAAAAACCCATGTAGAGGCCTTCTGACCATACATGCACGAAAACATGAAACCAGGAATGAGGAAAAGGCACACTTTGAACAGAGCCTTTACATCTTCAACTTCCTCTGCACCGCATCCTGACTTAGCAGCATCAAGCCAATGAGAAGCACGGATAGAACCTCCTCCACAGTCGATTTCCACATAGTTTTTATAAACAGAATCGCTCTTCCTCAGCCTTACAGAATTAACTAGGACTTTCACAACAGTGGAAAAAACACTCCCAACTGCCCGCCTGTCTACATAGTCTTTCCGGCCGACCCAGAATATAAAAGTAGCCAAAACCATGAGAACAGAGGGCATTCCAAAAGCAGCTGCATATGAGACATTGACCCTCAACAGTGGCGTGAGGAGCATGGACAGGAAGGCTCCCACATTAATTGCAAAGTAAAACACAGAGAAAAATGTAACCCGAAGCTTTTCTTTGGTGTCACCATCGGGCATAGAGAATTCTATCTGATCCCCTCCAAAAGCTGCGACACAGGGTTTAATTCCTCCAGTCCCAAATGCTATGAATAGCAGACCTGTGGCAGTGCTCCACATGGAATAACTCGAGGCTTTTTTAGTTACAGGATCAGGATCAGGTATTGCAGCCATGGACATCACACAGTTTCCCACTGCGTACAGAAGACATAGAGATAAAATTGTTCGGTATTTGCCCTGCCATATCAAGAAAAAACAGGATAAATATGAATATGCTCTTATATTCATGTATTTATCAAATTCAAACTCAGACTCGCAGAAAATTTACCAGGAGGGTATCGCTGATTAAGGCTCCCAGAATTGGAGTTGCATAGCATGTCATTGTGAAGAGATGAAACATATCTGTGGATCTGACTTGTGAGAGGCCGAGGCGCTCTGAGAGGAATAAGACGAGGATTGCCTTGAGGCCAAAGAAGGAAAACTTCTCGCAGCATTCGTTCCAGAATATGAATTTGATAGCTGGTGGGAAGGCCCCCAAAAGTTTGATTGCTGAGGAAGAAGAACGAGCAGGTGCTTCTGAGAACTCCACTAGAGGTTGTTGAAGGGTAGTTTCTTGCGGGGATGTCGATGGATAATTGTCTGTGTCTGTTTTTGACACCATGGCTGCTGGAAAAGCTGACAAGGGCAAATGTGAATTTTCAAAGTCTGTTGCACCTGTGGCTGAGCCTGTATTAATTTCTTTTTGGTCCAGTTTTACATGGTAACCCACGCAAGGAATCAAAACGATCATATTCATCAATACATAGTAAATGCATTTTATTGTTCTTTCATTCCACCAAATTGATATGGAGTTGTTTTGGAGTTGTTTTGGAGTTGTTTTTAGGGATATTTTTTGGAAGTTTTTTAGTTGCGTTTTTCCAGTCAAAATCTAGCAGCAATTTATTGAAATCACAGGTTTGATAACTAATTTCTGCACAATCAAAGCGTCTCAGGAATTTTTCAGAGTGCTGAATCCAAATATGTAGTTAAAAAACCATTTTAAATAATACAAATCAAAATTTAATCTCAATTTTTTCCGTAGATCTAAAAACAACTCCCTCGGTTTCAACTTTGGCGGCTCGTCTTCTGACTTAATCGCCAAGGCATGCTATTTCACGAGGATTTTTCTACTGCGTCGACATTGGAAACGTCGGTGGTGGGATGTAATTAACGCAAGCGTTCTTTCACGAGGATTTTTCCACTGCCTCGAGATTGGTAAACGCCGGTGCGATTTATTGTATAGCAATCTCTTTATACCTGCTTCATTTGTAGCAACATAAAATTTCTTTATTGGGAACACTTTTCTTCTATATTCGGTATTTGGATGTGAACGCCAAGATTCTTGAATGATTTAGTTTGAATTGGGTACATTAATTTAATTGATTATTCATCTTCTCTTTTTCGGAATGTTCTAATATATCTTACTATTCTTGTATATTTGGTATTTGGAGGTTAACGCCAAGGAACTTGAATTCTTTAGTTTGAAATGGGTATATATTACTTTAATTGAAGAATTCATGTTTTCTTTTTCGGAATGTTCTAATATATCTTGAATGATTTAGTTTGAAATGGGTATATATCAATTTTATTGAAAAATTCATGTTTTTTTTTTCGGAATCTTCTAATATATCTTTCACTAGATAATTTTATTTTAAGTTTATCTTAGTCTTTATTTATCAATATTTTCTCCTTTTATATTTGTTGTCTATTTCTTTATTTTTGTGGATTAGATCATTTGAATGTAGCCAAGTCTGAAGAATTCACAAGGTTGAATTAGAATTTATAAGTTAATTTTATTTTATTTTTTTAGAGAAAGTTAATCTTATTTTATGTGATTACATTATGATATGAATCACAATGTTGAATTAGAATTTATAAGTTAATCTTATTTGAAATTTAATAAAATTTTATTAGAATTTATAAGTTAATTTTATTTGAAATTTAATAAAATTATATTACAATTTATAAATTTAAGTGAAGAAATTTTTATAATATAAATTAATCTATTTATATATTTAAAAATTTATTTTAAATAACAAAAAATTACAATTAACTCAAAATTTATATTTAATTACAAAGTGAAAATATAGATTAGTTAGATTACACTATTTAAATATGTTATTTATAAAAGTTAATTATTAATTTTATTTTAAAAATTTCAAAATAGTTAATTATATTATTTATAGTTGTATAGTTAATTATTAATTTTATTTTAAAATTTTCAAATAATTATATTATTTATGGTTGTATAGTGAAATAAATATTAGTTTAACTTTTATTTGGGTTTTTTTGGTTAGTGGATTGCATGTAGTAAGAAAATATTTGATATATTCCATATAATGACTTTTCAGCCCGTGATTTACTTTTGTGTTAGTGAATTGCATGTAATAAGAAAAGACTTTGGAATATTCCATATAATGACTTTGGAAATAATGAGCAAAGATTACTTGGTTAGCTTGGTCGAATTTGGTCAAAGATATTGATAGATTTGTTTATGTTGTAATTTTTCTATTTTCTCAATTACTTTTATTACTAACAACCCAGGACTATAGTTGTGACTATAAAAATTAAATGGATACGTTAATGCATGTGGATCTATACTTCGAAAATTAAGACTTGGCTGCTAAAGGCATTGTTTGGGGTAAGGAATCATGGTATGGAGAAGGAGATTGTAGTTTCAATTACACTAAGAAGATAACAACACTTATAAGTGTTTGTAAGAGAAAAATGGGTATAGTGAGAGTCCTAAAGGCAATAGTCACAATAAAATAAACAAATTATAATTATTATTTTATAATAGAGTTGATTTTTTTTTTTTAAATCAGTAGATATACAACTTAAGATGTATAAGGTTCAAAGGTAAATTTTCGATTTTGATAAGAATATAAATAGATCTATTGATGTTTAATTTTCTTGATATGGATTTTCCAAAATAAAATAATATTATTATTATCACTATGTTGTATTTTTTATATTCTTTAGTAATTTATAAATAACAAAAATATAGATAAATGTCTTTCGGATTAATCAGATCATTAAGATTTGGTCGATTTCGAACCAACTAATGTGGTTCATCCTCAGGACAAGGTGAAAAAATCATACAATCTTTATGTATAAATAACAAGGATGCGTCATGGCCCAGGTACGCTGTCAGATCATTAAGATTTGGTCGATTTCGAACCAACTAATGTGGTTCATCCTCAGGACAAGGTGAAAAAATCATACAATCTTCATGTATAAATAGCAAGGATGCATCATGGCCCAGGTAAGCTGATGAAAACTACCCGTTGGAAATTAATTAGACTAGTAAATAATTTTCTTTTAAATTTTTAGTTTTTTTTAAAAGGAGATTTAATTTAGTTACAAATGATTAAATAATCTAAATTGGTTGTAAAATAAATTTAGATTATTTAGATTATTTAATAATTTGTAACAAAATTAAATCTCTTTTTTAAAAAAATAATAAAAAAAATTAATTTTTAATTATTTACTAGTCTAACTAATCTCCAACGGCTAGTTTTCATCACTTGGGTCATGATACATCCTTGATATTTATACATGAAAATTGCATGATTTTTTCACCTTATTTAGAGGATGAGCCACATTAATTAGTTCGAAAGGTCCACCAAATCCTAATGATGTGATTAATCCGAAAGACATTTCTCTACAATATGAATAACAAAAGTCTCAAATCTAACAAAAATATAGTTTTTTAAATAATAAAAATATATTAAAATTATTTGAAATTTAAAAAATTAGTTTCATAAATTATTTTTATACTATTAAACCATTACAATTAAAATTAAATATCATTAAATTAAAAATTTATTAAAATTTAAAATTTATTTAACCTATTTTAATATCATAAAATAAATAAATTAAATATTATCATTAAATTAAAAATATATTAAAATTTAAAATCTATTTAACATGTTTTAATATCATAACATAAATTAAATACCACTTATTAGGTAAATAAACACACAATTTTTTTTAGGATAATCAGAATAGGAAGATGGTCATGTTTCATCTATCTAAATATTTTGAAACAGTTAGCAATATGTTTGTGGATACTAAATTTGTAGGCTTCATCATCATGAAATTACCCTGCTGAACATTTTGAATTATCTTTCCAGGTCATTAATAAAAAGGGAACATAGTAAATGATTATTTCTTTCTTTCTTTGTGATTCTATGTTATTAAATATTCACTGCATAATTACAAGTTAGGAAAATAATTTTCAGTGATTTATAAATTATAAGATAGGAGTACGTTTATGAATTATAAGTTAGCGGTATGTTTTCTTTCCATCGACACACTGAAAAGAATGTGTAAACTAGCAATTGCCCCAAAAGGTGCAAAAAGAGGCAGTAGGTTTGTTAATTTGGAAAAAGTGTACAAGAAAAGTATTTATAGATATGTATGCCATATGTTTTGCATTTTCGAAAGTAGCAAGGTCAATTTTTGAAGATGAAAAATCATGCATCAAATCTCACCTTTAATTGAAACTAACTATTATCCATGCCGCATTGAAAACTATACAAATTATATTTATGTTTTGTTTTAATGTTTATACATATTTATTTTAAAATAAAGCTATTGTTTGGTAGTGTTATAAATTATTTTATTTTATGTAAAATAATGTACCCGTTCCTTCTCTCTTTTTTCCCACCTTTTAACTTTCATCATAGAAAGTCAAGTTTATATTATAATAAATATAAAATATATTTTAAAAAAATCATTTAAATATTATTCTTTAAAAAAATTGACCAAACCTTTACCAATTTTATTATTATTATAATAATTAGCTAACTAACATAATTTATAATTATTATTTAAGTTGTATAGCAATACTATATTTAAATAGGCTTTGGTTATTGTTTAAATATAACTCCATAAACAATAATATATTTAAATATGTTTTGGTTATTGTTTAAATATAAATCCATAAACTCAGTGTAACACCACTATTCTATAATATAGCATGTGATGTCTAACCTAATTATACCAATGTGCACAAGCACAAATTCAACAAGATTCGACATTGAAAAAATTATTAAACGAGCAAAAATTTTATAAGTGTTTCAACAAAGAAAAAAAAAACCTAAACTAATCCATTATCATGTGCTTTGCAAATCTAATTACCAAATTATTAAATCAATAGAAAATTTGAATGTAAATTCCATGCCAAGGAGAAAATTTGAATGTAAATTCTCTGCCACACCACTATTCTATAATATAGCATGTGATGTCTAACCCAATTATACCAATGTGCACAAGCACAAATTCAACAAGATTCGTTTACGGTATTGAAAAAATTATTAAAAATTATTAAACGAGCAGAAATTTTATAAGTGTTTCAACAAAGAAAAAAAAACCTAAACTAACCCATTATCATGTGCTTTGCAAATCTAATTACCAAATTATTAAATCAATAGAAAATTTGAATGTAAATTCCATTCCAAGGATAAAATTTGAATGTAAATTCCCTGCCAAGGAGAGTAAATATAAAATTATTAGACCATAACGTTTTCATGTGCTTTGCAAATCTAATTACCAAATTATTAAATCAATAGAAAATTTGAATGTAAATTCCATGCCAAGGAGAGTAAATATAAAATTATTAGACCATAACGTTTAAAGAAAAACACATCACCTAAATAGTGCTTTTTAAGATTGTTGAGCATAAACTTCATGTCACGGAAATTAAATACAAAATTATTAAACCAACAGAAATTTGTGGAGAGAGTTTGAGATGTTGTGTCAAAGAATTTAAAGAAACCTTGATAAAAAATTAATGGTCATTAAATTAATTAGATGTTCAAGATTGACAACTTTATACATTAGATGACTATTGTTAGGCCAACTTGTTCTAGTAAATTTTTTTGTTAATTAGTTGTGAAATGAATATTGTTAAAGATTTTAATATTAATAGACATATGAATATTGTTAAAAATTATTAATATTATTAATAATTCTTTACTCAAGTAAAAAGATTAATTAGATAGACTCATTTAAAAAATAGAGTGAAGAAAATATTTTTTTATTTTTTTAAATAATATGTGTATTAAAATTTTATATATATATATTAAAAAATTTATAAAAATAAATCTTAAAAATTATAATATTAAAATATATGTGAAAATTTTAAAACCTATTTACAGTGTCATTACAAAATTATTACAAAATAATGATTTCCATGTATAACCCTTGGATTTTTATTAACACAAGCAAAAAATAATGATTTCCATGTATAACCCTTGGATTTTTATTAGCACAAGCAAAATATGATGTTGGTCACTTACCAAAACCAAACAAAAAAACTCAATTTTTTTAAAGAAAAAATTATATAAACAAATTTATGTATTCAAAAATTTATTTTAAACATTAAAAAAACACATTCTTACTTTAAAAAAACACATTCTTACTTCAAATGATATCCTCCTATTTTTTTGAAAAAGACTATTTTATTTATAAATTAAACTAAACCTTTAATTTATATAACTTGTTTTAAAAAATATTTTAAAATAATAATCAATTATTATTATTTTTTAATTTCAAATAAATAATACACTCATTTAAAAAAGACTATTTTATTTATAAATTAAACTAACCCTTTAATTTATATAACTTTACTTGTTTTAAAAAATAATTTAAAATAATAATCAATTATTATTATTTTTTAATTTCAAAATGAAATAAATTTTAAAAATATAATTTGTTCAAAGATATTAACGCACTCGCCATTAAAATTTTTTTATTATATTTTTATTTTTATTTTTTATTATAATTTGTAAGCCTGATTTAATAAAAAAATATAATTGGTTACAAAATATTAGCAAACTCACAATTATTTTAAATTTTAAAAATATAATTTGTTCAAAAATATTAACGCACTCGCCATTAAAAACTTTTTATTATAATTTTTAAGCCTGATTTAATAAAAAAATATAATTGGTTCCAAAATATTAGCAAACTCACCATTAAAAACTTTTTATAAGTTTTATTCTTTTTACACGTGGATATTTGGAACTGTTAAAATAATAATAAAAAACTTTTTATAAGTTTTAATCTTCTTACCACGTGGATCACGTGGATATTTGGAACTGTCAAAATAATCAAAATAATTAATAGATAAAACTACTATTTATTTGGGCCCGATAGGTAAAACTTACTATTTATTTGGGTCTGATGTAAAGCAGAACTTGAATATTTATTTAAATATGATATAAAATGCATTTATATTTTTTTTTAATTTATTTGAGCCTGATAAAGCAGAATTTGACTATTTATTTAAATATTAAAACATTATATAAAATGCATTTATATATATTTTTTTATTTAAACATTATATAAAATGCATTTATATATATATATATATATTTTTTTAATAAAGATTATAGTGACATTGTTTATTTATTTTTTTATTTTTTTTCAGGATTTGACTATTTATTTAAACATTATATAAAATGCATTTATATATATATATATATTTTTAATGACTATTTATTTAAACATTATATAAAATGCATTTTTATTTTTAATAAAGATTATAGTGGCATTGTTTATTTATTTATTTTATTTTTTTCAGAATTTTTTTTTTTTTTTTTGGGAGAATTTGACTATTTATTTAAACATTATATAAAATGCATTTATATATTTTTTATTTAATAAAGATTATAGTGGCATTGTAAGTTAGGCAGAACTTTGACTATTTATTTAAATGCATTTATACTTTTTTTTTTTATTTAATAAAGATTATAGTGGCATTGTAAGTTAGGCAGAACTTTGATTATTTGTTTAAACATTATATAAAATGCATTTATATCTTTTTCTTTTTTTAATAAAGATTATAGTGGCATTGTAAGTTAGGCAGAACTTGACTATTTATTTAAATATGATATAAAAGTTAGGCAAAACTTGGCATTGTAAGTGTGATGACCCCGGGAAAAATGTAAATGTGGAAATGTTACTGTGGTAAGAAACTGATGTGAAGTTGTTGTTCATTTATTTTAAAAAAAAAGAGAAACTATAATGACATTATCTTATTGATAAAATTAAATACATTGGAAATATATTTTTTTGAAATGCTGGCAGTCTCTGGGTGGAGGATTTTAAAAGAAAAGAAATCAGTTATGAAACTGAAGAAACTATCCTTTCACACAGGAAAAGTCCTGGGAAGGGAAAACTCCTGAGCTGTTGGGACAGGTAGGAGGAATTCCAAGGAAAAGGAAAGAAAACAAGAAAACGGGTTAAGTCTGGTAAGGACCAGATAACCCAAGCACTTAGTGCATGAATCTTGTTGAGGGCTGTAGGCCTGCAAGATAGCTCGGGGGGAGAATCCAAGTGATGATGGATCTCAAGGTTGGGTGGTCAAGAGCAAGCATGAAATGCAGGTGAACTTCTGGAGCACCAAATCCTGTAACTGGCAGACCAGGTACGAGTTTATCTCAGAGATTAACCCAAATAAACTGTATACAGAATGGTATGGATAGTAGATATAGCCTGAGTCTGAATCTCTTTTAGTAATTAAAAAGCTTAAGAAAATTATAACAGTAGGATATCTGTGAAGAAGGGCAGTATGACATAGGTTAAGTAAATACCTAGAAACTACCTGTTATAAATAAATAAATGCTCAGAGACTATCTGTTGTAAACAAGCAGCAATATATATATATAAGCACGAAGATACCAATGCGGTTCTGAGAACCCAATAGAATGTCGTTCAGAACGTTAGAAATTTATTTAGAATAGTACAACATAGCGAGTATCTAAAGGGCTTAGCACCCAGCAAGAACGAAAGGAAACAATTTGAGAGGTACATTATTCATTCCAGTGCAGAGAATCAGTATTCGTCGAAAAGAAAACTAATTTTATTCCAAGTTCATAAGAAGGGTTTAACTAATGAACACAGAAATGAAAATACATAGCAAACCCCTGCATCGAGGGTTCAGAGGCAAGATTCGCATCATGTACCATGCATTACAACAAATCAAAAGATGTATTGTGTGACGCTGCGCCAGGGTTAGTCCGACTGAGGCACACGATGAAACAGTTACAAGCACCACAGAAACTGAACAATACACCATATCAGAGCGAACGCACCAAGCCGTTGGTATACGGCCGCATACTTCGCTGTAGGTACAGACAAACATCGTGAAGCAAAATATATGCATATGCTACATTGATAAAACCCTATACCAGAATTAGTTCAACTCTGTAACTGTTGGAAACAATAAACCATAACACTGTAAGCAAGGATAATGGCACATTAGAACGAGAATCGACCGTTAATGGAGCAGACCCAGCCGACTGTAGAAAACGAAGTAACATAATCACAGTATACGGGAAAAAGCATATAATCAGAACCATAAGACTAACTTGAACAGTGGCTATAACCATTAGCATATAAAGCGAAAAACATTGCATTGCAAATGTCCGGTGGACCGATAAATACATTACAGTTCTCAAAAAAAACAAATAGGAAGTTCTGTAGTGTAACCATTAGACATTATATAAATATGAGAAACAAAGGGTGAGCGTTCGATCGCCAAAAAATTAAAACCAGTTCAATCAGGCCGGCTTGGAGGCCGAGAAACCGCTGTTCAAGTGTATATACAACACGACCGGGCATGAATGCCAAGAACTACATTAAACAATAGCCTTAATAAACCCAAAAACGCTGCATAGGTCCCAGCATGGAATGGACGGCCGCGAACCATAACCCAGTGGTATGGGTCGAACGCGAAAACCCTGAAGACAAGTGAAATGAGCGCCATGAGGAAAACCTCTGGCAAATTTCCATACGACTCTCATATGAACAGAACATTTTACCTTTCGGGTAAACCCAAGTCTCGCTTCCAGTTAAGAGGGTGTCATACCTGAGGATTCAATGGAGACGGCTCGGTTATTCCGCGAACAGTGGGAAGGCTGTGGCCGTGACCCGCCTGCACACCCACAAATAAGCCGGAAGTTAGCACATAAACATTCAAAGTAAACAGTTAAACCCCGAGCTGAAACAAATGCATAGTATACATTTATACAACGACGGAGCAAGACAGGTATGTGCGGCAGGCGGTAAATACAAGGATATACCTGAACATTTGTGGTAGCAGAACCATTTCATTCGGTGCAGAAAGGGAACCGGCTGAGCGATGGAGGGATCGCTCTCAGAACGGGCAAGCAGGGTGCGCCGCGGGACTGTCTCGCATACCCAAATGAACCAATAGAGTGACCCGATGGAATATGAATAAACCCTCCAAACCCTTGAATGCATTTGAGCCCTTGGATGTGGGCAGCAAATCCCCACCGTTGAATTGAGCGGGAGTCCTGGCGCGAAGACCAACAGCGTAGCACCCAAGGAGATCACGTGGCCGCACAGCTGCGCCAGGCCACCTGGCAAGGAGTTGGTAAGGCCATTAAACCTCCGTCACCCATCTGGCGCCGGAAAGGAGTCCGGATAAATTTCCCGATGGATGAGTCATTCAAGGCGAGCATTGACATAAACATTAAACCTCATAAGCTAGGGAATAAACATATACTTAACATCTATAGTAACATGCCAAAGACTAAACATACATGATGTTAAGCTGTAGTGTGTGCCGACGCGTATATGCCAAGAAATGAACCCAATATATACATAATGATTGGTGTTGAGTCATCGTGCTGGGCGATTTGAACCGCGTAGTTGTGGTCTCACCCGTGTGTTCATGTGTGGTTAGGAGTGTGGCGGTGAAGTTTTAAATTAAGTTATTTTTTTATTTTATCTTTATTTTCTTTTATTTAATAGATATATTGTGGGGAACATGACAATGTGGTATAACTTCGTTCTTCTGTTACCCTCTGCTGTTCTGCACTGGGATTAGCTAACGGTGGGTTTTGTCTGTCCGACAAACTCTTCAGAATTCTTTCCTACTCCACCGTCAATCGCGCATTATCTTCTCGCAGACGTGCCATCTCATTTTTCAGCTCTTGAACAGTTTCTAATATCGCCAGGTTGGTACTGCGAGTCTCTTCACCAAGCTGTACCCACAGCTTTGGGTTTTCCCGAAGAACGCTGCCAGCTCCCTGCATTTCTTCTACTTTCTATTGTTGACTATTAGCTGATTACTGTTTCTGTATTACCTCCTAATTAATAGAACAAGAAAGTCAATCAGTTGAATCAATTCCCTCTTATATGTATATAAGATAGCCATTCATACAACTGAATCTTACTGCTCCAGAGGCCACAGTATTGGAACCTGGGACCTGTGGGTTATGGGCCCACCACGCTTCCGCTGCGCCACTCTGATAATGTACTGGAACAACAGACCTCAAAACGACAGAAGATGGAATTGCAGGGGGAATTTCGAAAAATTAAACCTCCACATTTCGATGGGGAACAGGAAGAAGCGGCGGAGGCATGGTTAATTAACATGAACAAGTATTTCCAGCTGTATGAGTATGATCATAATTTGAAGGCACGGCTGGCCATCTTCCAGTTACAGGGCAAAGCAACCCTGTGGTGGGAAGAAATTAAGATTGTTAAAGGAGTGAGTGAGCAGATCATAACGTGGGAAAAGTTTCAGAAATACTTCAAGGAGAGATATCTGACCGAGCGTTTCTATGATGAGAAAGCACGAGAATTCCATGATTTACGACTAGGACAGCAGTCTATGGACGAGTTCATTAACCGCTTCACTTCCCTGCTTCGCTATGTGCCATATATTAAGGAAGAGAAGGCCAAGGTGCAGAGATTTGTGAGCAGCTTACCTGTCTATATAAGAGAACGAATTGAGTTTGACAATCCTAGAACAATGGATGAGGCTATCCGTAAAGCGAGAATCTGTTACCAACAGAATAAACAAAAAGGAGACATTTCAAATAAAAGATGGAATGAAAGAAGGGGTAACAGAACTGCTGGTAATAACAAAGGGAGTCGCGGTAATGGCAGCAAGGGTGCTGGCAAAGGACAAATTAGCAGAAATGTAACAAAAAGTACCTTCCGGGCTAAGCCAGCCAGTGAGAGCAGGGTAAGCGAACAGCTTGCCAGGCCGGAAATTGAAGGGATGGCCAGACCTCCAGTCCAATGTTGGGGTTGTGGAGGACCGCACTATGTTAAGAACTGCCCGCAGCGGAAAGGAGTGGACCAGATATCTCAGATTCACGAAGCATCGACCGTTGGGGAGGTGGCGCGCAGTGTACCAAGGATTAACACAGCTTTGGATGATCGTCAAGCGGAATACCAGCCGACCATGGTGGAGTTTGAAGGTAAAATTTCAAATCTTTCTATAGCTGTTCTTATTGATCGAGGAGCTACTTTAAGTTATGTTAGCCCAAAGATAGTAGAACAGTGTAAGCTACAATCTGAAAAGTTCAGAAATCCATGGCTGGTACAATTAGCTACGGGAGCCAAGAGACGAGTCTTGGCAAAAATTAATAACTGCTCTTTAACAGTAGCAGGACAGCCAATAACAGTAGACCTGAATGTACTCCCATTGGGTTCATACGACATCCTGATTGGTATGGATTGGCTGGAAAAACACTGGTCATTAGTAAATTGCAAGACCAAAACCATCTACTACAAAGATGACCTTGGAAAGCAGCAGGAGTTGCAGGGGATCAAGCACCCCGTGCAGATCCGACCCATTACGGCATCCCAGCTAGCTAGATGCCTCAGAAAGAAATGTCAAATTTACGCTATTCAAGTCGGCTATGCAAACCAGAAAGACAAAACATCTGCACTGGACAATATTCCGGTGATACAGGAATTTACGGATGTTTTTCCAGAAGAGGTACCGGGGCTGCCCCCTAAAAGGGATATAGACTTTACTATAGAGCTAACACCAGGGGCAGCACCAGTGTCACGGGCACCATACCGAATGAGCGTACCAGAATTAACAGAGTTAAAAATGCAACTACAAGAGCTGTTGGATAAGAATTACATTCGCCCCAGCGTATCACCGTGGGGAGCTCCAGTATTATTTGTTAAAAAGAAAGATGGAACTCTCCGGATGTGCATAGACTATCGTCAGCTGAACAAGCTCACGATCAAAAATAAATATCCCTTGCCTCGGATTGATGAACTTTTTGATCAAGTAAAGGGGGCAAAAGTATTCTCTAAGATCGATTTGCGATCTGGTTATCATCAGATTAGGATTAAAGAAGAGGACATTGCCAAAACAACTTTTAGAACACGCTACGGGCACTACGAATTTGTGGTGCTGCCTTTTGGTTTGACCAATGCACCTGCCACCTTTATGTGTTTGATGAACAGCGTGTTTCACAGGTTTTTGGACAAATTCGTGCTGATATTTATTGATGATATTCTGATATATTCTCGTTCCCGGGAGGAACACGAGGAGCACCTTAGGGTAGTGCTGCAAACTCTCCGAGAACACCAGCTATACGCTAAGTTTAGTAAGTGTGACTTCTTCAAGGAAGAAATCCAATATTTAGGCCATGTAATTACCAAAGAAGGGATTGCAGTGGACCCTGAGAAGATAAAGACTATCATGGAATGGCCCATACCCAAAGATGTAGCTGATATCAGATCCTTTATGGGACTAGCTGGCTATTATAGAAGATTTGTGGAGGGTTTCTCAAGGATAGCATACCCTATCACTTCCTTACAGAAAAAAGGGAAGGTATTTAGGTGGACACCAGAGTGTCAGCAGAGCTTCGAACGGTTGAAACACTTACTTACCACCGCACCCATTTTGAGTATAGCTGATCCTAATAAGGATTACGTGGTATGTACTGACGCAAGTAAGGAGGGTGTGGGAGGAGTATTGATGCAGGAGGGGAAAGTAATTGCGTATGAATCAAGAAAACTAAAAGATCATGAGCAGAAATACTCTGCTTACGACTTAGAGTTAACAGTTGTTATTCATGCGCTGAAAATGTGGCGACATTATCTCCTGGGGAGAAGATTTCTGTTATTAACGGATCATCACAGCTTGACAAATTACTTCAGCCAACCTACCCTGAATACAAGACAAGCTCGTTGGGCAGATTTCCTAAGTGGATTCGATTTCGAGATTAAACACTTAAAAGGTAAAGAGAACCGAGTGGCTGATGCGTTAAGTCGAAAGGTTCAGTGCTTGTGTGAACTTTCGATCAGCAAGTGGCGGAATTCTCTGTTCGAGCAAATAAAAGCAGCAGCAGATCAAGATGCTGAATACCAACAAATAAAACAGCAGGTACAACAATCAGTTAATGGAAAAGTACAGCAAGGATATACATTAGACGGTGCCGGAATGCTGTATTTCAATAAAAGACTGTATGTACCTGACCAGAATGACCTTAAGAATCTGATTTTGGACGAATTTCACATCAGCCATTACACTGGCCACCCAGGATACCAAAAGATGGTCACTGCACTTAGGAAAGAATATTATTGGCCAGGAATGAAGAAGAATGTAGCCGAGTATTTGGTGCGGTGCTTGGAGTGCCAGCAGATTAAAGCAGAACATTTGCATCCGGCCGGGCTGTTACAACCTTTACCTATTCCGGAGTGGAAATGGGAAACCATTTCCATGGATTTTATAACCGGATTGCCACGAACAAAGAAAAACAATGATTCCATTATGGTGGTGGTTGATAAGTTGAGTAAGGCAGCACACTTCATACCCGTGCAGTCCACTTATAAGGCTGTGCAAATTGCTCACCTTTTCATGCAGAACGTGTTCAGACTGCATGGACTGCCGAAAATAATCATATCAGATCGTGATGTAAAGTTCACGTCCACTTTTTGGAGAACGTTGTTTGCTGAGTTAGGAACACAGCTGAACTTTAGCACGGCCTATCACCCGCAGACCGATGGTCAAACCGAACGAGTGAACCAGGTGGTGGAAGATATGTTGAGAGCATATGTGATGCTGAAACCAAACCAATGGGAAGAGTATTTACACCTGGTTGAATTCGCGTACAATAATGGATATCATACGTCGACACAGCTAAGTCCCTTTGAGGTCTTGTATGGACGGAAATGCCGCACGCCCTCAAGTTGGGGTGGACCTGAGGATAAGCTGAGTTTGGGTCCGGATATGCTTAAAGAAATGGAAGACATGGTGAAAAGAGTGCGTGCCAATTTAAAGGTTGCGCAGGATAGACAGAAAAGTTTTGCGGACCGAAGAAGAAGATTCAAAGAATATCAGGTGGGTGATCATGTGTTTGTGAGGATCCAAGCCAGAAGAAGCACACTGCAATGGAGTGGGTGCGCCAAGCTGGCTCCTCGGTATTTTGGGCCTTTCCAGATCTTGGCAAGAGTGGGGCCGGTGGCTTACCAACTCGCCCTGCCAAGTCATATTAAAATTCACAATGTTTTCCACGTTTCTGTTCTAAAAAAATATGTGTACGATCCTAAACATGTGATCAGATGGCAAGATGTTCGGGTAAGAATTAATCTGGTTGTTTTAGTTAAGCAGTTGTGCTCAACAGAAACTGACTGAAAGTGTTGTTGTCTGCAGGTCGAGCCGGAAGGCGAGGTTCTGGTCGAACCACAGAGCATTCTCGACCGGAGAGAAGTGCGGCTGCGGAAGCGAGTTATTACCCAAGTTAAAGTGTTGTGGCAGCACTACGGGCCTGATGAGGCTACTTGGGAGGACGAGGAACTCATTAGAAAAGTCTACCCGGACTTATTTAAGGGAAATAGACATCGGGACGATGTCCAATCCCAGGAGGGGGAGATGTGATGACCCCGGGAAAAATGTAAATGTGGAAATGTTACTGTGGTAAGAAACTGATGTGAAGTTGTTGTTCATTTATTTTTTTTAAAAAGAGAAACTATAATGACATTATCTTATTGATAAAATTAAATACATTGGAAATATATTTTTTTGAAATGCTGGCAGCCTCTGGGTGGAGGATTTTAAAAGAAAAGAAATCAGTTATGAAACTGAAGAAACTACCCTTTCACACAGGAAAAGTCCTGGGAAGGGAAAACTCCTGGGCTGTTGGGACAGGCAGGAGGAATTCCAAGGAAAAGGAAAGAAAACAAGAAAACGGGTTAAGTCTGGTAAGGACCAGATAACCCAAGCACTTAGTGCATGAATCTTGTTGAGGGCTGTAGGCCTGCAAGATAGCTCGGGGGGAGAATCCAAGTGATGATGGATCTCAAGGTTGGGTGGTCAAGAGCAAGCATGAAATGCAGGTGAACTTCTGGAGCACCAAATCCTGTAACTGGCAGACCAGGTACGAGTTTATCTCAGAGATTAACCCAAATAAACTGTATACAAAATGGTATGGATAGTAGATATAGCCCGAGTCTGAATCTCTTTTAGTAATTAAAAAGCTTAAGAAAATTATAACAGTAGGATATCTGTGAAGAAGGGCAGTATGACATAGGTTAAGTAAATACCTAGAAACTACCTGTTATAAATAAATAAATGCTCAGAGACTATCTGTTGTAAACAAGCAGCAATATATATATAAGCACGAAGATACCAATGCGGTTCTGAGAACCCAATAGAATGTCGTTCAGAACGTTAGAAATTTATTTAGAATAGTACAACATAGCGAGTATCTAAAGGGCTTAGCGCCCAGCAAGAACGAAAGGAAACAATTTGAGAGGTACATTATTCATTCCAGTGCAGAGAATCAATATTCGTCGAAAAGAAAACTAATTTTATTCCAAGTTCATAAGAAGGGTTTAACTAATGAACACAGAAATGAAAATACATAGCAAACCCCTGCATTGAGGGTTCAGAGGCAAGATTCACATCATGTACCATGCATTACAGCAAATCACAAGATGTATTGTGTGACGCTGCGCCAGGGTTAGTCCGGCTAAGGCACACGATGAAACAGTTACAAGCACCACAGAAACTGAACAATACACCATATCAGAGCGAACGCACCAAGCCGTTGGTATACGGCCGCATACTTCGCTGTAGGTACAGACAAACATCGTGAAGCAAAATATATGCATATGCTACATTGATAAAACCCTATACCAGAATTAGTTCAACTCTGTAACTGTTGAAAACAATAAACCATAACACTGTAAGCAAGGATAATGGCACATTAGAACGAGAATCGACCGTTAATGGAGCAGACCCAGCCGACTGTAGAAAACGAAGTAACATAATCACAGTATACGGGAAAAAGCATATAATCAGAACCATAAGACTAACTCGAACAGTCGCTATAACCATTAGCATATAAAGCGAAAAACATTGCATTGCAAATGTCCGGTGGACCGGTAAATACATTACAGTTCTCAAAAAAAACAAATAGGAAGTTCTGTAGTGTAACCATTAGACATTATATAAATATGAGAAACAAAGGGCGAGCGTTCGATCGCCAAAAAATTAAAACCAGTTCAATCAGGCCGGCTTGGAGGCCGAGAAACCGCTGTTAGAGTGTATATACAACACGACCGGGCATGAATGCCAAGAACTACATTAAACAATAGCCTTAATAAACCCAAAAACGCTGCATAGGTCCCAGCATGGAATGGACGGCCGCGAACCATAACCCAGTGGTATGGGTCGAACGCGGAAACCCTGAAGACAAGTGAAATGAGCGCCATGAGGAAAACCTCTGGCAAATTTCCATACGGCTCTCATATGAACAGAACATTTTACCTTTCGGGTAAACCCAAGTCTCGCTTCCAGTTAAGAGGGTGTCATACCTGAGGATTCAATGGGGACGGCTCGGTAATTCCGCGAACAGTGGGAAGGCTGTGGCCGTGACCCGCCTGCACACCCACAAATAAGCCGGAAGTTAGCACATAAACATTCAAAGTAAACAGTTAAACCCCGAGCTGAAACAAACGCATAGTATACATTTATACAACGACGGAGCAAGACAGGTATGTGCGGCAGGCGGTAAATACAAGGATATACCTGAACATTTGTGGAAGCAGAACCATTTCATTCCGTGCAGAAAGGGAACTGGCTGAGCGATGGAGGGATCGCTCTCAGAACGGGCAAGCAGGGTGCGCCGCGGGACTGTCTCGCATACCCAAATGAACCAATAGAGTGACCCGATGGAATATGAATAAACCCTCCAAACCCTTGTATGCATTTGAGCCCTTGGATGTGGGCAGCAAATCCCCACCGTTGAATTGAGCGGGAATCTTGCGCGAAGACCAACAGCGTAGCACCCAAGGAGATCACGTGGCCGCACAGCTGTGCCAGGCCACCTGGCAAGGAGTTGGTAAGGCCATTAAACCTCCGTCACCCATCTGGAGCCGGAAAGGAGTCCGGATAAATTTCCCGATGGATGAGTCATTCAAGGCGAGCATTGACATAAACATTAAACCTCATAAGCCAGGGAATAAACATATACTTAACATCTATAGTAACATGCCAAAGACTAAACATACATGATGTTAAGCTGTAGTGTGTGTCGACGCGTATATGCCAAGAAATGAACCCAATATATACATAATGATTGGTGTTGAGTCATCGTGCTGGGCGATTTGAACCGCGTAATTGTGGTCTCACCTGTGTGTTCACGTGTGGTTAGGAGTGTGGCGGTGAAGTTTTAAATTAAGTTATTTTTTTATTTTATCTTTATTTTCTTTTATTTAATAGATATATTGTGGGGAACATGACAGTAAGTTAGGCAGAACTTGACTATTTAAATATGATATAAAAGTTAGGCAGAACTTGGCATTGTAAGTTAGGCAGAACTTGACTATTTATTTAAACATGGTATAAAATGCATTTATATGGTATAAAATGCATTTATATAATAAAAATTCCTATATAGTGGAATTGTAAGTTAAAGCATGAGCTTAAATATTTAACTTTCCATTAAAGTTTCACCCTAATGCCGATAAATGCCGATAATTTTAATCGGCAAATAAATGCAGATAATTTTAATCATCAAATTTTATTTATACTTATTATTAGTACAAAATAGTAATATAATAAATATGTGTCAAAAACTCCAGCCTCCCACACTTCAAAATAATATTACGAAGAAAGAATACAGAGGAATAATAAATCTATGTAAAAAACTTCAGCCTCCCACACTTCAAAAAAATAAAGAATATAGGGGAATAATAAATCTATGTAAAAAGCTCCAGCCTCCCACACTTCAAAATCACTTCAAAATAAAGAATATAGGGGAATAATAAATCTATGTAAAAAATTCCAGCCTCCCACACTTCAAAAAAAAATAAAGAATATAGAGGAATAATAAATCTATGTAAAAATCTCCAGAGTCCCACACTTAAAAATAATATTACCAGGAAAGAATTCAAAATAGTAATAATATTATTAGGAAAGAATTCAAAATAATACTACCAGAAAAGAAATAATACAAAGGAATAATAAACCTATGTAAAAAACTCCAGCCTCCCACACTTCAAAATAATATCAGGAAAGAAAGAATACATAGGAATAATAAATTTATGTAAAAAACTCCAGCCTCCCACACTTAATGTTACCACACGGAATGTTACCAGGAAAGAATAGATAGGAATAATACAGAGAAATTCCTTTTCATGCATGGATAGAGGTTTAATAAATTAATCCAAGACTCTTAAAACAAAAATCAGAACAAAACAAAACCCTACACATAAAACGCACCCACATATAAAAGTTTAATGGAAGAGAAGGAAAGATAACATACATTGGTATGGATTTTACGCCATGTCACTGCCTTCTGAGAAAAGGACTGCAATCTCTGCTTCCTGACATTCCTCACCTTCTGAGAAAAGGACTGCAATCTCTGCTTCCTGACATTCTGTTGAGGAGGGCATAGTGGCGGTGAAAATCTCTGCAATGGTGATTTCTTGGTATCCAGTTTGCCCTTCCGCAAACCCTTATTACCCACTTATTTTATCTTCCAAACGACAAAATTCTTCAAAAACCCGAGTAACAAATCTCAAATAGCAATTGCAATCAAACATGGGTGAGAATATTTCACAAGAATTCTCAATCCATATGAATGCATTTCACCATGAATAACCACACAGAATGGAAATTATAAAGGCACAGAACAGAGAAAAAATAATAATCACCTATAAATAGAATCCAAGCTTAGAGTTGCTAATACAATTCCATATGAAAATAAGACTCTGTTAACAGGATGTTTACAGGAATATCTCCAAAAACAAGTATGTTCATGAAAATAAGAGTCTGTTATCAAGATTGTTTGCAGAAAAACTATCTCCAAAACAAGTATATTCATTCTAACATTTACGAGAACCCAAAAATATTAAAATGATAAAACCCTAAATCACCACCAGTACTTATATTCTAATTTGCAAAACATAAACCCTAGAAATAGACTAACATGGATATTATATTAATGCAAACCATCACGGATGGGAGTTCCGGACTTTAGGGAGAAAGTTAGGTTGCTGAGCTTCTCCCGCTTTTCTTCTCCAAGACGACCAGATATGAAATCATTGGACTTTATCTTCACCACTGCTGCAAGGCCGGCCTGGCGCACCACCCAAAGCCTTCGGTTGTTCTCGCACCAGAGCCTTCCATCGTCTCCTCCATGGAATTTAAGCAGACCCAGCGGCTAAAAATCGAGCCTTCCCCGCTTTATATCAGACACAGTATCTTCCAATTTGACGCCATTGTGGGCTTTACTGAAGGAATCCTTTATACTCTCATGGGTGAACTGCGAATTTCGGGGATCGCAGATGTCGTGGGTTTGCGGGCCGTCCTAGTCCAACCTCTTCCTCGGAGAATACTGTTGGGATCATAGTGTAATCAAGGTCTTTGTATGAGAATACCGTGGGGATCATACTGAAATTAACATCTGCACTGCTTGATTTCCTTTCCATCTTGATCATGAAGGTTTGTGTGTTCAGCGTCAATGAAAAGAGAAATTGCGGAAATGAACGAATCGATCAAGAAGATGTTCAGTGCGAATTTATATGGAAACTCTAAAGAAAAGGAAAGCAATGAAGCCCGTGTTTTGATCGAGATTTGCGAGCAGGGTGTCGAGAGTATGCATGAAAGGATTGTCGATTTGGAATTGGCAGTAAAGATTATGCCATTGGCGGTCACTGCCATTAAAGAAAAGGAAAGCAACAAAGCCGTGTTTTGTTCAGTGGCGCACCGTAAAACTCATATTCAGTGCCATAAGCTCCACGAAACACTGAAATGGATTGTCCTGGAACTCCTGCCTAAAATTCCCGTGTAAAACGGGTGGCACAGATGTCGAGTGAAGATGAGAAAAAGCGATGCGAGCGGCGACTTCCAGGTACAGGGATTAACACCTGCAAGTACCGTGACTTCCAGTGATCGACCACGGCAAACCCACCCGGCACGTAATAGGAATTTGTAAAACGGGTGGCACAGATGTCGAGTGGAGATGAGAAATAGCGATGCGAGCGGTGACTTCCAGCTACAGGGATTAACACCTGCAAGCACCGTGACCTCCAATGATCACCACGGCAAACCCACCCCGTCAAGATTATATGGTTCACAGATGTCGAACATAGATAGAAAAGGTAGACGAAAACCCAAGGTCGACTGATTCAAAAGGTCCAAAGCAATTTAGATTGCCCAGCTCTTATTACAAACACTATTAGATCTGTTCAAATTTTAGACTAAAATTGACTGGTTAACACAGGCAGAAACACAGAGGGATTATAGCCAATAGTATAATTTTTTAAATGAATACAACCTTCCTGCCATAGCTAATTAGAATATAGGGTTAGCTATGATACACTATCACAGAATATCAGGGTAGTCATAAATAGGTTTGCTTCATTTTTTTTGGCTCTGAGGATTGAGGAAAATGGCAGCCCTTTCCCAGTGATAGTCAATCAAATCATATTGATGTTGATGATTGTCACTGAAGTCAATTTTGGTTATGGGATCTTTAAAAATAATGGTATGGGATCTTTAAAAATAATGGTAAGGAATTATTTAGATCCGTTATGTTTGGAAAAAAAAAAAAAAATTGGAAAAATTTACTAAATTTTATAATTTTAATAAGTTTAAATAATAATTATGAGGATGATAATGTTTATGGAGATAAATAGTACAACAATAAAGATGATGATGATTATTAACATCCACTGATAGAGTTCAATTTCATTTAGGGTTAGTCATAATAATTCGTAATCTTTTGTCATAGGTTAATCATAATGAACCTGGTAAAGATGATAATAATAATAATAAATGGCAAACAAATTAATGAAAAATTAAAAAATTCAAATCGGCAAATTATACAAATTTTAACAATACACAAATTTGTGACACATCAGTAATTAAAACTCCTCCCAACACAGTTTTGTAGCAAAATTTGAATGTTTAGAATCCCAAAACCATTTGATTGAGAAAAAACAAATCAATAGCAAAATTTGAATGTTTAGAATCCCAAAACCATTTGATTGAGAAAAAACAAATCAACTGGCTCATTATTCAGTGGCAAAAATTCAGAACCAGAGAGCAAAACCCCAAAAGAGATTGGAGTTCATTTCTTTGACCAGATAAATTATTCTTAATATATTGTTCTGAAAACAAGCATTCTATCATTGTGATGTTAGATAGGTGTCTCCAAAAATTCTTTTCAAAAAAAGGGGAAAGGACACAGATCTAGTCAGAATCTGAATTCTCAAACTTCCCAACTTCCTTTTTAGAAAGGTTCATTGGTAAAATGTAGTTATAAAAGTCACATTCAGCCAAATTGTTGGAGTTTATGTGACATTTTCAACGAAGATGCAGGTGAATCAAAATACAAGGTGTTTGCATCCCACAAGATATGTGGAAAGCAATTCTCAACATGTTCTCCCTCTTAAAAAACCATGTTTACCTTATCAGTTGACATGATCCAACCATCGCCCCTGAGCAGTAGCTTACATGAAACTGGCTAATATTTACACAATTTATATACAACCTTTGCTAACCTTGGACAGAGTCCTAAATGATAAATGTATAGCAATCGACTTACCAACAGTTCAAGCATAATGTACTTAATCAAATAGAGGGTTTGAAAGAAACCTAGTTTTGTTGCCCGTCATACAAGCTTTCTTACCCACTGAGCATGACTGTGGACTCAACTTCTGAATTACCAGTCCCCATGACTTCCTCATCGCTGGGATTATCTGCTTCTTTGAAACAAGAACTTAGCCACAACATGAACACCGTGGCGATAATGCCTCCCCCAGCAAACAAAGATGACCTCTTTCCTATTGATAGCTTGTTCCCAATGATTTCCACAATTATGATGGTTATCAAATCACCTGTCCACACCAGAGCGTTTAATCAGTTTTGGACTCAATATTAAGTACAAATCCAACAGTGTGCCTTGAGAGGACTCTATTGATATTTACTTATTAAGTAAAAAAGAGGAAAGGGGAAAGACCTCCAGCAGATGTGAAACACCAGATTGCTTGAACAACTGACTTCATAGAGACCGGGGCCTGTGAATATGCAAATTCCAGTCCAGTGACACTAAATAATACTTCTGCTGCTGTCAGTATTGCATACTGAGGTATCTGCCAAAGAATTGATATTTGCTCTGAGTTTTCCGTTGGATAAGCTAAGTTCATACGATCCCAATTATCAGGCTCCGAACCTGAGAAAGTATTGATATAAGATGTGATGGATCCTGGAGTGGTCCTTTTATCAATGGCCAACTGAAGCAGTCCTGATGTAAAAAATGCAACAGAACACAGGAGCATCCCCAAAATCATCCTTCTGATTGCTGTCATGGCAACTCCATGCTTCTCCAAGAAAGGATAAAGTACTTGATCAAAAAGTGGAATGAAAATAAGGACAAGGAGTGGGTCAATAGCCTGTAAACACACAATCCTGATCATGTTACTAATCAAATCATGTTACCCTAATAGATAATCAATGCTATAACTGACACAGTTGTTTCCATTTTTTTTTTATTCCACCATATGTTACCCTAGCTTAATTACCTTAGTTCACCTAAGAAAATTATTCAACAGCATGTTACCCTAGTTCACCTAATTCACTTCAGCCCCATTAAAAAAAACGGTTTGTTATCACTTTAATATTAGATAGATAATCCGGGACACAGAATACTCACCTGCATCTGATCAGGTCTAATTACAACATTTCCAAGCCACGACACATGCCCATTCATCTGTGTAGCCTGAAAAACCCATGTAGAGGCCTTCTGACCATACATGCACGAAAACATGAAACCAGGAATGAGGAAAAGGCACACTTTGAACAGAGCCTTTACATCTTCAACTTCCTCTGCACCGCATCCTGACTTAGCAGCATCAAGCCAATGAGAAGCACGGATAGAACCTCCTCCACAGTCGATTTCCACATAGTTTTTATAAACAGAATCGCTCTTCCTCAGCCTTACAGAATTAACTAGGACTTTCACAACAGTGGAAAAAACACTCCCAACTGCCCGCCTGTCTACATAGTCTTTCCGGCCGACCCAGAATATAAAAGTGGCCAAAACCATGAGAACAGAGGGCATTCCAAAAGCAGCTGCATATGAGACATTGACCCTCAACAGTGGCGTGAGGAGCATGGACAGGAAGGCTCCCACATTAATTGCAAAGTAAAACACAGAGAAAAATGTAACCCGAAGCTTTTCTTTGGTGTCACCATCGGGCATAGAGAATTCTATCTGATCCCCTCCAAAAGCTGCGACACAGGGTTTAATTCCTCCAGTCCCAAATGCTATGAATAGCAGACCTGTGGCAGTGCTCCACATGGAATAACTCGAGGCTTTTTTAGTTACAGGATCAGGATCAGGTATTGCAGCCATGGACATCACACAGTTTCCCACTGCGTACAGAAGAGATAGAGATAAAATTGTTCGGTATTTGCCCTGCCATATCAAGAAAAAACAGGATAAATATGAATATGCTCTTATATTCATGTATTTATCAAATTCAAACTCAGACTCGCAGAAAATTTACCAGGAGGGTATCGCTGATTAAGGCTCCCAGAATTGGAGTTGCATAGCATGTCATTGTGAAGAGATGAAACATCTCTGTGGATCTGACTTGTGAGAGGCCGAGGCGCTCTGAGAGGAATAAGGCGAGGATTACCTTGAGGCCATAGAAGGAAAACCTCTCGCAACATTCGTTCCAGAATATGAATTTGATAGCTGGTGGGAAGGCCCCCAAAAGTTTGATTGCTGAGGAAGAAGAACGAGCAGGTGCTTCTGAGAACTCCAATAGAGGTTGTTGAAGGGTAGTTTCTTGCGGGGATGTCGATGGATAATTGTCTGTGTTTGTTTTTGACACCATGGCTGCTGAGAAAGCTGACAAGGGCAAATGTGGTACACCGGACTGACCCCAAAGATACAGGGGGTGAATTTTCAAAGTCTGTTGCAGCTGTGGCTGGGCCTGTATTAATTTTCTTTTGGTCCAGTTTTACATGGTAACCCACGCAAGGAATCAAAACGAACATATTCATCAATACATAGTAAATGCATTTTATTGTTCTTTCATTCGACCAAATTGATATTATAAATTCCATTCTTGTCATAGTGCTCAGCCTATGACACCAATTTTCAGTGGTGGCACTCTAGGTTGAGCAGATGGAGGGAGGGGATTGGTGCTTTGAATTTACTTTGGGAGAAGAGTGACTAATGCTTAGCCTATGAGAACAATCTTCTCTTGCTAATAGACTGACTGGTTGACACAGAAAGGTGAACAAGCAATTACCTTTTCAACATCTCCCTGCATATCAAAGACTTGTACCTGATATTTTAATATCTGGATGTATTTTATTTTTAAAAAATTATATTTATTTTGTAGTAGTATTATTTGTATTTTTAATGAAGATTATTATATGTTTTTAAAAGTATGGAAACTCGCTCTGCGCCGCTGCCTCCTGCTGCGTCTTGCTCTGCGCTGCTGAGCCTGGGCGCTGCCCGCTCAGCCGTCTCTCGCCCTCAGGGACTCTCGGCTTTGTTCGGTTCCCTCTTTTCCCTGCTCCTCTCTCGGGGACTCTCTGATCCGTCCCTTGCCGCATTTGCTGGGTTCTTCTCCTCTGCCTCGGGGCCTCTTCCTGTAGGGTCTGACCGGTTCTTTCCCTGCTTCTCTTCGGCTCTGAGATGCTTCGTCTTCTGCTTTTGCTTTGTGCAGTTTGGGTTTTTTTGCCGCTGACCAGATCTTCTCGGCCATGGAGACCCAGGGCTCGCCCCTCGGTTCTTCGCATTCTTCTCCCCCTGATGCTGACGTTGCTTTCTCCACTTTGCTAGCTTCGTTGCCTAAGAAGAAGAAGTCTGAAGCCGCCAAGTTTGTCAAAAAACTTGTTGATGTTCCTGAGGTAAACCTTCCTTCTGAGGGCCCGATCCAGGTCGCTTTGTCCTTGGCAGGTCGAGCCCTGGTGGGTCAGTTCACGTTCCTTTGGCTCTCGCCAAAATCAATGGAAAATTGGGTTGTTAAGAACTGGATCCCGCTGATCAAGAACAAAGTCACTTCATATTTCCTGGGAAGAGGCTATTTCCTGTTTGAGTTCAACACTAAGGAGGACAAAGACTTGATCTTCAGGAATGGGCCCTATTTCATGGGCCCTCAGGGTCTCTACCTAAATAAATGGACCCCTGACTTCAATCCGGCCATGGATGTTTCGACGGCAGTCCCTGTCTGGGTTCGGCTCCCTAATCTTCCAGTGCACTGTTGGCACTGGGAGTCCCTCATGCACATTGGCAATGCTTTGGGAAAGTTCATTGACAGAGAAAATAACAACGATCAGTATGATTGCGCCTGAATCTGTGTCGAGGTGGACTTAGAGGTGGGACTCCCGGAGGCTATCAAAATAAAGGTTGGCAGTTGGACGCATGTGTAAGCGCTGGACTATGAGCAGCTCCCTTTCAAATGCCGTAAATGTCACGTCTACGGTCATTTTGCAAGAGGGTGTCCGAACAAAGGGGAATCAGAGAAAGGAAAGGAAGATGGTTGGAATCAAGTTAAGCGGTCAAAGACCTCTCACAAGAAATTTGGGGCCCCAAATGGCCAAGGCTCCCAGCGTGCCTCCGCCCAAAATGTTCCTTAGCCAATAAAAGTATGGAAATTTATCATAATTTAGTTGTAAATCAGTAGAGAAAAGTCATCTCTAGTTACTATTTGCTAATGCAAATTGACTTATTATCATTATTTAAAGAAAATTATGTCACATAAAATGACTAGCTACACTGTGGCATAGTCTATAAGAGAGCAGACTTTCAATGTTACATGATGCTATGTTATTGTTGTGTTTTTTTAATAAGAAATTTTATTTTAAATATGGTAATTGGTTTTAATATGAAATTAAAGTTATATGTTATTAAAAAGTATATGATTTTATTAAAAATATTTTTGGTGCTGATTATAAGAAATATTAGTTTTTTTCCATGTAATATTTAAGTTGAAATCATTTTTTGGTTTTGGAGTAAGATTTAAAATTGTTTTTGATTGAATGTTGAGAGTCTTTGGGTAAAAATAACATAAAAACTTTAAGTCGACCAATTTCCAATCATCTAGTGTGGTGATCATGACATTAGATTAAATAGATGAAGATAGATATTTTCTAGCCATTAGAATATAACAACTAGTTTTGACTAAAGAATTATCATTAATTAATAAATAAATTTTTAATTTAAATAAAATAATAAATGGAAATTAGCTATAAATAAAGAATAAAAATAATTTTATTATTAATATTATTTTAATCAAAACAAATGTCCAATAATAATAGGGTCAAATTTCATTATTCTAAACAATAAAACAAAGAGTTTTTTTTTCCGTAACAGTGAGGAAACTTGTGAAGTGTCGTACATATATAAATCTCTAATAAAAGTGGATGAAGTTTAACAACCAATAATAATTCTCTATAGTGATGAGTGACAAATAAATTAGAATAGGTTTTACAATCTTCAAAAATAAATAAATAAAAGCAAAATAAAAATTAATATTATAATTCACTGTATGAATAAATTAATTAATAGAAAACTTGAAATTTTCATATATATATATATATAATTGATGGAAATTTTGATGATTATCATTGGTGTTGATAATTGAAATTTAAAAAATATATATATAATAGAGGAAAAAGAACTTTTGTCAAATTTATTGAATATTAAATTTATCCACTTATAACTTTGTCCTTTTTTTATGAAGAATCTTCGGCGAAAATCACATAGAAAAACTTATGTCGATGCGTTTCGAACCTTCCAGTGCAGTTCATCATCAGGACAAGTTGAATGAGCAGATCTCATTTAACACATTAAATAGACAGGGCAGAGAATCCATGACTCAATGGCTAAAAAATAACAGCTAGAAAATGATAACGGTTAGTTTGACCGAGATAAATGGAAATTAATAATAATGATAATAATATTATTAAAAATATTTTCTTTTAAAATAAAATTGATAATAAGTAAATCAAAATTAATAATTTTAAATATGTTGAATTTAATAGTTAGTTATACATAACAAACCTATTATTATTATTATTATTATTATTATTATTTTCTTTTAGAATTAAAATTACTAACAAGAAAATCAATAAATTCAAATATGTTGAAAAAATAAAATGAATTAAATTAAAATTACTTTTTATAATTATAATAATAAATAATAAATAAATAAATAAAAATAAAAATAAAAATAAAAATAAATAAATAAATAAATAATTGATTAAATAAAAAATAATAATAATAATAATAATAATAAAAATAAAAATAAAAATAAATAAGAAATTATAGTTAGTTATAAACGTCAAACATGGTGTAAAATAAATAAATAAATAAAAATAAAAAAATAAAAATAAAAATAAAAATAAAAATATTTCAAATTAATTTTATTAAAAAAGGACAATAAAATAAAATTATTACAGTAATACCAATTCATTTAAGGAACCAAAAGTATATTAGTTTTAAATTAAATTTAGATTAATTTTAAAATTAATTTTTATAAATTAAAATAAAATTAATACGTAAAGAAAATACATAATTATAAATAAAACTAAATATATTAAGAACCATTAATAGTTTAAATAAATTAACTAATATGAAATTAATTTTAGTGAATAAATTATAATTAAATAAATAAATAATAAATAGTAATAATAATAACAATATTAATAACAATATTAATAACTGTGTTATTAATAACAATATTAATAATATAACTAATTCCTTTATTGATAAAGAAGATATTAACACTACTAACTATGACAATATTGATAATATTAACATTGGAAATAATAATGGGATAGCAAATAAATATTGTTCTAGAATGTTAATGAATAATGATAATAGGTTAACTAGGCTTAACTTGCTTAGAGACATTAACTCTAAATCGAGGAAGAGTCATTCAAATGGTGTTAAACCTCTCCCTTCCCCTCAGAATAATAATAATAAAGTGGTGAATTTATCGAGTTTTTCTTTTCCTCCTTCTGTTTTTAGAGTTTTAAGCAAAGGTCTAAACTTTGCCTTGGCCCCTAGGAAGATCCCTATCGAGGATATTATCTGTGACGTGGAGTTTGGGATTCGGGGTTTACCTGATAGTATTAAGAATACTATTAGGCAGGATTGTGCGGTTATCCTAAGGAAGGCTAAGCCTCCCAGGAGCAACCTTAGCAGGGATGAATTTGAAGCCCTTAAATCGTTAAATCAGAACAAAGAGATTGTTGTTCTGAAAGCTGACAAGGGTGGGGCTGCGGTCATTCTTAATAAGGTAGACTACCGCAATAAAATGCTAGATCATCTTCATAATAGCGGTAGTTATAAGAAGCTTCCCAAAAACCCGTTAAAGAGGATCTCCAGGATTGTGGCCCATGCCATTAAAACCAGTGACTCAGTGGGCCCCCTGCACCATAAACTCATTGAGAGCAATCCTATCACGCCTAGAATCTATGGGCTCCCTAAAATCCATAAGGAAGGAGCTCCCCTTAGGCCTATCGTCAACACCATTGGAGGTCCTACCTATCTTCTTGCTAAGTTTCTTGCCTTGAAGCTTAAGCCCTTAGTTGGTCATTCTTTGTCCTTTGTTAAAGACTCGGCTTCCTTTATTGAGGAGCTCAAGGACATCAAGCTTGACTCTTGTGACACTCTGGTGAGTTTTGATGTTGTTTCTCTCTATACTTGCATCCCTATTAATGAGGCCATGGACGTGATCTATCGTCTAACTGATCCTGATACCGCTCGGTTAGTTGAGATCTGCCTCACCTCTACCTTTTTCAGTTTTGAAGGGGAGTTCTTTGAGCAAACTTGTGGGGTTGCCATGGGCTCACCCCTATCCCCTATTGTTGCTAATCTTTTTATGGAGGATTTTGAATATAAGGCTCTGAACTCAGCCCGTCTCCTACCCAAGCTCTGGAAAAGGTATGTAGACGACACGAATGTCATCTGGCCTCATGGCCAAGAGGAGTTGGACCTCTTCTTCGATCATCTCAATAGTCAATCCTCGGCTATTAAGTTCACTAAGGAACAAGAGGTCGATGGTTGCCTCCCTTTCCTTGATATTCTTATCTCTAAAAATGAGGATGGTTCCCTTTCCCACCGAGTTTTTCGCAAGAAAACTCATACGGAGCAGTATCTTCATGCTAGTTCCCATCATTTCCCGGCCCAGAAGTTGGGGGTTCTCAACACCCTTGCAACTCGTGCCTTAAGGATTTCTGACAAAAATAGCTTCGATGAGGAAAAATCCCATCTTCTTAATGTCTTTGTTGAGAATGGATATAGTAGATACTTGGGACAAAAGGCTTTTCTCAAAGCAGCTAAGAACTCGTGTACCAGGAAGGAGCCTAAAGAGAGAATTCTTGGAGTCCATCTTCCGTATGTTCATGGGACCACAGATAAGATTGCGAGGGTTCTTAGGAGGCATAATATCCCCGCAACGTTTAGACCTCTTAACACCATTCGTAATTCCCTAAGATCTGTAAAGGATCCCATCGACCCCAAAGACATGAAAGGGGTTTATATTATTCCTTGCTCTTGTGGGACCCCCTATATTGGTGAGACTGGTCGCTCCATTAATCAAAGGATTAGTGAGCACGCGGCTGACCTAAAGCATATGAGAACTAAATCTTCCGCGTTAGCAGAACATGTAGAGAAAACCAATCATCATGTCTGCATCGAGGAAGCTAGTGTGATTGCTAGAGTGTCTCAATTCCATCACCGGAAATTTAGGGAAGCCCTTGAGATTGAAAAAAGGCCGATCAATCTGAATAGAGAGGATGGCTGGAAGATTAGTAGTTGCTGGGTCCCAGCCCTCTCCTCCTAATTGTTTGCCTTCTTTCTCTCAATTTATTGTTTGCAATTTCTATCAATTTATTTGTTTATTTTCATTATTATTATTATTATGATTACTATTTATTCTTTATTTATTTTTTTATTTTTTTATTTAATTATAATTTATTCACTAAAATTAATTTCATATTAGTTAATTTATTTAAACTATTAATGGTTCTTAATATATTTAGTTTTATTTATAATTATGTATTTTCTTTACGTATTAATTTTATTTTAATTTATAAAAATTAATTTTAAAATTAATCTAAATTTAATTTAAAACTAATATACTTTTGGTTCCTTAAATGAATTGGTATTACTGTAATAATTTTATTTTATTGTCTTTTTATAATAAAATTAATTTGAAATATTTTTATTTTTATTTATTTATTTATTTATTTTACACCATGTTTGACGTTTATAACTAACTATAATTTCTTATTTATTTTTATTATTTTTATTATTATTATTATTATTATTATTTATTTATTTATTTTTATTTTTATTTTTATTTATTTTTATTTTTTTATTTTTTTATTATTATAAAAAGTAATTTTAATTTAATTCATTTTATTTTTTCAACATATTTGAATTTATTGATTTTCTTGTTAGTAATTTTAATTTTAAAAGAAAATAATAATAATAATAATAATAATAATAGGTTTGTTATGTATAACTAACTATTAAATTCAACATATTTAAAATTATTAATTTTGATTTACTTATTATCAATTTTATTTTAAAAGAAAATATTTTTAATAATATTATTATCATTATTATTAATTTCCATTTATCTCGGTCAAACTAACCGTTATCATTTTCTAGCTGTTATTTTTTAGCCGTTGAGTCATGGATTCTCTGCCCTGTCTATTTAATGTGCTAAATGAGATCTGCTCATTCAACTTGTCCTGATGATGAACCGCACTGGAAGGTTCGAAACACGTCGACATAAGTTTTTCTATGTGATTTTCGCAGAAGATTCTTCATAAAAATTGATATGGATCACAGAAGTTTCAGTTCAACTTTGTCCTTGTTAAAAATTTATCATAAATATTTAAGTGTTTATTTTGAAATTTATTATAAATTTTTAATGGTTCATTTTGAAATTTATCATAAATCTTTGTCAATTTAAATAATTTTTTTCAATATAATTTATTAAACAACTTTATTGTCAAACAAATTAGGTTCATGTTTGATACTAAATACCATGTTTTGATTGTTTTTTCTTTTGAATCTGAGTGAGGCATATATAAGATTTATTGTGAATGAATTGCGTAATATAAATTTTAATGGATGGAAAAAATTAAAATGTATTTTAGAAAAATAGCATAATATAATAGAAAATAATGTATATATATATATATATATATATATATATATATATATATATATATATATATATATATATATATATATATATATATCTTAGTCAAAAGATCTTACTTTCAGTGGTTTAGTGAATAATTTATTTATTTAGCTAAGTAGATTTAAATTTTAGGAGAAATATTGTAACTCATCTTTTTTATGAAATAGTTGTTTCTGAGGTAATAGTGACAATTAATCTTTTAAAATTACCAACTCTCCAAAAATTCTAAATCAAATTTAAAAAAAATAATAAAATTTCTTAACAATGGCAAAGTCTTTGCTTCTATATTAAAACTAACCTTCCTTATCCTTTATTTTTTTAATTTTATGCATGGAATGTTTTCACTCCTTTAATAAATAAATAAAAAATCAAAATTAAATTCCCTAAAATATTTAATGTGCTTGTAAAACATTATTTTTCATCTTAATTCTTAAATTGAGCAAAATTATTTGTTCAAAAATCATTAGATCATAGCACTCAAAGTAATTTATAAAAACTTATATCAAATTACATTCATCCCATGATTTAGTTAAATAGTCATTCAAATATACTATTCTCTCAAGAAGATTCACTATTTTTGCAATTTTATTTATATTATAATTTTTTTTATTTTTTCCAATAACTCTTTTTATATTAAAAATATTATGAACATGCATTTTTTGGTATAAAAATTATTAAGTAATATTAAGATAACAAAGTTTGTAAGTCACTGAGCATTTATATTCATCTTAAAAAAATTGATGAATGGTACTAATTCTTAATATGTCAACAATAAAATGTTTGGTAATATTTTTAAATTTGGGTGAATTATTTTAAAAATAAATAAAAAAAGACATTTTTTGATGAGAAAAAAATACAAAAAAACATACAAAATTAACTCATAAATAACGCAAAAATTATAACCCCATAAAGTTGTAGTTCTTAAGATAGGCTTTTATTTTTCCACCTCATTTGTACATTTATGTTTAATGCCCATTTTGTGAAATTGGCTCTTATAAAGGAAAATCTAGATTCCTAAAGTGTAAATATTAGGTTCTCAAAGTTTTTAAAAGTGTGAATATCAAATCCAAAAGTGTGTATATCATATCTCAAAAGTGTGTATATCTAATTTAAAAGTGTGAACCATTTTCCAATAATGACCATAAATTTTTTCAATATTATTTATGTCAACACACACCAATTACTATACCAAACATAGAAACAAACTAGAAACCAGTGTATTCATTTCATTATGATATATTTTCCTTAAAATATTTAAAGTAGAATACAAGAAGGATGGTTGTCCTTAAGTTGATGCAAACACATAGGTCCATCAATAAAAAATTATGACCACAAGTTATTTCCACCCACCTTATCTACAAATGCTATGCCACTAGATTACTAAAGAAATATGCACAAAACTAACATCCTACACCAAGATAGAAGAAAACATATAACCTTTGATTATTTTGAAAGCAAGTAATATGTAAAACTTAATAATTAATCCAAGAATTCTTAAATATACAATTCAAAAAAACTTCAAAGATGTTAGTTTTTCCGTATACAAGTGTTATTTATTGACATTATTCTCATTGTCACGACTATGTTTGGTTTGAGTTAATAGTCCTATAATCACTGCAAAACCCTTCTCTCCTCTAGATGTTTCCCTTAGTTATTAGGCCCATATGAAGCTATTAACATCATTGAACATTTTTCCTTTTATTTAAACAACTCACTATCAATTTATTTTTTAAGTTTTGTACAAAACTGTTGTCTAATGATGTTCCAATGGGCTTCCACAAGTGATGTTCTATCTTGTAAATCTCAACAATAACATTCAAATCTCAGTAAACATTTCCTTTTTCACACCCAGCCATATGACACTACTTGATTCCTATCATTGTACTATGAGCATATGCCCTTCAACAACATTATTTTTTTGGAGAGAATTCATCTATGACCTTATCATATAGAGGTTCAACATACCAATCATCAATAGTGTCGACATTTTCCCTCATGTATGCTTCCTTGCATTGTGTGTAAGTAATGTATGAATGTTAATGTTTAAGTCACGCACTAAGAATGACTAGAAATGATTTCCTGCATGCTCATTGTTGAAGGAGGACTATCC
Source organism: Pinus tabuliformis (assembly GCA_031772625.1). Taxonomy (NCBI): domain Eukaryota; kingdom Viridiplantae; phylum Streptophyta; class Pinopsida; order Pinales; family Pinaceae; genus Pinus; species Pinus tabuliformis. The sequence goes on from CM062809.1 coordinate 1,191,362,234, forward strand.
AATTTTTTTTAAGATACCCTCCTCATAGGTAAGCTTTGGATGTCAAAATTATTCCCCTTTTTTATCAATCTTGTTTTTATAAAATAAAAAATATTCTTATATTATTTCATTTATTTCATCTAGCTTAAAGGTTCTTTAACAATTGTAGACATAATAAGAAATGTTTTTCTCCAAAAGAACTTTTAGGGATTAAATTTTTCCCATAGGCTAATTTTCCATCTTTTTCAAAAAAATCACTAATTTCCATTTTTCCTATAAAATATTAACTCAAATTCTATAAAATAAAAATATGTTTAAAATTATCCAAATTTCCTAAAAACTATAAAAAAATCCTTAAAATTTTGAATAATTTAAAAAATATATTATCATAACATTTCAGTTAATAAAATTTGTGAAATTTATTGACATTTAAATAAATATAAATTCATAAATTATTTTCCTATTTGTATAATCATCAAATAATAAATAACATATATTAAAATGATATAATATAACCGCTTTTCATTTCTAATCAAAATTTTACACCATATAATATATTCCATAAATTAAAATTTAAAATATTAATATCACCTTTTTTTCAAATTAATTTTACAAATCTCATTAAAAAATACTTCTCCACAAAACTCTTAATATCCTAAACATCCTCCTTATAGAGGAGGAGGAACAATACTTGTTTTCTCATTCCATGCTTCCTAATTCAAAATAGTTCATATTCATTAGTGCATGTAAAATTTGTTTAACTCGGTATTGTTTCAGGGTATAAAAATGAATAATGGTAAAATTCAATCTTACTAGAGTGCTTCACCCATGAAAACAATTTTCAGTGATAACTCACTAAAGGGAGAAAGGAATGTGAATTTACATTTGCTTTACAAGATAAGAGTGGTTAGTGTCTCGCATATGAGAACGAATTTTTCAGACCATAGTGACCAGGTGCGCAGGGAGGAAGACATTTGTATTTTTAGGTGTAGATGGAGAGGAGATTGGGACTTGACATCTACTTTTCATGATGAAAGAGATTATTTGAATAATTGTTATGTCACTGCTCTATCATCCATGGGTTTGTATTATTCATGTTTTATAATTCTTTTTTGTCAAAAATCCATGGATTTTCTATAGTTACATTTTAACTTTTTAGTTTTCCTAGATTATGATATGAGCACTGCTGCCATATCAGGGCTACAGAGCTCGATGCAACAGTGAGTGATCTAGGTGGATATTGGTGGTTTCTCGTCTATTCCACTTGGAACCCCACCATTGTTTCTTTTAGTTTTTCAGTTTCCTTAATTGTAGCACAATATACTATTTTTGGCAGTTTTTCAGGTCCTGAACTTCTGGAGTCATTTTGAAGCCCTAAATGACGGTTTTTAGAAAACGAGAAAATTGAAGTCAACATATTTGTAGTCAAGAGTTGTATTCCTCAGTTAGATATTTCTAACGAGGTATTGTGCGCGTCAAACGGAGATTGTATGCCAAAGTTATGACCCCGGGAAGTTGATCTACCAATCTACCCAAACGGGGCCCATAGTTTTGGTGCTTCATCTCCTAGGGTTAGGTTTTTGGATGTTTAGGGTTTTCCATTGTTTCTCAATAATAAATAGGCCTTCGAGCCTCATTGTAACACATTTCATAGGCACATAGCCATCACATCTCTTCTCTAAGATAAGCTACCATCGCCCAAGCTAGTTTATTTCCATTTGTGTATGTAAGCATATTTCAGTTCTTTGATATTAATGAAATGAAGATTTATCTATGTTGCATCTCTATGTATATGTGTATTTTTGTATTTTGTTGTGTTCCTACATAAGTCCATATAAGTGGTATCAAAGCAGGATTCTCTTTCTCTGTTTTTCTTTACATGTCCCCAACAAGGTTAGGGTATAAGGAGTTAGGGCTCGAACTGGTTGAACCTTTGCAAGACCAGCCTCGCAAACCCCGACAACCTCCCATGGTGGAAGAAAATAAAGACGAGGGGGCAGGAGATCCTTTCAAAATATTGCTCGAGGAAGCCCTCAAGCGACAGAGGAACACGATGATGGACAACTTTGCCCATATCCTTCGGCGGCTACCCACAAGCGCCGCATCTTCATCCAACAACCACTCTGGAGGTACCACTCCTTTTAAGGTACAAGTTAACTTTGATATTCCCATATTTGAAGTCTAGATATATGCAGACGTCATAGATAGATGGTTAAATATGTTGGAAGGATATTTTTTAGTACATGACTTTTCCAATCGGGAAAAGATTACTTTTTCACTTCTCAAAGCTTCCCCACACATCAAGGACTGGTGGGAAACCTACTATGAACAAAATGAGGAGAGGAAATCCTCAATGTTTTCAGGCGCACCCACTTGGAATTCTTTCCAAGACTCCATCAAGGAACAATATTACCCTGTCATGAGCTATGAAGATAAATACATAAAGTGGACCACGTTGCGGCAGGGAAGGGACCAAGATGTGATGGAGTTCACAATTTTTTTCCATACCCTTCGCACGAAGCTCGGTATCAAGGATTCTGAAAGGCATTTGGTACTCAAGTACCACGGCTATCTACACAAGTACATCTAGGACGAGATGGATTTCCTGGACATCTCCTCGTTTAGCGCCACCTATTGATACGCTGTCAAGATCGAGCATAAATTTAAATAGAAGAAGTGAGACTTTGGATCTGTGAACCTGAAGCAAGGGAAAGGCGCCCCTAAGCCACAGAGCAAAGGACAAAGCCAAGGCAGGGTGACCCAGGACAACGTGTCGAAGCCGCAAGTGAAGAAAAACACCACGAAGATAAAGAAGGACACAGGGAAATTGTGTGAGTTCCTTAAGAGGCCCACTCACAACACAAGTGAGTGCCGAGGCAAACAGTCACTGGTGGAGAAATTGAAGGCGTCCGAGTCAGATGCATGTTCTGATTCTGAGTCAGAAACCAACAAGGGGAATGACAAAGGGAAGCAGATTATCGATGCGGAGCGTAGTGCCACCATTTCCACCACTAAGATCCAGAAGGATGAGCCTGAAGATCCAGAGGAGGGGGGGCATTTCTTCCACTCACAGATGTGGGTGAAGGGTTCCCCGCTGCAGTTCATTGTTGACAACGGGAGCCAAAAGAACCTCATTTCAATAGAGGTCATGAAGCGGTTGGGCCTACCAACCACACCACACCCACAACCGTACACCATCGAGTGGCTTCACCAAGGGAAAGATCTCTGCGCCAACCAACAATTTCGCCTTCCCTACAACATCAAGCCCTTCACAGATGAGGTACTGTGTGATGTTTCTCCTCTTGAATTTTGTGATGTATTATTAGGCCAACCATACTTGTGGAAGCAACATGCTGTGTATGAGTCTAGGCCTCACACTGTTATTATTACTTTGGGTGATAAGTTGTATAGGATACCGAAGGTAACACCACCTACCACCATTTCTATGATTAATACGAAGCAATGCAGTAAGATCATTTACAAGACCAGGAAATTTGTTTTCCTTATGATTCACCCTCATGGAAAGAAGAGATTGTGGCCACGACCTCCAAATAGGGCTCCTTCGCACGGAAACAACAGATGGATAAGGTTGTGGAGGAGTACAAGGACATCTTCACCTCACCCACAGGGGTACCTCTACACTGTCAAGTCAAGCACTCCATCGATCTGACCCCGGACGCGCCACTACCCAATGGACCGATCTATCGACGCTCTATTTTGGAGAACGATGAAATCAAGAGGCAGATTTAGGAGCTGTTGCAGAAAGGGCACATCAGGCCAAGTTCATCACCCCGTGGGAGCCCGATCATGTTGGTACAGAAGAAGGATGGGACTTGGAGACTCTGTATTGACTATCGAGCACTGAACAAGATCACTGTCTGGAACAGGTATCCAATCCCATGGATTGATGACCTTCTGGACTAGCTTAAGGGGGCCAAATATTTCAACAAGATTGACTTGAAGTCTGGTTATCACCAGGTACCGATCGAACCCTTTGATGTGTGGAAGACTGCCTTCAAATCCAAGGAGGGCCTTTTCGAATGGCTGGTCATGCCTTTCGGGTTGAAAAATTCCCTCGCAACCTTCATGAGGTTGATGGAAGACATCTTGCGACCCTTCACCAACTCATTCGTGGTGGTGTATTTGGATGACATTCTGATCTTCAGCCAGAGTTGGGAAGAGCACCTCCACCATATTTGACAAGTCCTCCAAACCTTGTGACAACACAAATTGTGTTCCAATTTGGAGAAATGCACTTTTGGTATGACCTAGGTTCAATATCCGGGGTACATCATTGATGAGAGAGGTGTGCATGTGGACCCAACCAATATACAAGTCATTCAAGATTGGCCAACCCCAATCACTCTAACAAAGATTTGCAGCTTTCTCAGCCTTGCCAACTTCTACTACAGGTTCATGTTGGGGTTCTCTCATATCACTTGGCCCTTGAGTCAAGTCACCAAGGGAGGAGTGAAAGAAAAGTTCTTTTGGTTTGAATCCCAACAAGAGGCGTTTGTAAAGTTGAAGCATCACGTCTTCTCTACACCAGTGCTCACATTACCGGACCTGCAACAACCATTTGAGATCGAGACAGATACCTCTAACTATGTTATTAATGCAGTTCTTACTCAGTAGGAGCATCCAGTGGCATATCACATTGAGACACTTTCAGACATAGTCCGAAAGTATCCCACCTAAGAAAAAGAGATGTATTCCATTGTGCACGGCCTGCCAACAATGGAAACATTACATTATGAGGAAGGAAACAATCATCCACATAGACCACCGACCCTTGCAGTTCATACAGACACAAGGGAAGTTGCAGAATGATCACCATCAAAAATGGTCCACATAACTGCAACATTTCCATTTGAACATTAAGTACAAGAAGGGAAACACCAACAATGTTGTAGACTACCTCAGCCGACCGCTGGTCATGGCGCTGACCACTGTGCTCAGCTCTTGTGGGCACGAGATAGCGGGGTGGACACATCTTTACAAGAGCGGTCCATAATTCGACAACACATACCAGACACTCCTGGAAGGCAAGCAAATTCCAAATTTTCACCTCCGAGATGCATTATTATGCCATTTGGGACACCTATGTGTTCCTTCAAGTGAGTGTGCCAAGATGATTTAGGAGGCACACTACAGTTGGGTCACTGGACATTTCGGGTTAGAGAAAATAGTGGCAGTGTTGTAGAAGTATTTTTATTGGTTGAACCTTCGACGAGATGTTGGGAAGTACATCAGATTCTACACTGTTTGCGTCATTGCCAAACCAACCATCAAGAAGAAAGGCATATATACTCCTTTGCTCACCCCTAGTCGACCTTGGGAACCCATCTCCATGGATTACATGACGAGCCTTCCTTCTACTAAGCATGGCAACAACTCTATTTTCATGGTCGTCGACAAATTCTATAATATGGCCATTCTGGCGGCCTGCAAGAAGAGTATCATAGCAGAAGCCACTGCTAAGATCTTCTTTGAACATGTGTGGGTACACCTTGGGATCCCAAATTACATTATCTCAGATCGGGACAACAGGTTCCTAAGTACAGTTTGGTCAATTATCTAGTCGATGCTGGATACCAAGCTCACTAAGTCCACAGCTTTCCACCCCCAAACTGATGGCCAAACAAAGGTCATCAACAATATGATCGTACACATTCTGCACATGTACAACTCAAAGTGTCCGCACACATGGGATGAAAGCCTCTCCTATGTCCAACAAAACTACAATTAATCCCTCCATAGCTCAGCTAGCCACACCCCTTTTCAGGTGGGATTGGGATTCTAGTCACTATGTCCCATTGATGTGGCCATACAATTTGCATTGATGTGGCCATACCATTTGCAGCTACTCCGACTGATTCAGCTGATGTCAAGTTTGAAGCTGACACGACTAACAACTTCATTGAGCGCATTCAACACATCTGCCAGTAGGTCCACGACATATTGGACAGAGCCAATGCTAAGTACAAGCAACGTCATGATCAACATCGAGTGCCACACAATTTCTAGGTTGGCAGCAAAGTTTGGTTACATTTGAAGAAGGAGCACCTCATTGGGCCCCACCGAAGCTTCGCCCGCTCCGATATGGACCTTACACCATCACTAAGGTTGTAGGGGAAAATTATTTCGAGCTCAAACAATGTAAACTTTGAAACGGGAACTATAAACTCAAAACGGGAACTCTGGCCAAAAAACGCTAAAAAAACATCAAAAACAGTGCTAAAAACGAAAAGTGTGTATACTGGAACGATGGTTTTTTTTTTTTTAGGGACAATTTTGAACATGTTTTAAAAATGGCAGTGAAAATGAAATTTTCGTGCAAAATACAACTTGAAAACAAAAAAGTGATTATACTAGAATGATGATTTTTTTTTTAGGGTCAATCTTCAAAATTTAAAAAAATGCTAGTAAAATGATCCAACAACATAAAAATGACTCATAACTTCTCATTTAACACCATATGGAAATAAAAAAATTTATTTCAAGATACGATGCATACATCAGTTAGATAAACTGTCTTAAACAATTATTCAAAATCACTCATATTTTCTTGCACACCATCAGAATTCACATCTTCAGATGAGTGACTGGATGCTGACGAAGATGTTCCATATTCTTCTCTTTCATCAACTAGTTCCCCATCTGAGTCCACATGCATGCCCATCATTTCAGGTTTCAAAATTCTTCTAGATCTAAGACTGGTTTCAACAGACTCCCATCTCAACACTGTTCCTTCTGGTAACAACCTTTTTAGAATCTCTTTTGTCTTGAAGTGAAGAGTTCCTCTCTTTGTTAAATTGAAGTCATAAACAAGTATGTCAACATCCTCCAATTTCAATATGTCTGTGCGGCGATGATTTATATTCGTACCCTTTTTTTTTTTTCTTTCTGCCATTTTTTTTTGTCAACTACCATATCTGGCTTATACACACCATTGAATGGGTATGTATTTGTGGCATACCAATGTACTTCAACACTTGTAACATCCTCATTTTCTGTAAAGACCTTTATAACTTTAGCAACCCATAATGGATAGCCATTGGGATCTCCATCTGCTAGCACTGCGATCATGCAACCCTCCTTAATATCTTGTACTGAACCCCTATTAAGGTCTTCCATGGCTTCACATTGTGCACGAGATCTTCTGGAACCAATATACATCTCTCTTTCCTCTGCCTGTGAAGAATTAATAATACCTTGAGATTGTTGCTGTTCAACAATGTTTATTTCCTCATGTGCATTCGACACATTTTGTGGCCAAATAAATGGATTTTTCAAAGGTATATCTTCATTTTTTGTTGTTGAAATGATATCACTTTGATTATTGAAACATGACTCCCACCAAACTGAATCAGCAATGTCAAAGTACTCATATGTATATCTAATACATTTTTTAATTTCTTATAGGCAATCAGAATAATTTATATCTCTATTTTGTCTGCGTGCATTATGAATTTCACCAACTAATTGTAATAGCAATATTTTTGATGCAAATATTGGATGATCTGGAATGAACTTCAAAAATTGCAAACCTGATGATGGTTCCCATTCTGCAGTAGTTGAATACTTCTTGCCCCATATTAGTGTTTTCCCATCAATTTTTTTGATACGAAATTGATGTTGGAAGCTAATGTCATTAAGTTGTTCAATGCATTTCCCCTCACCATATGATCCCATAATAAACCTTCGCATGTCAACAGTTTCTTCCAACACATCAAAAGTAGGCTCTGGCATGTATGATTTCTTAATACATTCAATTAATGATGGAAAGCTCCCAACTTCCTTCCTCCTCAATGTGACTGAAAAACGACTGAACATCTGATCAATATGGTCATGAGTGTGCCCAACAAGAAGGAAACCAACCTTTACCTTTTGAAAAATTCTCAATTCAACAAGCATGTTTAGATATCCAAAAACAACCTGATTTTTGTTTTCACGGCAAGTGTTGTCCAATTGTAGATACAAAACTTCAAGAAGATTACCAGACCAATGAGAAAGCACATCATGAATTATGGTTATGGTCAGATTTGCATCATTATGAATATTTGGAGCTGTGAAGTACACCTTTGGCAACATTTTCCCATTGAAGACCATACAACCGACCAAGTGATACTAAATAAAATTTTCCTCCTGTAAATTTTTGGGTGTGCGAACAAAATGTGGTAAAAGTGTTTTCTTCTGGTCCATACCATCAATTATCAAACCAAAATATTTATTCGGATTATCATAACACTTCTTTCGATGATTGTACAACATTTTCCTTTCATTTGTTTATTGTTTGCGATGCTCCTGAAGTTCTTTGATAATTGAATCTACACAACATAAAAGAAAGCCATTAAGAAATATGTTTTCATACTTGATGAATATACAATTTTAAAAGTTAAAGTTATGAATGCTTACCTCTTTTTGACCCTTCACATTTGTCCCTTTTTTATTTAAGAGAAGCACATGTACTGCAAATCCCCATCCTTGTCTTCTTAGGAATACGGACATTGTTGAATTCTTTCTTCCATACCTTCACAAGATATTGATATGTAATAAACCAGCCATGTCCCTCAACACCTTCTGCATATTCTTTGTATAAGTTGTAGATTTCTCGTCTTGAAAAATTATCTGGAATATGTATTGTCTCTCTATTTGGCATTCACTATCCATGCTTTGAAAAGAAATCTTTCATCCATGACATTGCAGTATTTAATAATGGCCCAAACTGTCTTTTATGACGTACTTCAGAATAAAATGTGGGATTCTTTTCCAAATTTTCTTGAATTCTCGAGAGATGAAAATTCTCATTCGAATGAAACATTTTGAAAGCTTTTCTACAGATAAATAAAGTTCTAATATGATAATCATAACCTGACAATGTAGATTTCATGCACCCAACTAAATATGAATTTTGCATGCTTTTATTCATTGACAAATATCTCTTCCTGCTCTAATGCAAATTTGAAATCCATATGTTTCAAGCAATCTTTTTGGCAACATTCACTTGAAATGAGTGTGCTGATAGAACTTCTTCTCGTCAGATATTCTGCTCTACCCCTTGTATAACTAGAACATCTTGCATTGATACGAAAAGGTCTGCTCCTACTCCTCGATACAATATTTCTTGGCAACATCTCCATCATTGGATCATCATTTGTATAAGGATTTTCATCATCATTAAGAGGAATGTTATCCACACTATGATCAGTTGTGCTTTTCAAACACTGACTTGGAGGATATTCTTCATCTTCCCCTTCTTCAGTGCTACTGTCATAGTCCTTAGAATTCGGACTCAATGGAAAATTTGACTCGATGTTTATTGGATATTCTTCCTCATGTGCATTTTCAGTGCTGCTCTCATAGTCCATAGAATTAGGACTAAGTGCATCATCCTGTCCTTCATCACTGCTACCTTTATACTCATTAGAATTAGGACTAAGTGCATCATCCTGTCCTTCATCACTGCTGCTCTCATAGTCCTTAGAATTAGGACTAAGAGGACATTGTGACACTCCATTCTTTTGAAATTCATCATCACGCTCTTCATCACTGTTGCTCTCATAGTCCTTAGAATTAGGACTAAGTGGACACCGTGACACTCCATTCTTTTGAAATTCATCATCCCGCTCTTCATCACTGCTGCTGTCATAGTCCTTAGAATTAGGACTAACTGGACATCGTGACACTCCATACTTTTGAAATTCATCATCCCACTCTTCATCAAAGCTGCTCTCATAGTCCTTAGAATTAGGACTAACTGGACACCGTGACACTCCATACTTTTGAAATTCATCATCATGCTCTTCATCACTGCTGCTCTCATAGTCCTTAGAATTAGGACTAAGTGGACACTTTGACACTCCATTCTTTTCAAATTCGTTATCACGCTCTTCATCACTACTGCTCTCATAGTCCTTAGAATTAGGACTAAGTGGACACCGTGACACTCCATTCTTTTGAAATTCGTCATCATGCTCTTCAACATTGTTGCTCTCATAGTCCTTAGAATTAGGACTAAGTGGACACCGTGACACTCCATTCTTTTGAACTTCACCATCATGCTCTTCATCACTGTTGCTCTCATAGTCCTTAGAATTAGGACTAAGTGGACACCGTGACACTCCATTCTTTTGAAATTTGTCATCAAGCTCATCATCACTGCTGCTTTCATAGTCCTTAGAATTCAGACTAAGTGGAATCTGTGACTCTTTATTTATTTGAAATTCTCCATCCCCTCTTTCATCAGTGCTGCTCTCATAGTCCTTAGGATCAGGACTAAGTGGAAGAATTGACTTTCTATTCATAGTGGAAGAATTCCCGCTATATTCATCCATATGAATAGAGTTGTTACGCGATGAAGATGTTGATGCTGTATAAATCAAAACTTCACTATCAGGACAATCCATCCCTTTCAAATAGAAGATGTTGAATGATACAAATGGAGAGTCTCCTAAAGATATTATATATCTTAGAGAATGAAATTTTCCCTCAAAAAATTTCCCCCCCAAAAAGTTTTGCAAAAATATTTCCCTCCTAAAAATCTGTGAGATTTATTTCTCTTCATTATTTTATTCTACAATTTAATGAAAAATGTAAACTAATTTTTTTTTATGAAATAAATCATTAAAGTTAAAATTGTAAACTACAACTTCTACCTAAATTATTTTAATAGTCAAAGTATATAATATTTACTAAACAATTGAATGTTTTTTTTAATTTTTATAATACATTCTGAAACAAATTAATCCCACATTCACCCCGCTGTAAAACAATTCCATAATATTCGCTTTATCATATTTTCCTTCATCGCCATAAAAAAATTAACATTTTAACATTTTAATTTTTTAAAAAACTAATTAATCCCACATTCACCGTATGGTAAAACATCTCCGTAATTTCACCTATATACTAAATTCCATTATCACTATTACTCACATTACATCAAGGTTTTCTGAGGTTCGTTGAAAGACTTGGAGCGAATTTGTGGAGCAGCTACATTGCTATCAACAACATATTCAATGAAGAATTCTCGCAATTGAAAGGTCAGTTAATTTTTTTTCCTTGAAAATTCTCATATTAAATTAGTTTAATGAAGTAGAATTTTTTTTTAAGATTAATACTTTTTGTCAGCCAAATTAACCAATATTTCCATCGTGAGCATGGTGGGCCCAACAAAGCTGGGCACCCCCATCCTGCAATCGGTCGGCCACCCGCCCCCTCCGCACACCCTACCGGCCCCCTCCCCCCAAACTCCCCGACGTTGTCCTTCCGCCCAGCCCACCCCCACCTCTCCCACCGCTACCCCCTACCCCCCAGCCACCTTCCCCCCCTCACGCCGCCCGCACCCCACCCCGCAATCGGCTGGCCACCTCACCCCATCCTTACCCCCTTCCACTCCACCCCTACCCCCCTTCCCCCTACCCCGTACCCCCTAACCCTCATTCCACCGCACCCCCCAACCCCTGCGCCCCTTACCCCCATCCTACCCCACCCCCCAACCCCTGCCTCCCTTACCCCCCACGCCATCCCTACCCCCCGCACCCTCCCCTACCCCCTGTCCTCCGTTCCCCACCCCACTCAACCAACCACCGCTACCCACTCCCTCACGCCCCCTCCACCGACCTCACCCTCTCACCTGCCCGACCCTATCCCCGCCTTCCCCCCCACCACACCACACCCAACCTCCCCCTCCTCTCCCTCGGCCACGCCTACACCCGACCTCTCTCCCCTCTTCCCCGCCCACCTTACCCCACCACGCCCCACCACCCCTCCCTCGCCCACCGCTACCCCCACCCCCCAGCACCCCTCCCTCACCCACCCCTACCCCCGCCCTCTGCCCCCTCCCTGCGCCACCCCGGCGGCCCGCCTGCCCGCCCAGGGTGGCCGTCCGATTCCCAGAGTCGGACAGCCACCTCGGGCGAGCGGGCAGGCCGCCGGGGTGGCGTGGGGTGGGGCGGTCGCGCCCCAGAATCGGACGGCCACCCCTGGAGGGTGGGCGGGCCGCCGGGGTGGCGCAGGGTGGCGCAGGGTGGGGCGGCCGCGCCCCACCCCGCACCACCCCGGCGGCCCACCCGCCCACCCGCCCGGGGTGGCCGTCCGATTCCCAGAATTGGACAGTCACCTGCCCGGCACCCCACCCCGCGCCACCAATCGGACGGCCGCCTGCCCGACACCCCACCCCGCGCCACCCCGGCTGCCCGCCCACTGCCGGGGTGGCGCAGGGATGGGGCGGACGGCGGGGGGCGGAGGCCGGGGGTAGGGGTGGGCGGGGGGTGGGGTGGTTGGTTGGGTGGGGTGGGGGAAAGGGGGGCAGAGGGTGGGGTGGATGGGGTGAGGCGGGGGGGAGGGGGGCGTAGGGGTGGCCGAGGGAGGAGGGGGAGGTGGGGGCGTGGTGTAGGGGGGAGGGCGGGGGTGGGAGAAGGGGGGCTGGAGGGTGGGGTGGATGGGGTGAGGCGGGGGGGGAGAGTGGCCATAGGGGTGGCGGAGGGAGGAGGGGGAGGTGGGGGCATGGTGTAGGGGGGAGGGCGGGGGTAGAGGTGAGCGAGGGAGGGGGACGGGTCAGTGGAGGGGGCGTGAGGGAGGGGGTAGGCGTGGATGGTTGGGTGGGGTGGCGGAAGGGGGAGCGTGGGGTGCGGTGGGGGTTGGGGGGAAGGGGGGTACGAGTGGGGAGGAGTAGGTGGGATGCATGGGCGGTAGGAGGTAGGGGCGGGGTGGAATGAGGGTTGGGGGGCGAGCAGTAGGGGGGGCGTGGGGGGTAGGGGGAAGGGGTGGAAGGGGGGTAACGGTGGGGTGGTGTGGCCGTCCGATTGCGGGGTGGAGTGGGTCAGTTGGGGGGGCGAAGGGGGGTGGCGTGGGGGTGAAGGGGGGTAGGGGAGCGGGTGTGGGGGGATAGGGGGTGGGGAGGGGGGCATGGGGGGAAGGGGCGGAAGGGTATGGGGGGGCGTGGGATGGGGGTTGGGGGGCGAGGGGTGTGGGCGGGGGTGTGGGGGGTAGGGGGAAGGAGTGGAAGGGGGGTAAGGGTGGCGTGGGGTGTTCGTTCGATTGCGGGGTGGGGTGGCTCGGTTAGGCGGGGAAGGCGGGGGGGGGGGGAAAGGGGGGTTGGGGGGCGATGTGGGGGGTAGGGGGTAAGGGTGGGGTGCGATGGGGATGGGGGGGTGAGAGGTCGGGGGGGACGTCGGGGGGAAGGGGCAGGGGGATAGGGGGCAGGGGTGGAAGGGAGGTAAGGGTGGGGTGGGGTGGCAGGGTCGGGTGGGGTGGCCGTTCGATTGCGGGGTGCGGTGGGTCAGTTGGGGGGGGAAAGGGGGACGCTGGGTGGGGAAAGGGGGGTAGGTAGGGGGGCGTAGGGGGGAAGGGGGGTAGGGGTGGGTTGGCACGAGTGTTGGGGGGGTAGAGGGTGGGGGAGGCGTGGGGGGTAGGGGGAAGGGTGTGGTGGGGTGGCCGTCCGATTGTGGGGTGGGGTGGCGTGCGGTGGGTCAGAGGGGGGTGGGAGAGTGGTTGGCTGGCGGGTGGGGTGGGGTGGGACAAGTGGGCGCCGGGTGGGGCGTGAGGGGGTGGGGAGGGGGGTGGAAAGGGGCGGCAGTGGGGAAGTGGGAAGGGGCGGTGTGAGGGGGTGGAGTGAGGGGTAGAGGGGGTGGAAGGGGCGGGCGTGAGGGGGTGGGGGGAGAGGTGGTAGAGGGGAAAGGGGCGGGTGAGAGGGTTGGGGGAAGGGGCGAGTAGGGTGGGGGATGCGGGGAGTTGGGGAAGGGGTGAGCGGGAGGAGGGTGACGGGTGGAGGGGCTGGAAGGGGTAGGCGTGAGGGGGTGGGGGAAGGGGGCATGTAGGGAGGGGGGAGAGGTGGGCGTGTAGGGAGGGGGTGTGGGGGCGGAAGGGGTGGGCGGGCCGCCTGGGTGGTGCGGTGAGGAGCTGCCGCAACCCCATCCTGCGCCACCATGGCGGCCCGCTCGTCCGCCCGCGGAGGTTGCGTGATTCTCGGAATCGCCCGCCACTCCGCAGATGGACGGGGTGGTGTCGGTGGGCTTCTGCCATTTCTTAGTGTTAATATTTTTTTAATTTCAATTATTTGATTATACAAATTAAAAATTTATGATATATTTTCGTTGTGGATTTAAGTTAATATGTTTTCGTTATTTACTGATTTATGTGTTTCTATTTTTAAGGAAAATGGCATCAAAGAAGATTTCTGTGAATCTTTCTGGACCAAAGACTCTTAAGGGTGCATCTTCAAAAAACATTGGTGAACGAACTCCACTTGAGCTCATGGCTACAAATCTTTCAAGTGCCTTAAATGATAAGAAAATGATTTATGACTGGAAGAATTCAAAAGAGGTGAAATTCCCATCAAGAATCTGGTATGTGAAAGAAAGAGAAAGCCAAAATGTGAATATATATCTATATATTTATATATCGAATGATAATGGAATTTTTGAGCTGATGGGAAGAGTCATAGATATGTGTTCGGTACCAGACACTGAAGTTCTTTACATACTTACAAAAGCTCCCAAGTCACATGAAAGGATTAAATATCGACTATCATATTCATTGTATGACACGAGAGAGGTCTCTACAAAGTTGTGTAAACAAATCGTAAATGAGATGAAACAAAACATCGTAAGTATTGTTATTTATATTTGTATTTTGCGTTCTTGAAAGTGTCTTGCTATAATTTTTTAACTTTGTTTTTATTGACATATGATATTTTGTTTGGCATAATTTTGTTGAAAGTTGTTCAATTAGGTTGGGAGGCATTCATTTCTTAGAGCATGATATCATGAAAGTTGTCAGCAGTTTTTACTCAGTGTCAGAAGAAGATATGGAAAACAAGCAAAATATAGTAATTGATGATGCTACAAAACTACATCCGAAGGATAAAAAAAAAGGCCTCTAGTGGATAATCTAGCAAGGGTAGACAAGTTACTTTTGAGGATGATGAAGTTGAAACTGACAGTGAAGCATATGTTTTTGTTACTGAAGATGACATTGGAACTGAGAAGAACCGTAAAAGACCAAAAGTAACAATGCCCAAGAATAAATCTGTTGAGAATGTTATGACGAAGAAAAGTAAAGTTGAAGATTTTGAAGTAGTCATTACCAGCAGTCAAGAACCTAGTGAAACTTCAAAAGAAAACAAAGAAATCGTTACACCAGGAGCTGATTTAGAGGATGGCATTATCAAAACAAAACAAAATGCCATTCGACAGAATTTGACAAAGAAAAACTTAATTGATGGTGGTCGTACATTTCAGCTTAATGTCAGACAAACCTATAAGGCAAGTGAAGGACAATGTCAATATCAAGTCAGAAAGCCACACCATCTGCATGTTCACAACTTGAAGACATTGATGAGGTACAATCCATATGCTCATGTGGTTAATTATGTGCTTCTTGTTGATCTAGTTCAAGTTCCCAACAAAGAAGCATTTGATAAGTCAAAATGTTTTGAATACAATTATTATGTGCTTGGGGGGAACCATTCTGTAGAAGCTCAAAGACAATTGATGGAGGAATATCCCAATAACCCACGTTTTGAAACAATGAAATGTATCATTTATGCTGATTTATCGGATACAAAAGAAAAGTTAGTGGCATGGGATCATAATTCAGATAATGAATATAGGATGTCTATGACTTTCATCAAAAGGGTTAGATTTATTCATAGTGAATTTCAAGAAAAATGTGGTGGGGATAGGATAAATGTTACTGCAGATTTCCGAAGGGAATGTTGTATGGAAATAGGCTATCAAATTGAAGAAAAACCCAATTCAAAAGGTGGAAAACGCAACCTTCCTAGTGATATATTCAGAGGTGTTGATAACATTTTCCAATTGGCATTTAGAACTTGAGATATTTGGAAGTTGTTTGATGAGATTTTTAGCATGTGGGAAAACATTGGCATTAAAAACCAGAAGGTCAAAAAGTCTAAGCCATTGATATGTGGCGGCAGTAAATCAGCTCCTGAATTGAAGCAGCGTCTAGAAGATATGACTATCACACGAACAATGCAAGGAGTAAAAGATGGAAAATTTTGTTAAACCAATATTATCTCGTGTGAAGTCAGGGGAATTATCATTGGAGGAAATGTCTGAGGAATTTCAAAAGTAAGTTTGTTGAATTATTTTTATTTATTTCTAGATTATAATTTTCTTTTAAATAAAACATGTTGTTTTTGGTAGTATTTGTTATACATATCATTATATTAACTTTTTGTTACTTTATCTATGCAGTCACAAAGTTTACATGAAAATTCAAGAACAAATGGTTAAATTGTTGAATGAAGATAGTTGGGATGATGTTGTATGCAACTATCTAGATTCAAGTTCTACATCAACATTAAAAGCTTTTTATCTTGCATTTAAAAAGGTATCTTGATTTACACATTCATTTTTATTCATTTGTGTACTATTTTTAATTTATAACTTACACATATATTTGTTTATTTTATAAAAGATGAAGAAGGATGATAATGGAGTGCCAACTAGCTTTAGAACCTTTATTGAAAAAATAAAGATCGAAAGACTAAGGAAGCAGCGTATTAAGAATGTTGAACTTGATCCAACTCTGGCTCATTTCATTTGGAATGGGCTAGACACTATTCAATATCAAGTAATACAAGGCGACTGTGAAGACGTTGCTAAACTCATACCTAAAAGGGAGTATGCCCTAGTTATTGCAGATATTCCCCATGGTTTCAATATTCTAAACATTGACTATGATAGTGACCCTTATACTTATCAAGCTCTTAGTAAAGTGGTTGCGGGATTTGTAGAAGTCACGTCATCACCATTATGGAGATTTGTGACATTTCATTCAAACACACAATTGGCAATGATATTGTCAAGCTTCAAAGGGAAAACAAATTCAAGGATGCAACTTACATGGCAAGACGTTTAAAATGTATATTTGATTAATGTTGAAAAATTCATTTATGTACAAGTTGATTGAACTTTTACTATTTCATGTTATAGGCAAAAGTCAAATCTTCTTAACCGTGAAGATCAAGTATTTATAAATGATTGTGAGTTCATTCATATTGATAGTTGGGTAAAAGATGATAGCTATATGTTTATGAGTTTCAATCGGGTAGACAGAAAGAGTCATAGTCAAATACTGACTTATGATGCTGTTGTGAGAAAACTAACATATGAAGACAAAGAAGCAAAAAGAGAGATAGTTAACATTTATCAAAAACCACAATTATTGATTAACTATCTTATAGACATATGTTCAAATGAAGGAGATTAGGTTCTGGATTTATTTTCTGGCTCAGGTAAGTTTTATTATATAGAATTGAATTTCAATATGTTATTTTTTAATTAATATGTCATTGTACTAATTTACTTCATTATTTCTTTTGTGCTTGATAATTAGGTACAACACTAGCATGTTGCCTTCAAAAAGGAAGAAATTGCATTGCAATTGAAAAAGATCCATTACAGTGCAATTTCATTCAGCAAAGAATTAATGCTCTTCAATTTCTTCCAGATGCAATGCAAGAAATTGGGTTGAAGAAAGGGGATTTTAGTGAATCACGTGTGGCAAAAAAGGCAAAGGAACCTCAACCACCATTACATGGGATGTTTGGAAAGACATACATTGGGAGATTCACAGACATCAAAGATCCATTAGAAGACGAAAATGAGCAAAAGGAAGCAGAAAATATTGTGGAAGAAGACAATGATAAAACTCTAGAGGACGAAGAGTTTGGATTACGTGACATTGTTGATTAAATTTAAGTTATGCTTGGAAATCAAGCTCATTTTTTGTAACTATTAAGTAGTTATACTTGCAATGTTTTGACTTTGACATTTTATGAGAAGAATATACACTCAATTAAGGTTGTTATGCGTGTAATATGTGATTTTCGCATTAATTTTTAAGTTAATCATTATTTTTTGAAAAAAAAGTGATTATTAGTATTTTTTTGGCATGAAATTCATAAAAAAAAACTATTATTTAACTATTTTTAGTTAAAATTTTCGTATAAAAATTGTGATTTTCGCATGTCAATTGTAGCAAAAAATGATCAAAACGTGTAGTTTTTTAGTTATATTTATGTTAAAATGGCTATTTTTATGTCCATTGTTAAAAAATATTGTTTTTTAGAAACAATTATTTCTTGTGGATTGAAAAGTTAATTAACGATGTATAAATATGTAGAATATCGAAAATTCAAAATATCGATCTTTTTCTTTAAATATGCAAAACAATAAAAACCTCACTACAAAAAAAATAAAATTAAAATAAAAACAAGAAAATATGAAGAAAAAGACCACTTAAAAAATTATTAAATTTACAAAATAATTATTTACATTTCATACATTAGAAAAAAGAAAAAAAAGAAAAAAAGAAAAAGCCTTTTAAAAAAAGGGCCTGGTGTAGAATTACCACATTTTTAAATCAGCATAAAAAACACTACCATTATAAAACACAATGTACATAAAAAAATTTATAGTGCCAAAAACTAAGCTCTAAAAAACACGTGCGCTCTGCATCACCCTTTTCAAAATTAGGTCACTTTTTTGCTATATCTACAAAACAGGTAACAGTATGAGTTCCCATTTCAAAGTTTACATTGTTCTCAACATTCCACCATTCCTTAGCCTGCACCCAGTGTTTAATGTGGACCGCCTTCGACCATACTTTCCACCTTCACTGGACACATCAAACATTGCAAAACAACTCACGCCAACAGAGTTAAACCCAGATTGCATGGAACATGCCACAGCTGATCGAATCATGGACACACAGATCAAGAATAATCGCAAACTACGTATCCAACTGTATCGGGTTGTCAAACTTGATCAACTTCTGCACCAAGGAAAGTGGCTTACTAGGGACTGAGTTCAGCAGAAGTTTCCCCATTTCATGGAGGCACTCAACGCAATGGGGACCATTGCTTCCTGAGATGGGATCACTGATCTAGGTGGATATTGGTGGCCACACACCTATTCCACTTGGACCCCCACCACTATTTCTTTCAGTTTTTCAGTTTCCTTAATTGTAGCACAATTTACTATTTTTGGCAGTTTTTCGGGTCCTGGGCTTCTAGAGCCATTTTGAGGCCCTAAACGACACTTTTTGGAAAACAGGAAATCATGTTTGCAGTCGAAAGTAGTATTCCTCGGATAGATATTTCTATCAAGGTATTGTGCATGTCAAACAAAGATCGTATGGCAAAGTTACGACCCGGGGAAGTTGATGTACCAATTTACCCAAATGGGGCCCATAGTTTTGGCGCTTCATCTTCTAGGGTTAGGCTTTTGGATGTTTAGGGTTTTCCATTGTTTTTCAATAATAAATAGGCCTTCGAGCCTCATTGTAACACAGTTCAAAGGCATGTAGCTGCCACATCTCTTCCTAGAGATAATCTACCATCGCCTGAGCTAGTTTATTTCCATTATTGTATGTAAGAATATTTCAGTTCTTTGATATGAATGAAATGAATTTTTATTTCTGCTGCATCTATGTGTATATATGTATTTCTGTATTTTGTTGTGTTCCTGCATAAGTCTGGATCAGTGAGCTTTGTCAATGTGGCCGACTCATCTAGGACATCAGTTAAATCTCAATCGTTATGGATGTGGATGTGTGATAGCTCTTCGAAATGCCCTTGGATGACCAAGGATGCCTCTACTAAGACGACATAAACAAACCAATTTGGTTTTCTACAAGCTCGAATCACAACAAAGACAAGGTTCTCCAACGGATTAATTATTTCACGCAACCTTCCCATCCTCTGGAGGAAGTTATTGACTCTTGGCCTGAAGAAATAGTAGGTCACAGGTAATCAACAAAATTTTATTTATTACAAATATCTAAGGCAAAACACTAGAATTGATTAATTTTAACCCAATATGCAAAGATGTAACTGGTTTGACTTGAGTCTTTGTTACAGAGATATTGCGGGCAAGTACGCTGGTGAAATGAGAGCGTTGATATTAAGGCTGTTGGCTGCAATTTCAGAAGCTCTAGAGCTAGATTCCGATTACTTGGACAAAATTCTTGGCAAACATAGCCAACTGATGACTCTAAATTACTATCCTTCATGCCCAAACCCAGATCTTACTATTGGTTTAGCAAACCATTCAGATGCAAGTGCCCTCACTGTGTTAATGCAAAGCGATGTCAGTGGCCTGCAAGTATTCAAAAATGGAAAGTGGGTTGCTGTAGAACCCATAGCTAACGCGTTTGTGGTCAATTTGGGAGATCAAGTACAAGTTAGAAAGAATGAGCATATGTATATAGTCATTTTTTCTGTGTATGCAAGAATTTGGTAGTATTCATTCAATTTGATTAGTGTGTGATTTGAATATAATAGGTTGTGAGCAATGGGAGATTTAGGAGCGTGGAGCATCGAGCAGTAAAAAATATGTACAGTGCACGCATATCAGTTGCCACTTTCTATTTGTCTGAAGACAATGTCTTTTATTGCTCCTGCAACGAGCATGGTGGATGAACAACACCTGGCTTTGTATAGAGGATACAAGTTTGAAGAGTTTTTGGGAGCTTTCTAGAACTACAGATTAAAGAGAAAGAGTGTGGTGAATCGTTTTCAAGATCTAGTAAAAAATTATTCTTGTTAGTTGGTGGATCCATCTTGATTTTGAATAGCCATTTTCCTTTGCATTCGACATATGCGTCCACCATGGACATGCTATTTCAATGCACATAATAATCCAATTGTCGGCATATTTGTGATGTGGAAGTTTGGTATAACAAGATGTATACATTGACTTTAATAATGCAATTTATTTCAAATTACAATCTTCTTGAATATGTTTAAAAACATTTTTATATATACCTAAATTTAAAAGTTGGCTTGATATGCATATTAACGTTGACGTCAAAGGTTGAATTATTATTATTATTTTACATTCAGTTGAGATGTGTCTCATTTTCGAAACTCTGAAGTGTATGAGGAGTTAAATTTCTTGAAGATATAAATAAGATTTTAAAAGAGAAATGTAAATTAGGTGTATAGTTGGTAGAATGGGTTGTTAATTTTTTATGATCAAATTTCATAGAATTTTTAAATATTTAAACAACTATGATGTGGATTATTTTGATATTAGTAATTTTAATTTTAATTAATATATTTAAGAGGTGATTTCTTTTTGATAAAGAAATAAAATTGTTAAAAAATAAAATTATATACCAGTTTTACAAACAAGTATGATGTGGACTAGCTTAGTATTAGTAGTTTTAAGTTTTTCTTTATATTTAAAATGATTTTTTTCATAGAAAAAATATATTTTCCGAAAAAACTTTAAGAATATATATATATTAATTAAAAATAATTTTTTTATTTATAAAATATTATTAAATAATAATAATAATAATAATAATAAGTTGCATCTCTCTTTTTTATTATGGTTTATTTTAATTTTTAAAATAACATTTATTTTATTTTTCTACTTAATTATAAATAATAAATATTTACGTTATAAAATATTAAAATTCTGATTGTATCTTTTATTACTTTCACTAAGGTTATAATAATAAAATTATATACCTTTCAAAACCATTTAATCTTATTCTCATATATGGGTTTAGATATTATCTTTAATTACAACTTAACTTTTTACATATAAAGAATTTATCATTACTTATAGAAATGAAATAAAGATATTTTTTTTTTTTTTTTTTTTTTTTTATTTATTTATTTTTTTTTATAAAATTATAAAATGTGAATATTAATAAAGAATAAAGATTTTGATAGTTTTTATTAAAATAAGATAACATTATTTTTGGCGAGATAATAATTTTTCATATCTTAAAATGCATTTTTAAATGTATAAATGAATTCAATCTTACACTCATATTACATTCATATTGTATAGATTTAACAATTCAAAGTTACAATTTTGATAAATTTATATAAACCAAACAACTCAAATATATAGTTTTAATAAATTTTAAACAAAATTAATAAAAAGATGTATTAAAAAACATATATATATATATATATATATATATACACACACACACACACATACACATACACATACACATACACATACACATATAAAGTGTAAGCAAGTCAAAATTCTTTATATTATGAGGAATTTACATAAAGTACAAGTATGGAAAAACTGGAATATATAGTGTCCAAGATGAGGCGTTGTCTGCAAAAAGGAATTTATATTCTGAAGTGAGCTTAAGAAAGACCATCTACCCATGAGAAGGAAACCATGTGGTCTCTTAGTGTTGAAAATAATAGCGAGAAAGGGTTCCTTGATTTGTGCCTTAATCAAAGGAATCATAACGAGCTTTTCCTTGAGCATGCACGAGTTAGGAGCTAATTCCTAAAAAATAGGACGGTTTCCTAAAATTTAGGATGAATTCCTAAAATTTAGGAAGTGTTCATGAAGAAATTAACTCATGTGTCAAAGTGGAAGGTTAAGTTATCAGTCTTCTAGTGCGAGTTAAGTGAGGAAAACAACTTGTGGTTGAGTCTCGAGAGATAAGACTAGTTGCATGAGTCGTTAACTCATGCTAACTCAAACAATCACAAAACTTAAACCCCTTAATTAGAAACTCACCAAATTTGGCCATTCGAATTGCTTTAAAGGGAGGAACGAAGACATAGATTTGATCATTGTCTTGTGAGCATTGAGTTGGTGAGACAAGACAATAGAGCTCACTGGTTTGTAAGAAGGTTGCACACGGTTGTGTGTGGAGTTTGTGAGAAGAAGAGTGCGCAAAAGAGGCTTGTGCACAGATTGATAGAGGGAAATAATGATCAATAGTCTTGCAAGGGTTTCAAGCTTAGATCAAGCAAGAAATACAAGTGTGTTTTTTAGATTGAAACAATTGTATTTGCAAGAGATCAATTGCTCAATTTCTAATAATAAAATTCTAAAGTAAGTAGAGGGTTTTCCTAGTTGGGTTCCTTAGAAAGAAATAGTGTTTGAATTGTGTGACCGTGATTTATTTTTTTTCCTATTTTGTTGCAAAGTTTAGTAGAGAAATTTTGTGTCTATATGAAAAGGAAGTGTTTTTCATATTGTTCATATTAGTAGATTAGAATTTCGTGGATTTTCTACACTTGAAGAGTTTTGAGACAAAATTAAAATAGAATTGGCCCATAGCAAAATAGATATGACTGACACTAAGAAGACATGGACAACAAAACATCATAGAAATCTAGGAAGCAACAAAGGCTAAGTCATCCTTTCCTAGGATTTTAGCGAGCCTAGTTGAGTTCGTCCGTTGCATGGTCATACTGGTTCTAGTCGTGTTAAACATGATCACTTTGTGCCTTGTCATGTTGTGCCTTGTCCCTCCAAGCCTAGTCTTACTATTCAAGGTATAGGACAGGGTCATCAAATCCTTCAAGAAGCCATGAGGGGTTCTCCCACTCAACAACCACAATTTCAATGTAGGTGTCTTCCTCCTTCTGAGAGGTTTCGCCTTGTAGGAATTTACAGGGTAAGTTCCTCAGAAAGAACACCAAAAGGACACCGCTCACAACCAGATCACAGATCAATACACCAGTATTTTTGACGTGGTTAAAACCCTCAAAGAGGGAAACAGTCCACGACCTGTCCCAACGTGGGTACTACAGGAAATTTATTAATCAAAGAATGAAAATTTACATAAGCTTCTCTCATGCACGGATCACCCGAACAATGACCCTCCATGCGCTTTAAATAGAATTCATGGACCAATCGGGTGTCAAGCCACGGATCAAGTGTCAGTAATACTGAGGAGAGAGTGAACCGTCGGATCACTACATATCGTGACCGTTGGATTATAAGTTACAAAATGTACAACGGTAAAGAAACACACTTTACCTAACTCTATACCTAACTCTATACTAGACCAAGTTGAACTTAACTATTTCCTATGTGTCGGAATATCCTAACATCCCCCCTTAAGAACAACTTGGGATAGGATTGAAGGATTTACAAATATGACACAATAGGAGAAGGAAGGAGGCACTAGAGCCTATCCCCCCTTAGTGACAACTTCCTGAACTCCAAGCATATATCGAAGTTTAGTGAACTTCGCCTCTGTGAGAGCCTTTGTGAAGATGTCTGCAACCTGATCATCTGTTGAACAATATTGCACTTCAAGAACATGGTCATGAATGAGCTTTCTGATGAAGTGCATGTGTAGTTCAATGTGTTTGCTGCGCTGATGCTGGACTGGATCTTTGCATAGCTGAATGGCACTTTGATTATCACACCAAAGTGTGGTTGGATGCTGCTGCTCAAAGCCAAACTCTGATAGGATCTGACGAAGCCACAAGGCTTCCTTACTAGCTTCCACGGCACCACGATACTCTGCTTCTGCTGACGAAAGAGAAATGGCAGCCTGTTTCTTACAAGCCCATGTAATAGGTCCTGAACCAAGAGTGAAGACATAACCGGCAGTAGACTTCCGATCATCAGGGTCACCAGCCCAATCAGAATCAGTGAAACCAACTAATAGAGGAGCTGCTTTGGCACTGTAATGAATCCCAAACTGTACTGTACCTCGAACATAACGAAGTATTCTTTTAGCTGCTTTCCAATGACTTTCACGGGGGTTTTGCATAAAACGAGCAACAAGGCCAACAACAAAGGAAAGATCAGGACGAGTATGGGTTAAATACAAGAGTTTTCCTACAAGTTGACGGTATAAGGTAGCATCAACTTCAGGAGAAGTACAAGAGACTGAAAGTTTGACTCCAGACTGAAAGGGAGAAGGGGCTGGCTTACAGTCTTCCATGTGAAAATGACGAAGAATATCACAAGCATACTTGGACTGGGAAAGGGAAATACCCTCCTTGGATTGCAAGACTTGAAGACCGAGAAAATAGTGTAAGTGTCCTAAGTCTGTCATTTCAAATTTCTTTTTAAGGCTGGACTTCACATGGTTTATAAGGTTGGGATCACTACCAGTAAGAATAAGATCATCAACATAAAGAACAAGGATGATAAGAGAGTTGCCCACTTTCTTGGTGTAGACAGTATTGTCAGAATAACACCTAGAAAAGCCAGATTCTAAAAGAAAGCTATCCATTTTGGCATACCAAGCCCGAGGAGCTTGCTTGAGACCATAAAGGGATTTCTTAAGTCGACATACAAGGCTGGAGTCTGTTTGGATGAAGCCAATGGGTTGTTCCATATAGATTTCTTCATGCAAGTCCCCATGCAAGAAGGCAGATTTAACATCCATCTGATGGACTTCCCATTTTAAAGAGGCAGCAAGGGAAAGAACAAGGCGGATAGAGTTCATTTTGGCAACAGGGGAGAAGGTTTCAGTGTAGTCAATGCCTTCAACCTGTGAAAAGCCCTTAGCAACAAGACGAGCTTTATGTTTATCAACTTTCCCATCTGGTCCATACTTGGTTCTGTAAACCCATTTACATCTAACAAGTTTGCGTCCCTTTGGTAGAGGAACAAGATCCCATGTATCATTTGTCAACAATGAATGATATTCTTCATTCATAGCTGCTTCCCAATGTGGATGGCCTGAAGCTTCTGCAAAAGTGTCAGGATCATGATTTACTGGAGCTTGAGCCAGTAAAGAAGAGGCTCTTTCAAACTGAGAACGTGTACGTCGCTGATCTGTAGGATCACCGGCAAGATCACCTGCTGCATCCCGAGTAGCACGGACCCATCTTGGAAGTTGAGGATCCTGAGAAGGTGGGGGAGGATTATCATCCTCACTTTCATCATCTGAAGAAGAAATGTTTTCAAAAGTAGAAGAGATAGGAAGAGGTGGCACATCCGCCGGACTAGGCTCGCAGGCCGATTTATTTTCATCAAATTTTACATCTCTTCTAATGATAACATTTTTGGACTTAAATGGAATAAGTCTATAACCTTTTACATCTTCAGAATATCCAACAAAAGTACATTTCTCACTCTTAGGTTCTAAAGCTTTATGCTTTTCATCTGGAATATGGGCCCATGCTTCACTTCCAAAAACACGAAAGTGACTTACATCTGGTTTAATGGAACTCCAAGCTTCTTCTGGAGTGATATTCTTTAGAACCTTAGTAGGAGTGCGATTGATTATATAATTTGCACAATTAATTGCTTCGGCCCAAAAACTAAGACTGAGTCCTTTAGATTGCAGCATACAATTAGCCATTTCCTTTAAGGTGCGATTTTTCCTTTCAGCTACACCATTTTGTTGTGGAGTGTATGGAACAGTATGTTGCATTTGAATTCCATTTTTAGTGCAAAAGTTGATGAATGTGTTTTTAACATATTCTCCACCATTATCAGTTCTTAGCTTAAGAATTTGATGTCCAGATTGTTTTTCAACAAAGGCTTTGAAGGCCAAAAAAGTGTTAAATACTTCGCTCTTGAGTTTTAAGAAGTATACCCAAGTGCGTCTGGAGAAATCATCAATGAAAGTTAAGAAATACTTGCAGCCAGAGAATGAAGCAACAGGAAGTGGACCACATAAATCACTGTGCACAAGCTGTAAAGGGGCTGAGGCGTGCCAAGAGGCACGTTTTTCAAAACTGTCCCGATGATGTTTTCCGAGTACACATCCGGAACAAACACCATCTCTGCAAGATACCATAGGAAGACCTGTCACCATATTTTCTTTACATAGATGCTGAAGGGAGCGATAGTTTAAGTGACCAAATCGCTCATGCCAAAGTTTGCTCACTTCATCATTATGAGCAACAAATACTGAGGGAAGATTTGATGACCCAAAGTTGTGAAACTTATACAACCTTGTGGAATCATCAGCAATACCAGTAGCTAGAATCTGTTTAGGATCTCTTAGATCCTTGATTACAACATCATGAGGTGAAAATTCAACAATTTTACCTTCACCTGAATGAGTTATCTGATATACAGATAGAAGGTTGCAGGATAAGGTTGGAACACATAATACATCATTAAACTGACCATTGTCTAGATGAACAGTTCCAGTCCCTACAACATTAAGAGATCTATCATCACCAACATATATATTTTTGGTGTTACAATCATTTAAAGAAGAAAACATGGCTTGGTTTTTGGCCATGTGATAAGAGGCTCCAGAATCAATGAGCCACTCATGAGAAGGAGAAGAAGAAGATACATTTAATGCATAACCAGACTGAGATGATTGACAACGACATGCAGAAAGTGCCATTCCTGAAGATGAAGTTGAAGTTGAAGTATGCTCCACATGGATGTTATGTTTCTTCATTGCGGCTTCCAAGGCTTCCATCTTCTTAAAGCATTTAGATTCTAAGTGGCCATCTCGATTACAAAAGTTACAATGTCTATCAGTCTTCTTCCATTTGTTTTTATTGGTCTTATCATTTTGCTGAAATGATCTTTCATTTTGAGGCTGAGTTTGCTTAGGACCCTTGTTTGGTTTAGGACCATTCTTTTTAGGATATGACTTCTTAGGATTCTTTGAATTTGGTTGCTGCTGGGCGGCTAACGCTTTCTTGGAAGAGTTTCCAAGATTAAGAAGACCAAGGTGTAAGAGTTTTTCTTGTTCTCTTATTAAAGAATCACAAAAAGAGTCAAAGGAAGGGGCCTTGTAGTCTTTTCCTTGACAAATGAAAGCTTCCCTTGTAGAATGGAAGGTGGAAACAAATACAGAGTAGGCTGGTCCCAACTTAGTAAGGATGGAATAAATAAGGTTACTATCTTCTTTCTTAACCTTAACACCTTCCAAGAGATATCTAAGGGTCTTGAATTTGGACAAGAAATCTTCAATGCAAGAAAAATTATTAGGATCCAATGTAAGCAACTCATTTTCAAGTTGATGGGCTCTAATTTCATTTTTAATCCCAAAAACTTTAGTGATTTTTTCCAATGCTTCATGAGGAGTTTCAAGTTCTGCAATATGGAATCTAAGATCAGGAGAAATAGACATCCCTATCAAACCACGTGCTTGATCTTGTCTATTTTCCCATTTTGCAGCCTTGTCTTCATCTTTTGGTTTCTTCTCTTGGTCTGTGGCTATTCTGTAAAGACCTTTACTTCTAAGTAAATCTTCCATGTAGGCTATCCATTGGAAGTAGTTAGTGCTGTCAAGAATGACTTGGCATGGACTTTCCATTTTTTTAAAAAAAACTGAAGCTGAAGATGCTGAAAGTAAGTGTTCCAATGGATAGATCTCGAAAAATTAGGCGGTTTTAAAAAAAACGGCTCTGAAAAAGGCTTCCGGATGAAGAAGTTATGGCTTTTTGAAAAAAATTTGTTGAAGTTGCCGGCAAAGTGCGCGAATGTGCGGGAATGAAAAAATCTGCCCCCACAAAATGGAGACTTGAACCCAAGACCTCTACTCTCTTAAAATAGCTTTGAACCAATTGATCTATACAAAAAATTTGAGAGAGAGAGAGAGAGAGAGAGAGAGAGAGGGGGGGGCCTTGGTTTGCGTGCTTGCCTTGAGAAAGCTCTTTTTCCCTACAAAACACAAAACACAAAACCCAACACGGACATGCAAAGAAAACGAACCTTATGGCTCGAAGTTAGCTTTAGCCAAAAAACTAGATATTTTCAAAAATGAACCTTGCGGCTCAAAGTTAGCTTTAGCCGGAAACTAAATATTTTTCTCAATGTTTCTGATTTTCCAAGATCACACTAAGGTGCAGGGAAAAGAGCATACGCATGAGAAAAAAAACTTCCTTTCTGTTTCTGATTTGCCCAGATCGCACAGAGTCGCAGGGCAAAGAGCATACGCAGAAATGAAAGGTATAGATCCGGTAATAAAAAAGGCTAAATAAACAGAAACCGAAATAAGCAGAGAGAAAATAACAGTAAACTGCAAATAAAAGACTGTATACCTCCAGATCAAAAAAATGACGCAGCTAGGGCTACCAGAAACCTTTTCGCGTGAAACGAAAGGGGTTCCTCACTGGAACAGATGCTCCGAACACAACAGAGCAGTCCTCTCGGCCCGAAAGCAGTCAGAAACAGCAGATCTAGGAAACGACAGTCGGATGCAGTTCTACCGGCTTCAGATTTGGATCACCAACGGACGCGGCCCTCAAATAGCTCCGATACCATGTAGGAATTTATAGGGTAAGTTCCTCAAAAAGAACACCAAAAGGACACCGCTCACAACCAGATCACAGATCAATACACCAGTATTTTTGACGTGGTTAAAATCCTCAAAGAGGGAAACAGTCCACGGCCTGTCCCAACGTGGATACTACAGGCAATTTATTAATAAAAGAATGAAAATTTACATAAGCTTCTCTCATGCACGGATTACCCGAACAATGACCCTCCATGCGCTTTAAATAGAATTCATGGACGAATCGGGTGTCAAGCCACGGATCAAGTGTCGGTAATACCGAGGAGAGAGTGAACCGTCGGATCACTACATATCGTGACCGTCAGAGTGTAAGTTACAAAATGTACAACGGTAAAGAAACACACTTTACCTAACTCTATACCTAACTCTATACTAGACCAAGTTGAACTTAACTATTTCCTATGTGTCGGAATATCCTAACACGCCCATGGTTGTGCACGTAGCATCATTCTGGCTGGCCAAATTTTGTGCTTGCTCCACGTGGTCAAGGGAGTTGTGGCTGCCAGAGAGCTTTTGCTTCCTTTTTTGAGGACTGGAAGGTTTGTTTCCCTAATGATTTGAATTAAAAACTTTTGAACCTTCATGAGAGTTGGAGGAAGTCGGAGGAGGGGGAGGAGGGGGAAAAGGGATTCCCAAAGATCTAGACATATTCCTCAAATTCATGTGAGTGTGAACTAAATATGAATCAATTTCAACAATTCGAAATTCCACCCTCACCCTAGCTTCTTCTTGGTCCCGGAGATGTCTTCCTAGCAGGTTCTTGATGACCTAGTGGCCATTACCAATGTTCTTATGTTCCCGTGCTTCCATGGAAATGACTAAGTGACAAATGTGCATTGGCAAATCTTCGTCAAATTGTTCTTCTCCTTGACCATGCTAGGGAGACAGACGTTGACGCCCATGTTCTCTACCACCTCTCCTGGCTTGACCCCTTTTGTTGACCATGATGATCAAACTTGAAAATGCTTTGCTTATGACCTTAAGCACCATGAACCTCTCTGCCTTGCCAGATCCACAGTGTCCAGCCACCCACAAAGCGAAAAAAATAAGGGAATGAATGTCCTACTAAGTGCTAATGGCAAAATTCATGTTCTTGGCTGGGACTAAATGCCTTGTCCTATATCGGTCGCCCATATCTTGTCTGCAATGAATAAAAAAACCATCAATATGCTTAGCGAATGGCCACCACCCAACCCTTCTCATTATTAAATCAAGTAACATTTAACATGAAAAATCTACCTCTCTTCGATAAATGTGATGGTACTCTAATCCGAGAAAAAATATAAATGTTATTATTTTTATATACTTTTTTAAAATTAATTATATATATTTTTATTTCATTAACTCTTATTTTTTTATTTATTTAAATAAATAAATAAATTTTACAATAATATAATCCAGTTAATATATCACTTTATTATGATGGTTGTTAAATGAACTTGTTTTTTTTTTTTTTGAATCTAGGATAATCAGAGTTATCTTGAACAGACCCAGGATCAAATCTCACTGGCTACCACTATAAACCTAGGCTACGTGCAACAACCTGCAAGCCGCACAATAGCAGGAAACTTATGCCTCAACAAGAGCCGAGACGTCCTCTATGGGGTCACCTACTCTTCTAGCCAAGACACAACAAGTCATATATATACTCAATGAGACAGGTTGTTAAATGAACTTGTTATTAACCATTATTTCCAAAGATATAAGTACATATCAATAAAATGACTATTGCGATTGTCTCTTAGTTCAGTGACCTTGTCATGGGAATAAGCGTGCCACTTTAAAAGCGTTGGAAAAACAGAAAAAACCACTCTATAAATAGTTGAAATGTTAAACATTTATTTAAATTGAGATATCTTAATTCTAAAGTGGAAGTTGATGTATTTGTATTGATTGTGGAACGGAATAAAAAAAAATCATTTAAAAATTGACACCACCAGTGGTAAGTCTACAATTATTGATATTGTGTAAGTTATGAGTTGACGTAATTTTTAATACCACTAGTGGTAAGTGTACAGCTATTGATATTGTATAAGTTATGAGTTGACGTAATTTTTCACACCACCAGTGGTAGGTCTACAATTATTGATATTGTACAAGTTACGAGTAGACGTAATTTTTAACGGTTTAGTTGCAAGTACACGTGTATAAATCAGAAAATATTTTTTTATATTATATATATATATATATATATTACATTGTGGTTCACGAACACCCTAGTCAGTGAGTGGTCGCTAAGTCCATGGGAAAATTTGGGCTAATCACCCCTCGGCCTACTAGCAAGACCTAACCACAAGGGCTTTGGGTAAGATCGACCCTATGACCTCCCGATGGCGAGGCACGGTTTTTGACCAACTGAGCTAACCCTTGGGGCTATATTATTAAAATATTATATATAATGAATTATTTTTCACCAAATTATAAAGCAAGCTTCAATGTTAGTCATCTTTACATCAAATTTGTTAAAATTATATGATGATAATTAAAAAATATTTACATATTAGAAAAATGACACCGTTTTGCATCGAATAGATTGAAAAATATATTATTATAGATTTATCTTAAGTACGGATCTAATATGAGTGGAGAAAGATCAATTTTTTTTATATGCAATTTTTTTTAGAGTGCAAAATACAATATGTTATTTTTCATTGTTTAAATTATATTTTTGAATGCTAAATAGAGTATATATAAGACCAAATAAAAATTTTAACCATAAAAGCCTTTTTTTTTTTTTTTCCTATATATAGATATATATATAAAGTTGATATGGACATAAATTAGTTAAACATAAATTTTCAAATAATTTATTTATTTTTTTGTTGAAATATTTTTAAAAAGTATAAGATTTAAACATCTGATTCACACATTTTTTTATTTCTAATTACTTGACATTATATTCATTATTTTTTAATTATAACCGACATTATTTTTCTATTTAAAACATAATTTTTAATTTTATTTTAAAAGAACACGAATGGATGAACAAACTTACACATCCTCTCATACTAAGTTGTAAAATAAACCTCTCAACTCAATCAATATAAAAAAAAAACAATACTTAAAAACTAAATCAGTGTTAAAAAACTCACTATTTTATATACTATGTAAAACTCATTCATTTATGTAAATATTAAAGGAAAACCAATATTATAGTAAAGGAAAACCAATGTTATAGTACTTGTCATAATTTTTGTTGGTCCATATAAGAGAGTTAAATTTGTACATTAATTATATACCAAGAAGTTAATCTCATGAGAAGTGATTGTGAAATTAAATAAATATCCATTTTAATTTACAATATTTGAAATGATTGTGAAACAAAATATCCATTTTAATTTGCAGTTTCATATTATTTGTTTTGAAAAAATTCATCAATACATTTTTAATATATCAATTCTAGCATGATCTCTGAACTTGTGGGCATTGTGGAATTCATGTTCCTGTTGTGATTCTGATTTATATTCAAGTTTTAAGGACATGCACATATACGTAAAGTGTAAGAGATTGCAGGTACAAACACTTTAATTCATTATTTTTATATATTAAATTATTGTAAATGGTAAAGGCTTATGAGTGTGTATAAATATTTTCGTATATCTTTATAAATAAAAGATAATGACAATAAAACGATAACTTTTTCAATTATAATTTTTTATTAATAAAGGGTTAACTCACATACACATTTTGCCCATTATATATTTACACATACTTTGTGGATTAAAAATAATAAAATAACATTTTTTCCCTTTCTAAATTAATTATATTTTTATTAATAACATATTAATACATTTTTTCATTTACTTTATGATGAAACATAAGTGTGGAAACTAATAAACATAATTTTGTTAATGTGATTATTTTTTATTAATTTAGTATTTACTAATTGTTTTATTAATTTGAATTAGAATTTTGTTTTATAAAATTTAAATTGTAAATGGTGTTTTATAATTTATTATTTCTTTTTTAGTTAAATATTTTGTATTATAGAAAATGAGGATTGTATGGATCATCTTTTTTATCATTAGTTTGCTCGAAGGGAAATCATATTAGTAACATAAGTTCAAAGCCATGAGGTTGCTAAGACCTCATCTAATTAGAGTATCTCTTAAATAAAAACTTATAAACACATCTTGGTTGTGCCAAACTTTGACATACATCGACATGAGAAGGCAAAAAACTACTATTGTTGCAAGCAAAAAACCTGTGAGTCATAACAACTATTGGGAATAATATCCAAGCATTTGTAAATGGGACTAATCCAATTCTATGGGGGTGGTTTACTACTCCTGCTGGTCACTACTCTCATCCGAGGAGAAGAGGATGCTGGTTGATCTCCTAGATAGAATGGTCAGCTTGCGATCTGTACTATCAAATTTTTCCTCTAGCTATGCCAAATTGCTAGAATTATCCCACTGAGTTCTTGTGTACCTCCCTATGTGCCATGCAATATTCAAATGACAATTAACCTTGTGTAAGCTTCATGCCATGATTTATGAAGTGAAGGGAGCATATGCAATGAGCCAAGTATCATGGGAGCCCCAACCTCGTTTTGAGTGGGCTATCAACATATCAAGGTGAGGGGGAACACCTGCTCATGGACACTCCTTGGGGGATAAGGTCCTTCATAGCTAGATATTGACAGTGAGTTCACATGGATTCTGGAATGTCCTCACTCCAATCCAAGTCAAGGGGATGAGTTGTTATGCGGAGAGCAAAATTCGCTAGCTTGTCAACCAATTTGTTGCTTTCTCTGTGGACATGGGAGAGGAGGGGAGCTGTGATTTATTCCAGGAGTTTTTTTGTATTACCTATTTTATCTTCTGACCTCTAACTCTTAGAGACTTTGTAAGGATCTAATCCACATTGGACTTTTTGGAAGATATTAATAATGGTATTGGAGAGGGCATTATTTTGTATTATGAGGGCATTATTTTGTATTATGTCGATCTACTGAAAAGACATAGCAAGGTGATCTCAAATGGAAGCAGAGAAGATGAGACACTGAGAATATGATTGGCATTTTATGAATTGGAGAAACAAAGAAGATAGATTGACGGGCCCTAAAAACCACAACATTGAAACTTGTCCCATGTCAAAGTTTTGTTCCATAATAGAGCCATAATATAAGAGTGAATTTTGGCCAGTGTTTGAAATTCGATATTATATGCCATCTGCCTTAATCATCTATTGTTATTTCTTGTGAGAAGACTAAAAGATCCAAAGATGTTAAAATTTCCTGAAGGATGATAACCCCAATGAAGAATATAATTTCCCTCTTGAACCACAATTCTCATGTTTTCTAATTCTTGCTTGATAAGTGTGCTTTCATTTTGGAAGGGAGGCTCAATCCATTCCTTGCATGACTTCCAATTGCACCATTGGGAATTGTAGGGGGATGAATCCCAATAATTTGCAACTAAGATTTGTACCCTAGAGATGAGGGGATCCTTGATTGTGTGGAGTTGTTCATTCTGAGCTAATTTTGGCCAATGATGCCATGAGTCATCCTAAAATAATGAATTTTGTTTTTTATTTCCCAAAAACTAGGCTCCCAAACAAGATGTTTGTTGCTCCAAGAAACATTCTAGATATGAGAACCCTTGATGTTGCTTTTCATTCTAATGAGTTAAGATTCATGGGTATTGGGGGAACACTTATATTTCCACATTTTTCTCCATAAAGCCTCTGGGTTTTTTAATCCATATCCATTAGGTTTTAGCACTTGAGGCTTTGCTGAGTAAATCTAGATCATGGAGACCAAGGCCTCCTCCTTTTTTCAAACAACAAATTTTGTACCATGCGACTAGAACACAAATTCAGTTGATTTTGGTGCCCCCCCAAAGGAAGTTGTGCTAAATATTTTTGATCTTGTTTGGGATGGATTGGGGGCTGCCATTGCTCAGAGAAGATAGGTGGGGCAGTATTGAAGGACAAATTTGAACAAGAGAAAGTGATTGGCTAGATTAAGTTATTTGAAAGTCCAACAAGAAAGTTTGGCTTCAAATTTAAAAGGAATATTTTCCCATACCTTTTTCCTGAGAGGATTTCCAATTAAAGGGACTCCTAGGTATTTGGATGGAAGAGAGCTCCTTTGAAAACCAAGCAAACGAGGGATTGTTGGCGAGGTATTAAAAGGAAGATTTGAGATTTTTCCAAAAAACTAAAGAAGTCTTGAAGGATGTTTTTAAGGGTAGTGACTTCTTTAACAGTGGGGATTCCCAAGAGAAGAGTATCATCCACAAACTACTGGAACAAAGAAGAGAGATCATGGGAACCGAGATGAAGACCTTTTAGCTGACCAAGTGATAGGGTTGAGTTGATAGATCTACCCAACCCTTCAACCATGAGGAGAAAGATGTAAGGGGAAATGGGGTCTCCCTACCTAATACCCCTTAAGGGGACAAAGGTGGGATAAGGATACCCATTAACTAGGATGGAGAAGAAAGCTTTGGAAATGAGGGCAAGAACCTAATGAATCCATATTTCTACAAACCCAAAATTAGTGAGCATACAGAAAATAAATTTCTAGCTCGATTTCTCAAATTATTTTGACATATCAAGTTTGATGAGCGTACTAGGAGACTGATTGGAATTAAACAAGTGAATGTGTTCATGGGATAGTATTATGTCGTCCATAATTTGTCTTCTTTCCACATAACTAGTTTTCTCAGGAGAGATAAGTGAGGGGAGAATAGGCTTTGTCCATTTTACGATAACATTGGAGATGATTTTGTAGATAAAATTACATACGAAAATAGGCCTGAAATCTAAAGAAGAAGAATCATGGGATTTTTAAGGAACAAGAGATATATAGGTAGCATAAAGGGTTGTTAAGATAGAGGAGGATTGTCGAGAGTTTTTTACTACTTTCCAAACATCATACCCTAGAATTTTCCAGCAAGCCTCATAGAAATTGGTGGTAAAGCCATAAAGACTTGGGGACTTGCATTTAGGAATTTCCATAATAGTTGGTTCTACTTCTTGCATGGTGATTTAATTCAAAAGGAGATAATTATGTTCCCTTATTACATGTTTGGAAACGTGCCATGTTATTTTCCTGATAGTAGGCCTTCTCTCTGCAATTATTTTTGTGAGTGTGGCTTGGAAATGATTCATAAGTTCTTAGGCTATTGTATCATGGCTTTCCACTTTTTGGTGATTGGATGTTTTGATGCTTGATATTCTATTACTTTTCCTGTGGTTGATCATGGATTTGTTGAATAATTTAGTGTTTTTTTCTCCCTCCTTAAGTCATTGTACTCGATAATTTTGTCTCTAGAGGATTTCCTCTTGCTTTAATCTTTCCTCCAACTAGAGGTGAGCAACTACTTATTGATGTTAAAATTCCTTGTATCTTCCATTTGATATTATTGCTTGTTGGATGGTGGGTTGAAGGGTTTGTTCCTAAGACTACTAATCCAATCCATAGAGAGATCTATGGGCCAATGATATGAACCATGGTAAGGGAGAATATAATCCTCAAAATTGGTGCCTAAAATATAGAGAGACTTTGCTATGAGGAATCTATCGAGCCTTGAATCTATTTGAGATGTGCCTCCTCACTTATTATTGTAGGTGTATAAGTTATTGTGTGTGCTCATATCTATAAGTTTGGAGTTATTGATAAATTCCACAAAGAGGGGAGTTTCTTCATCAAGTCTATGAATCCCACCTTTATTTTCATTAATATTTTCAATTATCTTAAAATCCCCACCTATAATCCAAGAGTTTTCCCCTATAATATTTGAGGCCCTTTGGAGGTTTTGAAGGAAAACCTTTTTGTTAGCAGGAATATTGGGGCCATAAAATTTGTTATGAAACTCGAATTGGTTGAATTAATGGGTTGAAAGTTATCAATTAGGATTCTGGGCTGAGAAAAGGAATCTTGAAGAGTGATTGAGGAATGGTTCCATGTAATAACAATACCTCCCGATGCTCCTTGGGAATCACAGTCTAGATAATCACAATTTCTCTAGACATTCTTTAAAAGCTTGTCTAAAGATTCAAAAGAGAATTTTGTTTCCTTAATCATCATGATGTCATGGTGTACTTGGTGGATTTTGTTTTTTAGGAGTATTTGCTTAGATTTCCCATTAAGATCCCTAGTGTTTCAAGAGATTAATTTCACTGATTATGTTGAGAGGAAGGTTGAAAGATGGCATCATGTAGCAACAAAAGGCTTCATTTGACTTGTGCCTTAGTCAAATGGAGAAATTTGATTTTCCACATCAGCATGATGACTTGGATTGCAGTTAGCTAGAGTGACATGGATTTTCCTCCTAGTTAAGTCAGTAAATTAGAGTCATATGCTAGAAGTAGAGTTGTGCATGAGTTGATTGCTAAAATTTAGCAATCTAGTGGAGTTATTGTTAGTTAAACTTTATTATCTGAGCTCAAGTCATTAGTTGAGTCAATAGGAGTTCACTTGAGTAGTTATAACAATTGTTAACTCACTGATCTCTCAATTATATAATCAATTTACTAAAAATAAACCCACTCATCCATGGAATTCAAATTGCCTAGTTGGAGTGGAGGAAAAGGCACATTGTAATTATCGATTGTATACTAGTTGAGTGTACATGTTTTGCATTGGAGTAGGTGGTTAATTCCTTTAGGATTTGCACAAGGAAACAAGTAATTTGCCTATTATTTAGGAGCTAATACCTCCAAGATTGCGCAAGGAAATAAGAGGAAGGTTGAGGCTTGAATTGAATAAGTGTTGGTCAGAGAAATTCAGTGAGCAAGAGATTAGAAACGCAGTGCAGGGTGTACTTCAAGATTGAAGCAAGAAATTGTAGTAGTTCCATATTTCTCATTTGAATTAATGAAAAGCAGCAAATGGGTTTTTCCCAGTTGGGTTCCCCTGTAAAATTTTTGTGTTCCTTGTGTTTTGATGGTTGCATGTTATTGCATATGTTTCTATTGTGTTTTTTCCTTTCCGTAGAATAGTAGAAGAAATTTGTGTCTCTTGATTTCAGTTTGAATTCATTACCAGAGTCAAATTTGAAGCCATTTATACATGGTATCGGAGCATCAAAAGAGTACATAGAAACCTTGTTTCAAATATTATCTCAAATAAATTTTGAGTTGTATAGTTTTTGGTGCATATTCTCTTTAGGGTAGGAAAAACGTCTTTCAATGGATTGAGACTTAAGTATCCATTGGAGGGCACCTTAAATTTTTGTGTTGGAAAGGAAGGATGGAATCTATCTTGGATGACAATGGAGTATGGGATACATACAAAATTATATTCCAAAACTGACAACATTAGATGCACAAGCACTTTCTCAGTGGAAGAAAGACACAATAAAGGCAAGGAGGATTATTCTAGAAGGTGTAAGAGATCATGTGGTTTCGAACTTGCATGGAAAGGAGACTCCTTTTGCAATGTGGAAAACTCTCACAGATCTCTTCCAGAGCAGCAGTGATGCCATGAAATTGGCATTGAGAAATAAACTTAGGAGCATTCGAATGCATAAAAATTTCCATAATACCTATCTATATTCACTCAGGTTTAAGATGAAATTGTAGGAGTAAGAGAAAATGTGCCATCATTCGAACTTGTGATATTTTCACTCCTTAATCTTCTGAAATCCTGACACAACTATCAAGATTTAGTTAATGGAAGAGATAAGATACCAGATTGGGAGAGACTTTGGCCTGATTTGGTGTAGGAGGAGACCAGAAGAAACACTAGAGATGGTGTCACAACTATAGCTAAGGAGGAAGAAAAATTTTCCTTGGCAGGCAAGGGAAAGAAATCCAAGGGAAAGTAGGCCCAAGGAAATAAAAAATCTATCCATAACCAAGGCAAGAAGAAGGACCTTAGAAAAATCAAATGTTTTCACTACCATGAGTATGGACACTATGCAACCAAGTGTCTGCACAAGAAATCCGGGAAGAAGCTTGCAAGGGGAGAAGGAGTTGATGCTCTTGCTTCACAATTAAAATTGGATTTCACCCTCATTACATGCATGAAAAACATTGTAATGGGGAGTGTGTGGTACCTAGACTCTAGTGCCTCATTTCATATGACATGATGCAAGTATTTCTTCAACGTCCTAGAGGAGAAGTATCTCCAATTACACATAGAACTTGGAGATGATGGGAGGTATAATACTAAAGGGATTGGTACTGTCACCTTTAAGAAGGAGTCAGGCTGCATATTCACCTGAAAAATGTTATTTATGTGCTTGGGTTGAATACAAATTTTATTTATGTAGCTGCATTAGAGGGCAAAGGATATGATGTGGTGTTCAGTAAAGGGAAATATTTTATAAAGCATGTTTCTACTAGACAAGTGAAACAAATTGGTGTTAGAGTGAAAATTATTGACAAGCTAGAGGTGGATGCATGCATTGCATTGAGAAGAAAAGTAGAATATGTTCAGAATCAGGATGTTGGAGAACTCTGGCATAGGTGCATGGGTCACCTACAACATAGAGATTTGAAAATCATGCAACAGATCACCACAGGACTTCAAAAATTCACCCTTGACCAACATGATCTTTGCAAGGAATGCACACTTGGAAAATATGTCAAAGCCTCCTTCTAGGTCCAAGATAACAGAGCTGGATCCATCTTGGAATGAGTCCACTCAGATGTGTGTGGACAATTTTCTACAGTCTCAGTTGCAAAACACAAGTATTATGTAATTTTCGTAGATGATTTTTCCTGCAAGTGCTGGATCTATTTTATGAAGAATAAATATTAAGTGCTTGAAAATTTGTTGAATTCAAAGAATTGGTTGAAAATGAGACTGGTTAAAAAGTTAAATCCCTGAGAAGTGATAATGAAGAAGAATTTGTGTCTAATGCTTTCAAATTTTTTTGTGCCAAGGAAGTTATTAGAAGAGAACTAATTGCATCCCACAACCCACAATAAAATGGGGGGTAGAGAGGAAAAACAAAAGCATTGTAGGGGTTGTAAGAGCCATGTTGCAGGATCAGGGACTATTGTGGGTGAGAACACCCTAGGGTCTTGGGTTGAAAACCCCAATATATCAGAGGGCAAACAACAACAAGAAATGCTCAGACAAATAATCTAAATTCTAATTCTACTGAACTAGAAAGAAGTGTCCTTACCTGGAGGTCCTACGTTTGGGTAGATCCCGCAGGGTGAAAACCCTCTGCTTCTCCTGATGCCTTTGAAACCTGTAAATTTTTCAAGAAAATCATATACAACAGAAGAAACATAAATCATAGTCCTGATATATACATTAGATCATATAAATGAATGAACAATTATGCATCAATATAAGATTCATAAACAAATCACAATATAGATCAATGCATAAACACGTTTTAATATCAGGAACATAACAACATTTCTTTATTGATGTAAGCTACAAGAAAGGTGGAAAACTACAACTTGAGTCTTCCTCCAGCTCCAAGCGGAACTGTCCTCTAGATCTGTCCTTTCCCGACCTCAGCAGTCTTCCTCCATCATCATACACAAGGATATCTCAAGAAGGATGAAGGATATCTCAAAAGAGGAAACAAGGGTTTCCTAAAGCTTTGGGGAGTGCAGGAGGCACATGGATTTCATCAGACTCGATCAAGGATAAATCAACTATAATATCAATATCTCATTTCTTCCTCCTTAAGGCCTTCCCAAGGAGGTTTATTTATACCTCTCCAAATTAGTTTTTTTTGTTTTTGTTTTGTTTTTTTTTCCAGTTGGGAAACAGGTGGGCCATGGGCTATAAGAGGTGAGTAACAGGTAAAACCTATGAAATCCGCCGGAAATTAAGGAAATTAATAATTTTTAAGTGTTTTAACACATGTACGCGGGTTGGGTATATGCTGACCCATGTGTACATGCTTTTATCACAGGAAAAGTAGCGTATAGGAAATAAAACATTATTTTTTAGATTTTGGACCAAGTCTGGAAGGAAGGGTTGCCCTAGGCCATAAACAGAGCATCATATCTACCAAGAGTGGTAAATGGTGCTATAACAAGGACTGCCACTATACCTGTGGGTAGAAGCATGCAATATAACAATTCATTTTTATAACCAGAGCCCTCACAAAATACTTGGCATTATCACACCCAAAGAAGCTTTCTATGGGAGGAAGTAAGATGTATCCTATTTTTCGAATTTTTGGTGCTACAATCTATTTTCATGTCTCTAAGTATAGTAAGAAAAGGTTGGAACCTACAACTGAGATGGGATCTTTGTAGGATACACAAAGACACTGCATAACTATCAAGTGTATTTTCCCTCACCCAGGATGACAGTGATGATGAGATATGTCAGATTTGATGAGGAGAAGGCTACGAGAATATCTCTAGAGAAAGAGCTGAGTATTCCACTAGAGGAAGAGCTTCTAGCTCCAAAGGATGAGACTCATGCATATCCTTAGAATGTTGTGGATCAACCACATGTAGAGGAGCAAAAAGGAGGTAGAGTGGAGGCAACCACTCAACCAAAATCTTCCAGAGAGGGGAGGAAAATAACTAGAGAGGCTGACAAGTTGGTGTAGGATTCATAGGAGCATGTGAGAGCTCCTACATCCTTGCACATGCAGAGGAGGTCACCAAACATGTATATTGGTTATATGGCACTTATGATAGAACTCATTGATTCTGAGCCTTCTTCATTTCAGGAGGAAATTTCCCAACTAGTGTGGGTAGATGTTGTGGTGGAGGAGTATGAATCCGTCATTAAGAACAATGTATGGGAGGTGGTGCCGAGACCATTGAAAAAGTCTCTGTTTGGTTCCAGATGGATATACAAAGTGAAACATGCAACATATGGAAATATTGAGAAGTACAAGGCCAAATTTTGTGCCCAAATTCTTCTCACAAGTAGAGGGATTCAGTTATGAGGAGAAATTTTCCCCCGTGGAAAGATATTCCTCCATCAGAACCATTCTAGCATTAGCTGCGTAGATGGGGTGGAAGATCCACCAAATGGATGTGAATACTGCCTTTCTTAATGGAGTGGTTGAGAAAGAGATTTACATAGAGCACCATGAGGGGTTTGAGACATTTGACCAGGAGACACATGTATGTAGACTCAAGAGACCCATTTATGGTCTCAAGAAGGCACCCCGTGCTTGGTACACTCATATAGAAGCATATATTAGTAGATTGGGCTTCACCAAGAGTGAAGAAGATGCCAATCTCTACTACATTGTGGTAGATGGAAAATTGCCAACTCTAGTTTTGTATGTAGATGAATTGATACTGACAGGGGAAGAGAAGTTGATCCATTCTTGCAAGGAGAACCTTGCAAGAGAGTTCATGATGAAGAAAACAAGCTTGATGCACTACTTCCTTAGTTTGGAGATGTGGGAGGGAGATGGAGAGATGTTTGTGGGTCAGGGGAAGTATACCTCTGAAATACTTCAGAGATTCCATATGCAAGACTACAAGCCTATGAACACTCCTCTAGCTACCAACTAGTGGAAGGAGGATGCTTCTACAGGAGAGGGAGTATATGACACCATCTATAGATAGCTGGTGGGGTCCTTGATGTATCTAGTGAACATAAGGCCCGGCATATGTTATGAAGTTAATCAAATGAGCCAGTTTATGGTGAAGCCTACAAAGCTTCATTGGAAAGAAGTAAAACATGTGCTTAGATACTTGTTGGGATGGT
This sequence comes from Pinus tabuliformis, assembly GCA_031772625.1. Lineage (NCBI taxonomy): Eukaryota > Viridiplantae > Streptophyta > Pinopsida > Pinales > Pinaceae > Pinus > Pinus tabuliformis. Next base: position 1,191,404,817 of record CM062809.1, read on the forward strand.
GTACCTAGGGATATAATTGAGTTAACCTAGTAATTTTTTGTAAGTAATTTTGTAAGAGATGTAAAGTCTCCGCGAAATGTGGACGCGGAGCGCGCAGATAGATAGGAGTCAAAGGGGTCTTAGCCCCTTGTTTTGGTTGGTTTTGAAGACTCACCCATGAGCCAGAGGCCATGGTATTGTATTAGAAAAGCTATAAATAGTTGAGTCTTAGTGAGTCTTAGAGATAACTTTTGGTAGAGAATAGGGTACATTGAAGAGCTTTGTTGTCTTGGGAAAGTGCTAAGGAAAGAAGGCTCTGCTTCTGGCACTTAGGTGAAGAAGGGAAGGCTCTTGCAACTGAGTGCGTAGGAGGCATGGGTAGAGTCTGCAGCTGAGTGCGCAAACCCTTGTAGTTGTGTGCATAGGGTAAGAGGAGTATGTAATCAGTGAATTGAATATTAATAAGGATAGATTTTTGAAGAATTACTGAGTATTTCCATTGAATCTGTTCATGTTATATATTGTCAATTAATGATATGTTTTCTAAAATATTGAATGAATGCTACGTGAATTCACTGAATCTGTCTTAATAATATATGAAATGAATGGTTATCCACTTCCGCAAAGTTAGAAGCTATTTCTCTTATGTTTTATGACGAATTAAGTAGATTTACACGAACTCCAATCTAGGGTTGCTTTTTGATGCTTTAAAGTAGGTAAATCAATTGTTTAATGTCCACAAGGAATGATCATGGACCTTCACAAAGGTCTGGAGGAAACTTTAATCGAGTTACAGTAAAGAGCCCTAGAAGTCTATTGATCTGTGTAGAAGTAGATCCAAGGTGCTGGAAGACATCACACTAGTCTCTAGATGCAGAAACTTGGTTCTTGCATCCCCCAATACTGTTTCAGGTGAGACTATAGCCCGCGCTACATGGATTGTTTTCGAAAGGGCCAACAATGTAGGGTTTTGTTGGTTGGCACAATTAACTCTGAACCTAGGTCAGGACCCTCTAAGACAACAATACCTCAGAGGAACAACATATTTTGGGCTATGGTATAGGAGATCCGATGGTGTGAATCTCCAAGGCTTCACTGATACAAATTGAGCAGGGAGTCCATCTGTTATGAAGTCAGCTTCACAAAAAGATAGAAAAGATAGATCAACGCCTTATAATTCAGCCTCTTCGAGGGGGCAACCTCCTTTACATTACATAAATGAACAATTCTTAGATGATTCAAATGAAAAAACCTCCTTTATATATATAGGAGTCTAAGGAGTCACAATATACCCCAGCCGACCTAACAATAATAATATAAATCCACAAAAATAACAATAGAGGGATTCTATGGGGCACAGTAATAACAATATGGGGACAATAGGGGCACAACAATATTAATAAGGGATACAACTACAATAGTAATGGGGTAATCACTAGTATTATAGTGACCTAACATGCCCCTCTCCTTCAAAAAAGTGTTGTCCTCAACGCTTGAGTAGCTCTAGATGCTTCTGTATAAAATTCTCATCCTCCCATGTGGAATCTTTAGCAGATAAGTTCTTCCACTTGATGAGATACTCCAAAATTGATCGATTTCGTAGTTTTTGAGTTCTTGTTTCTGTGACTACTTCCGGTTCCAATATAATTTTTCCTTCCTCGTCAAGTTTTGGCAATATTGTTTGAACTGGGAGCTTGTCGCCTATAACCTTCTTTAAACATGAAACATGGAAAACTGGGTGCACTCGAGAAGCTGCAGGAAGCTCCAATTTGTATGCCATAGTACCAATCTTTTGCAACACCTTGTACGGACCATAATACTTTGGTGATAATTTATTATCCTACTTAGCTTGCTTGAGGGACATTTGTTTATAAGGTTGTAGCCGTAGGAATACCAAATCAACTACATCAAAACTTTTTTCATTGCAATGTTGATTTTCTTGTTGTTTCATTCTATTCTGTGCCAAAACGAGGTTATCCTTTAAGAGTTGGAGGACTTGTTGTTGATGTTCGATGTGATGTTCCACTGCTTGAACCTTAGAATTTTCTCTTAAATATGATGTGATGGATGGTGGATAATATCCATAAAGTGCCATAAATGGGGTCATTTTTGTTGCTGTATGGAAGGAAGTGTTATACCACCATTCAGCCAGAGGCAACCATTTGACCCATTGTGTCTGTTTATCAGATACAAAGCAACGAAGATATCCTTCCAAACATTTGTTTACTATCTTAGTTTTCCCATCAGATTGAGGATGATAAGATGAGCTATGAGCTAACTGAGTACCAAGACAAGAAAATAATTCTGTCCAAAAATTTCCAGTGAAAATGGGATCTTTGTCACTTACAATAATCTTTGGGTTTCCATGTAGCTTTTGAATTGTTTCCATAAATGCAATAGAAACTGTATTGGCTTTCAATGGATGTGATAATGCACAAAAGTGTGCATACTTGGTAAGTTTTTCAACTACCACCATGATGACACTCTTTTCCTCAGACTTGGGTAAACCTGTGATAAAATCCATTGAAACCTCCTCCCAACATTGGCTTGGAATGGATAAAGGTTGTAATAGACCCGGGGTCTTAATTGTTTCAACTTTATTTTGTTGGCAAACCAAACATTCCGCCACAAACTTTTGAATATCCAATTTAAGGCCATCCCAAAAAAATTCCTTCTTAACCCTGTGGTAAGTTTTTAAAAATCCTGAGTGCCCTCCTAAGGGAGAAGTGTGCAATTCCATAAGAATATTTTGTTTGAGTTGGGAATTCTTACAGAGGTATAAGCGATCTTTGTACCATAAAAAATCATTTTTCCAGCTAAATGTATCAGATGTATTGGAATCTTGTTGTAACTTTCGAATAAGTGCCCACACTTCTTCATCATTCTTCCATTCCTCCCTTGCTTCGTTTATCCAATCTGGTTGGATAATAGAAATGGCGCACAACAATGCTTCCACATCCTCATCCTTTCTTGAGAGTGCATCTGCCACCACATTTTGCTTCCCTTTTTTGTAGATGATTTCAAAGTCATAACCCAACATCTTTGTGACCCACTTTTGTTGCTCTTTAGAGGATAATCTTTGTTCTAAAAAGTATTTAAGGCTATCATGATCCGTTTTTACCTTGAAGTGTCTTCCCATTAGGTAGGGTCGCCATTTCTTAAGTGCATGGAGTATTGCCAACATTTCCTTCTCATAAATAGCTTTGTGCAAAAACTTTCCCTTGATTGGACGACTTTCAAAAGCAATGGGTCTTTCATCTTGCATTAAAACAACACCAATTCCATTTCCTGAAGCATCACATTCCACAATAAAGGTTTTTGTGAAGTCCGGTGTAGCTAAGATCGATGCTTGGCACATTGCCTCTTTAAGATGTTCGAAGGCCTTTGTTGCTTCTGGAGTCCATGAAAATGCATCTTTCTTCAATAATGTTGTTAGAGGTGCTGCTATTCTCCCATAATTCTTAACAAACTTGCGATAATACCCTGTCAACCCGAGAAATCCTCGCAGATGCTTTATGGATGTGGGGATTTTCCATTCCTTAATGGCTTTAATTTTGCTAGGGTCTACCTTAACTCCTTCATGAGATACAATATGACCCAGATATTCCACCTCTTGTACTCCAAAGAAACATTTGGATCTTTTTGCATATAATTGTTTCTCCTCCAATAGTTGTAGCACCCTGTCAACATGTTCAACATGATCCTTCCAAGACTTGCTGTAGATTAGTATATCATCAAAAAATACTAACACAAATTTTCTAAGGAAGGGTTTGAAAATGGAATTCATCAAACATTGAAATGTAGAAGGTGCATTGGTAAGGCCAAAAGGCATGACCAAAAATTCATAATGACCCTCATGAGTTCTAAATGCTGTTTTTGGAATGTCTTCAGTCTTCATTCTGATTTGATGATATCCTGAACGAAGATCCAACTTGGTGAAGTAAATTGATCCATGCAATTCATCCAGTAATTCATCAATGACAGGAATGGAAACTTATCTTTAATAGTGAGCTTGTTGAGCTCCCTATAATATAGACACATGCGCCATGATCCATCCTTCTTGTGCACCAATACTACTGGAGCAGAGAAAGAACTTTGACTAGGTTGAATTATACCAGCCTCTAGCATTTCTGCAACCATACGTTCAATTTCACTCTTTTGGGTATAGGGATATCTGTACGGCCTGATGTTTGGAGGAACACTTCCTGGAATCAGATGAATAGCATGATCATGATCACGAATAGGTGGGAGACCTTTGGGAGTCTCAAATACCTTGGAATGATTGTCCAAGACTTTTTGGAGATCTGGAGAAATAGATGATTCCGATGTGGAAACATCTAGCGAACATAATTGTGCAATTACACCTCTTTGTTCCTTTTTTAGAAGCTTTGTCATACCATTAGAGTTGATTATCTTTCCCGGTTTCCCTGTAATACCCCTTAATTCAACTTCCTTTCCTTTTGCAGAAAATTTCATGAAAAATTCTTGAAAATTAAAAGCTATTGTACCCAAGGATTGTAGCCATTGGACTCCTAGTACAACATCAACACCTCCCATTGGAAAAGCATTGGGAAAGTCAATACATATTCTCCCATGGATAGCTTGATATTATGGCACTTTCTAGAGCAATTTATTGTTCCTCCATTTGCAACCATCACTTGACACTCTGGTGTTGGATATAGGAAGCAATTCAATTCTTTTGCTATCTTACAATGAATAAAATTGTGGGTACTTCCTGAATCAATCAACACTATTACCTTTTTCTTCTTGATTTGTCCTTCTATCTTGATGGTTTGAGTTGTGGTAATTCCAGCCAATGCATTACAAGATATGGTCGGATTCATTTCTTCTTTATCTAGGCTTTGTTCCTGGAGTATATCCTCTTCTTTTGACCTTTCTTGCTCCTTTTCTTCTTCCTCTTCACAATCTATGTAGAATAATTTCTTCTTAGCACACTTATGACCTTTAGTGTATTTGCTATCACAACTGTAACAAAGCCCTTTTGATCTTTTTTCTTCCAATTGTTGTGGTGTCAACCTTATAGGTTGTGGAAGACTAGGGGCAACAACACTTCCATCTTTATAGTTGTGAGTGGTATGCTTCTTGGTTGCCATAATTTTGATTTCCATTTTTCTTGCTAACCTGAATGCCTTCTCTAATGAATCAGGTTCCCAAAGGCGAACATCATGTTGGATATTATCCTTTAAAGTCCCTATGAACACATCAATCCTATGCTCCTCTGGAATATTTTTTACCCTTATGTTCAATTTTTGGAACTCCTCAATGTGCTCCATTATTGAACCCTTTTGTTTGAGACTTATCAATTGGCTAAAAAAAGTGTTGCTTTTTGTATCCTCATATTGTGTTGTCAGATCTTCCGTAAAAATTACTCAAGTGATAATTTGTTTACGAGAGCAAAGCCATTGATACCATACAAACTGATTTGGTTTGAAATATAAATTTGCAATACGTACCTTTTGTGTGTTTTGCACATTATTGAGATCGAAAAATTGCTCCATCTGTAATATCCATGTTGCGGGATTCTTGTCATCAAACTTCCTCATATCGATTTTTGGAATATGGTGGGTCTTCTATCCAACATTAGAGTTTATGAAATCATGATTAACATTTCTTTTGTTCTCATCATGAGTTTCCTTTACTACACTTTCACCATTAGTAAACATTTCTTGTAGAAACATTGTCAAATCTGTCTTCAAATCTTTTATGCCTGTCTTCAAATCTATCTTCAAATCGTCCATCTTAGCTTCCACGTCATTCATATTAGCTTCTATGCCTTTCTTTAAACAATCCATCTTAGCTTCTATGCCTTTCTTTAAACCATCCATATTAGCTTCTACATATTTCTTTAAACCATCCATCTTAGATTCTGTTACTTTTTGTGCAAGTGACACTTGTTGCACTTGGTCTCGTAATTTTGATATATCATGTTGCATTTCTTCCTCTTCTTCATGAGTCATGATAGAGCTTTTAGGTTGCTTACTAGGTGTTTGCATTTTCTTTCCTCAGGGCATCAATTATCGATAATAATGTTTTACTATGCGCTTTGAATTTCTTCAAACTAATTTTTCAAACCAAGCTTATGCAAAAATTTAAAAAAACTACACACCTTTTTTCACTTTGTAGGAGCTTGATATCGAATCTGATGTATCTCTCTAATTTCGGATCATCTAATTTTGAAATTGTGACCTGCAGTAGCTCTCTGCGTCCTCTTTCCAATGCCACCAGTCTGATCCAAATTGGATTCTCCAGGGAAGAGTTATGCCAAATCTCCCACAGTGACCTGATTATAGACTAATTCAATAGAGCAAACTTGTACGACGTGCCATGAGTCACTATTTCGACCTTTGGCTCTGAAAAATATATACAAGAAACTACAATCTGTCCTCTTTTTATAGCTTCTTATGAAATTTCAATTCGATGCTCAGAGAGAAAGTTATGACGATTTTCCCCAGGTCCCTTGTTTGGAATGTAATTTAGGAGTTTGCAAAAAGACCAACTTCCTTAGATCATATCTCCGCAAATATAGTGTGAAAAGCTCTGAAATTTGGACCCGAGGTTCAGTGCGATTTCATCTCAAATGGTTTTTTTTTAGCTTCTGAAACTTCATAGAAAAAATTTATAGCGAAAATTCCACGATGACCTATTTGGAGCAGCGAAACCCTAGAATCCAAAGCTCTAATACCAAATGTTATGAAACCAGCTTCACAAAAAGATAGAAAAGATAGATCAACGCCTTAGAATTCAACCTCTTCGAGGGGGCAACCTCCTTTACATTACATAAGTGAACAATTCTTGGATGATTCAAATGACAAAACCTCCTTTCTGTATATAGGAGTCTAAGGAGTCACAATATAACCCAACAGACCTAACAATAATAATATAAAGCTACAGAAATAACAATAGAGGGATTCTATGGGGCACAGTAATAACAATATGGGGACAATAGGGGCACAACAATATCAATAAGGGATACAACTACAATAGTGATGGGGTAATCACTAGTATTATAGGGACCTAACACCATTAAACAAGAAGAGCACTTTAGGAACTATCTTTAGTGTTGAGTCAAAACTATTTCCTGGTATAGTAGGAAACAAAGATCTATAACACTTAACACAGTAGAGGCTGAATATATGGTTATTAGTCAAGAAACATGCGAGGCCATTTAGATGAGGAAAATTCTTGTTGGTATTTTCAGTCAGGAGATGGATCCTACTATCATTCATTGTGATAATCAAGTTGTATCAAACTATTTAAAAATCCAGTGTTTCATGACAGGTCCAAGCACATTGATATCAGGTACCATCATTTGAGAGATTGTGTGCGAGGGAGAATTATGATGTTATAGTACATTCCCATAGAGGAGAAGGATGCAAATATTTTGACAAAGGCATTGTCAAGAGGAAAATTTGATTACCACATGAGCAGGATAAGGGTTGTGAAGAACCATTTTCTTGCTACGAGGGAGTGCTAAAGCGTAGCAAAAAAAATGCTTCATTTGACTTGTACCTTAGTCAAATGGAGAAATTTGATTTTCCACATTAGTAGGACGATTTGGGTTGCAATTAGCTGGAGTGACGTGGATTTTCCTCCCAGTTAAGTCAGTAAGTTCAAGTTATAGGCTATAAGTAGTGTTGTGTATGAGTTGATTGCTAAATTTAGAAATTTAGTGGATTTATTGTTAGCCAAACTCATTTATTTGAGCTCAAGTCATTAGTTGATTCAGTAGGAGTTCAATTGAGTAGTTATAACAAGTATTAACTCACTAATCTCTCAGTTAACTGATCATTTTACTAAAAATAAACCCATTCATGCATGGAATTCGAATTTCCTAGTTGGAGTGGAGGAAAAGGCACATTGTAATTATCAATTGTATTCTAGTTGAGTGTACAAGTTTTGCATTAGAGAAGGTGGTCAATTCCTTTAGGATTTCCATAAGGAAATAGAGAATTTCCCTATTATTTAGGAGCTAATTTCCTCCAGGATTGCAAAGGAAATAGGAGGAAGTTTGAGGATTGAATTGGCTAAGTGTTGGTCAGAGAAAGTTAGTGAGCAGAAGATAAAAATTGCAGTGCAGGGTGTGCCCTAGTATTTAAGAAATAAATTGTAATTGATACATATTTCTCATCTCAATTAATGCAAAGAAACAAAGGGGTTTTTCCCAATTGGGTTCCCCTGTAAAGTCATTGTGTTCCTTGTGTTTTGATAGTTGTTAGTTCCTTGATTTCAGTTCGAATTCATTAGAAGAATCAAATTTCGAGCCATTTCTATAGATACTCTATCAATATTCACAAAGAAATTCTGTAAGACCTATAGTAATTGAATATTTCTTTTCTACAATTTTTTCTTTGGTTCATTCAAAATACTCAGTTGATCTATGGGAGCATTTCCTTTGATTCCATGAGAGGAAAAGGAAGAGTTGTGGTTAGTGGTATTGCCTGGTTCATGAACTCGATGGAGAATTAGATCTTGATTTCAGATGTATGCACTGGTGATGATTTGAACTTTCTCCTTGGGAATCGTTGTTGGGTATTTGTTTCTCCATTCCTATACCTGATATTGTAGATCAATGTTTTACATGTCCATTGCCTCAAAATATTCTACACCATAACTTTTTTGGTGTTGTCCTCCATTTCTAGATCCTCCTAGTAATATTTTTCAGTTAGTTGTGCATGTATATCTTTTATTGGTAGGGATGGTTGCTAACTTGGTATGCCTAATCTCTTATGTTTTATGAATTTCTCCTTCTGTAGATATCTTGTTTTCTTCCAGCTTCTAGAGGACTATGTATCAATTATGTCCCATTGCATTTTCAGAGATTGGAATCATTATTCCTTTTCTATATGTATTCCTTTTATTAACGACCCTAGTAAACCCATCTTAATCAAGGGAAAAATTTACTTGTGCATTTTGTTGAACTTGGTTTGCAGAGAATTCTCAGAATAGATGGCCATTTTAGTGGCATTTTTAGTATCTAAAGGGTATTTTCTCATAATTTATTGGTTCTTCCCATATTTCATCTTCATTTCTCAATTGAATTCTTACTAGGAGGGGCTTAGATATATCTATATAAGCACAAAGGCAGGCTTAGGATGTGTATCGACCTTGCTTTGTGGTATCTAAGATCATAACAAAATGCCCTGGAATTACCAATGCTTTCCAAGATTTTAAGGTCCCAAACTTCTTGAGGGAGATAATAAAGACACATCTAGACCTGGGCTGCTAAAATGTATTCTTTGATGAGGTAGAATATTTGAACCCATGGCTTCATGAATATGTTTGTAGAATTCATGAAATATGGTCATCCTTGAAATATGTGATCTCTATCCTCTATATTATTGAATATGGCCATGAAGAAATCCCTGGACCTCAACTTGAGGTTGATATCCCCTTTGATTGTTCAGTTCTTTCAGATCCAACTGAGCAAGTTTTTTTTCCAATGGTTAGATACCTACAAATTTGCATATTAATGCATGTTGTCTCATATATTTAATTTTTTCCCTATTTTTTCTAATGAAATTTCAAGGAGGGGAGCTTTGAATTTCTAAGGAAGACATGAAAAATTAGCTTTTGGATTGTTCATTGCTAGAATAACAAAGATAGTAGTTAAATGGTTTGCGAGTTGAGGAATTTTTGAATTTGCATGAGGTAGCTTGATTGGATTTGGAAGCAATTGTGTTTTTGTAGGGAGGGCCTCCTCCCCCCCCCCCATGGGGGTGCCATTGGTAGGAAAAGCTTTTACTGTCTGTAGAAATTTGATAGAAATTGCAACTTCTCAAGAATTTGAATTGAAATCAGGAGACAAAAATTCTACCCTACTAATTTGCGAAATGAAATTCACAATTTAGAACAACATGCATAGACATGCAACAAGAAAAACCACAAGTACACAATGATTTCTAGGGGAACTCAATTGGGAAAATCTCCTCAAGCCTCTTTTCATTAATGAGTTGAGTAAAGAGACTATTACAATTGCTTTCTCCAACTCTGAGCACAATCTGCAAAAGCAACACTGTTATAGAATTATTCAACACTCTTGTAGTTATGATGCTCTTATAAATGGCCTTGGGCAATCCTTTCCCATTCAGACTTGGTCATTTATTATTATTATTTTTTTTAAATTCCATACGCGACTCTGCCCTTATAAAAATGCATGTGCATACAAGTACCATAATACCAAACCCACGTACATAATTTAAAATATGAAAAAATAAAATATTTCCTATTTTTCGGGTGGGGTTTGTGGGTTTTACTGAAAACCCACCTACAGGAGCATGTGGCCTAACTGAATTAACTAATTTATGGTGGTATTTATACACCTCATGGGAAGGCCTAAAAAATATAAGGAGATAGGATATCAACATTATAGTTCTTTTGTCGCCATATCAAGTTTGATTTTCCCTATGCCTCCTGCACTCCTATAGGAAACCGTTGTTTCCTTTTAGAGATGTTCATCTTCAATTATATGACATCCTTTTGCACATATTGAGAGGTGATATTTGAGGCTTGGGTTGGATGGATCTAGAGGAAGTTTCATTGGTGTCGTGGTCGGATCAGGTTGTATTCTTCCACTCTTATTTGTGGATATCAATAAAGAATGTCTGTCTTGTTCCTAAAATGATGTGTTCTTATATTTTTTTATAATTCATGTCTAATATATCATTCTTTATATATCTATACTTGATGATCTAACATGTTTAATATGCACATTATTTTAACTACTTTCTATGTATATGCTTCTCTAGTTTGTGTTACAGGTTTGAACACTTTGGAGGAAGCAGAGGGTTTGGACCCTATGGGATCGACATCAAACATAGGACCTCTAGGTATTCTTCACAAACCCAACTTTAGTAGTTTTAATAGTTTTCTTTCTTGAATGAGTGATTCTTGTTGATAGTCTTCCTTTGATCTGTTGAGGTTGTCAACCCTTACCTAAGGGAGGTTTCTCCCGCTAACAGAATTGGCGACTCCACTGGGGAATACAATCTTGTATTTCCTAGAAGGGTTGTTTTATTCTTGATCTGGGTTCTCTTATCTTGTTTCTTGATTTTTCTGGTCTTATTGATTCATTTGTAGTCTAGGCAGTCAGTCTGATCTTTTGGATCAGGCTTGTACTTTTTATTTTTCCCTATTTTTATGCATATACACGTTTTTCTTTGTACACAGTCGCATACACAAGCAGTTTCTTCCAAACAAACTCACGTACATGTGTGTTTCTTCAGACACAGTCACATGTACATGCATCTTTTGTTGGACGTAGTCCAACTTGGCTAGATTTTGGGTAAGGAATCCAAATTTTGTGAGTAGAGAGAGTAGTAGAAAGGATGTCGTGGAGCGTGAAGTGGAACATGCAACAAAGCAACAGAGCACAACAAACTCACCGCGTAGTATAGGGGCTTCACGGTGAAGCCCCTTCCTTTTTGTAAAAACATATAATATTGTAAGGGTTGAATGGTTTTGGACCATAATCCCTTGTATTTTGGAAACCATTGTATTGGGTCTGTGGTAATGTAGCGATGTAATCCCTCAATGTTATGGTATATACAGGGATGAATAATAAAGAAGGAAGGCATGAATCAATTGGATCCAGATCTATGTTTATGGTTGTATTTTTGTGATATGTACTTCGGAGAAAGGGGCAAGGCTCTGCAACTGAGTGCGTGGAGGCCTGGGTCTGCAGCTTAGTGCGCATACCATCTGCAGCTTAGTGCGCATACCATCTGCAGCTTAGTGCCAAGACAACCTACAGCTGTGTGCACAGGTGAAGAACTGTTTGTTGTACCAAATTATCTATTATAAGCAACAGTTCTTGTGGACATAGTCCCACATTGGGATGAACCACGGTAAAATATGTGTCTTCATGTGTTGATTTTCTTATTATTTTCACTTTATTTCAATATTGTGAAGTTTATGGATTGTAGGTTTTAACCCCGTACATAAATTACCTGCATACGAATTCTAAAACACAAAAAATAAACAATGCGAGAGCTTAACACATAAAACACATATACATAGAGATTTCCCCCGGATCCCAAAATTGGGACTACTAGCTTGATTTTTCATTATGTTCCTTTCAATGTTACAATACATATTTATACATGCTGAAGCATCCAATACCATGGACCGAAAACCATTGCGTCCAAAACCGTGTGCGAAAAATCATGCACAAAACCATTGGTAGGTCCGCCAAACCTAATATAGGGTCCAAAACCAAAATTTTCTGGGCCGCTGCCCTGGACCCCATAGAGTGGGGTTACCTGCACCCCTCAAACCCCCTATGACTCCCCTTGCTATGCAATCGGTGCAAAGAAGGGGGGGATCCGCCCCCCTTCTAACCCCTTGGTTAACTACATGGGCTAGTCGTTGAAAGAATATAACACAACCCAACATTCTCCCACTTGTTGTTTTCTTTCCATAGGGGGCCACAAGAGAGCTTAGTCATTTACCCAGCCCTACAATGCCCATTGTTTCTCTACACCAAGATAACTTCTCAGAGCTCACAGATTTTGTCGATGCATCTGTAGTATTCTTCAAAGTATCCACCTTTACCAACAACACCTTTTTGTCTTCTATCATATCCCTCACACAGTGATACTGAACATCAATGTGCTTTGTCTTTGAATGATATGCAGGGTTCTTTGCCAAGAAAATTGCACTTTGGATGTCATAGTCTATCCTTATAGCTCCCTGTACTAACCCCATACTTGAACACAAACTCTGCAACCAAACTGCTTCCTTTCTTGCATGAGCCTCTGCCATGTATTTTGCCTCTATAGTTGATAGTGCCACTATGGATTGTTTCTTACTCATCCAACTGACTGCACCTCCAAATAGGTTAAACACATACCCACTTGTAGATCTTCTCTGATCCATATCTCTAGCCTAGTCTGCATCAAAAAAGCCACGAATATCCAACAATCTGTCCAATCTTGGTCTTCCTTAGTAGCACAAACCATAATCAATAGTGCCACGCAAATACTTGAAAACCTGCTTCACTGCTCTCCAGTGCTCCTTCCCTGGTTTTGACATAAAGCCGCTCGATACTCCCACTACATGTGCAATGTCTGGTCTAGTATAGACCATCACATACATCAGGCTACCGACTGCACTTGCATATGGAAAACGGGACATGTCCTCTTCCTCTTCTTGTGTCTTGGGACACTTTTCAACAAATAACTTTACACCTACAGGAATAGGAACCTTCACCGGTTTACTACCCTGCATATTAAACCTCTGCAATATTGTCTCGACATACTTCCTCTGGTTTAGCTAGAGCTTCCTCTTTGTCCAATCTCTTTTAATTTCCATGCCCAAAATATAGTTTGCAGCACCAAGATCTTTCATGTCGAAATTGGAGGACAGATGGGTCTTCAAATCTTAGATAATTTCTTTGTCATTTCCAACCAGCAACATATCATCCACATACAAGACCAGATAAATAACACGGTCACCAATTAATTTAAAATACACACAGTGATCTACTTTGCTTCTGGTGAAGCCAATTCCCCGTATAAATGTATTAAATTTCTGATACCACATCCTTGGTGACTATTTTAACCCATATAGAGACTTCTTTAACTTGCATACCAATTCTTTCTTATCCTTCACCACAAAGCCTTCAGGTTGCTTCATGTAGATCTCCTCTTCCAGATCCCCATGAAGAAATGTTGTCTTCACATCCATCTGTTCTACCTCAAAATCAAAAGCAACAACAACAGATAAAAGTAATCTAATAGAAGATACCTTGGCAATAGGAGAAAAAATATCACCAAAATCAATTCTTGACACCTGGGAATAACCTTTTGCTACCAACCGAGCTTTGTATTTCTCCACCTTTCATTTTGCATTTGTCTTCTTCTTAAACACCCATTTGCTACCAATGGGTTTCCTTCCAGTTGGAAACTCCACTAGATCCCAAGCCTCATTTTTGTGCAAAGATGCCATTTCATCAACCATGGCCTCTTTCCAGAGTTTCCATCCTTTGAATCTAATGCTTCCTTCACAGTTCTAGGATCATCATCAGTAATAGATAAAGCAAAATTTGAACAAAAAGTAGATGGACTATACCTTTATGGTTGCCTTCTTTCTTGAACTGATCTTCTCACACCCGGAGTTTGTGGCTCTTCATCTTCTGATTCCTCCTCTGCTATAGAGTTTGATTCTTCCCCCTTTAGCTCAAACTCTATCTTCTCAGGTTCCTTTGGTTGGTCTTCATGTTTAATAACATCTTTTACCTCTTTGAACACCACATCTCGGCTATACACAACCTTCCTTATTATTAGGTTCCAAAGCTTATAACCCTTTAAACCATCCTTATACCCAATAAAGATACACTTTTCAGATTTACTATCCAACTTGGTTCATTTCTCCTTTGGAACATGTACATATGCATCACATCCAAATACCCTCAGATGTGAAAGAGAGGGTTTGTTACTAGTCCATACCTCTTGTGGAGTCTTATCCTCCAACGCTGATGAAGGTGATCTGTTGACCAGGTAACATGCTATCTCCACCGCCTATGCCCAAAATTCTTGTCCTAACCCGACACCACTGAGCATGATTCTTGCCCTTTCCATCAACGTCTTGTTCATTCTTCCTGCAAATCCATTTTGCTGAGGTGTATATGGAGTAGTCTTCTGTCGTGCTATACCACACTTCTTACAGAATTCTTCAAATTCCTCACTGCAAAACACTCCACCGTTATCTGTCCTCAACACCTTTATCTTCTTCTCTGTCTGGTTTTCCATCAGAGCCTTAAATTCTTTAAACCTGTCAAAGACTTCAAATTTCTTCTTAAGGAAATATATCCATGTATTCCTTGAGAAGTCATCTATAAATGATACATAATACATAGACTTACCCAATGATGGAACCTTCATAGGTCCAAACACATCATTGTGCACAAGCTCTAATTTCTATTTCGCCCTCTTACCACCAAAGGGGAAACTCACCCGATTATGCTTCCCATATACACAATTTTCACAGAAATCAAAATCCAAAGAGCTATTACTCATACCTTCTACCATACCTTTACCATGAAGTATTCGAAGTCCCTTCTCTCCAATATGTCCAAGCCTTTGATGCCACAGAATGGTTCCAGAGACCACTAGATTTTCTGCTCCTCTTTCTGGAACCACAGAACTGTTGCTTCCATCAACAACAACGCTACCTTGTAGGTTGTACAGAGTTCCAATCCAAACTCCCTGCATCAATACCATTTCTCCTCAAACCATCTTGCAGGTATCCTTCTTGAACATTATTTTTACACCTGCATCATCCAGCTTGCTTACGGAAATCAGATTTCTGGCCAATGCAGGAATATGCAGAACACCCAAAAGTGTTCTAACCCTTCCACCTTGCAACTTCAACTTTACTTTTCCGAGACCAATGATTACAACCTTTCTGTCATCCCCCAAGAAGACATCACCACCATCATACTTCTCATACTCACAAAACCACTCTCTATGGGGAGTGAAGTGAAAGGATGCACCTGAGTCAATCAACCATGCCTCATGATCTACATGTGTACTTGAAGAAGCCAAGTACACATCTCCACCTTCATCTGAGGTGGTTTTCGCCTCTGCAGAAGGAGAATCATAAGATCCCTTTCCCTTATTAGGAGCTTTAGATTTATAGTCCCTTTTGTAGTGCCCTTCCTTTCCGCATTTCCAGCACACCACCTTTACAGGTTTTCCTAGAGATTTAAATCTCCCTCTAGATTTAGATCTCCCACTCGATGACTTATTTTTGTTTCTGTTCTGGGACTAACCTCATACAGACAAGGCATCACCATTTTGGCTCTCAATATTTTTCCGTCTCATCTCCTCCATCAGCAAAGATGAGACTATTTCATCAAATTGCAATGTAGTTGCATTGCTACCTATTGCAATAACTAGACTATCCCGCGAATCTGGTAGAGAACACAACAAACTGATGCACTTATCTTCATATGAAATTTTAATATCAATAGACAATCACTGACTTACCACAGTATTAAATGCATTCAGATGCTTTGTCACCGAGTCTCCATCTTTCATCCTTAGGTTATACAACTTTTTCCGTAGGAACAGTTTATTCACCAGAGACTTAGATTGGTACAAAGTCCCTAACTTTTCCCACAAAGCCTTCGCCGTAGCTTCCCCTGATATATTCAACAATACTGAATCTAAGACACACAATCGTATTGTGCTCTTTGCCTTCCGAGTCAACTTCTTCCATTCTTCATCAAACACTCCCGTTGGTTTAGTACCCAGATCTACCATGATCCACTGATCTTTATCCACCAATAGATCCTCCATCTTGAGTTTCCACAACTCAAAACGGATCAATCTCTGTCTTTCCACTGCTCACCATCTTCTTTCACCACCAGAATCGATCTCGTAGATCTCCCACTGAACAAGGTCTACCACAGGCCGGAGCGAAACCCCTTAGCAACAAAGGCGTCCCGTTGAAGCCAAAACAACTCTGATACCAAATGTAGGTTTTAACCCAGTACATAAATTACCTGCATACGAATTCTAAAACATAGAAAATAAATAATGCGAGAGCATAACACATAAAACACATATGCATAGATTTTCCCCTGGATCCCAAAACCGGGACTACCAACTTGATTTTTCATTATATTCCTTTCAATGTTACAATACATATTTATACATGCCGAAGCATCCAATAACATGGACCGAAAACCATCACATCCAAAACCATGCGCGAAAAATCATGCACAAAACCGTAGGTGGGTCCACCCAATCTAATATAGGGTCCAAAACCAAAATTTTCCAGGGCGCTGCCCCAGACCCCATAGAGTGGGGTTACCTGCACCCCTCAAACCCCCTATGGCTCCCCCCGCTATGCAAACACCGAAATGAAGGGGGGGCTCTGCCCCCCTTCTAACCCCCTGGTTAACTACGTGGGCTAGTCGTGGAAAGAATATAACTCAACCCAACATGGATGTTTATGATATGCTAAGTGATGAATGTAATTTTGCGAAGTAATATATAATTGAAAAGTAGTTCATGAATGCGAAGTAGTTTATAAGTGTTAAAGCATAAGAAAATACAAATTCACCACATCGCAGTATCCCTCAAGGCTGCAGAAACCGGGTTTTGCAATCTCCCATAGTCACTTCAGGTGAGAATGCGACTTGCTTATAGGTCATTCCCAAAGGGTCAGTGATTGCGGGTTTTGTTGGTGCGCGGTAAAGAATCGAACCGAGGTCAGCCCAACCTAAGCCAACAACTTTCCAGATACACAGTCGCATATATCTGGGAAAATTTGAATTTTTCAAAAAATTTCCTCTAGTTTTGGGAAGTAGCCTGGATTTCCTGCTCTTTTAGAGTCATTTGCAGTTTGGAATGATCTGGTTTCTTGCTGGTGTCAGTTTCTTTGTCTCTTTTTGCAAAAAGATTTTGTCAACCTAGGGTTTGCTATTTTGTGAAGTTTTGTACTTTTGAGTTTGGATTTCAGACCTTTTGGTAAAGTTTCTGATTGTTCTATACATCTGGAACAGAAAGTTGTTTTTCAACTTGCCTTAAGATCCAATCTTTTCATTGCTTCATTTGCATTCTTGAAGTTGCTTCTTTTTGTTTCTTCTTGTTGGTTTGAGAAAGATTTGCAATTTTGGTTCAGTGAAAGATTTTGGTTTTCTGAGATCTTTTGTTTGCTGAATCTTTTGTGTGTCCTTTAGATCAAGTCATTCAAGTGTTTTTGACCTTTTGTTGGTCTTATCATTTCGGTGATTGTTTATGGCTAGTGAAATTTGGTGTCTTTTCGCTTGATTTTGATCTTGAGGTCATTAGTTTTTTTTTTCTTCTTGAATCTTTTATTCAAAGCACTTAAAAGGAAAAAGTGAAAAAACATTTGTTTTTTGCCTTTCTTTTCTTTGATTTGATCTTTTTGTTTATCAACAAGTGTGTGAATCTTTGTTTGAAGTTGGAATTTTCTTTGCTTGAGAGATATTTTTCTTGGATGTTTGTTTCTCCTTGTTTGGTCAAATTTTGACTTTAGGATATTAAAAGAGCACATTTGTTTGTTTAGAGCATTCCATAGAATCTTTCACTTAGGCATTCTAGTATGCATTAGGTAGTTTTCATTTAAGGCATTTCTTTTTTAGTCTCTTTAGATATATGATGAATGTGTGAGCGTGTTTAAAAGAGAAAAAGAGTTTTTTCTTTCATAGGTTTCTCATAGAACCCTATAGAGATCACTTTTCATCGAAGAAAAAGAAGTTGCATTTCACATGTAGCGTAATTTTCTATTGATTTCATTTTGTGTCAAAACATCATAAGTTTCACTTTCCCTACCCTTGACTCAAGTAACAACCAATAAAATCAAGCGCTTAATTTAAAATGAACTAGATTTTTCTTTTTGTCATAGATACATCAACTAATCTAGGGCATTTAGGGCCTTGGAATAGGTGTGTGAAGAGTAAAATCTCCAAGGCCACTCTAAACTGAAACATAGAAGTTGATTAAAGAGTGCAAAATCTAGCCTTGTTAAGCTGGTCGGGAAAGCTCTTCTAACACATGATTTAAGCATGAGGACGAGTGAAGACAGGGAAAGAGAGATACCCCCTCTCCTACTTGTTGGATCTCGCACCCACGACTATTCTGCCCAACTTCTGATTATGAACTTGTGACCTTAGTTGCCTATCATAGGGACCACACATGTGAATGCAGGGGGGATATCGTGGTACCTGAGACAGATGTTGTATCACTTTCATAGTAATTTTGGAGGGTGCACTTGCGAAGCTTGAGTACTTGCATCGACAAAGACTATTGTCTGGAGGCCAACGCAACTGTTTTTGATACCTTCGTTGGTGGGATTTGGGTCGTAATTATCCCAAACTATCTTTGGAAGGTATTTATCTTTTCTTTCTTATATTTTAGTGTTTGTTCATAATCACATAGAGCGGAAATAATTGGAAGCTGCTTGTTTGGTTGTATCTTTAGGAATTTTTTTTAGTGAGTGCTATTTGCTCCTAGATTGCCATAAGTTTTTATTTTATTTTTTGAGTATTTAAAAAAGTTCTCTTAACATTTAAAACTAGCTGATCGACAAGTTTGCAGTCTAAGAGGCTTTGTGGGATTTCACCTGTGAGTTTTGAGCCTTCATCTAGGAGGAGTAGGAGTAGTTCTACTGGTGATTTTCAACTAGTAGAAGCTGACACATCAGACATTAATCCAGATTTAAGGGCTCTTATTTCATAGGGTGAACCTAGTGTGGTTCATAATTTGGACGGAAACGCTCCGGTCCTTGCTAGGGTGCTCTTCTAATCGGAAGACGAGATTGACATTGAAGACGTTCTTGAGTCCCCCATGATTCCTTTGACACTCCTTCCTTCTCATCTTTTGTGTGTTGTATCGTACGTGGGTACCCCGATTCATGGGCCAACAAGCCTTATTCACTCTCCTTCTTTTCTCTAAATGGACAATGTCAATGGCGTAACCATGGTTGCAGATACATTCGTGTGCAAGCCCCTCCTTTAGTTGTAGGAGGGGGTACTATTGCTATCTCTACCATTACACCTAGTACAATAGCTTTTGGCTCTACCTCCATTCCAGTTTCAAGTGGGGGCACCCAAACTTTCGCTTCTTTCACTGGTACCTATCCTTTCGAGATGCCACCTAGTGGGATTCCCCTAGTTCTCTCAACCTTTCCATCTACTGTTTCCACATCTATGACTTCTATACCAAGTGGTTCAACATCCTTTCAAGGTTTTGCTTCTGGAAGCAGTCATATCCCTCCTTCCAATCCATCGTTGAACTTAGGACATGCTCATAATGTTAATCCTTTCCAAGGAGGTCAAGGATGGCCAAATCCTTCTGTTACTGGGTTAGGGGCTCAGAATTCATCCCATTTATTTGGTTAGAGGGGGAGTATGCAATTCCCTTCCGCTTGGACCTCACATGTATTTCCTCCATTAGCTGGTGCATGTAATCCTTATCAGGGGTTATCCCCTTCTTTCAATGTCTCGTTAGGTGGAAACTATCCTATGTATGGTAACCCTGCAGCAAGAGGTGGATACCCTCTAAATACTTCTGGGCCACAATGATTTCCTTATGGTTTGGCTCCTTCTACGAGAAATCCATGGCAACCTAGTGCCTCTCCAAATCCAAGATAATCTTTTCATAATATTGGAAATTTTGCTCTTGGTGGGTGGAATTCTTCGGCTCATCTATGCTTACCATTCCTAGCAACCTTAAACTTGCCATATTTTTCAAAGTTGACAAAATATCCAATCTGATACAATCCGTCTTGGCCTCCGGTTCCCACCAAAATTCCGTATGATATTCCTAAATTGGAATGGAAGTCTGGGGAATATCTGGGTGATAATATAATCATGTTCCACTTATGGTTCTCATTGAACTCCTTGGTCGACGATTCAATCAGGTTGAGATTATTCCAATGCACCTTAACTGGAAACGCTGAAAAATGGTATATTGAGCTAAAACGGGGTACCTTTGATACGTTTGGTGAGCTAACTACTATGTTTTTAAACCATTTTCAGTTGCCTGTCCAATATGATGTTGGAATTGATATTTTAGCTAGTTTCCAACAAGACAAAGCAACTCATATTTATGACCATATTCAAGAGTGGCACAGAAGGAAGATGCTCATTAAGGCTTATATCCCTAATGAGTTCCTTCTCGAATTTTTTTTGAAATCTTTACAACCAATATTTTTTAAGGATGTGTCACTCTTTGGAGTGTTCACTGAAGAACAGGTCATCTTCAAAGCCCAATAGTTAGAGCTTATATATTCTCAATCTGGAGTCCTATATAAGATTTTTCTTGATGCTCCTTGATTAAAGATCGATCTAGCCAAACCAAAGCTGGGACCCCATGTTGATGGAATTGTAGGATCGATTGATAGTAGCGCAACTAATCTGCTAAATTAATTGCAACAATTGTCTTTACAATCTGCTTCTCCAGCACAGGCATCACCGTCAATTCCTATGCCTTCCCAACCTTTAGCAGTTAATGTTGTCCAATCTTCAAAAACCAAAAGAGACCAACAATCCGATGGGAAGAAGAAGGGATGTGGTAAGAAGAAAGATAAGGTTCGGAAAGGGAATGCGAATAAATATAGTAATGATACTGGAGAGGGAAAGAAGGAATCGGAAAAGAAAGTAAGTTTCCCATGCAAATTATGCAGCGGGGATCATATTACCCATCTTTTCCCTAATATTCATGATGCTCAACACTTGTTAGCTTAAACAGGGTTCTTCGTTTTCCCAACCTGCATTGACTAATCCTTTTCCCCAAGGGAAACAAATGTTTTCTAGTGCTAATGTTGGTATTAGAACCCCCACAAGGGGTAACCAGGAAGGGGAATCGACATTGAATGTCTATATGGTAAGTTCCCATGTTGATGTTGCTACAATATCACATGATTATGGTGAGCTAGAACCTTTTAAGGCTAAGACTTATTCTGATATGACAGATTCCGAAAGACTCTACAAAATGTTCAAATATTAATACCAATAATAGGGTTGCCTAGAACTACTTTATTGTTGAAGATCTGGCTCAAAGCCATTTGTGGTGTAGTAAATTATAAGTGCGGACACGAACGAATTACTCTAGCCTGATAATGGGTCTAGCCACAAAAGATACATTCTATGGAAGATTTCCTTAGGTTAGAATCAATCAAGAGGGCCTACCTCTTGGTCCACTTATCCTACTTGATGATGTACTCGCTTGCTCAGTCCTACAATCTCTCGCTTCCTTCTTCAAACTCCTAAAACAAGTAAACAACAACAGACAACAAACATGATAATAGACAAATTGCAATTCAACCTACTTAACAAGTTAAGAAACATTAAACCATGAATATGTAATATTACAAAACATGTAGGAAATCAATCGATAGTTGCATATATTAATATCAAAGAGAGATTACAACCATTCATCTTGAAGTTACAGTCATCCTCTAATAAGACCAGGTTCCCACACACTTCTGCTAGCATTCCATGATGGCCTCAATCAACAATAATTTTAAGGATCTTCCCTTTAGGTTTCACTCCAAACAAAATCACACTTCTCCCTCACACAACTAATTAGCTACAACTAGTAATAGCTTGCTTGTCTACTCCAAACCAAAATAGCATCAACACTCAACCAAAAACTATGACTACAACTAGTTTGTGCTTGGGAAGAAGGGAGGTTTATATAGGAAGTATGGATGGGAGATGGATCCTCTTCTCATCAGATAACGACTTATCCCTTGAGGTAGTTCCATCATTATAGGGGAAAGGAGCCTAAACTGTCATCCTCAACCCCATCTGGCCAAACCATTTACCAGACTTCCGTTACGAAGCTTCTAGAGATGGAAGATTCAGCTCTAATTTAAAAAACTTTCCATAACAAGACTGACATGACTAAAACACAGCTCAGTCGCTCCTATCGATGCGAGGAGTAGTGCTAATCGTTGCACATTGGTGTGGGGGAGACAAACGGCATTAGCGTCGGTCTTGTAAACTAGGCAAAAAGAAATTTCAGGGGAAATGGTGCATAAGGGAATTTATCTGCTCATGAAGAGGGACAAAATGGGAGTTTCCTCATGAAGGAAAAGCATACGGGGTTCACTATAGAGGTCCTCTAGGATCAAGGAATGGGGAGTACAGGGAAAGTGACAAAAGGTTGTGTAACAGATGCCCCCTAAAGCGTGAAGGCTGAACTAGCGTGAGGGATGAAATGCTTTATATATTAGTGCGGGGAATCGGTCTGTCATCGGAAAACATGCAAGCAAGTACATATACATATACACAGACTGATATCTTTGTCAAATGATACATGAATCATGTTATGGATGCAACCATCTAGAGAATGATCATGTAAATGGATCCAGGTATGGGCACAACCATCTGTCAAAGAGGATCATAATGAAACTAAGGTATGGTCGCAGACATCCAATAATGAGAAGGACCACATATGGTAACTCAAGGTCTGGTCGCTACCAACCATCTGAGAGAGACATGCATATCATCATAACCATATCACACCACTTCGCAACTTGGACTTTTATGATCCGAGTCCATGGTTTTGTGCTCCAACATGACCCAATCAAAGTACAGATCCTAGCATGCGAATAGATGTGTTGATGTCGAACATGCTAAAAAGTCACTTGATTACTAGTTAATGATGTGAACTGTTAACAAGCCTGAGAGAAACCACCAATAATGACAATGGTCCTCAAGGTACTATCAGCACAATCGATAGAATGTGAATAGAGGAACTGAAGTCAAACATCCGCGAAATCACTCGATCGAAAGCCAATGATGTGAACTTTTCATCGAGTATGAAGAACTTGCCATTAGGGCGTGCAAGCTCTAAGGTACGGGAAGGGAGTCCCTCGGTCAACTTCTTGGATAATGATCTGAAGTTGATGGAAAGTGACCATGTCGAAGGAGGGCCATAATGAATCCCACATCATCAACGCGAGATGAGAGGATGCAAAATAATTTTGGATGATACAGAGAATCAGAGGTAAGTGTAACTGCAGAAGGACAACACTTGAACATATCGGTGACACAACTTGGAAGTTTGGCAGCTTTTGGATCCATGGGATTGGTGGTCATAATGACGTGGCAGAGATCAAATGGAAGGCAAAAATGAATGGCCCAAACCCAGGAAGGTCAACGATGCAAAGGAGGATGTCCGAACTCGACACGAAGTAAAGAGTGTCATGTTAAAGAGTGAGCTATCGACATGACTGATACATTTCCAAATTTTCCCCCACCATTTCTGGCAAGTACCCCAATTATTTTTGATCGCAAGATTGAAGGGGATAGCATATGATTTCACTGTAAGTTCATCGTTTGGACGAATCCGACCTAGTAATTTTAACAAGCCATAGGAAGGAGAAGCTCACGTTCGTCATGGTGATGAATCCAATGTCGTTTAATATTTTAACGAGTCGGACAAAGGTGTAACTCAATATCTTTTTCATGTTTAGAGAGTTTGAAAAAGACACGTAAAAGAAAATTCCACATGGTCCCTTTTCGTATATTTGTGTCTCTCGAGCCTGAAAGGGTAGAAAACAATACTTGAGAGAACCGCTTGACCATTTCAGTAAAGGAGTACCTTTTGCGTAAATAGTGCCTCCCAGCCCGAAAAAGGGGTAAACTTATACTTGGGCACACGACGTTTAACATTCATTAATGAGTTTGAAATGACAAGGGCTCGACCATCTTTTCACTTTTAGAGGGTCAGAAAAGAGCTGAAAGCAGATCCCCCATTTTTATTCTCTTTAACAAGTCAAAAATGGAAAAAATTCCCAGGAATATTTTCATATGAGTTTAACGAGTCGAGAAAAACGTTGAAACGTGACTCATCATCATCGTCGAACATCCATCACCTATCGTTGCACAAATAAGGTAAAGTGTATTATCGAGTCCTTGAGGCAAAAATAGGTCAAAATATTTACAAAACCTAATATTTTCATGAAAAAATGAATAAAAATGGGAAAAGTAAATATATTTTTACCATTTACCATTTTACCTTTGCTGTGAGGACTTTTTACCCACTTTTGCCCTAATTGTTCCAGAGCAGATTATGGGAGATCCGGGAGGTCAATCAACGAGCCGCTAGTTCCAAGTAATGGCTGAAGCCCTAAGCTCCATTTTCATGTTATTTATTTCTTCTTTTAGCAATTTTTTTAGATTTTTAAGGAGGTTTTTGAAAATCCTTTTCTCCCTTGGTCATTGCCATTTCTGGGAATGGAATTGCGCCGACCAAGGGTGATTAACAAAGCCATCCGCGCTGATTAGTGCAACTATTTTTAAAATAGGTGAATAGACGCTGTAGATAAGGAAAAATCCTATTTTCTAAAAAACTGATCGTTTAAATTTGAATTTTATGTGCCAAGGATGATTATTGACTCAAATTAATGGCTTTTGCAGGAGAGAATCGCTGAAAATGGTGGATTGGAAGGAACAGGAACATGAAGATGTTGACACCCAGGCAATGAATGACCCAAATTGCCTGGAGGCTTTGAGGGCTTGTGGGCTCCTCAAATTCTTCCTTACGCCAGGGATGTGGGCCCAACGAGAGTTGCTTTAATACCTGATTAGTCTTTAAGAAATTAATGGGGATATTTTTGTCATTGGCGACCAAGAGTTGGATTTGGGAACTTCAGATATTTACTTCATCACTGGATTGTCTCGTAGAGGTGAGCCAGTGAACTTGTATGGGTCATGTCCGATTGGGGCAAGCATATCTTCCTTGCTTGCTGAACACTTCCCTGAGACCCTGAAATCCAAGAGTGGGAAGATAGAGATTTCCAGTGTGTAGGATCTGACATTGAGGGTGCTTCTGTTGACTATCAACTAATCTAAGTTGGATCCGTAGAAATACTATCAATAACCATGAATGAATCAGGTCGAACAAATCTCTAAGGAAATCCAAAATAGTATCAAAAACACCCTGAACCAGTGGCAATGGCAGCCGACATGGAATGATGAGGACCTCAGTCAAAGCGCGCTGACCAAGGCCCATGGAGACCACGCAGGAGGCCAAAGTAGCCCCTGGGAGCCTCGGAATGGGAAAAGGACAAGATTTTGATGCGCGATTAATAGGGCCCTGAAGGGGAAGCCCGAGCACTCGGTCACATCGGGAGCCAGGAAACCACGGGCGGAAAAAGCAAAAAACGCTAATGTATGAAGGCGGGACTTGCACGGTGGAAAACCAGCGGTATTGATTGGGGTGCCCTTAAACGGTAAGAGGTTTTGGACAGGAGCGGAGTGATTCCATACACCGATCGGACGGCTGAGATTGCACCCGATGGAAAGAAGCAGAATTGACAGGGAATTAACCTGTGTTCTAAAGGGATTTGGAATGTTTTTGACCACCACGGTGGAGGAAGAACACATCCATGGCATAACTAAAGAAATGAACCGACGAAGCATGCTGGCCCATTTAGAGGAGGACAAGTGGCCACTCCCTGAGTGTTCATGATGACGACGAACACGGGGAACTCCAAGCGCAGTTGCAGAAGGTGAATCGACACAGGCGGAAGAGGAACCGAACAGGCATAGGGATCCAATGGCTAAAGCCATGAACAGATACAGTCGAATCAGTTAGAGTTGATTTGGAGTCAGAATTGAAAAGAGTCCAAGCGACCAAGAGAGACAATGAATAGTGAACCCTAAGAAGAGGATTGAACACAGAGAACAATAAAGCTAAGTAGAAGAGACAGAGGGCCAAGCTGACCAGAGGTAGCATCGAGCACCAGAGAGCTTGAAGATTCAAGCCTTCCTATAGAGGAATCTGTCTGGACTGAGCATCATATTTGGCTCTTTCCACTGTAGACCAAGAGGTCACAGAGCTGGTAGGAAGAAGAAGAGTCTGTGTACTCCAAGTGGCTTGGGGAATCCAAGAACCACCCTGCCAAGCAAAATCTGCTTCAGGAGAACTCATATTGAGTCCCTGCATTGTAATTTTTCTGCTGAAAGACACAATAAAACAAGGCCACCACTGAAGCTGGACCAGAGACGTAGCCTTGGAGAATAGGGTGAACTCCTTATTAAAATTGTTTGTGTCTTTGTGTTGCTTACTATATTTCTCTACTGTCTTTCCATTTTATTGTCTGTGTATTGGGAATATGATCGATCCGTTGTTTCAATAACACAGAACACACACCAGCACATGAGTCTGTAATACCTTAGCTTAATAAATCTTTAACTGATGACACTCATAGGGTGAATATCAGATCAAGTGGTATCGGAGCTCAAGGTTGTTAGGTTAGAAAAGCTTGTGTTGGTATAGCTGTGAATGCTCACAAGATCAAAGCTCAAATTAGGAGAAGGAGAGTTGGTGGAAACTAATCCTGAAATTGGAAGAGTCTATCCTCAAAAGACCATGTTAGAAGAAAGTTCTATGGGGCCAGACCCTCAATTCATAGAGAGTTTCTTAGATATAAAGTCTATGGTTGAAGAAATGTATAGAGACTTTAGAAAGCAAAAGGTGGAAGATGCATCAGGCTCTAAGCAAGAGAAAGAAGAAGATGAGTCTCACTTCCATGACAACTCCAAAGGAAAGGGGAAAGAGGAAAACTTTCTCACACCTCCTAATAGCCCTGTACATAATAAGAAAGCATCTTTGATTAAGTTAGATGTTAAATTTGATTTGCCTATATATGATGGAGAGCTAAATGCTAAAAAAATGGACAATTGGATTAGACAAATTGATGTGTATTGCAGGGTACATAACATGAACTCAAACAAGAGTAAGATTCAGCTTGCAAGCCTACACCTAGGAGGCACTGCCTTGGTTTGGTGGGAAGGTAGAACATGTTATCACTTAGGTTGTTCCCCAAAAGTTGTAAGAAAAGGGAATACGACCGAGGTAACCACAGACCAATCATTTAGATGCAGGTTCTAGCCAATCTGCATCCAGAGAGGGCTCTCTGTTTATGATTTAGCTTTGTTTTGAGGTATATTAGGCTAGTTGTGAAGTACAAGGGTTTGTTTGATTTTTGGATGGTGATCTTCAATAGAACAGGGGTGTAAATCTGAGAAGTTCAGTCCATTGGGCTAATGGAGTCTATGAGGATGAATTGTTGGATATGGTTTCTTTGACAGAGGGTGGTACTATAGAGCAAGGTAATCAATCATGGAACAATTTATAAGCTGGAATCAGATGAGATGGAACCAATGGGTGAAGGGCAATTAAGAATCCTTCATCATGCTGACAGAGGGAAAGTGGATGATTATTTATATGGAGAAATTAAGAATTCCTTAGATATATTCAAGATGTAAGAACTAGGGGAAACAGGAGCAGTTAAGAATTACTGCTTATGCTAATTCTGAAGAAAACATTAATAATAACATAGATTGAACGCAGAGTGCAAACAAGCAAATTTTGAGTTATTCTTTTTCCCTATTATTCAGATCATGAAACATATATGATATAGTAAACACAGAAATTGAAAACATAAGTAAGAGAGACTTATTGATCCACAAAATGATTCAGGAATTGTAACATAGTCCTCTGCTATCAATTCCACATCTAGAGAGTCCAGCAACAATGGTTTCCAACAGCTTTTGTATTCAGAATATTTTCAGAGTTACAGCGCAGTCTAAGAAATGTATCACCAACCCCGAATACTTCACTTGGGGAGGTATTTGTACAAAAATGTTTACAAAATATCTCAAAGAGATAATATCTAGTAATAACTTCTTCTACCTACTTTACAGGAGAAGTAAATGATCTTGGGAACAGGGAGAAATAAATGCAGAAGTAAATGTTGTTGTGCTGGCTGCTCAGTTGGTGAGATGCGTTGACTGTAAGCTCGGTGAGTCGGCCGGTGGCTGTTTTCGCTGATATTCTGCGCTGCTGCCTCGGCCTCCTCGGGTGCATTTAATTTTGATTTGATACATTGCTACCCCGCCTATAAGATTTCCAACATGCTTTGCCACCACTGCTCTTCTGGTAACTGATGTCTTTGCAGCTTTCTGAAAGTCTCATTAGCGTCGGTGTACCTGTAGAAGTTAGGCTGGACTGAAAAAAGATGTTTCACTTCATGCTCAATATAGAAGAGATTTTCCAAGTTGTTGTAGAGAGTTTGGCCAGATGGAAGGGCTTTCTCTGCTGAAGTACTTGATGATGCATTTAGTTGATCAGCAGCATGTTTATTCAACCTGTGCATGTACTCAGCTTGTCTCAACAGGCGTTCATTGTTTCCCAACAGACTTGGCAAGCCCCTTTCATGCAAAACTGCAAATCTTTCTACAAAAGAATTTACCTCCACTTGCATGTCCTGGCTCTTCCTCTCCAAGTTCTGCATTAGGGTCTTCATGGTCAGAACTCTTTTGATTGTAAGAATGGTGCCTGTCCTATCTCTAATGTCCAGTGCTGCTAGTTCTTCACTGGTTTTAGTATTCAAAAAATGTATCAACCTGTTGGCCTGTTCGGGCATATGTCCCAATAAATTTCTAGCCTTTTGAATTTCCACCTGGGCTGCTGCTATCAAGTCAATCTGCTCATATATAATCTGAATAGATCTCCATATATTACAAATGGATTCACTGATGTTAGCCCACAAAATGCCTTTGATTTCTCCCAGAGGCTTGTCTAAAGAGAGGTCCTTTTCCAATGCTTTTACCTTGTTCTCTAATGCTTTCACCTCTCTTGTCTTTTCTGCCACAGTCATTTTGGATTTGTCATAACTCACTTCCAATTTTGCCAATTTCTCTTTGGCATCTTTCAATTTTGATACTTGGAGTTTTAATTCCTCCATGGCTTTAATTAACTCCTCTATGGTCATGGTAGTGCTGCTGCTCGCTGCGGTTGTTGTTGCTGAAGTACCTGCTGCTGATGCTGGGATAGTGGGAGGCACTGTCGTTGTAACTGTGGGAGGAGCAGTTGTGACTGTTGGAGCTATTTGAGATGGCTGGGAGGTCGACACTCCCTGCTTTTCTTGTAATGCTTTCTCCAATTCCTGCTCTGTCTCACTTAATCTTTGATTCATTCTCATCAGCAAGTCCATCATGTCCTCCTCTGCTTTTTTCTGCACAACCTCTGTAGTTTGTGGATGCATAGTAATAGGCAGCTTCAATTGTTTCCTGAGGGTAGCAATGTCCTCTTCCTTTTTCTTCATCAATGCTTTTATTCCCTTGGCATCCTTGGGATCATGTCCCAACTCAATGATAATTTCTTCCAAGGACTTTATCCTGTTGTCCTTGGCTAAAGAAGATGCCTTCTCCAAATCTAGTTGGGTCGATGTGTTGTTCAATGAGTTCTGCAATTTGTGAGCCAACATTGCCTTGTTTGCCAATGTGGAGTAGACCATCTCACCAGTTTGCTTATGCAGCTCAATCTGATCCATAGGATGAATGTCTTTGGCAAGGACCTCTAGATTTGTTCTAATGTAGTCAGCTGCTAATTGTGGTTGCTGCACTTTGGGCTTAAAGTGGCTCAAGATCATTTTTCCTTCTTTAATGTCATATGCAGACATTAACCTTTGCTAGTTGGCGGGGGTCTGTAGGTTTTAACCCCGTACAGAAATTACCTACATACGAATTCTAAATCACAGAAAAATAAACAATGCGAGAGCATAACACATAAAACACATATACACAGAGATTTTCCCCTGGATCCCAAAATCGAGACTACCAGCTTGATTTTTCATTATATTCCTTTCAATGTTACAATACATATTTATACATGCCGAAGCATCCAATACCATGGACCGAAAACCATAGGTAGGTTCGCCCAACCTAATATAGGGTCCAATTTTTTTTTTTCCCGGGGTGCTGCCTTGGACCCCGTAGAGGGGGGCTACCCGCCCCCCTCAAACCCCTCAGACAGGGGGGGCTGCCACCCCCCCTGTGACCCCCCCGTTGCGCAATCGGCACAACAAAGGGGGGGCTCCGCCCCCCCTCTAACCCCCCGGTTCACTACGTAGGTTAGTCGTGGAAAGAATATAACACAACCCAACAATCTCCCACTTGTTGTTTTCTTTCCACAGGGGGCCGCAGGAGAGCTTAGTCATTTTTCCAGCTCTGAAATGCCCATTGTTTCTCTACACCAAGAGAACTTCTCAGAGCTTACAAATTTTGTTAATGCATCTACAATATTCTTCAAAGTGTCCACCTTTACCAGCAACACCTTTTTGTCTTCTATCATATCCCTCACAAAGTGATATTGAACATCAATGTGCTTTGTCTTTGAATGATAAGCAGGGTTCTTTGCCAAGAAAATTGCACTTTGGCTGTCACAGTCTATTCTTATAGCTCCCTATACTAACCCCATACTTGAACACAATCTCTGCAACCAAACTGCTTCCTTGCTTGCATGAGTGGCTGCCATGTATTCTGCCTCTATAGTTGATAATGCCACTATAGATTGTTTCTTACTCATCCAACTGACTGCACCTCCAAATAGGTTAAACACATACCCACTTGTAGATCTTCTCTGATCCAAATCTCCAGCCCAGTCTGCATCAACAAAGCCACGAATATCCAACACTATGTCCAATCCTGGTCTTCCTTGGTAGCACAAACCATAATCACTAGTGCCACGCAAATACCTGAAAACCCGCTTCACTGCTGTCCAGTGCTCCTTCCCTGGTTTTGACATAAACCTGCTCAATACTCCCACTACATGTGCAATGTTTGGTCTAGTACAGACCATTGCATACATCAGGCTACCGACTGCACTCGCATATGGAACACGGGACATGTCCTCTTCCTCTTCTTGTGTCTTGGGACACTGTTCAGCAGATAACCTCACACCTACAGGAATAGGAACCTTCATCGGTTTACTATCCTGCATATTAAACCTCTGCAGTATTGTCTTGACATACTTCCTCTGGTTTAACCAGAGCTTCCTCTTTGCCCGATCTCTTTTAATTTCCATGCCCAAAATATAGTTTGCAGCACCAAGATCTTTCATGTCGAATTTGGAGGACAATTGGGTCTTCAAATCCTGGATAATTTCTTTGTCATTTCCAACCAGCAACATATCATCCACATACAAGACCAGATAAATAACACGGTCACCAATTAATTTAAAATACACATAGTGATCTACTTTGCTTCTGGGGAAGCCAAGTCCCCGTATAAATGTATCAAATTTCTAATACCACATCCTTGGTGTTTTAACCCATACAGAGACTTCTTTAACTTGCATACCAGTTCTTTCTTACCCTTCACCGCAAAGCCTTCAGGTTGCTTCATGTAGATTTCCTCTTCCAAATCCCCATGAAGAAATGCTGTCTTCACATCCATCTGTTCTACCTCAAAATCAAATGCAGCAGCAATAAATAAAAGTAACCTAATAGAAGTTACCTTAGCAACAGGAGAAAAAATATCACCAAAATCAATTCCCGGCACCTGGGAATAACCTTTTGCTACCAACCGAGCTTTGTATTTCTCCACCTTCCCTTCTGCATTTTTCTTCTTTTTGAACACCCATTTGTTGCCAATGGGTTTCCTTCCAGCTGGCAACTCCACTAGATCCCAAGCCTCATTTATGTGCAAAGATGCCATTTCATCAACCATGGCCTCTTTCTAGAGTTTTCCATCCTCTGAATCCACTTCTTCCTTCACAGTTCTGGGATCATCATCAGTAACAGACAAAGAAAAATTTGAACAGAAAGCAGATGGACTATACCTTTTTGGCTGCCTTCTTTCTCGAATTGATCTTCTTAGAGCTGGAGTTTGTGGCTCTTCATCTTCTGATTCCTCCTCTGTTGTAGAGTCTGATTCTTCCTCCTTTAGCTCAAACCCTATCTTCTCAGGTTTCTTTGGTTGGACTTCATGTTTAATAACATCTTTCACCTCTCTGAACACTACATCTCGGCTGTACACAACCTTCCTTGTTACTGGGTTCCAAAGCTTATAACCCTTTAAACCATCGTTATACCCAATAAAGATGCACTTTTTAGATTTACTATCCAACTTGGTTCGTTTCTCCTTTGGAACATGTACATATGCATCACATCCAAATGCCCTCAGATGTGAAAGAGAGGGTTTCTTACCAGTCCATACTTCTTGTGGAGTCTTATCCTCCAACGCTGATGAAGGTGACCTGTTGACCAAGTAACATGCAGTATCCACCGCCTCTGCCCAGAATTCCTGTCCTAACCCAACACCACTGAGCATGCTTCTTGCCCTTTCCATCAATGTCTTGTTCATTCTTTCTGCGACTCCATTTTGCTGAGGTGTATATGGAGTAGTCTTCTGCCATGCTATACCACACTTCTTACAGAATTCTTCAAATTCCTTGCTGCAAAACTCTCCACCATTATATGTCCTCAGCACCTTTATCTTCTTCTCTGTCTGATTTTCCACCAGAGCCTTAAATTCTTTAAACCTGTCAAAGATTTCAGATTTCTTCTTAAGGAAATATATCCATGTATTCCTTGAGAAGTCATCTATAAATGATACATAATACACAAACTTACCCAGTGATGGAACCTTCACAGGTCCAAACACATCACTGTGCACAAGCTCTAATATCTGTTTCGCCCTCTTAGCACCAGAGGGGAAACTCACCCGATTCTGCTTCCCATATACACAATTTTCACAGAAATCAAAATCTAGAGAGATATTACTCATACTTTCTACCATACCTTTACCATGAAGTATTCGAAGGCCCTTCTCTCCAATATGTCCAAGCCTTTGATGCCACAGTATGGTCTTCTCTCCAGATACCACTAGATTTTCAGCTCCACTTTCAGGAACTACAAAACTGTTGCACCCATCAACAATAGTGCTACCTTGCAGCTTGTACAGAGTTCCAGTCCGAACTCCCCACATCAATACTAGTGCTCCCCGAACCATCTTGCAGGTAGCCTTCTCGAACACTGTTTTAACACCTGCATCATCCAACTTGCTTACAGAAATCAGATTTCTGGCCAATGCAGGAATATGCAGAACACCCGGAAGTGTTCTAACCCTTCCACCTTGCAACTTCAACTTTACTTTTCCGCGATCAATGATTCTAGCCTTCCTATCGTCTCCTAAGAATACATCACCACCATCGTATTTCTCATACTCGCAGAACCACTCTCTATGGGGAGTGAAGTGAAAAGATGCACCTGAGTCAATCAACCATGCCTCATGATCTACATGTGTACTTGAAGAAGCCAAGTACACATCTCCACCTTCATCTGAGGTGGTTTTCGCCTCTGCAGAAGGAGCATCATCAGATCCCTTTCCTTTATCAGGAGCTTTAGATTTACAGTCCCTTTTGAAGTGCCCTTCCTTTCCGCATTTCCAGCACACCACCTTTACAAATTTTCCTGGAGATTTAGATCTCCCTCTAGATTTAGATCTCCCACTCGATGACTTATTTTTGTTTCTATTCTGGGACCGTCCTTGTACAGACAAGGCATCACCATTCTGGCTCTCCATATTTTTCTGTCTCATCTCCTCCGTCAGCAAGGCTGAGACTATTTCATCAAACTGCAAAGCAGTTGCATTTCTACCTATTGCAATAACCAGACTATCCCACGAATCTGGTAGAGAACACAACAAACTGATGCACTTATCTTCATCTGAAATTTTAATATCAACAGACGCTAACTGACTTACCACAGTATTAAATGCGTTCAATTGCTCTGTCACCGAGTCTCCATCTTTCATTCTCAAGTTATACAACTTTTTCTGCAGGAACAGTTTATTCACCAGAGACTTAGATTGGTACAAAGTCCCTAACTTGTCCCACAAAGCCTTCGCCGTAGCTTCCCCTGATACATTCAGCACTATTGAATCTGAGACACACAATCGTATTGTGCTCTTTGCCTTCTGATCCAACTTCTTCCATTCTTCATCGATCACTCCCGTTGGTTTAGTACCTGGATCTACCGCGATCCACTGATCTTTATCCACCAATAGATCCTCCATATTGAGTTTCCACAACTCAAAACTCTGACCATTGAACTTCTCGATCTCTATCTTTCCGCTGCTCGCCATCTTCTTTCACCACCAGAATCGATCTCGCAGATCTCCCACTGAACAGGGTCTACCACAGGCCCGAGCGAAACCCCTCAGCAAAAAAGGCGTCCCCTTGAAGCCAAAACAGCTCTGATACCAAATTTAGGTTTTAACCCCATACAAAAATTACCTGCATACGAATTCTAAATCACATAAAAATAAACAATGCGAGAGCATAACACATAAAACACATATACACAGAGATTTTCCCCTAGATCCCAAAACCGGGATTACCAGCTTGATTTTTCATTATATTCCTTTCAATGTTACAATACATATTTATACATGCCGAAGCATCCAATACCATGGACCGAAAACCATCGCGTCCAAAACCATGGACCGAAAACCATAGGTAGGTTCGCCCAACCTAATATAGGGTCCAAGAATTTTTTTTTCCTAGGGTGCTGCCCCGAACCCCGTAGAGGGGGGCTACCCGCCCCCCTCGAACCCCCCGGACAAGGGGGGCTGCCGCCCCCCCTGTGACCCCCTCGCTACGCAATTGGCGCAAAAAAGGGGGGGCTCCGCCCCCCCTCTAATCCCTCGGTTCACTACGTAGGTTAGTCGTGGAAAGAATATAACACAACCCAATAGGGTCATCTTGAGAAATTGGTCATAAAGTTGCAGCCTCAATGGATCATTTCTAGCCTTAATCTATGTGAATGTTCTTTTGACATCTGAGGCCTATTTGCTTGATGGTCTTGTGGATGAAACTTCCACACTATGCTGCCTTTCCAATTCTTGTCTGTGAGAGCTGGTGGATGTTTCTATTACCAGGGAGATCTGTGGGCTGGTTGCCCTCTCACCTCTTGGAATTTCTATGGTTTCCTCAATAATTTCCTCTTCAGGTAGAGGATTTATTCTTTGCCTTTTTGCCCCTGGTTGCTCTGCCGGTCCACTTACAGGTGTGGCCTCTTCTCTGTCTCTCTTCCTTCCCTTTTCCTCATTTAGAGGAGTCTGTAATGCTCGTATCTCTAGTGCTTTGGTTTGGACAGGGGGAATTTTCCCTTGGCCCTATTCCTTTGATGATCCTGGCTGATCCGTCATTATGTACCATTCTTTATCCAACACTTCTTTGCCCTTAGATGTCCCTGCAGCTGGTGTAGTGCTTTCTTGGGCAGGTTGCTGTGAAGTTCCAGCAGATGATGTACCCACTCCGGTTTGCTGAGGCAGTTTGAAAGACACCTGTCCAAAAGAGTCCAGGTCAAGGGTCTTTTCAAGATTTTTCATAGCTTGTTCCATCCTTTCTTCCTCAGTGAGTTCTTCAATTAATGTGCCCTCTACCCACTCATCTCGATTAGAAAATTGCTCTATTTCAGGGATCCTACAATGTTTGTAGGCTGATAGCCTATTTTTTACTTTTCTTTCAGTGATAAAGCCATTTGGGTCATAGGGTACCCACCAAAAGCTCCTCTTTAATTTGAGTTGTTCACCCAATATCTTGTCAGCATCTTGCCATGCTTCCTTTTTGTTAATGATGAAAGGGCCTAACTGGTTTCTTAATTTCAGCTAAGCTTTTTTCTTGGCACCATAAAAGTGAGTCAAATCTGAATTGATAAATTGCCTGAAATATTCTAGAGAAAACAGTCTCATAGGCACATATTTTGGCAGCTTGTAAGGGCACAGCTCACAGCCATATATCCTGATCTCAGTGTGATTCTGGTAGAAGTACCAGTCACCTATTTTGTAGCTTTTGGAGAGCTATAAAATTTTCTGCATATCACCAGAGAGTCTAGGAGGAGGAGTTCTCATCAGTAGAGAGGAGACTGGATGTATAAACAAGTCAATGAATTCATAGTAAGTGTAAGGAGAGTTATGAACTTCATGGAAGACTGAGGTCCAAAAGATCACAGACCTCCTTTCTCCTTTAGAATCCAATTTTCTAATGGGAAACTGAAAACTGTCTGTTTGGAAGTACAGGAACAGATGATATATATAAGAGGTATACTTAAAGACTCCTTCTCTGTCTAGATTCATGAATTGGTCATGGATCTTGTTGGCAATGAAAGTAGCATAGTCATATTTGACAGCAGGGGGTTGTCCTGGAGTAAACATGGACAACAAAGCTAAGATGGTCTCATCAACATATTCACTTGTCTTAAATCCCAGGACATAGGATATCATATCAATAATGAATCTTCCAGCTTCATTGAACCAGACATGGTGAAAGGGAGGTGGCTCTTTGGGCTGGCAATCTGGTCTCACAAATGTTTGAACAACATGGGTTATCTCTGCATTGGTCAGTTTAGAGCCCTGCTCAAGCAAGAATCCCATAGAAAGACGAGCCAGAGGCTGAGTAGGTTTGAAGTGTAGCATTTCATTTATGGACTCAGGAGTTATATGAAAGAGGACAATTCCAGATGGAGTCATAACTGCTCTTTTGACAGGTTCATAATTGGCACAACATAGGTGGATAACATCTGGGAATACATTTACTGAGAGGAGATAGTACTTGGGCAGATTGGATTCCCATATCCCACAAAGATCAATTTTACTTAGGTGACTGTTCCTAATTTCACAGAATGCTTGGAGGTGGTTTTTGTAACCAGTTAAGTCTTGTATTTGAAAATCCTTATCAGCCAAGGGCAACCACTCTAGGTCCTTATGAGGAACATTAAGGGGAGCAATGTTGAGGGCCACTGGAGCTTCCATTTTCGGTTTTTTGGTGCTTTTGAACTGGGGGTGGGGCTTTTGCAGCAAAAATAGGCAAAACACAATTCTGGGGCTTTTCTCCGGGAATTGCAGACCAAAGTTGATTTGAATTTAGCTCACTGGGTGAATTTTATAGAGAAAAACAAAATTTGCAGGGTTTTTGGTAAAAATGGGCAAAGAGCAGTGGTTCTGGTGCGCCTATTCAAAGCTGGTACAGTGAAATGAACTCGAATTTGGGTCCTTTGGACAATATTTGCAGAGGAGAGCTAAAAAAAAGTGTTTGGAAACAAAATTGAGATAAATACCTGTTTTTAACAGTGCACTGTGCGGATTGCAGGTTGCGGGGCAAGCTGGAAGACCGGATTGTGGACTCTGTTTGGCTTGGTGGCGGACTGTATGGTTGAGCGCTGCTTTGGACGTAAAACGACATGCAATAGTCGTGCAGAGAAAACAAGTGAAAATGAGTGAAAATGACGTTTTCACGTCTTTTTTAACAAAAAATTGACTTTGGCGGGCTTTTGGCGCATTTCGGTCAGATGACATCAGCATGACAGAGTATTTTGTCGTGTAGCGGGGTGACGTGGCGATGACATGGCACTGACGAGGAGGTGACGTCACAGATGAGGTGGCGATGATTTCAACGGGGAGGCAGCGGGGGCGGTAAGCGGTCTTGGCCCCGCACCGCTTTTGGGGAAAGGTGGTATCGGGTTGGAGGGCAACGAGCAATGTGGGATGTTGCCACCTGTCCCTTGGTACGACGGGAATACCACTGTTCCCCAGGCACCAATCATCGGACACGGAGGGGGTTGTGATATGGATCTGGGCCGTTGGATGGTCGGGCCCAGATCTGACGGTGGGCGGTGAATGGGATATGGCGGAGGCTACGGCGCGGGGCCCATCAATTAAATCAACATTTTTTAATGTGGGCGGGTATGACCTTTGGTTATCGGGGTTGCAGGGGTTAAGTTAATTAATCAACCGGATGTTGATTAACTCTTTTAAATGGCGCGGCAATGGATTATTAAAAGGTTTCAAATAAACCTTTTAATTCCTTTTGTATAATAACATATGGCTTATAGTTTAGCCGGGGGCGGGATATTAGATTTTTCGGGATTTTTCATATATTTATATAATACGGGGAGGGAAAAATATTATATAGGAATTATATAACAAAGTTAAGGGTTAATATGAAAGATATGTTCAAACAAAAGCACTAAGTTGAAAAGTGAAAAACTTAGGCTTAGGGAAATGAAAGGGCGCCAAGCTATGAAGTTGGAAAACTTAGCATAATGGAAGAAAAGAATTTTTACACAAGAAATGTGGCTTCAAAGCAAGAATATTATACTTCTTAGGTTTTTCATGAAATGGAGTGTTTTTAAGAGTATTGAGCAGATCCCAACATCTTTAGGGGGGAGGTTAGTGAGTGATTTTGGGAGAAATGTGGAGGGAAGTTAGTCATGCTTCATTTGTTTTGTAGCCAAATCATTGCCATTGTGCTTATGATATCAAATGAGATGAATCACCTTTGAAAGACAAAATTTCTCATAAACCTGCTTCTGCAACATCAAAACTGCCTACCCAGCCTATTAGACCTAACATTTTTTCTTCCTTTTTCCTTGGGTGCATTTAAACTAACAAACCCTTACTCTTTTATTTTCTTTTAACTGCCATCCTATCTAAGTCTGCCCTTGTTTCTTCCAAGGGCTCAGATTTAGCTGTTGAGCACCTTTGCTTCTCTATCTAACTACTTATTTTCCAAGCTTGAACTGTTTGGACAGATTTTATTCTCTATCTCTAAAACAAGAAATTTAAACAAGAACTTGGCCAAAATTGAGCTATTTGGCCATCCATCCACTTGGGGATGGCTTTTCCTGGTGGAAAGCCAAGAACAACAGGTCAAATTGCCTTATATTCAATTCTTGTTGTATTATGAAATTTTCTCTTTGCTGCAAGTAAACAAAACCGTTCCTTTGCAACATATAGATTTCTTATGAGCTCATTCCAACAATTGCAGCTCTGCTTTGGATGGTTTGTCTGAATGTTTGTTCTCATATTTATAGCTCCCAAATCTTCTTCTTTAGCTTTTGTTTGAAGCAAAAAGGTAACACAAAAAGGTGGGACAGTTTCCTTGACTTTTTCCCAAAATTTGCTACATATTCCTTCCTATCTTATTACTGTAATAAACTGCAGAAAGTAAACATTTTTATGTACAAGTTAGAGTCGTGACATCTCAAAAAACTGGATCAAAATAATGCTTCAACATCCGACCATTGAATGGCCCATCTTCTGCTTCTGTACCATTCAGGCCCTTCAAAAAGTAGGTGTTGTTTCCTTGTGAGGCCTGAATAGTAAAAGGTCCCTTCCATAGGAAGTCAAACTTCCCATGTTTTCCTTTATCTTCCCTTCTGGAATCCCACTTCAATACTTTGTCTCCTATGAAGAAATATTCTGCTTTTGTCCTCTTATCAAATATCTTCTTAAGTTTTTCTTGTAGAACTTGAGATATTTGATACACCTCTTCTCTAGTCTGCTGTAAATAAATAGTCTGATTTATTCTTCTCTGAATGTCATTGGGTTTTGCCTGCACTTCTTGCAGCAACTTTATCACAGGGACTCCCAAAGATGAAGGGAATACAACCTCCATGCCATAGACCAATTCATAGAGGCTTGTTCCAATGGATCTCTTTGTAGTCAATCTGTTTGCCCAAAGTGCATTGATAAGCTTCTTATGCCAGTTTTTCTTGTTTTCCTCCAATATTTTCTTAATGATATTGATCAGGCTTTTATTGGATGATTCAGCTAGACCATTACCTTGAGGGTAATAGGCTGTGGAGTGGCCTAAGGTAATGTGGTATTTGTGACAGAAATTGATCATTCTCTTGGATTTAAAAGTAGCAACATTGTCAGTTATAATCTTTTCAGGACAGCCAAACCTAGACAGGATATTGGTTTCTAGGAATTGCATGATTACTGAATCATTAGCTTGTCTGCAAGGGATGTCTTCTATCCATTTGGTGAAATAGTCTGTAGCAGTCAGAATCCATTTATGCTGGCCAGAAGAGGGAGGGAGAATTTCCCCAATGAAATCTAAACCCCATTGTTGAAAAGGTCTTTCAGTGGAAATTGGTTTGAGGGGTAGAGGTAAAAGCTTTCTCTTGCCTTCAAAGATTTGACATTTATGGCAAGAAGTTACAAATTTCTTTACATCAGCAAACAGGGTGGGCCAATAAAATCCAGCCCTTAGGATTTTATCAGCAGTTGATTTCCAGTACAAATGTCCACCACAGTCCCCTGCGTGAAATTATTTTAGCACTTTGCCAGTTTCATCCTTTGTTAAGCAATTCAGTAAAAGGCCTTCATGATTTTTCCAAAATAAAACATTATCTACAATACATAATTTTTAAGTTTTCATTTTCAGAAATCTCTTTTTAGTTCTGGATAACCCTGGAGGAGCCTGCAGGTTGAGCAATACATAAATTATATCAGCATACCAAGGTGATTGTAAAAAGGCTTGATTGATCTGTGGAGTCGCCATCTCCTGTTCATTATCCAGTTCATTGATATCAAGGGCTTGAAAGTTGGTTTCAGTCATAAGTTTAGCTAATCCTAGTCCTTTTATCAGCTTTGTTGGTTTAATTTCAATGTCATATTCCAAAATGTTAGCTATCCACTTGCCCCTTTTGCCTTCGATTCCCTCTTGAGTTAGAATATCCTTGACAACAGTATTTGGCACATAAGCTATTACATGAGAGTATAAGATATAAACTCTGAAGTCCTTAATAGCTTTTACCAGTGCATAAGCCTGTTTTTCCATGATTTGATACTTAAGTGGTGCATCTCTAAGCGCTTTGCTGAAAAAAGCAATGGGTTTTTCACATCCCTGATCATCTTTCTGTAGCAAAACAACAACAATAGTATGTTCTGATGCAAAGGAAAAGATTATAAAGTCTCTGTCAAATTTCGGGCTTGTGAGGACTGGTGTTTTGGTTAAAGCTATTTTGATTTCTTCAAAGGCTTGTTTAGCTTCTATTGTCCATTTGACTTTGGAATCTTTCTTCAGCATGTTGTTCAGCAATCTTATCAGCTCAGCCAAGTTGGGTATGAATCTCCTTAAGAAATTGATTTTCCCTAGGAAAGCTTGAAGTTCTTTGATATTTCTAGGGTGAGGAACTTGCAGAATGGCTTGTATTCTGTTTGGATCTATTCTAATACCTTCTTTGGAGATTATGTGACCTAACAGCTTACCTTCTTCTAGGCCAAATAATGATTTCTTTGGGTTTAGTGATATACCATATTTTCTGCAGATTAAAAACACTTGTCTGAGATGATCTAGGTGTTCTTGATCTGATTTGGAAAAGGCAGTGAGATCATCTAAGTATATGACCAGGAAATCATGAATTTCTTTAGCAAAAGCTATGTCCATGGCTCGTTGAAATGTTGCCCCTACATTCTTCAGTCCGAATGGCATCTTTACATACTTGAAAGTTCCCCAAGGTGTTGTAAAAGCAGTCTTATCTTGGTCATTAGGGTGAACTAAAATCTGGTTGAAGCCTGAAAACCCATCCAACAGTGAAATTCCGGAGGCTCCCACTACCCTTTGTAAAATGTGGTTCATCTTAGGTAAGGGGTTGTGGTCTTTTAAAGAGACTTTTTTCAGATTCCTCAAATCAACACACAACGTTATTTCTCCCGTTTTCTTCCTAGTGGGCATTAAATTTGAGATCCATTCTGAAAATCTAATGGGTGCAATTATCCCAGCTTCATACATTCTCTTGACTTCCTTTTCAATTAGAGGGAGGAGTACAGGGTTGACCCTTCTAAGTTTTTGTTTGAAAGGTTTTTGATTTTCTTTGAGAGGTATGGTATGCTGAATCACAGAAGTGTCATAGGATTTAAGATCTTCATAGCTCCATGCAAAAACATCTTGAAATTCTTTGAATAGTTCAATATATTTCAGCTTTTGGTGAGGAGGTAAAGTTTTAGACAATTTTATCATTTTAGGATTTTGCTGAGTCCCTATGTTACAGTCCTCAATTTCTGCGTTTAAAGGCTGCATTTTGGGTTTCCTTGGGATGTCATTAGAGTCAAAAATATCTTCCAGAGGGGTTAATCCTGTGGGTAAAAAATTATCCTTTAAGTCAATAACTTCAGACTCCTCTTCAACAGTTTCATCAAAGTCTATTTGTTTCAGCTCTTGCAACTCCTCGTTGGTAAAGTTTGTTGGATGCAGTATTTGGTTTGCTGTTTTAGCTGAAATGTGTGTTTCAATTTTTTCTATTTGATCATCTTCACAAATGGTGCCCGTGTCTATATTTGTGCTAGAGAATTCTTCTTTTAAGGTGCGGAAATTATTGATCTGAGTGTCATTGTCAAACACTTGCCAGTTTTTAACATTGTCAGGTACAGTGGGCCTATGTTTAATCTCAGCTGTAAAATGATGATTAGGCTTAAATGGCAATTTACAAGTTTTGGTGAATGTTGCCAAACTGTGAGCATGCAAGTTGTGTTTCCTCAAAATTTTGGCACGATGTGATTCTAGAAAGGTGTTAAGTATTTCGATTGCTGCCCCTCTATAAGATCTTAACCTGAGGTCATTTGTGAGGAAGTTTCCTTCCATTTGTTGAATAACTAAATTAGAGTCTCCCAAAATTGATATCCTAACCACCCCTAGACTTTTGATCAATTTGAGTCCTTGCAGGAGGGCTTCATATTCAGCCATGTTATTTGTGCATCTAAAATTTAGCCTGTATGCATGTCCTTCAGCATGATCATTTTGCATGTTATGTATCCAAATCCCTGACCCTGCTCCTAGTTTATTGACAGATCCATCAAACTCTAGATACCATAGGATTTCTTGAGCACAACTAGCATCAGGAGTTTCAAAAATTTGCTTAGTAGGTAGATTTGGATTTTCAGTTTCATGTGGTTTTCCTTGTGTGTCTGTTATATCAATTATTTCAGCAATTTGTAGAGTTTGAGCAATAGATTCTTCATTTATGCTTTTTTCTTGTGCTGATGCTAAAACTTTAACACCAGTTGGGGGGCAAATTTCAGCATTGTATAGGATGAAAGAGTCCATATCAGAATGCATGGAATAGATGGGAAAATTTTGGGGTTTCTCTTGGTTGCTGACCACATATTTCATCAAAGTTTCCCGGTACAATCTCTTTGGCTGACCAAATACTGAAATGGTAGCATAGGACATGTCCAACTGTAAAGATCCCTGGAGCTTTGCACCCCAAGATCTGGACAAAAGCATTCCATATTTTGGTGGGATATCAGCTACCACTACATCCATTAAAATTGTCTTGGTAGGGTATTGAACTAGAGATACACATAAATCTTTGATTAGGCCTAGACATCTGACCTGGCTAGAATCAAAAGAGAACAAGTCTTTGTATGGCCTGGTGATATCTAGGTCCAACTTTTCCATCACAGATTTGGGCATTAGATTATGGGAAGCTCCAGAATCAAACATTGCATTGTGAAGCACTTTGTCATGAATATTCAGACTTACATAGAAAGGAGGAACTCCTCCATCTACTGATTTTCCATTTACTTCAGGGCCAAAAATTAATTCTGGCTGGTCATCTAGAACATTCACTGCATCTCTGTTTTCTGAAATTTGAAGTGATCTGCTGATTTGTTCTCTATAGACATCATGTTTAGCCAATTCTGACAGTGGAATGGCTATTTTTAACTTGCCTATTTCGGTTTCAAGGTTGAAAGGTTTTTCTATTTGAATTTTTGCATTTCGGGCAGCAAGATTTTCTTTTTCTGCTGTGTTTTCAATGCTTTTTCCTTTATCAGGAGTGCTGTTATGAGCTGAATCTGCTTCAGCCTCAATTTTAGGAGGTTCCTTTGCATTTTCTTTGAGAGGAAAGGAAGTGGAAGGCTTACTGTTTGATGGTTGTAAGTCTGATATGTCCTCAACTGTTGGTTCTTTTGGGTTGAGGTCTGTTCTAGCAGGGAGTTGTATAGGGGGGTTATTAACCTTTGCTTTTTTAGGCTGCTTGGCATCTTTCTACTTATTGGGTTCAGGAACATCTATTGTTCTGCTCCTCAACTTATATTGTTTGTGAACCTCATAGACAGCTGCATCATATCCCTCCCTAAAATCAAATGATTCCCCAGATTTGGTTTGGAATTGATTAAAATTGCGAGCTTCTTGGTCATCCTGGGTTAAAAAAATTTGCTGTTCACTATTGAGAACCATTAAGTTAATTTGAATGTCCTCTATTGGCTCACTAGAAGTTGAAGCTTCGGCATAGTTCTCCTGGAATGGAGGTCTAATGTTTTGGTCAGGACCAGCCTTTCCAGTATTGGGATTCTGATTTTTTTATGAAATTTGGGTTTCTTCCGATATTGCTTGGTTGACCATCCCAAGAGGATTTCCTCTCAATTGTTTATACTCTATCACCCAGTCTATCCATTCCTTTAATGATTGCATCTAATTTTTGCTCAAATGCAGAAGGTTCTTCTTTGAAAGGTATCCTCATTTCAGCTCTAGCTCGAGCTCGTTTAGAAATCAGATTGACCTCTACACTGACAGCTATACTTTGCATGTCTTCTAAGCTTGGAGGAGCTCTTTCCCTAAGCTAATAAGCCATGTCAGAATCAAATCCATCAGGGAATTTGATCAAGGCCAAGTCTGGTGGAGGTCTGAGATTTTGAGGAATAGCATTGTACACATTATTAAATCTGGCACAGTAATCTTGAACAGTTTCTTGTGAGCCTCTTTTCAAGCTTTCATATTCTGATAGGATGTGTAAAGGGTCTTTCTTCTTTT
Organism: Pinus tabuliformis; assembly: GCA_031772625.1. Taxonomy (NCBI): domain Eukaryota; kingdom Viridiplantae; phylum Streptophyta; class Pinopsida; order Pinales; family Pinaceae; genus Pinus; species Pinus tabuliformis. The sequence goes on from CM062809.1 coordinate 1,191,449,696, forward strand.
CCCATCTGTTCAAGAAAGTTTGATAAAGGGCATCTGGATCAGCAATAGTGTTTACAGGGAGTGCCCTAAACCAAGTCCTAACATCACCAATTAGACTCTGAACAAAGATCTTCATTCTCACATCATCAGCATCAATCTCATAATTTTCGAAATAATCTGTCATTTTCTTAATATGTTGTTGAGCTGTATAGGTGCCAGTACCATCAAAATAGGTAATTTTTCTTTGATAATCTTGGGGCATAGCCCCTGGATTTGCAGGTAACTGCAGGGGAGCATATCGGTTTGCCATATTTACAGAGAAAAGTGTGATAGCTGGAAGAACAGGGATAACAGTGGAAATATATGCTGTGGATGGGGGAGTGGAAAAGATATTTTGAAGTGCTAATGGTGAACTTGGTGAAGCAACAGTAATGGCAGAAAGGACTTGTGATTTTCCAGTAGTAAGCTCAGTTTGGGTAAGGTTCTGCTGAGGTGTGTCAAGGTGTAAATCAACAGAATTTTCTTGATTATCCCAGCTTCTAAGGTTCTTAGGGATCAAATTAGGATTTTCAAAGATAGGTGGAGGATTTGGATCTGGATTTGATCTGGTATAACGGATCTTCTTCTTTGGAGCCAGCTTCTAAATATATTTTTTGGTATTTTTTGAAATATTTTGAAGGACACAACTTTTGACAGTATCTTATAGGAAGCTTTTGAAATATGGGAGTTTGAGTTTTCCTAAAGATCTATTGAAACAAGGGACTGATCAAGTCTTTGAGACAGCTGTTCAAAGCCTAAAACTAGGCTGGAGATAGACTGAAGCAGCTTTTATTTACTCCTGTAATTGCATAGCAAAAAATAGTTTCAAAGGCTACTAGCTAACTTTAGGCTGCATCTGTAGCTTTAGAAAATAGGCAGTAGTAACAAACAATTATCCAGTTCCCTAGTGGAGTCGCCAATGATGTTATCACTCAGGTTGTTCCCCAAAAGTTGTAAGAAAAGGGAATACGGTTGAGGTAACCACAGACCAATATTTTAGATGCAGGTTCTAGCGAATCTGCATACAGAGAGGGCTCTGTCTTTATGATTTAGCTTTGTTTTGAGGTATATTAGGCTAGTTGTGAAGTGCAAGGGTTTGTTTGATTTTTGGATGGTAATCTTCAATAGAACAGGGGTGTAAATCTAACAAGTTCAGTTCATTGGGCTAATGGAGTCTATGAGGATTAATCGCTGGATATGGTTTCTTTGACATAGGGTGGTACTACAGAGCAAGGTAATCAATCATGGAACAATTTATAAGCTGGAATCAGATGAGATGGAACCAGTGGGTGAAGGGCAATTAAGAATCCTTCATCATGCTAACAGAGGGAAAGTGGATGATTATTGCTAGGGAGCAATTAAGAATTCCTGCTTATGCTAATTCTGAAGAAAACATTAATAATAACAGAGATTGAACGCAGAGTGAAAACAAACAAATTCTGAGTTATTCTTTTTCCCTATTATTCAGATCATGAAACATATATGATATAGTAAACATAGAAATTGAAAACACAAGTAAGAGGGACTTATTGATCCACAAAATGATTTAGGAATTTTGTAACATAGTCCTCTGCTATCAATTCCACATCTAGAGAGTCCAACAACAATGGATTCCAACAGCTTTTGTATTCAGAAGATTTTCAGAGTTACAACGCAGTCTAAGAAATGTATCACCAACGCCGAATACTTCGCTTGGGAAGGTATTTGTACAAAAAAAATGTTTACAAAATATCTCAAAGAGATAATATCTAGTAATAACTTATTCTACCTACTTTATAGGAGAAGTAAATGATCTTGGGAACAGGGAGAAATAAATGCAGAAGTAAATGTTGTTGTGCTGGCTGCTTAGTTGGTGAGATGCGTTGACTGTAAGCTCGGTGAGTCGGCCGGTGGTTGTTTTCGCTGATATTCCGCGCTGCTGCCTCGGCCTCCTCGGGTGCATTTAATTTTGATTTGATACATTGCTACCCCGCCTATAAGATTTCCAACATGCTTTGCCACCACTGCTCTTCTGGTAACTGATTTCTTTGTAGCTTTTTGAAAGTCTCATCAGCGTTGGTGTACCTGTAGAAGTTAGGCTAGACTGAAAAAAGATGTTTCACTTCATGCTCAATATAGAAGAGATTTTCCAAATTGTTGTAGAGAGTTTGGCCAGATGGAAGGGCTTTGGAAGGGCTTTCTCTGCTGAAGTACTTGATGATGCATTTAGTTGATAACAACATGTTTATTCAACCTGTGTATGTACTCAGATTGTCTCAACAGGCGTTCATTGTTTCCCAACAGACTTGGCAAGCCCCTTTCATGCGAAACTGCAAATCTTTCTACAAAAGAATTTACCTCCACTTGCATGTCCTGGCTCTTCCTCTCCAAGTTCTACATCAGGGTCTTCATGGTCAGAACTCTTTTGATTGTAAGAATGGTGCTTGTCCCGTCTCTGATGTCCAGTGCTGCTAGTTCTTCACTGGTTTTAGTATTCAAAAAATGTATCAACCTGTTGGCCTGTTTAGGCATATGTCCCAATAAATTTCTGGCCTTTTGAATTTCCACCTAGGCTGCTGCTATCAAGTCAATATACTCATATATAATCTGAATAGATCTCCATATATTAAAAATGGATTCACTGACGTTAGCCCACAAAATGCCTTTGATTTCTCCCAGAGGCTTATCTAAAGAGAGGTCCTTTTCCAATGCCTTTACCTTGTTCTCTGATGCTTTCACCTCTCTTGTCTTTTTTGCCACAGTCATTTTGGATTTGTCATAACTCACTTCCAATTTTGCCAATTTCTCGTTGGCATCTTTCAATTCTGATACTTGGAGTTTTAATTCATCCATGGCTTTAATTAACTCCTCTGTGGTCATGGTAGTGCTGCTGCTCGCTGCGATTGTTGTTGTTGAAGTACCTGCTGCTGATGCTGGGATAGTGGGAGGCACTGTCGTAGTAGATTTGGGAGGAGCAGTTGTGACTGTTGGAGCTATTTGAGATGGCTGGGAGGTCGACACTCCCTGCTTTTCTTGTAATGCTTTCTCCAATTCTTGCTCTGTCTCACTTAATCTTTGATTCATTCTCATCAGCAAGTCCATCATGTCCTCCTCTGCTTTTTTCTGCACAACCTCTGTAGTTTGTGGATGCATAGTAATAGGCAGCTTCAATTGTTTCCTGAGGGCAACAATGTCCTCTTCCTTTTTCTTCATCAATGCTTTTATTCCCTTGGCATCCTTGGGATCATGTCCCAGCTCAATGATAATTTCTTCCAAGGACTTTATCCTATTGTCCTTGGCTAAAGAAGATGCCTTCTCCAAATCTAGTTGGGCCGATGTGTTGTTCAATGAGTTCTGCAATTTGTGAGCCAACATTGCCTTGTCTACCAATGTGGAGTAGACCATCTCACTAGTTTGCTTATGCAACTCAATCTGATCCATAGGATGAATGTCTTTGGCAAGGACCTCTATATTTGTTCTAATGTAGTCTGCTGCTGACTGTGGCTGCTGCACTTTGGGCTTAAAGTGGCTCAAAATCATTTTTCCTTATTCAATGTCATATGAAAACATTAGCCTTTGCTGGTTGGCGGGGGTCAGCTTGAGAAATTGGTCATAAAGTTGCAGCCTCAATGGATCATTTCTAGCCTTAATCTCTGTGAATGTTCTTTTGACATCTGAGGCCTGTTTGCTTGATGGTCTTATGGATGAAACTTCCACACTATGATCCCTTTCCAATTCCTGCCTGTGAGAGCTGGTGGATGTTTCTATTACCGGGGATACTTGTGGGCTGGTTTCCCTCTCACCTCTTGGACTTTTTATGGTTTCCTCAATAATTTCCTCTTCAGGTAGAGGATTTATTCTTTGCCTTTTTGCCCCTAGTTGCTCTGCTGGTCCACTTACAGGTGTGGCCTCTTCTCTGTCTCTCTTCCTGCCATTTTCCTCATTTAGAGGATTCTGTAATGCTGGTATCTCTGGTGCTTTGGTCTGGAAAAAATGAATTTTCCCTTGGCTCTGTTCCTTTGATGATGATGGCTGATCCATTATTATGTACTGTTCTTTATCCAGCGCTTCTTTGCCCTTAGATGTCCCTGCAACTGGTGTAGAGCTTTCTTGGGTAGGTTGCTGTGAAGTTCCAGCAGATGATGTACCCACTCCGGTTTGCTGAGGCAGTTTGAAAGACACCTGTCCAAAAGAGTCCAGGTCAAGGGTCTTTTCAAGATTTTTCATATCTTGTTCCATCATTTCTTCCTCAGTGAGTTCTTCGATTAATGTGCCCTCTACCCACTCATCTCGATTAGCAAATTTCTCTATTTCAGGGATCCTACAACGTTTGTAGGCTAATACCCTATTTTTTACTTTTCTTTCAGTGATAAAGCCATTTGGGTCATAGGGTACCCACCAAAAGCTCCTCTCTAATTTGAGTTGTTCACCCAATATCTTGTCAGCATCTTGCCATGCTTCCCTTTTGTTAATGATGAAAGGGCCTAACTGGTTTCTTAATTTCAGCTGAGTTTTTTTCTTGGCACCATAAAAGTGAGTCAAATCTGAATTGATAAATTACCTGAAATATTCTGGAGCAAACAGTCTCATAGGCACATATTTTGGCAGCTTGTAAGGGCACACCTCACAGCCATATATCCTGATCTCAGTGTGATTCTGGTAGAATTACCAGTCACCTATTTTGTATCTTTTGGAGAGCTGTAAAATTTTCTGCATATCACCAGAGTCTAGGAGGAGGAGTTCTCATCAGTAGAAAGGAGACCAGATGTATAAACAAGTCAATGAATTCACAGTAAGTGTAAGGAGAGTTATGAACTTCATGGAAAATTGAGGTTCAAAAGATCACAGACCTCCTTTCTCCTTTAGAATCCAATTTTCTAATGGGAAACTGAAAACTGTCTGTTTGGAAGTACAAGAACAGATGATATATATAAGAGTTATACTTAAAGACTCCTTCTCTGTACAAGAACAGATGATATATATATAAGAGTTATACTTAAAGACTCCTTCTCTGTCTATATTCATGAATTGGTCATGGATCTTATTAGAAATGAAAGTAGCATGGTCATATTTGACAGCAGGGGGCTGTCCTGGAGTAAACATGGACAACAAAGCTAAGATGGTCTCATCAACATATTCACTTGTCTTAAATCCCAGGACATAGGATATCATATCAATAATGAATTTTCCAGCTTCATTGAACAAGACATGGTGAAAGGGAGGTGGCTCTTTGGGCTGGCAATCTAGTCTCACAAATGTTTGAACAACCCGGGTTAGCATTGGTCAGTTTAGAGCCCTGCTCAAGCAAGAATCCCATAGAAAGACGATCCAGAGGTTGAGTAGGTTTGAAGTGTAGCATTTCATTTATGGACTCAGGAGTTATATGAAAGAGGACAGTTCTAGATGGAGTCATAACTGCTCTTTTGACAAGTTCATAATTGGCACAACATAGGTGGATAACATTTGGGAATACATTTACTGATGGGAGATAGTACCTGTGCAGATTGGATTCCCATATCCCACAAAGATCAGTTTTACTTAGGTGACTGTTCCTAATTTCACATAATTCTTGGAGGTGGTTTTTGTAACCAGTTAAGTCTTGTATTTGAAAATCCCTATCAGCCAAAGGCAACCACTCCAGGTCCTTATGAGGAGCATTAAGGGGAGTAATGTTGAGGGCCACCGGAGCTTCCATTTTCGGTTTTTTGGTGCTTTTGAACTGGGGGTGGGGCTTTTGCAGCAAAAATAGGCAAAACACAATTCTGGGGCTTTTCTCCGGGAATTGCAAACCAAAGTCGATTTGAATTTAGCTCATTGGGTGAATTTTATAGAGAAAAACGAAATTTGCAGGGTTTTTGGTAAAAATGGGTGAAGAGTAGTGGTTCTGGTGCGCCTATTCGAAGGTGGTACGGTGAATTGAACTCGAATTTGGGTCCCTTGGACAACATTTATAGAGGAGAGCTAAAAGAAATAGGGTTTGGAAACAAAATTGAGGTAAATACCTATTTTTAATAGTGCACTGTGCGGATTGTAGGTTGCGGGGCGAGCTGGAAGACCGGACTGTGGACTCTGTTTGGCTTGGTGGTGGACTGTATGGTCAAGCGCTGCTTTGGACGTAAAATGGCATGCAATAGTCGCGCAGAGAAAACAAGTGAAAATGAGTGAAAATGACGTTTTCACGTCTTTTTTAACAAAAAATTGATTTTGGCAGGCTTTTGGCGCGTTTCGGTCGGATTACGTCAGCATGATGGAGTATTTTGTCATGTCGCGGGGTGATGTGGTGATGACATGGCGCTGACGAGGAGGTGACGTCACAGATGAGGTAGCGATGACGTCAGTGGGGGCGGTAAGCGGTCTTGGCCCCGCTTCGCTTTTGGGCAAAGGTGGTATCAGGTTGGAGGGCAATGAGCAATGCGGGATGTTGCCACCTGTCCCTTGGTACGGTAGGAATACCATCGTTCCCCGGGTGCTAATCATCAGACGCGGAGGGGGTTGCGATATGGATCTGGGCCGTTGGATCGTCGGGCCCAGATCTGACGGGGGGCGGTGAATGGGATATGGCAGGGGCTACGGTGCGGGGCCCATCAATTAAATCAACGTTTTTTAATGTGGGCGGGTATGACCTTTGGTTATCGGGGTTGCAAGGGTTAAGTTAATTAATCAATCAGATGTTGATTAACTCTTTTAAATGGCGCTGCAATGGATTATTAAAAGGTTTCAAATAAACCTTTTAATTCTTTTTGTATAATAACATATGGCTTATAGTTTAGCCAGGGGCGGGATATTAGATTTTTTGGGATTTTTCATATATTTATATAATATGAGGAGGGAAAAATATTATATAGGAATTATATAACAAAGTTAAGGGTTAATATGAAAGATATGTTCAAACAAAAGCACTACATTGAAAAGTGAAAAACTTAGGCTTAGGGAAATGAAAGGGCACCAAGCTATGAAGTTGGAAAACTTAGCATAATGGAAGAAAAACATTTTTACACAAGAAGTGTGGCTTCAAAGCAAGAATATTATACTTCTCAGGTTTTTCATGAAATGGAGTGTTTTTAAGAGTATTGAGCAGATCCCAACATCTTTAGGGGGGAGGTTAGTGAGTGATTTTGGGAGAAATGTGGAGGGAAGTTAGTCATGCTTCATTTGTTTTGTAGCCAAATCGTTGCCATTGTGCTTATGATATCAAATGAGATGAATCACCTTTGAAAGACAAAATTGCTCATAAACCTGCTTCTGCAACATCAAAACTGCCTACCCAGCCTATTAGACCTAACATTTTTTCTTCCTTTTTCCTTGGGTGCATTTAAACTAGCAAACCCTTACTCTTTTCTTTTCTTTTAACTACCATCCTATCTAAGTCTGCCCTTATTTCTTCCAAGGGCTCAGATTTAGCTGTTGAGCACCTTTTCTTCTCTATCTAACTACTTATCTGCCAAGCTTGAACTGTTTGGACAGATTTTATTCTCTATCTCTAAAACAAGAAATTTAAACATGAACTTGGCCAAGATTGAGCTATTTGGCCATCCATCAACTGTGGCAAGAATCAACTGATTGCATACCATGAAGTTCTTATGCAAAAATAGAATAGTAGTGGCATTTTGGACTAGCACACTTTCCTGGTCTCCTTCATTTGGGGTTCATTTTCTTTTCTCTTTGACCAATTCATTCTTTTTTCCCTTTGATCTTTATTTTAGGGCATACCCTCTTTTCATTTTTTAATTTTTTGATTTTTTCAAAATATGGAACCTTTGCAGCATGGAAAGGATGAACATATTTGGGACTTTACCAGTCAATCATGAAATATGACACCTATTGGTATAGGAGCATAATAGAACCCAAGCTGATATGAAAAGACATGGTAAGACCATCTCTGTCTAGAGTGACTTTGTTTTTGCAATAAAAAAACAGTTTTCTCCATTGGCCTGCTGCATGATGAGTTGGAAAACTCTTCGGAAGTTGAAGGGGCAAAGTGTACAAGGGTATACTCAAGAGTTCAGAAAGAGAGCACTGACGTTGGGTATCTCACTAGACTCACCAAAGACCTTTTTGAAGTACATTGGTGGTCTACACATCTACATGAGGCATACCATCCTCATGTTTAATCCCACTAGTATAGATGAGGTATCTGTACAAGCTACTCATCTAGAGGCTAGAGAAAAGAATGGCAATCCAGAAGTTGGGGGACCATCCCAACCCATTGTAAGTAAGATCAAGGAGAAAAGAAAACAAAAGTGGAAAGCAAGGAAGGCTAACACTGCACAAAAAGCCAAAGCTTCATGCACTCACTGTAAAAAGGTGGGGCACGATGATGAGAATTGTTGGATTTTGCATCCAGAGCTGAGACCTAAGAAGTCTGAGGGCAAGAAGAAGAAGATAAGTGCAGCTATTCAGAGAGATTTGGGGTCAGACTCGGGAGATGAAACAACTATAGCAGCCACAGGTATAAGAGGTAAGAATTCTAAAGCATCTACTAGTAATTCTTCTCAATCTGTTATTGATCAAGAGAAAAAGACATGAGCTTTTCCATATTTGAGCTATTTCCAAAAATCAAAATATTGATACTTTGTTTGATAGTGGCTCTCAAGTAAATTTGATTTCTGAAGCAATTGTAAAGAAATTGGGATTAACAACTACACCTCACAAGAAACCATACCCATTAGGATGGTTGAATGATAAAGCACAACTACAAGTGACTAGACAGTGCAAACTCAAGTTTTCTTTTGGGTCAACATTTGTAGATGAGGTTGAGTTAGACATAATTCCTTTGGATATATGTGGAATTGTTTTAGGAAGTCCTTACTTGTATGATAGAAAGGCTATTTTCTATAGAGCTGAGAACAAGTATCTACTGGTTAAATATGGAATCGAATACTTTGTAAGAGCTCATAAGCTCAAGAATAATTATACTCTCATAAACTCAAGACAGATGAAAAGAATGATTAATTCATGCAAACAATTCTTACTGATGGTTGTAAAGGAAAAGAAACCTGATAAAACCAATGCATTTGAGGGCTGTAATGCTAAACAACAAGCTGATATAGAAAAGGTTGTTTCAGAGTATGATGTCTTGTTTCAAGAACCTAAAGGTCTGCCACCCAAAAAGGGAATAGTACATGATATTATTTTGCAGCAAGATGTTCCATTGCCTAACATTGGGATGTATAGGTTGTCTGCTTTAGATAATGCTGAAATCAAGAAGTAGGTGCAGGAGTTGCTCGAGAAGGGCTCCATTAGGCCTATCACATCACCATGTGGGTCACCAATTGTTTTGGTGAGAAAGAAAGATGGCTCGTGGAGAATGTGCATAGATTACCGAGCACTGAATAAGATAACGATAAAAAATCGTTATCCCCTTCCTCACATAGATGATCTTTTAGATCAATTGAAAGAAGTTGTTTATTTCACCAAGCTAGATTTGCACAGTGGATACCATCAGGTTAGAGTTGTAGAGCAAGATGCATGGAAGACTACTTTCAAAACAAAGCAGGGATTGTATGAATGGCTGGTTATGCCTTTTGGCTTAACTAACGCTCCTACTACTTTCGTGAGATTAATGAATGATGTACTCAGACCTTTTCTTGATGATTTTGTTATTGTGTATCTGGATGACATTCTGATTTTTAGTAAAACGTGGGAAGAACATTTAAAGCATGTTAAGTAGACATTAGATGTTATGAAAAGAGAAATTTTTTATGTTAAACTCTCAAAATGTGAATTTGGCAAAACATCTCTAAACTACTTGGGTCATATAGTAGGGGGAGGTGAATTGAAAATAGATCCTCTAAAGTGGCAGTCATTGTGAACTAGCCTAAACCCAGGTTTGTTACAGAAGTAAGAAGCTTCTTAGGAGCAACACAATATTGGAGGAAGTTCATTTCTAACTTCTCCTCGATTGCAGCTCCCTTACATGCTTTAACAAGATTGAATAAGGTGTGTCAGTGGGGAGGCAAACATCAGAAAGCCTTCGACACCTTGAAAGAGAAAATCAGTACAACACCTATACTAGCACTGCCGGATTTACAAAGACCATTTGAGATCCAAACTGATACCAGTCACCATGCCATGGGATCAGTGTTGACACAACACAACAAACCCATATGTTATCATCTTGAGACTTTTAATACTGCAGTAGTTAACTATCCTACATATGATAAAGAATTATATGCATTAGTTCAGAGTGTGAAAAAGTGGAAACATTACTTAATGGGCAAAGAGACAGTAATACATACTGATCATTAGCCACTTCAATATCTACACTCCCAAACTAAGTTGCAACAATCAAGACATTATAGATGGATAGGTTTTCTACAATAGTTTCACTTAGTCATCAGATATAAAAAGGGCATACATAACAAGGTTGCAGACAGGTTATCTAGACCCATTATAAATGCATCTACCATACTTAAGCATAATTCTGTACTACATGAAAGATACATAGAACAATATGCTCAGGATATGGATTTTAAAGATGTATATGCAACTTTGAGTCAAGGCAAAAGAGTAGAAGAATTGGACTATCACATAAAGGACCGACTCTTATACCATTGTGGGAAACTCTGCATTCCACAAACTGAGAGAGTAAAGATAATTAGGGAAGCACACACTTCTATGATATCAGGTCACTTTGGGGTAAGTAAAACAGTTGCACAACTGCAAAGATTCTGCGATTGGTCGAAAATGAATGAGGCAGTTTCTAGATATGTAAGAGGGTGTGCCATGTGTGCTAAAAGCAAGTCCAACAATAGAAAACTAGGCTTGTACACTCCATTGCCAGTTCCTTCTCACCCTTGGGAAAATGTTTCCATGGATTTTGTTGGAGGATTGCCTAAATCTAGGAAAGGTCATGATTATCTATATGTTGTTGTGGACAGGTTCAACAAAATGTGTATTTTGATACCTTGTAGTAAACAGATCACAGCTGAACAGACTGCAAAATTGTTCTTTGAACATGTATGGGTTCATTTTCGATTACCCACTTCCATTGTATCTGATCGAGACACCCGATTTATGGGGAAGTTTTGGTCTAGTCTGTGGGAACTGATGGACACTAAGCTAAAGAAAAGCATAGCTTTTCATCCACAAACAGATGGCCAGACAAAAGTAGTAAACAAGACTGTGATCTAGTTACTGAGAGGTTATTGCAGTAAACATCCTAAGCTTTGGGATGAACACTTGTGTTATGTGTAGCATGCTTACAACAGAGCCAAACACTCTTCTACATAGAGATCTCCTTTTGAGACCTGATTTGGTTTCACACCAAGGTCTCCTTTGGATTTTGTCTTTGTTAAAGATACCATAGTTGATGGACACAGTGATGTGGACAAGGCAACTAGGTTCACTGAACAGATCCAGGAGATCCATTAGGAAGTACAGGAACAACTGGAAAAGAGCCAGGCCAAGTACAAGGCTAGGCATGATAAGCATCGGATGGTGCATAGTTTTCAAGTTGGAGACCAAGTCTGGTTGTATATCGACAAGGACAGGAATGCAAGGTGAAGGTAAAAAGCTAAAGCCTATCAGGTATGGACCTTTTAGGATACTTGAGAAAATTGGTGAAAATGCTTTTCGCCTTGATCTACTAACTTACATGCACATCTACTCAGTTGTAAAGGCAGATTGTTTGAGATTGTTTGAACCTTCAATGATTGAGGACCCTGAAGGGCAAAGTCAATCGCCTTCTATTGATGATCTGCTACCTGAATACCTCAATGAGTTGCAGGAAGACACATCGTTGGACAAGAAGGTGAGGACGACGCGCAGGGGAGAAGTTGAATAGCTCAGGATTGGGCTCAAAGGTTCAAAGCTGAGCAGCACAAAGTGGATTGAGATTGGAAAAGTGAAGAAACAGTATCCTCACTTAGTCGATGCTTGAAAACCAACTTTTGGTGGTCCAAAAGCTTTTCAGTAGGGAGGCCGTGATCCGAATTGGATCCATAGAAAGACTGTCAAGAACCATGACTGAATCAAGTCGAACAAATCTCTAAGGAAATCCAAAATAGTATCAAAAACACCCTGAACCAGTGGCAATGGCAGCCGACATGGAATGACGAGGACCTCGGTCAAAGCGCGCTGACCAAGGCCCATGGAGACCACGCAGGAGGCCAAAGTAGCCCCTGGGAGCCTTGGAACGGGAAAAGGACAAGGTTTTTGATGCGCAATTAATAGGGTCCTGAAGGGGAAGCCCGAGCACTCGGTCACATCAGGAGCCAGGAAACTGCGGGTGGAAAAAGTGAAAAATGCTAACGTACGAAGGCGGGACCCGCACACTGGAAAATCGGCGGTATTGATCGGGGTGCCCTTAAACGGTAAGAGGTTTTGGACAGGAGCGGAGCAATTCCATACACTGATTGATGCATGGCAGGTGGAGGTGAGAGAAAACCGCCGTTGATCGCGCGCTAACGGTCGAGCAAGTCAACTGCGTGAAATGTGCATCTGGCGTTGGATCTGGAGGGCCCAGATCGGACGGCTAAGATTTCTCCTGATGGAAAGAAGCAGAATCGGCAAGGAATTAAGATGCATTCTAAAGGGATTTGGAATCCATTTGACCACCACGGTGGAGGAAGAACGCATCCATGGCGTAACTGAAGAAACGAACCGACGAAGCATGCTGGCGCCATTTAGAGGAGGACAAGTGGCCACTCCCTGAGCATTCATGATGACGCCGAACACAGGGAACTCCAAGCGTAGTTGCAAAAGGTGAATCGACACAAGCAGAAGAGGAACCGAATAAGCATAGGGATCGAATGGCCAAAGCCAGAACGGAGACAGTCGAATCAGTTAGAGTTGATTTGGAGTTAGAATTGAAAAGAGTCCAAGCGACTAAGAGAGATAGTGAACAGTGAACCCTGAGAGGAGGACTAAACACAGAGAATAGTAAAGTTAAGCAGAAGAGACAGAGGGCCGAGCTGACCAGAAGCAACATCAAGCACCAGAGAGCTTGAAGATTCAAGCCTTCCCATAGAGGAATCTGTCTGGACTGAGCATCATATTTATCTCTTTCCACTGTAGACCAAGAGGTCATAGAGCTGGTAGGAAGAAGAAGAGTCTGTGTACTCCAAGTGGCTTGGGGAATCCAAGAACCACCCTACCAAGCAAAATCTACTTCAGGAGAACTCATATTGAGTCCCTGTATTGTAATTTCTCTGTTGAAAGACAATAAAAAAAGGCCACCACTGAAGCTGGACTGGAGACGTAGCCCTGGAGAATAGGGTGAACTCCTTATTAAAATTTTTTGTGTCTTTGTGTTGCTTACTGTATTTCTCTGCTGTCTTTCCATTTTATTGTTTGTGTATTGGAAATCTGATCGATCCATTGTTTCAATAACACAGAACACACACCAGCACATGAGTCTGTAATACCTTAGTTTAATAAATCTTAATTGATGGCACTCATAGGGTGAATATCAAATCATCAACAGAGTGGCGGGGTCCTAGGCGGAACATGAGACTAACAAGTCAAAGTTCCTTTATGCTATTGACTACACAATCCTACGGTCTTCAACTGGGCAGAGGCCATGAAGATGAACATCAAGCGCCAGTTGTCCAAAGCTAAGGCAGGGAATCTAAAGCAATTTTTCTTCGGATCTGTACTTGTGACCTTCTTCCTAGAACAAGTACCACTATTCTAGTATCAGTTGACTGAGGTGGATCCTCCTATGCCATGTGATCCGCGCATGGCCCACTGGAGTCATTTGATGCCCAGGATCACTGGGGGTCAGCATATGTCATACCGACCTGCATTCTTTTCATGGCCATGATGGCAAGAGATCATCATGGAGGACTAGCCATACAGTGGCACGTGCCCTTACCAGATGGAGAGGACTTCGATGACGAAGGTGAAAAATCAAATTTTTAATTTTGAGATTTTTTAATTGTTTTTGGTATATATGTGCTTATAAAAGCTCTCTTGTTCATGCAGATGTTGGACCAAAGTGGCCAGGTGGGATGTCCCCAATAGCTAGGTACATTCCCCGCCCTATTTATGCTACCGCCCCTTATTGGGAAGGGAGTGACGACGAGGAGGATATTGCGAGGAACCTTGAGGGGTTAACTCATGATACCCTAGAGTATGCTCAGATAGGAGACATTCCCTGTCGGTACCAGAGACACACTGTGGGAGTCTCAAATCGGATCCATCGATTGCTGAGTCGTGTTGCATGAGCCGTCTTGTGCTACCATGATCACCATGATGATTAGTTCCTAGGTCCAACACTTACATATTTTTTGAGGCCTGTGTGCCACAGATGTATGAGGCCTGTGAGCCGCCAATGTTATTTTAGACACACATATTAGTTTTTGGGTTTCTGATGTATCAAACATTCTCACCATATATATATATATATATATATATATGTTGTATTTTCCTGTCTATTATGGTACAAATGATTTGTTTTATCTTTTACATGTTTCGTAAATGTCTATCCAACACGTAATTAGCTAATGCATCTGTTAATGTATTCATGCGTCTAGGAATATGATGATATGTAATATAATAAAAATGCCTTTACAATAGATGGATACAAAGATACATTCTCAATATTTGAGGGTTCCTGATGGAATATTTCCTGTTGAGTTGAAGGACGACAAGCTGTGAATCCAGGTTGAAAACCAATTCTCTGATGCCCAGAGCGATGGCTTCTAACAACATTTCGATGACCGCACTATATTTAACAATGTTGTTGGTTGTGCGACCTAGGCAGATACCTTGAAGGTCAATCAACTCACTGTTAGGACAATATATAGCCCATGCCGTAGATGATAGGTTCGGGGTTAAGATCAACAGATGACCCAGTATTGAAGGTAGGTGGAGGATGAGATGACAATGGTTGAAGACTCAAAACAATTGCAAGTTCAACATTTTGGTCCTCGAATGACTCTGGTAACTCAGGAAACAACGCCTCAGACAATATTTCATACGGAGGAAAGGAAGAGGAATTGGGTGAACCTGATGGTTCAGCCACGATGACCTTGTCTTAGTCGACGGAACATATAACTTCAAGGTTTTAAAATGTTCTTTTAAGGAAACTCATGATTTGGTCTGAGCAAGACTAACATGGTGTTTTGGATCGTGGGTAATCAATTATTAAGATGCATAAAAAACTGATGCTCTTTCATTTTTTAAGAGTCGAGAAAGAAAAAAAGATGACTCTATCGCTTTCGATTGGAAACGAGCTCAAAAATTATGTTATTATCGATGACACTTTGTATCATCACCGGATTCATTCAATCCTTAGACAATGTTTAACCTTAGAAGAAGCTGAGTCCGTTTTAAATCACTGCCACAATGGAGCTTGTGGATGTTGAAAATAGCAACAAGAAATGCTAAAAATAGAAATGCTATAAATAGCATCTCAGGTACCAGTGTTGGAAATAGCAACAAGGAATGAAAAAATAGAAATGCTAAATTGCTATAAATAGCATTTAGGGATACATTCCAATTTTAGTTAGTCCCTAAACTAAAATTGAGAATTAAAATTCGAATTTGATCTTAGCAGTTGTTTGTAAAAGAATTAATTAATTCATCTTGAGTTAATTAGTTGTAGAAAATCAAACATGAAGTTTATGTGAAGACATGCAACAGTTTCCCCTTTGATTGAGGAAGTTATCCCTTGATTAAAGGAGATCAGGATGAGTTTTACTTTGAGTTGTAATTAGTTAGCTCAGTTAACTAAGTTAAGTCTAGTTAGATTAGTTCAAATAGTTTGTTGAACTGACTGTGAATTCAGTTAGTTAATGCATGCATGCATGTAACTACTGCACTTCAAATAATTGAATATTCTCTCATAAATAACTCATGCATGTCAGTTCATTCAGAGACCCAGTTGAGATTAGATGATGGGGCAATGTACTATCAGTTGCAGGAATATTCCATTGAGGATATCTCTTGCATGAAGAAGGAATTCATTCCTTGGAGATTGCGCAGTTACTTTTGAGTTTGATGAGTGTGTGATGAGGCAAATACACACAGGTGGCAACATTGGACCCCAAGAGAAACTGCGCAAGGAAATAGGAGGCTTGGAGGGCTAAGGGAAGGCATATGTTGTGTCTATTCAGTCTGTGAGCTGTATTGTAGGATTGTACTGAGAGCTGGATAGCTTGTGAGCTAAAGCTTTGTGTAATCCGGACATATTTACACTTGTATGATAATACAGAGATCGGGGTTTTTAGCCGAGGCTTTCCCCAGAGTATTCTTCTACGTTCATGTGTGATTGATTTCTCATTCTCTGTTATATGTGTTCTATTTGATCTTGCTCATAATCGATTAAGCTTCCACAAGTTTATTTGTAGAAGTAGATCAAGTATTTTGCTTTAGTATATTGCATTATCCTGTGATCTACAGTGGGAATTTCTACAGTGGAGGCCATCTATCTGGGCTTGCTACAACCCAAGAAATCTGCTTGCATGCTATTTTTGGCCCTCAATTTTTAAAGATTGCATGGAAGTGGTAAAAAAGTTCCATCCTTTTTCAAATATATACTCAAAAAATGAACGCTCATCCAGCTCCAATTTTCCCTGTCATCACTGTCAGTCTATTCAAAAAGTGGGGTATTGATTTTACGACTTGTAACCCATCTTCGGTGAAAGGTCACAAGTACATTATCGAAGCAGTGGACTACTTTACGAAGTGGGCCGAAGCTATGCCTACTTTCACAAATGATGGTGAGACAACAACTCTTTTCCTTTTCAACCAAGTCATTTCTCATTTCGGTATTCCAAAGGAGATTGCCATTGACCATTGCAGTCACTTCCGGAATAAGATGATGTTTGATTTGGCTTTAAAATTGGGATTCTGATAGGAGCATTTGTCTCCGTATTTTCCTCAAGCTAGTTGTCAGGTTGAAGCCATGAAAAAATCCCTCAAAATTATCTTGCAAAGGATGATCAATAAAGCTAGATCCAACTGACAGATCATGTTATATCATGCACTTTGGGCATACCGGATGTCGGTTAAGACCACCATGAGTTTTACTCCTTTTTAGTTAGTTTATGATTTGGAATCAATCTTCCCTGTAGAATGTGAGATTCCATTCCTTAAATTAGTAGTCGAAATTCTTCCAGACACATCTATTCTTGAAGAATGCCTTATTCATTTAGAACATCTTGATGAGTAGCATTGCGATACATCTACAATAAATGGGGCTCATAAAAAGAGACTAAAAACCCAATATGACAAGACTGTGTGTCCTAGTGTTTTCTCTGAAGGTGACCTTGTCCTGGTCTATGACCAAGATAAAGACACCTTAGGGGCAGGAAAGTTCAAACCTATGTGGTATGGTCCGTTCATCATTAGAAAGGTCTTGAAGAAAGGTTCCTATGAGTTGGCTAACTTTGACAGAAATGTGTTGCCGGAGCCCAAAAATGGGCTCTATCTTAAGAAGTATTATTCCTAGGCTATTTCCTAGCATTTGCTTTGTTTTCTGAAGATTTTAAATAGTTATCTATTTCTGTCTATGGGTCTCGTGGTAATGGTGGTATTTTGGTCTGCTTTGGTAGGTGTCAATGGGTGATCTGGTGTATCTATGATTCCTTGGTGGTGCTAATAGACATACTCGAAACTTAGATTCCGCTGCTTGGGTAATATACCATCAATCTGGTCAATTGTTAATTGTGAGAGGCACATGTATTGGTCCTGCATCCAATAATATGGATGAATACATTGTTATCATTAATTTACTATCTAAAGTAATATCTTTTGGTATTGAACCATTAATAGTTTATTTGGATTCATAGTTGGTGGTGTCTCAACTAAATAACATATATCGTGTGAGAGATCCTTTATTACATCACCAATTTCTGGGAGTGATATTATGAAAAAGATCACTTATTTTTATTACTTTCATTCATATTCCATAATCAGAAAATTCATTTGTTGATTCTATAGTTAGTAAAGAATTACATTGGCATATTAATCATTCATCGCATTAAAATCAAATTACCATGAAATCATTTGTATATATGATCAACCCATCGAGAAACTGTTTGTATATAGATAGGAATAATATGTTCAAAATATTACAAAATGTGGACATATGTCTACAAAAATATGGCTTAAGCCCGATCATGTCCATAAAAGATCAGTCATCTAAAAACTGAGTTTGTGGGCCCTACCCTGGATGTGCATCATGGAAGAAGACAATGGAATTTTCCACCTGTCAAAAGAGCCGCACCCACTCTCGTGGTACTCCTACCACCCACCTCTGAAGACCCTCAGGGAGGTCCTCTATAACTTCCATTGGAACTTGGCAAGTTAGACCCTCCAAGTTCCTTTGCACTGTATGTAAGACTCTCTTGGTCTCAACTGCTGCTCTCTTCATGTCTCTCCCACAATGCTCGTGCCTAGGTAGACCCTCAAGTAATACTGTTCCAACATCTGCATCATGATCAAATAATTTACTAATATTGTTTTTTCATGAAAAAATATTTTTTAACTTCTTAAATATTATATTCAAAATAAAAATAAAAATCAAATAACATATTTTTTATTTTACCAATATCGCCCCATGCAACGCCCTCGGGGAGGGCCAGATACGGGTTCTCACGGTATTCTATGCTTGCATAGGGATAGTATTCTATAGCTATGATCTGTTCCTCCCGCCAAAGGAAGAACTCATCATCAAATGCTACTCGGGTGACCTCGCCCCTGCCTAGTCACCTGATTAGATCTGACCATGTGGCCATCCTCGGATCTCTAGGACTGTTAATGATGGTAGACACTTTGGGTCAGAGTGTTGGTACTCTATCAAAGAATAAGGAGAAAATTATGCTACCATAGCCAAAATTATTTGTTTTCCCTCGTATCAAACAAGTCAGGAGGCTTATGCACCAATCAAATAATTTTGGACGAAGGCACTCTAGTTCCAAGAACATAGCTGGTCGAGAGGCCTAGTTAAGAGCTGGCGAGCCTGCCACTCTGACAATGGTGAAGAGAATGATTTTGATTGGAAATCTTCTCATATTCTTGATTTGAATTTGGGATTCGACCTTGTCTGTTCCCTTTGTGCAGTAGAGGTCTATGTAATTAGAAACATTTAGGCCTCCTCGAGCCCTCTCTTTTAGATCAACTACATCCCCTTTTCAAGAAATCCCTGTAATGAAGTAAATATATTCTACATCTATTTCCAAAGGCATTTGATCTATCATAAAGACCTCTTGGTCAGGGTCCCAATAATGGACAAGCATTTCTAGCAACCGAGTTTGGGTTTTCATGTTTGACAACATATAAAATTTGAGCAATCCATAATTTATCAATGCATATAATGCCACTGGATCTCCTAAAACCTCATTATCAACATCACTATGCTCTCTTTCCTTCCAAACAATTTACATCTTGCAATTTGAGGAATTTTCATCCATTAGATTTTGAGTTTTTCAAATCTGCCTGCGAGTAAGTGAATTTTCTAAAAGGTATTTGCGTGGACATGTGGTTTCTCCTTTGAAAAATCACGTGTAACGATTTCTAAATGTGGCTTTCAAAAGCTCAACCCGCGTACATGCAGAAGTAAAATTTTAATTCGAAACCCCTACAGTGAAAAATCATTTGAATTGATTCAAAATGCATGAAATGATGACAAATTGAGTTTAGAATTACCTGGAAGCTTTTGGTTGACAAATGGGTTGAGGAAATCGTGGAATGTGGTTACCCAAATATTTCTCCCAAACTCTCAAACTCTCAACACTTGCAAGTCAAAATGAATTGTGGTGAGTTGAAATGTCTTTTTATAATGAAATTTTAAAAACCCACTTTTTGAAAGTTCATATTTTTAATTTTTATTATTTCATGAACTTTTAATTTTTGGCTTGAAATGTTGGGGAAGGTTGTTTTTCAGGGTAAGTGAAGACTTTGAGATATTTTTTCAACACTTTGACTCCACGATCATAGACCTATCATGGTAGGTATCATTTTCATTACTGGCATATAGGTTAGGATATATCACTTTTCGCTGCATTATCCACTTTAACCTCATACTGCAATATTTTTCCATAGGGTCGACCCCATTATGTTGCGATTTTAAACCACTTTCACTCGTCCTATTATAAAATTGTAACATAATGGTAGAGATATTCCTTACATGGGCTTCCTAGTTAGATCCTCACTAGCATATGTTGCCCATGTTGCAAGAAGTGCTTAGGCTCGGGAGTCCTCTTTAGTCCTGCCATGACTTTGCGATGAAGCCTCATTTCTCTTCTTCTTCGCTATTTTTATGGCTTTATACCCTAGAGGCTCCCATGTGTTAAGTTGTATCGCTGCATTTCATATTAACTACTTGTATCCTTTTGGCCTTAAGCCAACTTCATTTGGACTTGTGTATAAGACAATTTTCACCATGACTTTTCTTCAAGTTCAAAACCATGCATTTATTTTCCTCTGAAACTTGACACCTTTCATCCATGGAAAGAACATTCCTTTGAATGTCGACGACCAGTTTTGCCACCTTGTATTAAGCATAAGGATGTTCCAGTCCCAAGAATAGGAAAATCTATTTTTGGGCACTTGTTATTTCCATTGTACTATGTTAGAGTCAGTTAATTTATTACGAATTGAAGGTCTTCGAAAATTAATAGTTTTGCTGTGATACAAAGGGTCAAACTCACAAACTTTTTCACTGTTATGAGTTTGACTAATCACTGCTTGGGAAGTCATTATGAAAATGCTTTTCATTTGGTAATCAAAGTCTTAATCATTAATGGGAAGGGGTGTTTGAGTTTTGAGAGTTGTCATTATGATTTTTGGGTTAGGGTTTGGGGATTTGTTAGAGTCATTCAACTGAACAATGTGTTTGCCGTCAAAAGGAATGATGTCAATGAAACATGGTTACATATATTAAAGTTTTCTCCCTCTTCTTATAGCATTTATTCCCTTCATGCTCTATTCCCTATTTGTACCTATTCTTTATTTGTTCCCTTATTCATACATATCCTATTCCCTTATCCCCTTATTCTTTCGAATTATTCCCTATTCCAAAACTTCCATGCCATCCCTTACTCTTGTTTAAGCTTAAATCCCCTTTATCCTAAGCCTAAGACACTTTTAATCCTAGGCCTAAATTCCCATAATAAAACATCATTTCGTATGATGATTGAAACTCACCTGAATACACCATACATTCATTTGGTCATCATAGCCACATGATTCTCCCAAATCCTATCACACCCCCAAAATTTAAGTATGATTTCTTTTCCGGTGGAGTGCTAATTAAGAAACGTGATTAATTACGTCATCGCAAATTTTGAATATTTTCAAATCTCTCCAAGAGGCCACCATTTTGATTGTTTATGATCACAAGCGAATGAATTGGTTCATTGTGTAGGAGGTTTGAAGAATTGGTCACACATTGAAGGCATGTTAAACTCACATGGACAACAAAATAGTGTGAAAGATAAATCAGTGAGTTCATTTTTTATTAACATAAGATACACATTTATAGTACAATACGTGACTCTTGGGATTCAGATCCCAAGGTCTCTTGGACTGCTTTTGTCCATTCGAATTCCACACTAACCCTTTAGGATTAGGTGTCCAACATTCCCCCCCTTAATCCGAAGGGTTATGTATGAGTCCAAGAAGAGAGCTGTAATAAAAAATGTGCAAAAATGCATGGCAGCACTAGGCTGAATGTGCTCTATGAAATGTTGGTAAAAAAGGGCGGTGGTTTAAGGATGACCACCAACACTGGAACGCTTAGTGCAGTTCCCGGAACTCTTCCAAAACTGGCAAGAAACTGAAGTTTTCTGCTAGAGGAAGTGTTCTCAATCTGTGATGGTTTAAGGATGACCAACAACTCTGGAATGCTTAATGCAATTCCTAGAACTCTTCCAAAACTGGCAAGAAGCTGGAGTCTTCTGCTAGAGGAAGTGTTCTTAATCTGTGATGGTTTAAGGATGACCAACAACTCTGCTGGAACTCTTCCAAAACTGGCAAGAAGCTGGAGTCTTCTGCTAGAGGAAGTCCCAGATTGCCAACTGAAGGCATGTTCAGGCATCTTGTCTCTGGCTACAACTCTGAAACTGGTGTGGCAGGTTGTGTCTCAGGCTCGCTTGATGTGGCTTTGAAGCTTGTAGATGACCATCATTTCCCCCCCTGTCAGGTACAAGGTGAGAAGATGGAGAAAACTCAACTGCAAGACTGTTCAATACTCTGGAACAAGTTCTAACATGTGTTTGGAATATCTTCTTGGCTGTTGATGCCCATTGCCAAGAAGCGATCCATCCAAGATGAATCTTTGTTCTTGCAGGAAGTTTGTTTTTGAAGCATCTGTGTGAAGAATGGTTGGTTTTATGACAGTGCTTACATGGATGAAGATCAAAACAGTGATCTTTCAAATGGCCAACTCGGTCACAGTGTTGGCATTTTACAATCTGTTGTTGTTGTTGCTGCGGTGGAAGAGGAGTAGAATCTGGAACAGGTGAAGCTGAACTGTCATGAGGAGCAGGTGAACTGTCATAAATGAATCCGACACTCTGAAATTGAATGGGCTTAGCGTAGTCTGGAATATGAAAGGACAAGTCCTTGTCATATCCAAGACCAGTTCTATGCTTGTTGTGGACAAGTTGTTCCCAAGGTCTGATGATGGGCTTGGGAAGTGCAGACTGAGTTTCTGCATCTGCATGTACACTTGCTGCTTTATTGGGTACTGGATCTGAATGAATTTGAACAATATTGACTTGCTGTTTATGGGAGTCTGCTTCATTGTTCTGAACAGAAACAGGTTCAGAATGACTCCTTCATTTTAATTCTTCTTGCTGTAGCTGTGTTTCAAGCTGCAAAAAATCAACTTTGTCTTGTGCATATTGTAGACATGTCTGAATTTCTGAGAGAGAGCCTTTGCTGATTTGGAATGTTTCATGATTAGAGGAATGTATCAGAGTTTTTAAGAACTCTAATACTTCAGTAATTTGAGGCATATTCTTCATTGTCAAAATTACACCCCTTTAAAACACTGATTACAACTATGACCCAATGAGTAAAAGTGACGCCCACTCACAGTACAAAGACACAGAAAAATCCTTTGTAAATGTGCAGCAAATGAATCAAGGAACAGAAACTATAATGAGTTTTAAATACAGTTTCACAACTGGGGCAGCAGCGACTGCAACATTGGCAACTGAGAAAGCCCAATTAAGAGATATACAAAAGAGGCTCTTTGAGTTTATTAGAAAGAGGGTATCACTTCTAGAAAAAGCACTGAATGCTGAATACCATAAGGAGTCAATAATTGCAGAGCAGAAGGAATTTGAGTCTATTAATGAAGAACCTGAGCAAGAGGCTAGAGATGTACATCAACCACTGGCAGAAATTGGTAGCACTGCTTTTTTTTTGCTCTATCAGCTCTAGGTTGATATTTATGCTTTTCTGCTGAAAGTTGACCCAAAGTTTTGATTCCAGATCCAGAAGAGGTGTCAACACATGCTTTTGATAATGATTTATCTGAAGCCAATATTGATGAATGGAAATGGAGGCTTAGCTGTCTAACATGACTAGACAAATCCCAGCGTGTTGAATATTCCAAATATAAAAAACATCACTTGTAATGTAGAAACCAAACCGATATAGGTCACATATAATTCTCTGCTGGAGACCGGACAACGTCTTCACATGTCTCCAAGTAGCACGTGTCCATTCAGCACAGCTGGTGCTAGCTAATCACAGGTCAGTCGGATAAAATAACCATACACAGCTACAAATAATGATCCGAGTCACTATCTAGCCACTTTGCTGTCTCTTTCAAAAATTCAGATTTTGAAAATTGCGTAATACCATGTTTCAAACTATCATTCCTTCCACTGTTTACACATCAAAAGCTAAATGGAAGGTGTGTATACTGTTTTCCCTAATTCTTTACAATATCGAGTAATATACACTGACCAACAAAATTTGTTGCAACACTATAGACAGAACCGAAAATTACAGGTCTATTGCCCTTTCCACCTACCAGTAAGTATATACATATGAGGTGGATCAACTATTTAGGAATAGGATTTGGAAGGTGCCGATAATCGTGAAGATGGTAGTCACCCTGAAGTGGTGATTCGTTGCTGGCCAATCACTTCAACATGATATGATGCTCTTCCTCAGCACAGAATGACTTGAACAGAAACGACGCACAAATGCTCATTGTCAACACAAACTATTCAAAATGACTTGAACAGAAACGACCAACAATTCTTTTCCTCAACACAAACTATTCAACGCGCACTAAACATAGAGACCTCCAACGCAGCGGCAGCAATCTCTATACCTTCGTTGCAGAGAAAACTTCATGTCTTTTAAATGCCGCACAATGCAATGCAGTCCATCCATATTTACAATAAAACTTAGTCAGCATACTTTTCATAAAACGCAGTCACCATACTTTGCAAAATCTCAAAATCTCAGGCCACGGACAGCAAAATCTCAAACGCACCAGAAACCCTCACGGCTCTGCGAGATCTATGAGATAAGCTCGGTCCACAATGCATTCAAACTTATTGAAATAGCGCACTGAAACAGCTGGTCAATATGTATTAACAATGCATATACATACGATTTCTGCCCCTTTACATAGTACCCCGCATCTCCACCAATGTTTTGACGAATATAGTTCAGCTCTCATTCAGTCGACTAAAAATCTATAAAACATATCATTATAATTTTTCTAAGACGTAAAAGATGTGAATATTAGGATCTGCAATTGCCGGTTACCAAATTCAAGTGACTTGTCAGAAAAGCCTTCAATTCGACCGGAGCAATGCCTTCAATTCGGTCTCAGACGTTTCAGCAATTTTCGTCATAGATCTGGTGACCTCAGCCAGCATATCCATGATTTCCTTCAGGCCAGTCGTCCCAAGAAGGCCGTAACTTGCTCTGGAAGTTGAGACAGCGGACGAGCAAAGAGATCCGGAAGCGGGTTTACATCTGCCCGGAGCCGAGCTGCGTGCACCATGATCCTTCCAGGGCGTTGGGCGACCTTACGGGCATCAAGAAACACTTCTGTCGGAAGCACGGCGAGAAGAAATGGAAGTGCGACAAGTGTTCTAAGCGTTATGCGGTTCAGTCCGACTGGAAGGCCGTGTCTAATCATCACATGAAAACCGTTTCGGCTCCACCAACTTCAAACAGCGTTGGAATGTCATCTATGTCTAAGAAAGGGAAGCTGGAATACGCATCTGTCAAAACTCTGGACATAGACTCAGGCACAAGGAAATCAGAAAATGTCAGACAGAGCAGTGCAGGACCAACGTTTAGGCACCAGTTTAATTATGGAATATGAACAGACGCATTGGCAGTGCTGAGGGCAGAGGAGCGCAGTCTCAGGACAGTGCGCAGTCTAAGGACAGAGGCAGAAACGCTCAGGTATGAGCAGCTCTCAGCAGGAGTTACATGCACATAACAGGCCACAGAAAAACAATTGGCTCTGATACCATGTTAAACTCACATGGACAGCAAAAGAGTGTGAAAGATAAATCAGTGAGTTCATTTTTTATTAACATAAGATACACATTTATAGTACAATACGTGACTCTTGGGATTCAGATCCTAAGGTCTCTTGGACTGCTTTTGTCCATTCAAATTCCACACTAACCCTTTAGGATTAGGTGTCCAACAAGGCAGATAACAGAGAATTTTAGAAATTGTGTTGTGCCATCACTACGTAGGGTGCTACGCAAAGTGTCCCTGAATATACCAGAGCTCACGCAAATCAGTCTCAGTAGTGTGGGAGGTAGGAGTCACTTGCCCTGTTTGTGAATTTGTTGCTCAAAAACCCGATTAAGCATAGTAAAGGTCTTGTTGTTCTCTCTTTGAAAACATTCGCTACGCATACCCTGTCTCTCAACCACGCGCACAACTAGTTTCTAATTTAAAGCTATGTCTTGTTGATGAGGAAATGTAACCATCACAAAATCCTGAGTGGTCAGGGTAAATTGTAAAGGGAAATAAAGTGTATGCTTGTTCACTTTTTACATTCGAAGCCTGCTCTGTCATCATTGTTTCATACACCTGTTTTGTTAAGTCTGCGCTGTCACACTTGTCGAGTCTTTCACTCTCTGACTTGTATACGTAACATTTCATAAAGTTTGAGTCGAGCTTGCTAAGTATTAGGGTTAATGACTCCCTCTACCAACAGAAATGGAGGGGATATAGTACGCATTGAATGCAACACCTTAAACCTCATAAATGCTTCCCCAGCCACTAGAGTTGCTGTCGAGAATGCTAGTTGCATTCCATTATGTCAAAAGGTCCAGAAGGTGGGTCACAATACTAGATTGGCTAGCCTTTTTGCCCTAAACCTCCATGATAACAAGGTCAAGTTAGGGAATGTGGAGATCATTATTACAGAAAAAGTTCACTGTAGATGCTACAAGTCTCCCCACAATAGGTGAAAAATGGTTCAAAGGATATGAACATGACATATCAGCCTTTAAATAGTTTGTCAAGCCTGAGTTCAGTGATAAGTTTGCTACAAATTTTCCTACCATCTACCATAAAGACCATTATAGTGAACTATTAAAAGTTATCCAGAGGTATTTCACGTGTGAGGGTAGATTCAGTAGGGTATAGTAGTATCATCTGAGACTTATATGGCACTTCACAGACAACAAACCTATGAACCTGCCCTTTTTGTTATTTAAAAGTTTGGAAAGGATGGTGACCAAAGTTTAGGTGCAAAAAAAATCACATGTCCAGTCTTTTTTATTTCTCCCTCATAAAATTTTTGGTCAAGTTTGCAGTTGATAGGAGGAAGATTTACTGGTCTGACTTCTTGTCTAGCATTGCTTACAGCCACAAACAAAATATTCATTAGTAAAGATTTATGAGGAGGAATAAGTTCATAGAATATAAGAGAAGAAGGTCACTCACTCAGTTAAAGAGGCCAAGATAGTTGAAGAAAAGGATGAAAAACCCATCAAAAGGTTCACATGTAAACTTGGAAAGTAGGGTAAGAAGCATATTTCAAAAGGAAAAGAGAAATTAAGAAACCAAGGTTCAGGTGACATCATCTCAGACCACCAAGTTTGAGGTCAAGGTAGAATAAACAGGTAATAATAAAGAGTTTGTGATGAGTCCTAGGACTAGGTCAAGGGCTAGGAGGAATGTGGAGGGGTCATACCCTTAGGCAGTTGTTGAAATTTCTGAGGATAAAAATAAGAAAAACAAGAAGACAACAAGGATGTGGAAGTGAAACAGGATGAACCAATCCAATTTGAACAAGGAGAAGACATAATGCAACATGAACAAGACACCATGTAGTATGCGGAAGAAGAACCTAAGATGGTTAAGATGAAAAAATCCCTTTCAAAATATCAGATGAAAATAACATTCCTGAAGAGGAAAAATAGAGATTTGAAGGAAGAAGCTCAACCAACAACAGAAAAGGAAGAGCCACCTCCTAAAACTATTGCTAGAAGGAAAGGTAAACATGTCTCATTTGCTGAACATGCCAAGGAGATTTCAGTGGAGTCCAGTGGACCCTCAACTAGAGCATCCAAATCAAAACTCAGTTATGTACAATAGATGAAAAGGGTGGCTCAAGCGCTTGAAAAGCCACATTTTGATCAGTAGAAAGAATATAAAAGATGCCTAGAAGAGCTGGAGGAAAGTTAGGAATAGGTCAAGAGGTTCAGACAAGAGAATCAGAACTATAAGAGGTCAGTGTAAAATATTCTTGAGAACTGTGACAAAGAGGTTTGTGAGGCATCCAAAGCCCTTGAAATAGGTAAAAGTTTTGTGAAATGGTCTATTCCTATAAGAAGACAGTGTAAAAATCTCTATGTTAGGAACCTAGTATTGAATGCAAAGATGAGGAGCATGAAAAAGAGTTTGGACAAAGAATGGGGACTGGTTAAGAAGTATAAGGAGGCAGCCAAAGAACCTTCACCTGGAAGAGTACCAAAGCTGAGGTCTAAGGCTATAACTAAAGAAAAAACTACCTTGCCACTACCCATTGAGTAAATTGACCTTGCAGCTCAAACTTCAAAGACCAAAGCTTCCACTAGCAAAACCTCTAGCAAAAGGAAGAGGAGGTAAAGGGTCCTTGACTGAAGTCTGAAATTTTGTTGTCATGTTGTTTTGGTCGGTATAATGGTATGGTTATGATGTTTGGAGCGGCTTATACTAGCATGATGGTGTTTTTTTAAGACTAGAAGGCATTTAAAAGACAATTTTGAAAAATGCGCTACGCAGACCCTGCTTATACACTTGCATGCATATTGGGAGGAAGCCACTTGTTAGGTTTTGAAGCTATGAACATGGAGAAGATGTGGTAGCCAACCCAGATCTTGAGCAATCATCCATGTGTCAATTTTGAAAGGAAAAATCCCCCACACAATCGCTACCCAGTTGCTATGCAGCCGCTGATAAGTCAACGACCAGTTGTCCCTAATTTTATTATTTGATTTGGTTCATGAAGATATGGTCTTCGAAGATAAACTTGTTTTACATAGACATTTAGTTTTTTTTATTTAGATAAAGTCATGAACGCTTTATGTTTTTTGTTTTTGATCAAAAGAGGAAAAGGACTTAAAACAACAAAAGGATTTCCTTTTTTAAATTTTGATTTGATCCACTGTTGGATCAGTGATGTAGTGAATCTAGAAACTTATCATATTTTGTTTATGGTCTATTTAAGTTGATTAATACATATAGAACAAGTTGTTGTTGGTTTCAATATTGTTGGGAGCTATTGTAGTCTTATGCTATGATATATATTAATGAGTATGCTTTGATGCTGAAGAGATTCTAGTTATATTGCAGAGATTATTGTGGTATGAATGTTTCAAAATCGTTATTCTTTGGTTTATGTGTAATCTCCTTTATGTTGTCTTCTTAATCTGCTTTAAAGGTGTATGGAACATCTATGCTTGAATTCATTTCACATGCTCTTCTTTAGTTGCACCAAAATATTTCAGTTGCAAATGGAATGTTTATACCTTTGAATTCTTTGTCTTTTTCCTCTTGATATTCATTCATCTAAGTTGCAGTAATGAAATGTCATTTGTTCTGCCAATGTAAATGAGTGTCTTGATGTTCTTATTTTGCTAAACTACAAATTGTTTTCTCATTTAAAAGTTGTACTAATGAAGCCTCTATATATGAATCCAGTTGGGAAATGCATAGGCATGATGGACCGGGGAGGTCATGATCACATGCATTAATTTTCCTAAAATTATTTACCAACCCAAATCAAAAAATTAAACACTTTCCAGATCTGGTCTCTGTTGAAGTTTTTTTTTTAAGTTTTTATCTCTGAGTTTGTAAAGTGAGGGAGCCCCCTCAGGTTGAAGAAGACTAGTCTATCAACCAAAAGAGGTCCGTGGTTACCTCTGCTATACTTTTCCTTTAGCCTAAAAGGAAATCATGGAGTTCTAACATATTGGCACCGTTGCCGAGGAATGTGTTAGAGTCGGTCTGGTCATCCCTCCGTCAGAGATCATTTCTATTATTGCATTTCATTTTTAGGTGTCTCACTCATTTCACTTAGTTGCATTCCGCTAGGAGCATGCCATAAATCTGACGGAAGGGCTTTGTCATTCATTCCCCTCATGTCTTGTACCTGCTGGCATAGGTCTTTTAATCAATGTTTATTAAAGTCCATGACAGTCAATGTTTGATCTTTTAACGGGCAAAGATTCATGTCAATCATATGTTTAGGGTTTCACAAATTGAGTCGTTAAAGTGTCCAAATGCCAGTAGGCCAGAGGGAGGTTCTACACATGTTTTTTATTTCGCGAATTTCATCATCATATGGATGGATTATGACTGTTCTTCAAAACTTTGTTTTGAAGAAAAGTCAACATTTTGTCCTTTGTAATAATTTTCAAAAGTTTTCAGTTGTTGAATTCTTCAGGCGCAGCCCTGGTCTCCTTTGCCAAATTCCATGTCAGCTATCCTTGTAAAAAATTGCCAAGAATTTCATCGTTTTAGTCAAAAAATCAAAAAGGAAATTTAAAAACAGAGTTGTATTAAAATGGAAAAAGTGCCAATGCCAAAACATTACAAAGATGGGCCTTGGAGAGTCAAAAATCAAATCCATGTCTTTATAAAGATATTTTCATGAAGATCAATGTTATTTGTATGCCAAGACCAAAGAGAAGCCATTCAAAGCAAATTAGTAGAGTTAGTGTGCGATTTGGGTGAAGTTGGAGGAAATTTGGCCGGCGCGGCGCACTGGGAGAAGTTGTCTAGTGTAATTCTGAAAGGGCACGACGCACTGGCATGGCGCGGCGCATTGGGTATGCGGTGCGGCACATACACCTGAAAGCCCGAATTTGCTTCAAATCTCTCCAAATTGCCATTTATTTGCGTGGATTTGCCAGGTAGGGTCGACATCTTGATATTTCATCCATTTTTGTGCTGAGTGATGGTGGTTTATGGATGCTAATGATTGAAACAAAAATTCAAACCCTTTCATTTTGAATCCCTCACATGTAAGCTGCTGCCTAGGGTTTCAAAACTTGTTTGCCACCAAGGTTACTCTTTTCCATTATTTCTTTTGTCCTTAATTCCCTTTGTTCCTTGACTCCATTGTTCCCCATCCCCTAAAGTTACTAAACCCCTATCCTAAATTCCCTTTCCCAAAACTTTCAAATGTGAAACCCTAAACCCTATCCCACACATAAATCCCTCAAACCCTCTCCCATATTTCCCTAACAAATCTATCCCAAAAATTCCTAATCCCTTACTATTATTTCCCCATCCTAACAGTCCCTGTTTCATTTGTTTCCCCTTGGTGGCAGAATTTGAACACATCACTAAAAGAGCAGTTCAACACAGTTTTCCTACACCAGCATCTTTTTCTCCAAGGCAGTTTGAAAAACAACAGTCATGGCATCTGAGCATTCATCGGATTATGAAATGGAAACCCAAAGTGATTCTCCCATGGAGGAACATGCACCCCGGAGGCCTCACAGAGGAGGTAGGAATATCAGAGAAGAACCGGTCACCCTCACTGAATTACAGGCCTGCCCTCTTGCCATGTTCTGTTTCCAGCATCAGTCATGCTTTGAGTTTTGTCAAAAGGTGGCTAATGTTCAATTTCATCATGAGTTGGCTCGTCTATTTGTGCTGCATTTACATGGAGATCAGGCTACCTTGGCTGGTGTCACCTTTACACTTACACTAGAATCTGTCTCACTAGCAACCGGCATACCAAACATTGGGGAACCATGGACCAAGAGGAAGAAGATTGACCGACAGCATTATGAGCCATACATTAAAACCGGTTTCTTGAGGCAACTCAAGAGAGTGTTTCCATTCCAATATCTGAAAGATGAATATGCTCCACTAATGAAATTGATCATGAAATATTTCAGCTGTGAGGGACGGTTCTCTCATCTCTATGCTTATCACATCAGGTTGCTCATGCATTTCACCAGGGTACGGATGATGAACATTCCGTATTTCATTTGCCGAAACATAGAGAGGATGACCACCCTTGTGCAGCACAAAACACCTCAGCAGCAACTTAACAGTGTTTATCATTTTTCTCTTATTAAGATTTTGGTGGTTCATTAGCTTGGATTACAGGGCATCACTTGGGATGATTTCATCTCCCGTGACTTCTTCAGAGCTTCACAGGGATTATCAGAGGTAAACCATGAGACAGGTGGACCTTCTCATCAATATGAGCACCATGAGACTGCTAGTGTGTCGATATTCATCACATATCAGAGAGGCACTAGACATTTGTTTGCAGCAGCGAAGCGAGTGTTATCTCCACCCGGGGTGGAAGGGGCCTCGTTTCCTCCATCAGCATCATAGGTACAGGACAAAGGCAAGAGGCCAATGCAGGATGAGGGGCCTTCAGGTGAGCAAGAGACCGACTTCATTTTCGTTCATGATGATGATACAGATACGGGTCCACAAAGTGCCAAGCTTAGGGAGATCATCCAGGAGCAGCAAACAGAGATCCAAGCCTTATCCCTTGACTTGGAGAGAGCTAAGTGGACCATGAAATATTTGGAGTAGAGGAACAAACAGCTTGAAGATCAGAAAGCAATCATGGCGCTACAAAACATCCGCGAGAATCACCAGGCTGCACAAAGGAGAAGAATTGAGCTCACATCATTGGAGCAAGAGATTAATGAGGATCGAGAGTCTAATCTCGAGAGAGTTAACATGCACTTAAAGAGACTATTGGACAAGGCCAATAAGGACCATGCATTGCTGATACACATGGCTTTCCACTACATGGCACGAAACAAGGTCTACAAGGCACGAATCAGGAATTTAAAGGCAAAACTAATGAAGGCAATAAGGAAGCAAAAGAGGAAAAGGGAGCTTGATCGTCTTTAGATATTGGCCGAAGACTCTTTAGCCCAGCATAACACTTTGAAGAAGAGCCAGCCCAAATTTCAAGAAATTTGGGGCATTTTTGGCATTTTGACAAATTTTGGCACAAAAAACAGGGTTTTCGTCCCTATGCGCCACGCCACGTGGCGCGCGATTTTTCTAGGGAGCTCCAAATTGCAAAAAGTTTATATTTCTAGATTTTTCATGAAAAATCATGGTTGTTGGTGCATGGCCAAGAATTTTGGGAAAGTTTTGAGTCCTCAGGAGGTCAAAAACACTCAAAAAATGACCTCACTACCCCTATTTTGACACACAGGAAGCAGTCTTGGGAGATTGAAGTTTTGGAGGGGAAAATGACATCCAAAGTCAGAAATTCCACTTGGGTTGGAAAGTAGACAGGCAGGGATTTCCAACAAAAACACTTGGGCTCAATTTGGACTTCAGGAAGTGCCTCAAAATCATCTCCAAAGTGGCACGACGCATACAAATTTTGGCGCGGCGCATAGAGGATTTTTGCCTATTTTTCACTGTTCAGCTCAGAAATTCACCCAGTTTTGCTTCTTGCAATTATTCTTGACTTTTCGTGATGTAATTTGATAACCATGATGTAATATTGGCACATTTTTACTTGTTCTAGAAGATTCATTCACCAAAAGGTGAAATGTGAGTGAATGAATTAGTTTCCTAGCATATAGGGGTAAATTATTTGACTACCTAGTTTTCAGTTCCTTGTTTAGAATTGGTTCAAACAGCTCCTAGAATGATGAGCTCAACCCCTAGAGGCAAGGGAATAGGTTTGGCTTGTCTATATTATGTAATTCCTAAGTGATTTTCAGGGTTGGACACTGGGGATTGCTTTGGCATATCATTGTACATTCCATCTTTGCATTTTTGGCTAAGGAAAGACCAGGGTTTTGTAGCACTGTTTGGGATCCATGTGGCTTTATGCTTTGATGGTGTTCTTCTCTAAGTAATTGTAAGTTCATTAGTGTTATGTGTATCATTTTCCTATCTCTTCTTCTGAATTTGAACAAATGAGTGATTAAGGTAGAATCCATTAACTATTATGCTCTGCCTTTGAATTTGTTTAAATTTCCATGTTTTCATTTGTTTAAGGAGAATTCTTGAGACTCTCTTGCTCTCCTTAGCTCCTCACCAGTCTGATCTATCCATTCACTCACTTTAAAGCATCAAAATGATTGCCTTCCTTGCCCCAATCAGAACTCTGCAGAAACTGTGCCTCATCCCTGAGCCCAATTTGCCTTTCCCTGTTTCCAGCACAAAATCCCCAAAAACTCAAATCAAACCCTTGTACTTCATACCTAGCCTAAAATTAGCTTTTATTTCAGTCATCTCGAGCCCCATTGCTTGTCTTTTGTTGAGATCGAACCGGAGAGAGCCCTCTCCTGTCGTCGTAGGGCTAGCTACGAGGCTGAGTGTGGTTTGATGTGGACCTAGAACCTTGTCTTTTTAGCCTTATACAAATCTAGGCTCTAACAGAATGAAAGGTCTAGTTTTCTCGAGGAGTTGTTTTATTTTTAGAGTTATACCATAGGATGAAATTTTCATAGTTTCTTTGGCTGTTAGTGAAATTGGATGCACGGAAATTTATATGAGAAGATATGGCTTCTAGGAGGTATATTAGGTCGAATCCTGATCCAAATCCCCTCGTGGTTGTTTGTTATCCTGAAAGATTGCTTAGGAAGGAGAGGATAGTGGTGGAAAGTCAAGAAAGTAATATCCATCTTAGAAGATCTGTCTCTTTGCCATAAATTTCTTCTGAAGTTCCTCTGTCCTAAACCAAATCCTGCTCCTGTATTCCCAAAATTATAGTGAATTCGTCTATTGTTAGTGATCTGAAATGGGGTTTTGATAACTTGTTATGCTTACAAGAACCTCCCACTCAGTTAAACAAATAAATGATCTAGCTTATATATGACATTTGCGGAATTAAATACTTGAAACAAGTGTATGTTTTCTTTTAACTGTTTAAGTGCTTTAAGTCCATTTGTTTCTACTGATAATAAACACATATAATAGCCATGTAATGCAACAAATAAACAGCCACACAGAACAACAAATTTAATCTAGGAGTTCACTCGAATATCGTGGGCTACGTCTCCTTGAGATTTTGTCATCTTGACTTGGCTCTTTGGGATTATGGAAAAGTTTATTTTACAAGTTCCAAACTTAACTCCAAAGGTTACTGAATTGAACCAATGGGCTTAGAATACCATCTATATCACTCTGCAAACAGATCTAAGCTCCCTTAGACTTGGTTCCTTTAATCAGTGCACTGAGCTACCCTGAGCTTCTTGATGGTACTAAATCCTTCAGAATTATTTAACTATCACTAAAACCTCATCTACTATCTCCAACACATATCAGACACCAAAAATAAACTGATCATTTTGTCAAAATGAGCACTGCATCCCCAAACTAGGCCTTCCTCCACGGTTGGCATTGGGCTGCTTGAAACTTCCCTGTAGTATCTCGGCCTTTAAAAGTCTTCAAATTCTTTTTCAAATCCATGCAATGGATTTAGAATGCTTATTACAGTTAGGAATTACTATTGGTTCGTTGAGAACGAGTACTGGTAGCTCCTACAATTGCCTCCAAATCCTGGTGGCCCTAAGCTCCAAAATCTCCCTGGATGAAAATCTCTATGAAGATGACTTCTTTAGCTTTTCTAGACTATTCCATTAGCTTCAGAAGGATCCAATTAGCCTAACTAGCCTCTTGTTTTACTCTCTCTGGTCGAAAAATACCCCTGGAGTGCATTTAGTCAATATCCCCTAGGGATACTCCACCAAATTTGGTGAACTGCACTTAACTCCAGTTAAACTTGGCATATCCACCTTTTTGTCCACTCCACCAAGCTAACCATCAGAGGTGAGCCATTACATTAAATTTTTGGCGCACATATGGTGGTATAACCTCGACGATTAGGGAGAATGCCGCGTAGATCTGGCGGTCGGGTAACATGCAACCCCGTGTTGGGCGCCGCAATCGAAGATTAAGTGAGGACATGTGAATAGTTTTTAATATTTCTAAAAACCGAATTAATCTTGGTCAAATGTCCATAAATTACAGTATACTGGACTTTTCAAATTTCGATAACTCCTTCATACGGTGTTGGTTTTTCAAACTGTTTGCGGCGCCAGAATCAGGAAGATGAGATCTATCCGGTCGCTCAGGTTTGAAACTCTTTTGAACACTTTGAAATTTGAGCTATCACTTAAGTCATTGATCAATATCTGATCAAATAGTCCTTATACCCCACCTTCGGAAAAGGAGTTCAGTCGAAATATTCTTCAATAGTTTAGTAAAATGAAAAGTTTGATTAATAAAGTTTAGGAAACTGCTGAAAAGATAGTTTTATCCCAAAAAAAAAGTCCCTTTACAAGTAAGTTCGAGTTTTGGTTATGTTTTCTCATCTTTTTTGGTTCCTTCATCATTTGTTTCAACTTCTATCCATCCAAGTTTTCCATCATCTATAGTTTTTGTCACACCATCTGCTAGTCACCCAACTACTCAGGTAGTAGTTATGGCAGCAAGATATACCCCTCTGGTTTTGCCCAACCAACTTCATGATTTGCCTCTTAATTATGGTCAAAGGCTTCCCCAATATGATGGTACAAGAGAATTTACTACTAAGAAACATGTTGATAAGGTTAATGCTTTTGTAGATTTGGAGGAAGTAGACCATGATGATGTTAAAGTTAGATTGTTTGCTCAAATATTTTCTGGTGATGTCAAGAAATGGTTCAGGATTTATCGCCAGGGAGATTTTGCTAATTATCAAGAGTTGGAGGATGCTTTCCCTACAAGGTGGGGTGAGAATAAGAATCCATTGCAAATTTTGGCTGAGTATAATAATCTAAAAAGACAGCCTGGAGAAATTGTCCAAGAATTTTCTGCAAGGTTCAACAAAGTGTACAATTCTATTCCTACAGAGATAAAGCCCCCTCCCAGGCTGGCTTTACTTCATTATGCTGATGCCTTTGACTCTGAGATGGCTACTAGCTTAGGGAGAGGAATTTTGCAAAACTGGAGGACACACAAAACAATGCAGTTAGTGTGGAGGCTAATTTATTAGCAAAGAAATCGAAGATGAAAGCAGAGAAAATATTGATAATAAAAGAAGAGCCCACTACTTCTGTTGATGCTAAGTTTGATACATTAGTCAAAACCATGGAGAATATGATGGAGAAAATCTCTTTGACTGATCGACCAGTAGCTAGAGAACCTCAGATTGGTACACAAATTAGAAAACCAATTTTTCAAAGGCAACCATAGTTGCCAAACAAATCCATTGAGCAGAAGGGTCTGGAGAAGTTACAACGACAAGTAAGATCACCATTTCGCATAATTATGCTCAAGGTCAAGATGAGGAGGACGAGCAATTACTGAAAGATCAAATTCCATTTTTTTGTGATGGGCAACAAGGTGGGTATTTGGCTAAAGAAGACGAAGAGCAGGAGCTGGTTGAAAATTTTGAGGTAGAGGACGAAGAATTGTTGTTTTTTCAGTCTCAAAGTGATGTGTTAATGAATGAATCCGAGGAGTATAGGAAGGGATATCAAAATGGCATCATGCAAGTGTACCGACAATATAATTTGAGGAATAGAACTATGGGCATCAATGCATTGAAAAAAGAAATACCAATGATCCAGGTGGATATTGGTGGCCACCCACCAATTCCACTTAGACCCCCACCATTGCTTCTTTTAGTTTTTTCAGTTTCCTTAATTATAGCACAATTTACTATTTTTAGCAGTTTTTTGGGTCCTAATCTTCCAAAGCCATTTTGAGGCCCTAAACGACGTTTTTTTTGGAAATCTACTGCCAATGATTTATTGTTTAAAATCATCTATTCCGTTGTAGTCCTCGGAGAGATCTTTCCAACAGGTTATCATGCGCGTCAAACAGAGATAATATGACCAAGTCGCGACCCCAAGAATTTGGCTGTCCAACTCACCCCATAAACCCTTGGTGTTACATCTCCTCGGGTTAGGGTTTTGGTTGTTTAGGGTTTGATCTTATTTTTTAATAATAAAGAGTCCATTGAGCCTCATTATAAGGTAGTTCAGAGGCATGTAGCCGCCACATCTCTTCTCAGAGATAAGCTACCATCGCCCTAGCTGGTTTATTTCCATTTCTGTTTGTAAGCATATGTCAGTGTTTTACATTAATGAAATGAAGTACTATTTTCACTGCATATCTGTCTTTATGGTTATCTCTATAATTTGTTGCGTTCCTGTATAAATTCGGATCAGTGGTATCAGAGCGGTTTGTTTTTTCTCTGTTTTTTTTTGCATGTCCCTAACGAGGTCGAGATATAAGGAGTTATGGCTTGAATTGGTCGAACCTTTGCAAGACTAGTCTTGCAATTCCTGACAGCCTCCCATGGCGGAAGACAAGAAAGACAAGGGTGCAGGAGATCTTATCAAAATCTTGCTTGAAGAAGCCCTCGAGTGACAAGGGGCCATGATGATGGATAGCTTTGTGCAGATCCTTTAGCGGCTACCCAGAGGCGACGCATTGGCATCCAACAGCTACTCTGGAAATGCCACACCCTTTCAGGTACAAGTTAATTTTGAAATCCCCATCTTCGAGGGTCAAATAGACACAGATGCCATAGATAAATTGTTAAATCTGCTAGATGGGTATTTTTCTGTTCATGATTTTTCAATCGGGAAAATATTATTTTCGCTCTTCTCAAAGCAGCCCCCCACGTCAAGGACTGGTGTGAAACCTACTGCGAGTAGAAGGATAAAAGTACAGGCTCACTATTTTCAGCCACACCCACTTGGAATTAATTCTAGGATGTCATCAAGGAGTAGTACTACCCTGTCAGAAGCTATGAGGATCAATACATAAAGTGGACCACGCTGTGGTAGGGAAGGGACCAAGACATGTTGGAGTTTACCAATATTTTCCGTACCCTTCGCACAAAGTTTGGTATCAAGGATTCAGAGTAGCATTTGGTATGAGGGTGCAGGAGATCCTATCAAAATCTTGCTTGAAGAAGCCCTTGAGCGACGAAGGAACATGATGATGGATAGCTTTGCGCAGATCTTTTAGCGGCTACCTAGAGGCGATGCATCAGCATCCAACAGATATTCTGGAAACGCCACACCCTTTAAGGTACAAGTTTATTTTGAAATCCCCATCTTCGAGGGTCAAATAGACGCAGATGCCGTAGATAAATGGTTAAATCTGCTAGATGGGTATTTTTCTGTTCATGATTTTTCAATCGGGAGAATATTATTTTCGCTCTTCTCAAAGTAGCCCCCCACGTCAAGGACTGGTGTGAAACCTACTGTGAGCAGAAGGATGAAAGTACATGCTCACTATTTTCAGCCACACCCACTTGGAATTCATTCCAGGATGCCATCAAGGAGTAGTACTACCCTGTCGGAAGCTAAGAGGATCAATACATAAAGTGGACCACGCTGTGGTAGGGAAGGGACCAAGACATGTTGGAGTTTACCAATATTTTCCGTACCCTTCGCACAAAGTTTGGTATCAAGGATTCAAAGCAGCATTTGGTACTCAAATGCCACGACTACCTGCACAAGTACATCCAGGAAGAAATAGAATTCCTGAACATCTCCTTGTTCAACATGGCATACCGATATGCTGTCAAGGTCGAGCAAAAGTTTAATCAGAAGAAGTGAGACTTTGGATCTACGAATCTGAAGCAAGGGAAAGGTGCCCCCAAACTATAGAACAAAGGACAAAGCCAAGGCGGGGCAGCCCAAGACAACCCGCCAAAGCTACAAGCAAAGAACAATGCCACGAAGCCAAAAAAGGACATGGGAAAGTAGTGTGAGTTGCATAAGAGCTCCACTCACAACACAAGTGAGTGTCAGGCCAAGTAGTTAGTGGTGGCGGAGCTAAAGGTTTCAGAATCAGATGCATGTTCCGACTCTGAGTCAGAACCTGACAAGGGGAATGACAAAGGGAAGAAGATTATCGATGTGGAGCCCAACACCACCATTGCCACCATGAAGATCCAGAGGGAGGAACCCGAAGATCCAGAGGAGGAGGAGCGTCTCTTCCGCTCCCAGATGTGGGTAAAGGGCTCCTTACTACAGTTCATTGTTGACAGCAGGAGCCAAAAGAACCTCATTTTGGCTGAGGTCATGAAGCGGCTGGGCTTACCGACCACAACACATCCACAACTGTACACCATTGGGTGGCTTCACCAAGGACGAGATCTTCGCGTGAGCCAGCAGTGTCACCTTCCATACAACATCAATCCCTTCACGGATGAGGTATTGTGTGACATTGCTCCCCTTGAAGTTTGTGATGTATTATTAGGACAACCATACTCATGGATGCGACATGCTATGTATGAATCAAGGCCCCATGTTTTTATTATTACTTTGGGAAATAAGTTGTATAGGATACTAGAGGTGGCACCGCCTACCGCCATCTCTTTGGTTATTGCAAAAAAATGCAGTAAACTCATTTCCAAAACCAGGAAATTTGTTTTCCTGATGACACGCCCTTAAGAAAAGAAGAATATGGTGGCCACGAGCTCCAGGAATGGCCCCTCTGCATGACAACTACAGATGGACAAGATTGTGGAGAAGTACAAGGACATCTTCACCTCCCTTGCAGGGGTTCCTCTGCACTGTCAGGTCAAGCACTCCATCAATCTGACCCCAGGTGCACCGCTACCCAATGGATCAATCTATCGGCGCTCCGTTTTGGAGAATGATGAAATCAAGAGGCAGATTCAGGAGCTGTTGCAGAAAGGTCACATCTGTCCGATTTCATTGACCTGTGGGAGCCCGATTGTGTTGGTACAGAAGAAGGATGGGACTTGGAGACTCTGTATTGACTATCGGGCACTGAACAATATCACTGTTCATAATAGGTACCTAATCCCATGGATTGCTGACCTCTTGGACCAACTAAAGGGGGCAAAATATTTCACAAGATCGATTTGAAGTCAGCATATCACCAGGTACCAATCGAACCCTCCGATGTGTGGAAGACTACCTTCAAAGCTAAGGAGGGCCTTTTCGAATGGTTGGTTATGCCTTTCGGATTGATGAATGCTCCTGCAACCTTCATGAGGCTATTGGATGACATCTTGCGACCATTCACCAACTCATTTGTAGTGGTATACTTGGATGACATCCTAATCTTCCACCAGAGTTAGGAAGAGCACCTCCACCACATCCGACAAGTTCTCCAAACACTGTAGCAACACATGTTATGTGCCAATTTCGAGAAATGCACTTTTGGCATGACCCAAGTTCAGTATCTGGGATACATTATTGATGAACAAGGGGTGCATGTCGATCCAGCCAAGATCCAAGTCATTTAGGATTGGCCATCTCCAACCACTTTGATAGAGCTTCGAAGCTTCCTAGGTCTTGCCAACTTCTACCGCAGGTTCGTGTTGGGATTTTATCATATCACTTGGACCTTGAGTCAAGTCACCAAAGGAGGAGCGAAAGAAAAATTATTTTGGTCTGAATCTCAATAGAATGCATTCACAGAGTTGAAAGATCACCTCTACTTGTGCTCGCATTACCAGACTTGTAACAACCATTTGAGGTCGAGACAGATGCTTCTGACTATGCTATTGGGGCAATCCTTACTCAACACGGGCATCCAATGGCATATCATAGTGAGACTCTTTCAGACACAGTTCAGAACTATCCCATTTATGACAAAGAGATGTATTCCGTTGTGCAGGCCTGCCAACAATGGAAGCATTAAATTTTGGGGAAGGAAATGCTCATCCACACAGACAACCGACCCCTGTAATTCATACAGACCCAAGGGAAATTTCAGAATGATCACCATCAGAAGTGGTCCACATACCTACAACAGTTCCATTTGAATATCAAGTACAAGAAGGGAAGCACCAATAACGTTTCAGATTGCCTTAGTCGACCATCGATCATGGCGTTAACCACCATGCTCAACTCTTGTGGGCACAAGACTTTTGATTAGCCACTTCTCTACAAAGGCGACCCAGAATTCCGCCACACATACCAGACACTCTTGGAGGGTCAGCATGTTCCAGAATTTCACCTCCAGGATGCCCTGTTATGCCACCTGGGTCACCTTTGTGTTCCTTCAAGCAAGTGTGCCAAGATGGTTTATGAAGCACACTATAGTCGGGCCACTGGGAATTTCGGGGTCGAGAAAATGGTGGCAGTACTGCAAAAGTATTTCTATTGGCCGAATCTTCGACATGATGTCAGGAAGTACATCAGATCATGCACTGCCTATGCCATTTCGAAACCGACCATCAAGAAGCAAGGCCTCTATACCCCACTGCCTACTCCTAGTCAACCTTGGGAATCCATCTCCATGGGTTACATGTTAGGCCTTCCTTCTACTAAGCATGGAAACGACGGTGTTTTTGTGGTCGTCGACAGGTTCTTGAAGATGGCCATTATGGCGGCCTGCAAGAAGAATATCACAGCAGAAGCCACTGCTAAACTCTTCTTTGAACGAGTGTGGGTACACTTTGGGATCCCACAGTCTATCATCTTAGATTGGGACAGCAGGTTCCTCAGTACATTTTGGTCCAGTCTTTGGTCGATGCTGGACACCAAGCTCACTAAGTCCACAACCTTCCATCCTCAAACTGATGCCTAGATAGAGGTTGTCAACAGGATGATCGTACACATTCTATGCATGTACAACTCAAAGCATCCACGCACATGGGACGAGAGCCTTCCCTATGTTCAGCACAGCTACAACCGGGTTCTCCATAGCTCGACTGGCTACAACCGTTTTCAAGTGGGTTGGGGATTCTAGCCACTATGTCCCATTGATGTGGCCATGCCATTTGCATCTACTCACCCAGATTCGGCTCATGTCCAGTCCGAAACAGATAAGGCAAACAACTTCATTGAGCACATCCAACATATTCGCCAGTAGGTCCATGACATTATGGAGAAATCAAATGCTAAGTACAAGCAATGACATGGTCAACATCGGGTGCCACACAAGCTTCAGGTGGGCGAGAAAGTCTGGTTGCATTTGCAAAAGGAACGCCTTACCGGAGCCTATCGGAAACTCAGACCACTCTGATATGGTCCTTACACCATTACCAAGGTTGTGGGAGACAATGCATTTGAGCTCAGCATTCCCCCATTCCTTGGCCTGCACCCACTGTTCAATGTGGAATGACTTCGGCCATACTTTCCACCATTACTAGACACATCCGACATTGCAGAACAGCTCACACCCACAGAGTTAAATCTAGATTGCATGGAAAAAGCTGCAACTGATCGGATCATGGACACACAGATCAAGCACACGCGCTAGCAGAATATCCAACTGTATCAAGTTGTCAAAGTAGGCCAATTCCTTCACCAGGGCAAGTGGCTCACTAGGGACCAAGTTCAGCAGAAGTTTCCTCATCTCATGGAGGAACTCAATGCAATGGGGACCATTGCTTCCTAAGGGGGGAGGAATGATCCAAGTGGATATTGGTGGGCACCCGTCAATTCCACTTGGACCTCCATGATTGCTTCTTTCAATTTTTTAGTTTCCTTAATTATAGCGCAGTTTACTATTTTTAGCAGTTTTTCGTGTCCTAAACATCCAGAGCCATTTTGAGGCCCTAAACGATGTTTTTTTGGAAATCTACAACCAGAAATTTTTTGTTTAAAATCATCTTTTCCATCGTAGTCATCAGAGATATGTTTCCAATGGGTTATCATGCACGTCAAATGGAGATAATATGACCAAGTTGCGACCCCGAGAAGTTGGCTGTACAAATCACCCCATCGGGGCCCATAAACTCTTGGTGTTACATCTCCTCGGGTTAGGGTTTTGGTTGTTTAGGGTTTTCTCTTATTGTTCAATAATAAAAAGGCCCTTAAGCCTCATTGCAAGGTAGTTCAGAGGCATGTAGCCACCACATCTCTTCTCAGAGATAAGCTACCATCGCCCTAGCTGGTTTATTTCCATTTTTGTTTGTAAGCATATGTCAGTATTTTACATTAATGAAATGAAGTATTATTTCCACTGCATATCTGTCTTTATGGTTATCTCTGTAATTTTTTGCATTCCTATATAAATCCAGATCAATCAATCAATAGTACAACAAAGAAAGAAATCACAACAATAATGTAAAGAAGCATGTCCCTAGTACAATTATTCAAAAGAAGGATGTTCCTAGTACAAGTGCCCAAAATAAGGAGCCACCTATCACCATCTTACAGAGGAAATAAAATGCATCCAAAGATGCCGTAGAAAAGAAGGAAGCTGCCCATAAAGAGGTTGAAAAGGTATAAAATCCCTTTAATCTTGAAGCTAAAATTGCTAAATTGAAGATATCCATTCCTCTTGGTGAATTGGTAGAGACCTCTTGGTGAATTGGTAAAGAACAATCAATATAAATCTCAAATTTTAAAGGAACTTCGAGTAGACAAGTCCTATGATATATTCAATATAGTGGATGGTCATCCAACTATTATTTTTGGACTATTGATGACAAAGGGAAATATGGGGATGTTCCTCCTTTCTATGTCAGTTTGAATGTGCATGAGAAAATACTGCATAATGCAATGCTAGATTCTGGAGCCTCACACAATCTAATGCCAAAAGTGATTATGGAGAGATTAGGCCTAGATATTACAAGACCATACAAATACCTCTATTCATTTGATTCTAGTAAGGTGAAGTGTCTAGGATTAATTAAAGATTTAACAGTGTCTTTAACTCAAATTCCTTCAAAATGTATGGTTATGGATATTGTGGTGGTGGATATACCTCCCAGGTATGGTATGCTTTTGTCTATATCCTAGATGGCGAAATTG
Organism: Pinus tabuliformis; assembly: GCA_031772625.1. NCBI lineage: Eukaryota > Viridiplantae > Streptophyta > Pinopsida > Pinales > Pinaceae > Pinus > Pinus tabuliformis. Next base: position 1,191,493,777 of record CM062809.1, read on the forward strand.
CACGGAGCATTGCAAACAGACATGTCCTACATCACAATTTCTATTTTTGGAAGGCAATCAAGGAGGTTATACAGGGAATCACTCATGCAATACATGATCAGTAGTAAAGATAAACCCGTGAATCATCCAGTGTATGTTGTTCATTATGATCTGGACTCATTTGTGTTGTTCAATTCTGGTTGTCCCAATGATGAAGAAACTGCTTCAGATGTGGAAGAGAAAAGGGACAGTGCTCAGAATTTAAAAATTTTGGGAAAATATTATAAACAAGACAACAAAATAAAATCAGTTGTTCTAGACATTTCAGAAGAAGAAAACAACTAGCAAAATTATGAAGAAGACAATCATGAAATGGAGTAACATGACAGCAAAAAAAATGAGGGACAGAGGAGCCAAACTATCCATGAGAAGTATGAAAGTTTGAAGGTTGAAACCGGCAATAAAGAGCAGAAAAAAAGCATGTTTGGACCATGCATTTCGATGGGGCAACAAGAAGAGAAGGTATTAGTGGAGGGATATGGATAATCAACCCAGAAGTTCGTAAGTTAAAACTATGCTCATACAAGTTAGTTTTTGAATATACTAATAATGTAGCGGAATATGAAGCTCTTATTTTGGGTCTATGAAATTTGAAGAAATCAGGAGCTAGAAGAATAACTATTTATGGTGATTCTGAGTTGGTTATTAGACAAGTCAAAGTTGAATATCAAACAAAACACCCCCAGATGCATGCTTATCGTAATGTTGTCTTAGATTATTTGCAGAATTTTGTTGAGTACAGTTTTTCAGTTGTCCCAAGAAAGGATAATGTTGTTGTAGATGCATTGGCCACTTTGACCTCTGATTTTGAAATTCCCAACAGTGTTAAAGGGAAATACAAGGTAGAAGTCAGACATAGGCTTGATGTCTTGGATAACATGAAGCACTGACAAGTCTTCGAAAATGAAAAACAGTTGGAGAATTTTTTTCTAATGAAGGAAGAATTTGGCAAATTGAAATTGGAAAGGGATGGCAGATGGGAAGATGTAGACAAAGAGAGTTTTATTAATCAGCTAAAAGAAGAGTTAGATAAACAGGGTACTTAGTTAAAAATATTGCAGCTCAAAGACAATGTCCTTCCAAGAGGGATTGTACCTTTGGAGGAGCTGTTTGACCATAATGATGTGGCCAAAAGGCCAAAACTAGCACCTGTAGGAGAAGGACATGAAGAATGCAATATAGGTACAACAGAACACCCAAAAATGATACAATTTTCCAAGACCTTGAGTCCAGAGAAGAAGACAAAATACTTGGAATTATTGACTGAATTTTCTGATGTGTTTTCCTGGGGGTATGAAGACTTGAAGATGTATAATAGAGACATTGTCCAACACACAATACCAGTCAAAGCAGATCAAAAACCATTAAAGAAAAAGTTGCCAAGGACAAATCTAGTGTTTCTACCTTGATTGAGAAAGAGGTAAGGAAGTTGTTTGATGTTCGCATAATAGTACCTCTTATATTTTTCGATTGGTTATCTAGATTGGCACTAGTCAAAATGAAGACAATAGAGATCCAATTATGTGTAGATTTTAGAAAATTGAACAGGGTGTCACTCAAGGATAACTATTCGCTGCCGAAAATGGATGATATACTTCAGAAGGTAGTTGGTGCAAAAATAATGTCATTGCTGGATGGTTTTTACAGGTATAACTAGATTTTGGTTCACCCAGAATACCAAGACAACACTGCCTTCAGCACACCTTGGGGGGCTTTTAAATATACCAAGATGTTGTTTGGTCTGATGAATGTAGGGGCAATATTTCAGCGAGCTATGGATATCAAGCTATGGATATAGATTTTGCAAAGGAAAAATATAAGTTTCTTTTCATATACCTCGATGATATTACTGTTTATTCACAGTCTAATGATGATCATTTACAACACTTAAGAGTAGTCTTTGAGAAGTGTAGGAAATATGGCATATCCTTAAATCCCAAGAAATCATTGTTTGGGCTAGAGGAAGGTAAGCTTTTGCGAGATATTATTTTGAAACATGGTATCAAAATAGACCCTAACCAAGTTGCAGCCATTTAGAAAATGGACATTCCTAGGAGTAAAAAGGAGAGTTAGTCCTTTTTGGGCAGAATCAGTTTTTTGAGAAGGTTCATTCCGAATCGGGCTGAAATTCTGAGGAAAATTACAAACATGTTAAAGCGGGAGAACAAGGTGAAATGGGGTGAAGAAAACAAGAAATATTTTAGTGAAGTTAAGGCAACATTGTTTCGTGCTCCCACATTGGCCAGGCCATATTATACACAAGAATTCATAGTTTTTCCTTTTGCTTATGAGCACAATATTGCTATTGTCCTATTGCAGAAAAATCAACAAGGAGTATAACAACCCATTTCATTTTTCAGCAGAGTGCTCAGAGATGTTGCGCTCAAATATGACATAATGGAGAAACATGCATTTTCTCTTGTTAAATCTTTAAAGGATTTCTAGGTATATATTTTTCATTTTATGTTGTAGCTTATGTGCCTAGCATTGAAGTCAAAAACATTTTGACTCAAAGTGATCCAGATGGAAGAAGGGGAAAGTTGATCACTTCTATACTTGAATATGACATTGAGATCAAGCCAAAAAAACTGGTTAAAGGGAAAGGCTTGGCTCAAATGATGGTCGAATCCAATCTGCAGTCACTCCAAATCAATTTCTTAGCTGTCCTAGCAGAAGAGGATCTCTGAAACACTGTCCAACAAGTTTATGAAAGGTTTGCTGGCTCACCTTGGTATGCTGATATTTTATATGTGTTGCAACATTTACAAGAACCTCCAGATTGGCCTAAAAGTAAAGCTCACTTTCTAAAGTTGAAGGGAGTAAAATTATGCATTATTGATCAGTTCTTATACTGGAAGGATCCCGATGGAATGCTTCTCAATTGTCCGTTAGAAGATAAGGCTCAAGAAACAATGGAGTAGTTTCACAAAGGAGATTGTGGTGGAAACTTATATTGGAAAACCACAACGAACAAGATCTTAAGAGTTGGATTTTATTGACTAAGTTTGTTTGTTGTTGTTTATAAAAATGTGGCCAACTATTGGGAATGTCAGATGTTTGAAGGAAGAAAGAAGTTGCTCCCGCTGCCCCTTAAGCCTATAGAAGTTGAGCAACCATTTCGGTAATGGGGACTCGATTTTTTTGGTGAAAATCATCCCGCTTTTTCTGGAAAACACAAATGGATATTGATAACAACCGACTATTTTACCAAGTGAATTGAGGCAGTCTCGACCAGATAAGCTACGAAAATGATAATCATCCAGTTTTTGGAGGGTAACATTTTGTCTTATTTTGGTTGTCCACAAAATATTATCACAGATAATGCCACTGCTTTCATATCTAAAAAGATGATAGAGTTCTGTCACAGATATAACATTGTTCTAGGACACTCTACAACCTATTACCCTCAGGGTAATGGCTTGGCAGAATCCTTGAATACAAGTTTGGTAAATATTATCAATAAAATGCTGCAAGAAGATAAGGAGAGTGTCGGAATTATGATACAAGTGTTGTCCTTGATGGCAACTAACTCAGATGAAAGATCACGATGCAGCATGTCAACAAAAAAGAATTACAGATCAAACTATAGAGAATGAAGAAAGAGAGGTATACACAGGTTCACCTTGACCAAGCTGCGTATACATGCAGGTTCACTGAACACAAGTAGCGTATACATACACACACACTTTCACAGAAGGAAAAGCGCGTATATGTTGGAAAACTAAGTTTTTGGTTTGAGGTATTTGGTCCAAGGTATTTTAATCCATGGTATTGGTCCAAGGTATTTGGTCCGAGGTATTGACCCTAGGTATTTGGTCCAAGGTATTGGTCCTAAGTGGTTTTGATCCATAGTATTGAGAAAGGCATAAAACTATATAAGGAGGAGAAGATCATTTGGCCAAGGTGTGCAAGTATTGAATATTTGATGAAGTGCGAGATTTAGTATGCAGGTTATTGGCTTATGGTGCTTTGCTTGATCTGAACCAAGGATGAACTTGAACAGTTGATGAGGGATAAGATCTAATGATGGATCGGGATCTTAAGGCTTGAAATAAATTATCATTATATGGTTTGATCATGTATAATATAGATCTGAACACAGACGCATGTGTTATTCTGTAAATGTTATGATCTAGGTATAATTGAAGTCTAGAATTGTTGCAAAATTATGAATTAATATTTATAGATGTGTATGCTGATTTCCTTTGATAAAAGTGTGTATACACGCTGGTTCGACACATGGAAGTAGCATATACCTTATGAAATGTACTTGATGATGATGTTGTTGATGGGTCGAGTATGAAAATTGAATGAAACGCGACCTTCAGATTGTGGTGTTGTGTTCCGGGAGTATCCAGTCTGAAAATTCATGAAACGCAGTCCCTGGTAGAAGAGTGGAGTTTTCTGTAGGCTGGAACCTATGTACTAGTAAACATATTGGCTAGTACAAGAGCTAGGGAGTTGTAGCTCCCTTCCAATAATAGTTGGAGAATGAGAGAAGGTTGTAGCTTTCTGCATGTGGGTGCTTGCGTACTGGTATGAGTCTGCACTAGTACAAGATTGTAAATATATTTTCTTATTATTAAAATAAGATAGAGATGACAACAGCAAGTGGTTTTTACTCACATTGGGTTTCCACCTTATATATTGGTGTTCATGTGTGTTTCTTATGTGTGATTCTTTATTCTGCTTTTACTGCACTGTCTAATAAATCTTTGATATATTGGTTAAAGTTCAATACATGATAAACTGTCTAAATCAAAAAGTTCTCTGCATATATGCTGGTTGCTTTAAGTATAGTCGCGTGTACACGCTAGTTCACTTAGCTGAAGTAGCGTATATAAATCAGTTTAGAAATTAAATTATTGATCTGATAATACTGATTCACCCCCCTCTTAGTATTATTTCCAACAAAGAGTTGGCACAAAAAGTTGGTACATGAGATGTGGGAAGACTATTATTTCCAATAATTGGTATTAGAGTAGGTTCTTCAGAAGAAGCTTGATCACTTGAAGAGAGATCCATCATCATGAGTAATCAAGAAAGCGTGGGATCCATCAGACCTGCCAATCTTTGATGGGAGAAACTTTGTTTATTGGAAAATAATAACCACAATGTATCTACAATCACTTGGAATGGATGTTTGGGAAATTGTAGAAGGAGGATATATGTTTCCAACTGCAATTCCTACAGATACGGCAGGTAAGAAGCAATATGAAACCAATGCTAGAGATGTCAATACCTTATTGGGAAGTCTGTCACAATCAGAGTTTGTCAAAGTCATGCAACTCAAATCAGCCAAAGAAATATGGGACAAAATCGCTCTGAGCTACGAAGGAGACTCTCAGGTAAAACGTGCTAAACTTCAAACTCTCATAATTCAGTATGAAACTCTTAAGATGCACAGTGATGAAAGTATAGCTAGTTACTTCTTACGTATAGATGAGTTTGTTAATTGTATGAAGAATTTGAGTGAAGATATAAAGGAAGTTACCTTAGTTGAGAAAGTTTTGAGATCCTTGTCTGCTAAATTTGAATCAAAAGTTTCTACCATAGAAGAAAAATAGGATCTGCAGACTATCACTATGCCATAGATTCACAGAATCTTAACTGCCTTTGAGATGAGAAAAGGAGGTTCATCAGATATGAGAGAAGCCGCATTTAAAGCTTCAGAAAAAGGAAAAGAAGAACACAATGAATCAGGACATATTTCAGAAGAAGAAGATGAGGTAAACTTTGTCAAGAAACTTCGACGGGGATCCGAAGATTTAGAGGTAAGCTACCCTTCAAATGGTTTGCTTGTGGAAGATTCAGTCATTATGATGCCAAATGTCCTCATAAAGATAAATATGAAAAAGGGAAGGAACATGCAAAATGGAATAGAAAACAAGTTGTAAATAAAAGAAGTTACTATACTCATGAAGATAGCGTTGGTTTATCAAATAGTGATGAAGATGAAAATAGTAATGACTATAGAATTCTAATGGCTTATGACGATGATAATTTTTGGGATGCTTTAGAAGAAGATGACCTTCATGAAGAAATTTATAAACTCAAAATTTGTTTAGAAGAAAATAATATGATTATAGATACCTTGACATACCAACTTGCTGAAAAAGAAAAACACAATGAAAAACTAGAATGTGAAATTGTGGGTAAAAAAAGGATCTTAAGAAAATGAAATCTCTAAATCTTAGATTTTCTAAAGGATCAGAAACCTTAGATGAAATTATCAAAGTGCAACGTTCTCCTCCGATAAAGACAGGTCTTGGATATACTGAAGAAGCATCTCAATCACAGAAGTCATCAACCTCCACTAAAAGCTATCTTGATGTAGAAAAGACCAGTGAATAGTATGACAATCGTCAGTAAAGGCATAAAGAAAATCACCAGGTAAATCAAACTCAATTTATTCCAAGGATGAATAGAAGCCACAACCAATCTCAGGTAAATCATACTCAATTTGCTCCAAAGATGAATATCAATAGAAACTACAATCACCAGGTCAATAAATTCGATAGTCGCAGGAACTTCTTTAATGGGCAATGTTTTTCATGTCATAATTTTGGACACAAAGTTGCTCAATGTGTTGCTTAAAAAACCATCATGACTAGAGAAGCACGAAATCAAAGGAATGTAACAGGGGTCAAGAAAAGTTCCTATAATAACTTTTCTCTTCTTGAAAATGAAATAGAATGCTCAATCTGTAACAACTTTGGTCATGAAGAATCTGAATGCAAGAGAAAATTTCGGCAATCATCTCAAAAGGAGCAAACTCCATTAAATCCCAAGATATGGAGAAGGAAAGAATCTCAAATAGAAAGATGTGGTATGGCCTTGTATGCAAAAGGACAAGAAAATTAGTGGTACATTGACAGTGGATGCTCAAAACAAATGATAGGTGACAAAGAAAAACTTCAGTCATGTAATACCTTAGGAAAGGAAAAGAATGTCTCATTTGGAAACGACACTCCTGCAGTCATAAAAGTAAAGGATCTGTTTTCTTGAAAGAAAAGGTTAAAGTTGGAAATGTTATGTATGTAAACGGTTTAAAGCATAACCTGTTGAGTGTCAGTCAAATGTGTGATCAAGGAAATGAAGTGGTGTTTCGATCAAACAGATTTGTTGTTCGTGAACTTGATACAGGGGAGACCGTGATCAAAGGTACAAGAACTCCAAACAACTTATACATACTCAAGGTATGACAACAACAGTGTTATCTAGGCAAAAATGATGAAAACTGGCTGTGGCATAGAAGATTGGGACATCTAAGCTTTTCTCAAATAAGAAAAGCATGGAGATTCAAGGTTGTTAGCAATCTTCCAGATATCAACATCCCTAAAAATACAATATGAAAACATGTCAATGCAGTAAGCAAACCAGAGCTCACTTCATTGAAAAAGAAGGGTCAGCTAGTAAGCCTCTTGAACTTGTTCATACTGATTTATGTGGACCATCAAGGAAAAAGTCACCTCGTGGAGAATAATACTTTATTTTGTTCATTGATGATTTTTTTCTAGAATGTGTTGGATAGGTCTGCTAAAGCATATAGATGAAGCATTTGAAAAGTTCCAAGCCTTCAAAGCTTTGGTTGAAAATGAATCAGATCGAAAAATCAAATGCCTCAGATCTGATCGAGGAGGGGAATTTACCTCGGATGAATTATTTGACTTTTGTGAACAACATGGAATAAAAAGGCAATTCTCCACTACAAGGACTCCTCAGCAAAATGGAGTGGTAGAAAGAATTAACAGAACTGTTCAACAAATGGCTCGAGTTATGATAGATGAATCTGGAACTCCTGCAACCTTCTGGGAGGAAGCTGCATTCGCTACCGTAACTATTCTCAACCAAGCAAATGTTTGGGTAAATAGCACTCAAACTCCACATGAACTTTGGTATGGTAAGACTCCTACTGTAAAATACTTTAAAGTTTTTGGAAGCAAATATTATATCAAAAGGATTGATGAAAAACTTGGTAAGTTTGAGCCCAGAACAGATGAAGGTATTCTTCTTGGTTACTCTTCCCGAAGTAAAGGATATAAATGTTATAATAAAAGACATGGGAATTTTTTTGAAATTATTGATGTTGTGGTTGATGAAGCATGCAAAAATCCAAAATAAACAAAAACAGAAGATTATGATAATGAATAAGATGGGGAGTATTTTCCCACATCAAATCGCGATGATATTAAAGAAGAAACCAATAAATCACTAGAACAAGAGATAACGGTAGAAGAAAAGACTCCGTCCAAGTATGTTTAGAAAAATCATCTAGAAACTCAAATTTTAGGGGAAAAAGAGGTAGGTGTGTAGGTTTTAACCTTATACAGAAATTACCTGCATATAAATTCTAAAACACAGAAAATAAATAATGTGAGAGAAAAACACATAAAACACATATACACAGAGATTTTCCCCTAGATCCCAAAACCGAGACTACCAACTTGATTTTTCATTATGTTCCTTTCAATGTTATAATACATATTTAAACATGCCGAATCATCCAATACCATGGACCAAAAACCATCGCGTCCAAAAAACATGTGCAAAAATCATGCACAAAACCATAGGTGGGTCCGCCCAAACTAACATAGGGTCCAAAACCAAAATTTTCTGGGGCGTTGCCCCGGACCCCATAAAGTGGGGTTATGGGTGCTCCTCAACCCCCCTGTTAACTACATGGAAAGAATATAACACAACCCAACATTCTCCCACTTGTTGTTTTCTTTCCATAGGGGGCCACAAGAGAGTTTAGTCATTTTTCCAGCCCTGAAAATGCCCATTGTCTCTCTACACCAAGAGAACTTCTCAGAGCTCACAGATTTTGTCAATGCATCTGTAGTATTCTTCAAAGTGTTCACCTTTACCAACAACACCTTTTTGTCTTCTATCATATCCCTCACAAAGTGATACTGAACATGAATGTGCTTTGTCTTTGAATGATATGCGAGGTTCTTTGCCAAGAAAATTGCACTTTGGCTATCACAGTCTATCCTTATAGCTTCCTATACTAACACCATACTTAAACACAATCTCTGCAACCAAACTGCTTCCTTTCTTGCATGAGTGGCTGCCATGTATTCTGCCTCTGTAGTTGACAGTGCCACTACAGATTGTTTCTTACTCATCCAACTAACTACACCTCCAAATAGGTTAAACACATACCCACTTGTAGATCTTCTCCGATCCAGATCTCTAGCCCAGTCTACATCAACAAAGCCATGAATATCCAACACTCTGTCCAATCCTGGTCTTCCTTGGTAGCACAAACCATAATCACTAGTGCCACACAAATACCTGAAAACCCACTTCACTGTTGTCTAGTGCTCCTTTCCTGGTTTTGACATAAACTTGCTCAATACTCCCACTGCATGTGCAATGTCTGGTCTAGTATAGACCATTGCATACATCAGGCTACCGACTGCACTTGCATATGGAACACGGGACATGTCCTCTTCCTCTTCTTGTGTCTTGGGACACTGTTCAACAGATAACCTCACACCTACAGGAATAGGAACCTTCACCGGTTTACTATCCTGCATATTAAACCTCTGCAATATTGTCTCGACATACTTCCTCTGGTTTAACCAGAGCTTCCTCTTTGCCCGATCTCTTTTAATTTCCATGCCAAAAATATAGTTTTCAGCACCAAGATCTTTCATGTCGAATTTGGAGGACAATTGGGTCTTCAAATCCTGGACAACTTCTTTGTAATTTCCAACCAACAACATATCATCCACATACAAGACCAGATAAATAACACAGTCACCAATTAATTTAAAATACATATAGTGATCTACTTTGCTTCTGGTGAAGCCAAGTCCCAGTATAAATGTATCAAATTTCTGATACCACATCCTTGGTGACTGTTTTAACCCATATAGAGACTTCTTTAACTTACATACCAGTTCTTTCTTACCCTTCACCGCAAAGCCTTCAGGTTGCTTCATGTAGATCTCCTCTTCCAGATCCCCGTGAAGAAACGTTGTCTTCACACCCATCTATTCTACCTCAAAATCAAAAGCAGCAGCAATAGATAAAAGTAATCTAATAGAAGTTACCTTGGCAACAAGAGAAAAAATATCACCAAAATCAATTCCCGGCACTTGGGAATAACCTTTTTGTACCAACCGCGCTTTGTATTTCTCCACTTTTCCTTCTACATTTGTCTTCTTTTTGAACACCCATTTGCTACCAATGGGTTTCCTCCCAGCCGGTAAACTCCACCAGATCCCAAGCCTCATTTTTGTGCAAAGATGCCATTTCATCAACCATGGCCTCTTTCCAGAGTTTTCCATCCTCTGAATCCACTCCTTCCTTCACAGTTCTGGGCTCATCATTAGTAACAGAAAAAGCAAAATTTGAATAGAAAGCAGATGGACTATACCTCTCTGGCTGCCTTCTTTCTCGAACTGATCTTCTCACAGCCGGAGTTTGTGGCTCTTCATCTTCTGATTCCTCCTTTGTTGTAGAGTCTAATTCTTCCTCCTTTAGCTCAAACTCTATCTTCTCAGGTTCCTTTGGTTGGACTTCATGTTTAATAACATCTTTCACCTCTTTGAACACCACATCTCTACTGTACACAACTTTCCTTGTTACTGGGCTCCAAATTTTATAACCCTTAAACCATCCTTATACCCAATAAAGATGAACTTTTCAGATTTACTATCCAACTTGGTTCATTCCTCATTTGGAACATATACATATGCATCACATCCAAATACCCTTAGATGTGAAAGAGAGGGTTTCTTACTAGTCCATACCTCATGTGGAGTCTTATCCTCCAACGCTGATGAAGGTGACCTGTTGACCAGGTAACATGCAATATCCACCGCCTCTGCCCAGAATTCCTGTCCTAACCCGACACCACTGAGCATGCTTCTTGCCCTTTCCATCAACGTTTTGTTCATTCTTTCTGCAACTCCATTTTGCTGAGGTGTCTATGGAGTAGTCTTTTGTCGTGCTATACCACACTTCTTACAGAATTCTTCAAATTCCTTGCTGCAAAGCTCTCCACCATTATCTGTCCTCAGCACCTTTATCTTCTTCTCTATCTGATTTTCCATGAGAGCCATAAATTCTTTAAACCTATCAAAGACTTCAGATTTCTTCTTAAGGAAATATATTCATGTATTCCTTGAGAATTCATCTATAAATGATACATAGTACATAGACTAACCCAGTGATGGAACCTTCATAGGTTCAAACACATCACTGTGCACAAGCTCTAATATCTGTTTCGCCCTCTTACCACCAGAGGGGAAACTCACCTGATTCTGCTTCCCATATACACAATTTTCACAGAAATCAAAATCAAGAGAGATATTACTCATACCTTCTACCATACCTTTACCATGAAGTATTCGAAGGCCTTTCTCTCCAATATGTCCAAGCCTTTGATGCTACAACATGATCTTCTCTCCAAAGACCACTAGATTTTCTGTTCCACTTTCAAGAACCACAGAACTATTGCACCCATCAACAACCATGCTACCTTGCAACTTGTACAGAGCTCCAATCCAAACTCCTTGCATCAATACCAGTGCTCCCTAAACCATCTTGCAGGTATCTTTCTCGAACACTATTTTTACACCTGCATCATCCAACTTGCTTACAGAAATTAGATTCCTGGCCAATGCAGTGATATGTAGAACACCTGGAAGTGTTCTAACTCTTCCACCTTGCAACTTCAACTTTACCTTTCCGCGACCAACGATTTTAGCCTTCTTGTAATCCCCCAAGAAGACATCACCACCATCATATTTCTCATACTCGCAGAACCACTCTCTATGGGGTGTGAAGTGAAAGGATGCACCTGAGTCAATCAACCATGCCTCATGATCTACATGTGTACTTGAAGAAGCCAAGTACACATCCCCACCTTCATCTGAGGTGCTTTTCACCTCTATAGAAGGAGCCTCATCAAATCCCTTTCCTTTGTTAGGAGCTTTAGATTTACAGTCCCTTTTGAAGTGGCCTTCCTTTCCGCATTTCCAGCACACCAACTTTACACGTTTTCCTGGAGATTTAGATCTCCCTCTAGATTTAGATCTCCCACTCGATGACTTATTTTTGTTTCTATTCTGGGACCGTCCTCGTATAGACAAGGCATCACCATTTTGGCTCTCCATATTTTTCCGTCTCATCTCCTCTGTCAGCAAGGCTGAGACTATTTCATCAAACTGCAACGTTGTTGCATTGCTACCTATTGCAATAACTAGACTATCCCACGAATTTGGTAGAGAACACAACAAACTGATGCACTTATCTTCATCTGAAATTTTAATATCAAAAGATGCTAACTGACTTACCATAGTATTAAATGCGTTCAGATGCTCTGTCACCGAGTCTCCATCTTTCATCCTCAGGTTATACAGCTTTTTCCGTAGGAACAGTTTATTCACCAAAGACAGATTGGTACAAAGTCCCTAACTTGTCCCACAAAGCCTTTGTTGTAGCTTCCCTTGATACATTCAGCAATACTGAATCTGAGACACACAATCGTATTGTGCTCTTTGCCTTCCGATCCAACTTCTTCCATTCTTCTTCGGACACTCCGGTTGGTTTAGTACTCGGATCTACCCCGATCCACTGATATTTATCCACCAACAGATCCTCCATCTTGAGTTTCCACAACTCAAAACTCTAACCATTAAATTTCTCGATCTCTATCTTTCCACTGCTCGCCATCTTCTTTCACCTCCAGAATCGACCTTGCAGATCTCCCACTGAACAAGGTCTACCACAGGCCTGAGTGAAACCCCTCAGCAACAAAGGCGTCCCCTTGAAGCCAAATCTACTTTGATACCAAATGTAGGTTTTAACCCCGTACAGAAATTACCTGCATACGAATTCTAAAACATGGAAAATAAATAATGCGAGAGAAAAACACATAAAACACATATACAGAGAGATTTTCCCCTGGATCCCAAAACCGGGACTACCAGCTTGATTTTTCATTATGTTCCTTTCAATGTTATAATACATATTTATACATGCCAAAGCATCCAATACCATGGACCGAAAACCATTGCGTCCAAAAAACATGTGCGAAAATCATGCACAAAACCATAGGTGGGTCCGCCCAACCTAACATAGGGTCCAAAACCAAAATTTTCCAGGGCGCTGCCCCAGACCCCATAAAGTGGGGTTACGGGTACCCCTCAAACACCCTATTAACTACGTGGAAAGAATATAACACAACCCAACAAGGTGTACAGACAAGAACAACTATTACAGAAACCTCAAGCTATCTAGCATTACTATCCTCCACTGAACCTTAATGTGTAAATGAAGCATGCAAAGATGAATGTTGGGTTAAGGCCATGAATGAAGAACTTGAGCAAATTGAAAATAATAATACTTGGGAATTAGTTCCTAGACCTCATGATGAAAATATTATAGGAACTAAATGGATATTAAAAAACAAGTTGAATGAAAATGTAGAAGTCATTAGAAACAAGGCCAAACTTGTTTGTAAAGGGTATGCTCAACAAGAAGGTATAGATTTTGAAGAAATTTTTGCACCTGTTGCTAGACTTGAAGCCATAAGGATATTTCTTGCTCTTTCTAGCTTTCAGAAATTAAAAAGTATACCAAATGGATGTAAAATCTGCTTTCCTTAATGGAGATTTATAAGAAGAAGTTTATATTGAACAACCAGAAGGATTCATTCTTGGAAATGATGCAAAACTTGTATGCAGACTCAAAAAGGCTCTCTATGGTCCGAAACAGGCTCCAAGGGCCTGGTATTACCATCTTGACAAATATCTACACCAAAAAGGTTTTTGAAATGGTTCAACAGATAACAATCTATATACAAAGATTGACACTGATAAATTGCTAATTATTGTTGTTTATGTTGATGATATCATTTTTGGTAGCAATGAAGAATCCATGAGTCAGAATTTTGCTTCAGTAATGCAGCAAGAATTTGAAATGTCCTTGCTTAGTGAACTTACCTATTTTCTTGGTCTACAAGTTCAACAAAATAAAGATGGTATCTTTCTTTCACAAACCAAATATCTCAAACAGATCTTGAAAAGGTATGACATGGAAGATTCTAAACCTGTATGTACCCCAATGGTAACAGGATGCAGTCTCAACTCAAATGATGAATCAACAGCAGTACATCAACCAACTTATAGATCCATGATTGGCAGTCTACTTTATCTAACAGGTACCTGACCTGACATCATTAATGTAGTAGGAATAGTTGGAAGATTCCAAGAAAATCCAAAGGAATCACACCTTCAGGCAGTCAAAAGAATTTTCAAATATATTCAAGGAACACAGAACTTTGGTTTATGGTATCCTAGAGATACAGATCTCACTCTTCATGCATATACAAATGTAGATTGGGCAGGAAGTGTTGATGATAGAAAAAGCACTAGTAGTGGTGCATTTTATATAGGTTCTAGGTTAGTGTCTTGGTTCAGCAAGAAACAAAGTTCAATTGCGTTATCTACAGCTGAAGTAGAATATGTGGCCGCTGCATCTTGCTGCACACAACTACTTTGGATGATGCAAACCCTACAATACATTCAGACCACATGCACTCCACCCATCTCCATTCTATGTGATAATACAAGTGCCATCAGTATTTTGAAGGATCCAGTCATGCACTCCAAGACCAAGCACATACCTATCAAATACCATTTTGTACGTGAAAAAGTGCTTGAAAAAAAGGTTGAATTAGAGTATGTTCCCTCTAAAGAATAGGTTGCTGATATATTCACTAAACCACTACCCATAGATACATTTGAATATCTCAGACAAAAGCTAGGAGTAGTTGCTGCATCATCCTACCGTTAAATCCAACTTTTTCAGAAAAAAAGGCTCTTATACGCATGTTTCATGAAGTAGAGTCGCGTACACATGTAGGTTTCTATGGGTAAAGGAGCGTATATGTGTTTCAGACAAGAAAAATAGTGGGGCAAGATTTGATATGGGTGCTTTGACTGATATTGATGATTAAATGCTCTGTTCATTAATTTTATCTGACTGACAAAGATGCCTTGATCATTGACCTGTTAACAATGCACAGGTAGCACAGGTTTAGGGGGAGCATTAGCCTTCACGTACATTCAGCATTGTTGGCATTATGGTTGCTAAGTCCAGCTATGGCTTTAGATATTTATACCATTTGTTACTCAAGTCATGTAAAAGTCTAGGAAGTAATATGAGTCCTCTTGGACAAATGATGTAATTTGTATCCCCACTTTACATGGGATGGATGATGTAATATTTCTTGTTTCTATCATGTATAAACAATTGGTATATCCCCACTTGGTTGGGTGGATGAGTCAAATTTGGTATATCCCCACTCGGTTGGGAGATGGATGTATGTATGAGTCATTGGTGATAGGAAGGTCATCCTCACATAGTTGAGTTATAGAGTCATGTTATTCTTTTAGAAAATATTTTTTTTGCAGACTCTGCTTGTACTCAGGAAGAGCATGGACGGTTTTCAGTGCATCTCAGCATGTATAAAAGGGAAGCTCAATCAGATATTTCAACATGTACTCAGGGGGAGCATGACCAGCATAATGTATGTCAAAGGGAGAAATTATCTTGGTCCACCCTTTGCCCTTGATGTCAAAGGGGGAGAGTGACTTGGTGTTGTTGTTGCCATCAAGTCCAAAGGGGGAGATTGTTGGCATTATGATACAGGTGTTGTCCTTGATGGCAACTCACTCAGATGAAAGATCACGGTGCAACATGTCAACAACAAAGAATTACAGATCAGACTATAGAGAATGAAGAAAGAGAGGTATACGCAGGTTCACCTTGACCAAGCTGCGTATACACGTAGGTTCACTGAACACAAGTAGCGTATACATACACACGCACTTTCACAGAAGGAAAAGCGCGTATATGTTGGAAAACTAAGTTTTTGGTCTGAGGTATTTGGTCCAAGGTATTTTGATCCATGGTATTGGTCCAAGGTATTTGGTCTGAGGTATTGACCCTAGGTATTTGGTCCAAGGTATTGGTCCTAAGTGGTTTTGATCCATGGTATTGAGAAAGGCCTAAAACTATATAAGGAGGAGAAGATCATTAGGCCAAGGTGTGCAAGTATTGAATATCTGATGAAGTGTGAGATCTAGTATGCAGGTTATTAGCTTATGGTGCTTTGCTTGATCTGAACCAAGGATGAACCTTAGCAGTTGATGAGGGATAATATCTAATGATGGATTGGGATCTTAAGGCTTGAAATAAATTATCATTATATGGTTTGATCATGTTTAATCTAGATCTGAATACTGACGCATGTTTTATTCTATAAATGTTATGATTTGGGTATAACTGAAGTCTGGAATAGCTACAAAATTATGAATTAATATTTACAGATGTGTACGTTGGTTGCCTTTGATAAAAGCACGTATACACACTAGTTCGACACATGGAAGTAGCATATACCTTATGAAATTTACTTGATGATGATGTTGTTGATGGGTCGAGTATGAAAATTGAATGAAACATGGGTTTCATATTGTGGTGTTGTGTTCCATGAGTATCCAATCTGAAAATTCATGAAACGCGGTCCCTTGTAGAAGAGTGGAGTTTTCTGTAGGCTAGCACCTACGTACTAGTAAACATATTAGCTAGTACAAGAGCTAGGGGGTTGTAGCTCCCTTCCAGTAGTAGTTGGAGAACAAGAGAAGGTTGTAGACTTCTGCAGGCGGGTGCCTGAGTACTGGTATGAGTCTGCACCTGTACAAGATTGTAAACAATTTTTTTTATTATTAAAAGAAGATAGAGACAACAGCAGCAGGTGGTTTTTACCCACATTGGGTTTCCACCTTATATCTTGCTGTTTATGTGTGATGCTTTATTTTTCTTTTACTGCACTTCCTAATAAATATTTGATATACTGGTTAAAGTTCCATACATGATAAACTGTCTAAATCAAAAAGTTCTTTGCATATATGCTGGTTGCTTTAAGTACAGTCACGTGTACATGCTAGTTCACTTAGCTGAAGTAGTGTATATAAATCAGTTTCGGAAATTAAATTATTGATTTGATAATACTGATTCACCCCCGTCTCAATATTATTTCCAACAAAGAGTTGGCACAAAAAGTTGGTACATGCTCTATGGGAAGACTATGTGAGTACTAAGAATTCGATAAGAATGTCTCCATTTCAACTGGTCTATGGAACATATGCACTCTTTCTTTCATCACTGGGAGTTCCATCATGAAACTATTGTAGGATGCTGAGGTAGAGCCAAATGATATGCAACGAAAGATTTGACCAAATGATTCAACTACAATAGTCCAGAGAAGAGGTGTTTAAAAACACACAGTTGATACAAGACATAATCAAAAGAATTTATGATATAAGAAAAAAAGCAACTAATTTTCAAATTGGAGATATGGTATTAAAGTGGGATACCCGAAATGAAGACAAGGGAAAACATGGAAAGTTTCAAAATTTGTGGAAGGGACCTTTTAAGACTACTGCATTCATGGGAAAGAATTCGTATCTGCTTAAGGATATATCTGATCAACCAGTTGGAGGAGGACCTGTAAATGGCAGGCTGCTGAAGCATTTTCTCAGATAATATCACAACTGCAATACCATGTCATTGTCTATACCATTTTACTTTTGAATAATGCAAGTGTGGGTGTTGGGATTTGAAGCCCGAGGTGAAGGCCATCAGGTCTTGGATTTCTACTGCCATAATTAAATATGTTTTTCAGATAGGAGTCTATCAGTTATGTTGTCGTTTTCAGTCAGTCCGACCACTAAATTTTTTAGATTTTTTAGTCTTTTTCTCAGTTTTTCACATTGTTTCTATTGCCCAATGGATAGAATTATGGTCTGCGTGTTGTCCTTGGCACCTCACAGGGAGGCTGCCATCCCCAATGGAGCCAATAATAGAGTCATTTTGTTTATTGCAAATCGAAGGTCTTAGAAAATTCATAGTTTTTCTGTCATACAAAGGTTCAAACTCACAAACTTTTTTATTGTTATGAGTTTGACTAACCATTCCCTCAGAGATCATTATCGTTGGGTTGTGTTATATTCTTTCCACATAATTAATAGGGGGTTTGATGGGCACCCGTAACCCAACTTTATGGGGTCCAAGGCAGCGCCCCGGAAAGTTTTGGTTTTGGAGCCTTTGTTAGGTTGGACAGACCCACCTATGGTTTTGTGCATGATTTTCGCACATGTTTTTTGGACGCGATGGTTTTCGGTCCATGGTATTGGACACGATGGTTTTTGGTCCATGGTATTGGACGCAATGGCTTTCGGTCCATGGTATTGGATGCTTCGGTATGTATAAATATGTATTGTAACATTGAAATGAACATAATGAAAAATCAAGCTGGTAGTCTCGATTTTGGGATCTAGGGGAAAATCTATGTGTATATGTGTTTTATGTGTTATGATCTCGCATTTTTTATTTTCTATGTTTTATAATTCGTATGTAGGTAATTTCTATATGGGGTCAAAACCTACATTTGGAATCAGAGTTGTTTTGGCTTCAAGGGGACGCCTTTGATGCTGAGGGGTTTATTTTGGGCCTGTGGTAGACCTTGTTCAGTGGGAGATCTGTGAGATCGATTCTGGTGGTGAAAGAAGATGGTGAGCAGTGGAAAGATAGAGATCGAGAAATTTAATGGTCAAAGTTTTGAGTTATGGAAACTCAAGATGGAGGATCTGTTGGTGGATAAAGACCAGTGGATCGCGATAGATCTGGGTACTAAACCAACGGGAGTGTCTGATGAAGAATGGAAGAAGTTGGATCGGAAGGCAAAGAGCATAATACGATTGTGTGTCTCAGATTCAGTATTGCTGAATGTATCAGGAGAAGCTACGACAAAGGCTTTGTGGGAAAAGTTAGGGACTTTGTACCAATCTAAGTCTCTGGTGAATAAACTGTTCCTGCGGAAAAAGCTATATAACCTGAGGGTGAAAGATGGAGAATCAGTGACAGAGCATCTGAATGCATTTAATACTATGGTAAGTCAGTTAGCATCTATTGATATTAAAATTTCAGATGAAGATAAGTGCATCAATTTGTTGTGTTCTCTACCAGATTCATGGGATATTCTGGTTATTGCAATAGGTAGCAATGCAACTGCCTTGCATTTTGATGAAATAGTCTCATCCTTGCTGACGGAGGAGATGAGACAGAAAAATATGGAGAGCCAAAATGGTTATGCCTTGTCTGTACGAGGGTGGACCCAGAACAGAAATAAAAATAAGTCATCGAGTGGGAGATCTAAATCTAAAGGGAGATTTAAATCTCCAGGGAAACCTGTAAAAGGTGGTGTGCTGGAAATGTGGAAAGGAAGGGCACTACAAAAGGGACTGTAAATCTAAAGCTCCTGACAAAGGAAAGGGATTTGATGAGGCTTCTTCTACAGAGGCGGAAACCACCTCAGATGAAGGTGGGGATGTGTACTTGGATTCTTCAAGTACACATGTAGATCATGAGGCATGGTTGATTGACTCAGGTGCATCCTTTCACTTCACTCCCCATAGAGAGTGGTTCTACGAGTATGAGAAATATGATGGTGGTGATGTCTTCTTGGGGGATGACAGGAAGGCTATAATCGTTGGTCACGGAAAAGTAAAGTTGAAGTTGCAAGGTGGAAGGATTAGAATGCTTCCAGGTGTTCTACATATTCCTACATTAGCCAGAAATCTGATTTCTATTAGCAAGCTAGATGATGCAGGTGTAAAAATAGTGTTCGAGAAGGATACCTGCAAGATGGTTTAGGGAGCAATGGTATTGATGCGGGGAGTTTGGATTGGAACTATGTACAAGTTGCAAGGTAGCACTGTTATTGATGGGTGCAATAGTTCTATGGTTCCTGAAAATGGAGCAAAAAATCTAGTGGTCTCTGGAGAGAAGACCATGATGTGGCATCAAAGGCTTGGCCATATTGGAGAAAAGGGCCTTCGGATACTTCATGGTAAAGGCATGGTAGAAGGTATGAGTAATAGCTCTCTGGATTTTGATTTCTGTGAAAATTCTGTATATGGGAAGAAGAATCGGGTGAGTTTCCCCTCTGGTAGTAAGAGGGCGAAACATATATTAGAACTTGTGCACAGTGATGTGTTTGGACCTGTGAAGGTTCCATCACTGGGTAAATCTATGTACTGTGTATCATTTATAGATGACTTCTCAAGGAACACATGGATATATTTCCTTAAGAAGAAATCTGAAGTCTTTGACAGGTTTAAAGAATTTAAGACTCTAGTGGAAAACTAGACAGAGAAGAAGATAAAGGTGCTGAGGACAGATAATGGTGGAGAGTTTTGTAGTAAGGAATTTGAAGAATTCTGTAAGAAGTTTGGTATAGCACGGCAGAAGACTAGTCCATATACACCTCAGCAAAATGGAGTTGCAGAAAGAATGAATAAGACGTTGATGGAAAGGGCAAGAAGCATGCTCAGTGGTGCCGGGATAGGACAAGAATTCTGTGCAGAGGCGATGGATACTGCATGTTACTTGGTCAACAGGTCACCTTCATCAACGTTGGAGGATAAGACTCCACAAGAGGTATGAACTGGTAATAAACCCTCTCTTTCACATCTGAGGGTATTTGGATGTGATGCATATGTACATGTTCCAAAGGAGAAACGAACCAAGTTGGATAGTAAATCTGAAAAGTGCATCTTTATTGGGTATAAGGATGGTTTAAAGGGTTATAAGCTTTGGAACACAGTCACACGAAAGGTTGTGTACAACCAAGATGTGGTGTTCAGAGAGGTGAAAGATGTTAATAAACATGAAATCCAACCAAAGGAACCCGAGAAGATAGAGTTTGAGCTAAAGAAGGAAGAATCAGACTCTACAACAGAGGAGGAATCAGAAGATGAAGAGCCACAAACTCTGGCTTTGAGAAGATCAGTTCGAGAAAGAAGGCATCCTGAAAGGTATAGTCCATCTGCTTTCTGTTCAAATTTTGCTTTATCTATTACTGACGATGATCCCAGAACTATGAAGGAAGTGGTAGATTCAAAGGATGGAAAACTCTAGAAAGAGGCCATGGTTGATGAAATGGCATCTTTGCACAAAAATGAGGTTTGGGATCTGGTGGAGTTTCCGGCTGGAAGGAAACCCATTGGCAGCAAATGGGTTTTCAAAAAGAAGACAAATGCAGAAGGAAAAGTGGAGAAATACAAAGCTTTGTTGGTAGCAAAAGGTTATTCCTAGGTGTCGGGAATTGATTTTGATGATATTTTTTATCCTGTTGCCAAGGTAACTTCTATTAGATTAATTTTATCCGTTGCTGCTGCTTTTGATTTTGAGGTAGAACAGATGGATGTGAAGACAACATTTCTTCACGGGGATCTGGAAGAGGAAATCTACATGAAGCAACTTGAAGGCATTGCAAAGAAGGGTAAGAAAGAACGTGTATGCAAGTTAAAGAAGTCTCTGTATGGGTTAAAACAGTCACCAAGGATGTGGTATCAAAAATTTGATACATTTATACGGGGACTTGGCTTCACCAGAAGCAAAGCAGATCACTATGTGTATTTTAAATTAATTGGTGACTGTGTTATTTATCTGGTCTTGTATGTGGATGATATGTTGCTAGTTGGAAATGACAAAGAAATTATCGAGGGTTTGAAGACCCAATTGTCCTCCAAATTCGACATGGAAGATCTTGGTGCTGCAAACTATATTTTGGGCATGGAAATTAAAAGAGATCAGGCAAAGAGGAAGCTCTGGTTAAACCAGATGAAGTATGTCAAGACAATACTGCAGAGGTTTAATATGCAGGATTGTAAACCGGTGAAGGTTCCTATTCCTGTAGGTGTGAGGTTATCTACTGAACAATATCCCAAGACACAAGAAGAGGAAGAGGACATGTCTCGTGTTCCATATGCAAGTGCAGTCAGTAGCCTGATGTATGCAATGGTATGTACTAGACCAGACATTGCACATGCAGTGGGAGTATTGAGCAGGTTTATGTCAAAACCAGGAAAGGAGAATTGGACAGCAATGAAGAGGATTTTTAGGTATTTGCGTGGCACTAGTGATTATGGTCTGTGCTACCAAGGAAGACTGGGATTGGAAAGAGTGTTGGATATTCATGGCTTTGTTGATGCAGACTGGGCTAGAGATCTAGATCAGAGAAGATCTACAAGTGGGTATGTGTTTAACCTATTTGGAGGTGTAGTCAGTTGGATGAGTAAGAAACAATCTGTGGTGGCACTATCAACTACAGAGGTAGAATACATGGCAGCCACTCAGGCAAGCAAGGAAGAAGTTTGGTTGCAGAGATTGTGTTCAAGTATGGGGTTAGTACAAGTAGCTATAAGGATAGACTGTGACAGCCAAAGTGCAATTTTATTTGCAAAGAACCCTGCATATCATTCAAAGACAAAGCACATTGATGTTCAGTATCACATTGTGAGGGATATGATAAAAGACAAAAAGGTGTTGCTTGTAAAGGTGGACACTTTGAAGAATACTGCAGATACATTGAAAAAATTGTGTACTTTGAGAAGTTCTCTTGGTGTAGAGAGACAATGGGCATTTTAGGGTTGGGAAAATGACTAAGCCCTCTTGTGGACCCCTGTGGAAAGAAAACAACAAGTGGGAGAATGTTGGGTTGTGTTATATTCTTTCCACGTATTTAATAGGGGGTTTGAAGGGCACTTGTAACCCCACTTTATGGGGTCCAGGGCAGCACCCGGAAAATTTTGGTTTTGGACCCTATGTTAGGTTGGGCATACCCACCTATGGTTTTATGCATGATTTTCACACATTTTTTTTGGACGTGATGGTTTTCGATCTATGGTATTGGACATGATGGTTTTCGGTCCATGGTATTGGATGCTTCGGTATGTATAAATATGTATTGTAACATTGAAAGGAACATAATGAAAAATCAAGCTGGTAGTCCCGGTTTTGGGATCCAGGGGAAAATCTCTGTGTAAATGTGTTTTATGTGTTATGATTTTGCATTGTTTATTTTTTGTGTTTTAGAATTCGTATGCAAGTAATTTCTATACGGGGTTAAAACCTACAATTATGAAAGTGGTTTTCATTTGGTAATCAAAGTCATAATCATTAATGGGAACGGGTGTTTGAGTTTTTAGAGCTGTCATTATGATTTTTGAGTCAGGGTTTGGGGATTTGTTAGAGTCGTTCAACTGAACAATGTGTTTTCAGTCAAAAGGAATGATGTGAAAGCAGCATGGTTACACATATTACAATTTTCTCCCTCTTGTTATATCATTTATTCCCCCCATGCTCTATTCGCTATTTGTTCATATCCTCTATTTGTTCCCTTAGTCCTACATATCCTATTCCCTTATCCCCTTATTATTTTGAATTATTCCTTATTCCAAAACATCCATGCCATCCCTTATTCCTATTTAGGCCTAAATCCCCTTTATCTTAAGCCTAATTCCCTTTTAACCCTAGGCCTAAAATCCCCTAATAAAACATCATTTCATATGATGATTGAAACTCACCATACATTCATTTGGTCATCATTCTCCCAAATCCTATCACGCCCCCAAAATTTAAGTATGATTGCTTTTCAGGTGGAGTGATAATTAAGAAACTTGTTTAATTACATCATCACAAATTTTGAATCATTTTCAAATCTCTCCAAGAGGCTACCATTTTGATTGTTTCTAATCATAGGCGAATGAATTGGTTCCTCATGCAGGAGGTCTGAAGAAATTGTCACACATTGAAGGAAGATAGTAGAGAGTTATAGAAATTGTGTTGCACTGTCACTACAAAGGGTGCTACACAACCGCTACGTAGAGTGTCCCTGCAGCTACCAGAGCTCACATAGATTAGTCTCAGCATTGTGGGAGGTAGGAGTCAGTTTCCCTATTTGTGAATTTGTTTCTCAACAACCCAATTAAGCATAGTAAAGGTCTTGTTGTTCTCTCTTTGAAAAAAATTCACTACGCATACCTTGCCTGTCAATCACGTGCACAACCAGTTTCTAATTTAAAGTTGTGTCTTGTTGATGAGGAAATGTAACCATCATGAAATCTTGGGTGGTCAGGGTAAATTGTAAAGGGAAATAAAGTGTATTCATGTTCACTTTCAACATTCAAATCCTGCTTTGTCATCACTATTTCATACACCTATTTTGTTAAGTTTGCACTGTCACACTTTCGAGTCTTTCACTCTCTGACTTGTACACATAACCTTTCATAAAGTTTGAGTCAATCCTGCAGGTATTAGGGTTAATGGCTCCCACTACTAGTAGAAAGGGAGGGGATATAGTATGCGTTGAACCCAACACCTTAAACCTCATAAATTCCTCCCCAACCATTAGAGTTGCTTTCGAGAATGTTGGTTGCATTCCATTCTGTCAGAAAGTCCAGAAGGTGGGTCACAATACTAGATTGGCTAGCCTTTTCACCCTGAACCTCCATGATAACAAGGTCAAGTTAGGGAATGAGGAGATCATTACTACAAAAAAACTCATTGCAGATGCTACAAGCCTCCCCACAACAGGTGAAAAATGGTTCAAAGGAGACAAATTTGACATCTCAACCTTTAAACAGTTTATCAAGCTAGAGTTCAGTGTTAATTTTGCTACAACTTTTCCTACCATCTACCTTTAGGACCATTACAGTGAACTGTTAAAAGTTATCCATAGGTATTTCATGTGTGAGGGTAGATTCAACATGGTATGCTAGTATCATCTGAGACTTCTATGGAACTTCACAGACAAGAAACCTATGAACCTGACCTTTTAATTATTTAAAAGTTTGGAAAGGATGGAGAACAAAGTTCATATGCAAAAATCATATGTCCAGTATTTTTCATTTCTCCCTCATAAATTTTTTGTTCAAGTTTGTAGTTGATAAGATGATCCAGGTGGATCTTCAAATACAATGGAATGGAAAAGCTCCAAAATGAAAGTGCTTAGAATGAAGTCAACCTAGGACCAGAGCATAGATCTTGTTGTCTTGATTCCAATGGTGCAAACGGTACTTTAATCCGAGTCCAGATGATGAAGTTATTGCGAAAAGAAAGTTACCTTGTTCCTTTGGAAAATGAGGATTTTCCCAAAAGAATGGAATTTTAAGCTTTAAAAGGAAAAATCGCAATTGGAACATCCAAAGGGGCGGACTTAAGGAGCACAGTGGAACCCCCCCGATTAGATCAGATCGGTGATCGGATCAGTGGAATTGGTGTTAGCGATATTGGGGTAATCAGCATCGGTGATCAGGGGTGCGATCGACCGATGCCGATATTGGCGATCGGCCGATGCCGATATTGGCGATCGGCGGTCGGCAAAGTTCCCCGATATACAAGACCTTGGATCTCAGTGACTTGCAATTGAAATATTGGGCCCAGACCCGATAAGTATATATGCCCGATTTAATATTTTCTTGAAATTCGGGTAAACAGGTTTTGGCCGGATTTTAGTGTTTTACGGGGTTTTTAGTGTATTATCACTTCAACAATAAAAATACTATTTTGAAGGCTTCATTGCACCCATTGACCCTTCCATTCAAATGGCCTCTATTTTATGCCAAACAACCCCGATTTAAGAGGGATTTGTCCTAACAAAGGCACTATAAAGTCTAATGATTGGAAAAAGCAAGGGAGAGAGGAATTTCAGCATGCTGTTCGGGGCAGGAGAGCTTTCAGGTGGCTGATAGTGCATTTTGTCTATTTTGGACAAGTTTTAGATGTTTTTTAGCCCCTCTCAATGCCACAAACGCATTGGTGCTGCCCCCTTCTCCATCTGAGTTCTCCTTTCTCAGTCGTCTTTCAGAATGGAGGTATAAGCCTCTTTTGATGTATTAGATGATTGTATTCTCTTCTTTTCATGCCATTTAATGAACGAAGGCCTCCCCATTGATTGAGCAGGGCCCGAAGACGTAGTCTGAGTTGGATGAACTCTGTTATCAAGTCTTGGTGTCTTCTTGACATGCTTTTATGTGTTTCTGCTTCTTTTCTTGTGTGCACCTTAAGTTTCTATGTTAAGCTGCAGTTTTCACATGTGATTCTTTTTATACATCTATAAGCGGAAGTATCTTGGATCAAGTGGTATCAGAGCAGGGCTTTTTAGATGTGAATTGCATGTTTGTATGCTAACAAGAAACAGGCTCCAAAGAGGCGAAGGGGAACTAGAACCTTTCGATCCTGAAGCAGGGCGTGCACCTCGAAGGAGAAACATGGCAGAAGATGAAGCTCATCTTGAAGAGGAGCGTAATTTCAGAAAGAATTTCTATTCAATGGCAGAGAATATCAGTCAACTGGTTTTAAGGCTGGAGAAAGCAGAGGAGAGAAACCCAGAAGGACAAGGTTCAACACATGGGAATGGTGGAGAAGAACCCCCTCCTCCTTCTGGGAGTGAAGGTTCTCCTTCCTTTAACCACCATAATCATAGAAATTCAAAGAATGCATCTAAGAAACCCTTCTTTAAATTAGATGTTAAATTTTATCTCCCCATGCTTAATGGTGAAAGCAATGCATAAAAGCTTAATAATTGGATTAGTCAGATTGAGGTCTACTGCAGGATTCAATAGATCGTGGAGGATGAGGCAAAGATTCAGCTGACCTCTCTATGGCTGAGCAACACCACTCTCATTTGGTGGGAGAACAAATTGTAGTGCAATAAGAATGTGGGTAACCTCCTTTCCTCATGGCCTGATTTTATTTCTACATTAAAGGAACAGTTTTATCCCTTAGGATACAAGCAAAAAGCATTAATGAATTGGCAGTATTTAAGGCAAGGTAAAGGTCAGGATGTTCAGATTTTTACAGAGGAATTTAGAAAGCAAGCACTTAATTTGGGTATTGCACTTGATACACATGAAGTTGTAACGAAGTATATTGGCTCATTGCATAGCTATATTAGGCATTCGTTGTTGTTGTTTGAACGAACCACTATTGACTCAGCCAACGTGAAGGCAATCAATATTGAGAACAGGGGCAAAAATGAAAGGGATGATCAGTCCAAAAAGCCACCGTTAAAACCTCCCAATGGCAAATCCAAATCAAAATGGAAAGGAAAGGAGAAGAAGGCGACATCAGCCAAAGAGGGAGAATGGTTGTATTGCAATCATTGCAAAAAGAAAGGCCACCATGACAATCACTGTTGGAAATAACACCCCGAAAAGTGTCCAAAGAAGTATGGAGGAAAAGGGAAGTAGAAGACAGTGGCAACGACGTAGCAAGACCTTGGATCAGATTCGGGAGATGAAGCGTTGATCACAGCAGCAGGAACAAAAGGTACTCTTACACCTCATGTTAATTCTGAATCGCATGAAGGCACCAGTTCTATAAATGAGTCCCTTCCTAATGACCGAAAGAGAATTGAACTGTTTCATATCAGAGTTGTTGTAAATCACACTAAAGTTGAAACTTTGTTTGATACTGGGTCCCAAGCAAACTTAATTGCAGAATCCTTGGTAAAGAAACTTGGCTTAGAAACAAAGCCACATCCAAAACCTTACCCACTTGGATGGATACATGATAAAGTGAAACTGAATGTAACCAAGCAGTGTAAATTCAAATTTGTAATCACTTCTAAGCTAGTAGATGAAGTAGAATTGGATGTAATACCATTGGATATCTGTGGCATGGTGTTAAGGAGCCCATATCTGTATGATAGAAAGGCAATATTTTTCCGTCATGAAAAAAATACCATATCACAAAATATGGGGTAGAATATATAGTAAGGGCTCATCAATATAAAATCAATGCCAGCCTTGTAAGTGTTGGACAAATGAAAAGATTGGTGAATTCCTGTAAGGGTTGCATGCTTGTGGTCGTAAGGGAAAGAGAGGCAGAATTCGTTGGTGCTTTCCAAGGTTGCAATCAAGAACATAAACAAAAATTATTTGAATTAATTTCTAACTATGTTGATTTGTTTCAAGAACTGAAGGGATTACCTCTGAAGAGGGAAATCCAACATGAGATCCATTTGTAGCATGATGCTCCTCTGCCAAATATTGGCATGTATAGGATGTCAACTATTGAGATTGATGAAATCAAGAGACAAGTGTAGGAATTGCTGGACCAAGGGGTCATCAGGTCGAGCACCTCTCCTCGTGGCTCACTAAT
The DNA here is from genome assembly GCA_031772625.1 of Pinus tabuliformis. Lineage (NCBI taxonomy): Eukaryota > Viridiplantae > Streptophyta > Pinopsida > Pinales > Pinaceae > Pinus > Pinus tabuliformis. Next base: position 1,191,521,851 of record CM062809.1, read on the forward strand.
TGTCTTAATGCCAAAGAAAGACGACACTTGGAGGATGTGCGTGGATTACCACGCGCTCAAAAAAATTACAGTGAAAAATCGCTATCCCCTTCCACGCATGGATGATTTATTAGATCAATTAAAGAATGTTGTTTATTTCACCAAGTTGGATTTGTGTAGTGGTTATCACTAGGTCCGAATCGCAGAGCAGGACATATGGAAAACTGCCTTCAAGACCAAATAGGGGTTGTTTGAATGGATGGTGATTCCATTCGGACTTTGCAACACTCCAATCACTTTTATGAGGATCATGAATGATCTCTTTCGGACTTTCATTGATGAGTTTGTTCTTGTATATTTAGATGATATACTTGTCTTTAGTAACAGTTGGATTGAACATGTGTGTCATGTACAGAAAGTGCTTGAAGTATTGAAAAAAGAAAAACTCTTTGTAAAGTTGTCAAAGTGTGAGTTCGGGAAAACCTCTTTGGGTTACCTAGGTCATATTGTTGGTCATGGTCAGTTAAAAATTGATCCCTCTAAAGTTGAAGCAATTTTAAATTGGCCTAAGCCTACTAGTGTAACCAAGGTCCGTAGCTTTTTAGGTGCAGTCCAGTATTGGAGGAGATTTATTGCTAATTTCTCTATTATTGCAGCACCTTTGCACACGTTGACAAGTGTAAAATAGGTCTTCCAATGGGGAGGAAGATAGCAAAAGTCCTTCGAAACATTGAAGGAAAATATCAGCACCGTGCCAGTCTTAGCCTTACCTGATCTCCAACAGCCATTTGAGATCGAAACCAATGCCAGCGGTTATGCCATGGGAGTTGTACTAATGCAACACAAGAGGCCAATTTGTTACCATTCTGAGAAGTTTTCTCAAGCTGTGATAAACTATCCCACTTATGACAAGGAGCTTCATGTCTTGGTGCAGAGTGTGAAAAAGTGGAAACACCACCTAATCGGCAAGGAGACCATCATCCATACAGATCATCAGCCCTTGCAGTACCTTCAGTCACAAACCAAGTTGTAGAAATCTCGTCATTTCAGATGGATGGGTTTTTTTCAACAGTTTCATCTGGTAATAAAGTATAAGAAGGGCACTAGCAACAAGGTGGTCGATATGCTATCTTACCCTCCTATTTCTACTTCTATTATTTTGCATAATTCTTTGTTATATTTTGAAAGTTATGCTGAAAAATATGCTAACGATGATGACTTTAAGGAGGTTTATGCAAAACTAACCCATGGTTCACAGGTGGAAAACTTTCACTTGCAGGGGAAACTGTTATATCACCTTGGTAAATTGTGTATTCACACAGGGGAAAGAGTACACGTAATTCGATAGTCCCACACCTCTCTTGTGTCTAGACACTTTGGTGTCGAAAAGAATTTATGTCATGTACAAAGATTTTTTTTTTGGCCTCATATGAAAAACATTGTGACTCGCTATGTAAAGGGTTGTGTGATGTGTTCTGTTTATAGAAAACTCAGGCTCTACACACCACTCCATATTCCGAATCGTCCATGGGAAAGTGTGTTAATGGACTTTGTAGGAGGTTTGCCTTTGTCCAGAAAGAGTCACGACTACTTGTATGTTGTCGTTGACCATTTTAGCAAGATGTGTATTCTTATGCCTTGTAAAAAGCAGATTACTACAGAGCAAACTGCTTCTCTTTTCTTTCAGCATGTTTGGGTCCATTTTGGATTACCCACATCTATTGTGTTAGATCGGGACTCTCACTTTCTTGGAGAGTTTTGGACCAGTTTATGGAAGATGATGGACACCAAACTGAAAAGAAGCACAACATTCCATCCACAGACTGACGGACAGACAGAGGTTGTCAACCGTACCATGGTACACTTGCTACGAGGCTATTGTGGGAAACATCCCAAGATGTGGGATGAACATCTCCCATATGTACAACATTCCTACAACTGAGCAGTGCATTCATCTACGCAGCGTTCACCATTTGAGACATGCTTTGGTTACCTGCCAAAGGACCCTTTTGATATGGTCTTTGGAAGGGAAGATGGCTCCAGGGGGCGTAATGATAGGGACAAAGCTTAGCAGTTCATTCAACAAATCCAATTGATTCACCAAGCAGTACAAGAGCAGTTGGAGAAAAGTCAAGCCCGTTACAAGGCTCGACATGACAAACACTAAGTCGACCATCAATTCCAAGTGGGTGACAAAGTGTGGTTCCACATCAACAAAGATAGGATGAAGGGAGAAGGAAAGAAGTTGCGACCAATCTGGTATGGACCATTCACCATTTTGGAGAAGATTGGGAACAATGCCTTTCATCTCAACTTGCCGGTATATATGCAGATGTACTCAGTAGTGAATGTGGAGAACCTAAAGCTGTATGAACCACCTTTGATTATGGATACTGAGGAAGTGGGCACAATTCCTACGGTTGATGATTTTGCACCAGAATATCTCGATGAGTTACCTGAAGACATCATCCTCGACAGAAGAACTAGGACTTCACAATGAGGAGATGTGGAATACCTTCGAGTTGGTTTCAAAGGAATGCACCCCAGCAAGGCCAAATGGCTGGAGAAAGGGAGAGTGAGGGAACAATTCCCTCACTTGCCAATTGACTAATGAAAGCTTTTGGTGGTCCAAAAGCTCCTCAATGGGGAGGATTGATCTAGGTGGATCTTCAGATACAATGGCATGGAAAAGCTCCAAAATCAAAGTGCTCAGAATGAAGTCGATAGATCTTGTCATCCTGATTCCAACGGCGTGAACGGTACTTCAATCCGAGTCTGGATGATGAAGTTATCGTGAAAAGAAAGTTACCTTGTTCCTTTGGAAAATGAGGATTTTCCCAAAAAAATGGACTTTTAAGCTTTAAAAGGAAAAATCGCAATCGGCACATCCAAAGGGGCGGACTTAAGGAGTGCAGTGGAAACCCCCCAATCAGTGATCTCTGATTAGATTAGATCGGCAATCGGAGGGCGATCAGATCAGTGGAATCGGTGTCGATGATATTGGGGTAATCAACATCGACGATCAGGGGTGTGATCGGCCGACGCCGATATCGGTGATCGGAGGTCAGAAAAGTCCCCGATATATAGGGCCTTAGACCTCAGTGACTTGCGATTGTGATATTGGGCCCGGACCTAATAAGTATATATGCCCAATTTAATATTTTTTGAAATCCGGGTAAACAGTTTTTGGTCAGATTTTAGTGTTTTACGGGGTTTTTAGTGTATTATCGCTTCAATGATAAAAAGACTATTTTGAAGGCTTTGTTGCACCTGCCGACCCTTCCATTCAAACGACCTCTATTTTATGCCAAACAACCTTGATTTAAGAGGGATTTGTCCTAACAAAGGCACTATAAAGTCCGATGATTGGAAAAAGCAAGGGAGAGAGGAATTTCAACACATTGTTTGGGGGAGGAGAGCTTTCAGGTGGCCGACAGTGCATTTTATCTGTTTTGGACAATTTTTAGATGTTTTTCAGCCCCTCTCAACACCATGGACGCATTGGTGCTGCCCCCTTCTCCATCTGAGTTCCCCTTTATCAGCCGTATTTTAGAATGGAGGAATAAGCCTCTTTTGATGTATTAAATGATTATATTCTCTTCTTTTTATGCCATTTAATGAATGAAGGCCTACCCATTGATTGAGCAGGGCCCAGAGACATAGTCCGAGTTGGACGAACTCTGTTATCAAGTATTGATGTCTTCTTGACATGCTTTATGTGTTTCTGCTTCTTTTCTTGTGTGCACCTTAAGTTTCTATGTTAAGCTGTAGTTTTCACATGTGATTCTTTTTATACATCTATAAGCGGAAGTATCTTGGATCATAGGAAGAAGATTTACTGGTCTGACTTCTTGTCTAGCAATGCGTTACTGCCACAAACAAAATCTTCATCAAAAAATGTTTGTGAGGAGGAAGAAGTTCATGAAAAACAAGAGAAGAAGGTCACTCACTCAGTTAAAGAGCCAAGATAGTTGAAGAAAAGGATGAAAAACCCAGCAAAATGTTCACAGGTAAACTTGGCAAGAAGGGTAAGAAGCAGATTTCGAACGACAAAGAGAAAACTCAGGAAACCAAAATTTAGGTGGCATCAACTTAGACCACCAAGGTTCAGGTCGAGGTAGAAGAAATAATCAAGAATGAAGAGTTTAGATGAGGCCTATGACTAGGTAAAGGGCCATGAAGAATGTGGAGGGTTCAAACCCTCATGCAATTGTTGAAAATTTTGAGCATAAAAAAGAAGAAAAACAACAAGGTGACAAATAAGAGGAAGTGAAGCAAGTTGAACCAATCTAGTTTGAACAAGGAGAAGATACAATGAAATATGAATAAGGAACCATGAAATATGAGGAAGAAGACCCTAATATGGTCAAGATGAAAGAATCCCTTTCAAAATATCAGATGAAAATAGAATTTTTGAAGATGAAAAACAAAGATACGAAGGAAGCATCTCAGCTTGCAGCTGAAAAGGCAGAGTAACCTCCTAAAACTGTTGCTAAGAGGAAAGGTAAACATGTCTCATTTGCTGAAGATGCCAAGGATATTGCAGTGGAGTCCAGTGGACCCTCAACTAGAGCATCCAAGTCAAAACTCAGTTATGTACAAAAGATGAAAAAGGTGGCTCAAGAACTTGGTAAGCCACATTTTGATCAGTGGAAAGAATATCAAAGATCCCTAGAAAAGATGGAGGAAAGTTAGGAATGTGTCAAGAGGTTCAGACAAGAGAGTCAAAACTATACGAGGTGAGTGCAACATATTCTTGAGAATTGTGACAAAGAGTTTCGTGAGGCATCCAAAGCCCTTGAGAGAGGTAAATTTTTTGTGAAATGGTCTATTCTTGTAAGAAGACATTGTAAAAATATTTATGTCAGGAACCTAATATTGAATGCAAAGCCGAGGAGCATGAAAAATACTTTGGACAAAGCATGGGGACTGGTTAAGAAGTATAAGGAGCTAACCAAATCACCTTCACCTAGAAGAGTGCTGAAGTTGAGGTCTAAGGTTATAACTAGAGCAAAACCTACCCTGCCACTACCCACTAAGAAAATTGGCCTCACACCTCAAGCTTCAAAGACCAAATATTCCACTAGGAAGACTTCTAGCAAAAGGAAGAGGAGGTAAAGGGTCCTTGAATGAAGTTTGAAATTTTGCTTTTATTCCAAAATTCAAATTGTAGATGTTGTTTTGGTCGCTGTAATGGTATGGTTCTGATGTTTGGAGTGGCTTATACTAGCATGATGGTGTTTTGTTAATATTGGAAGGCATTTAAAAGATAATTTTGAAAAATGCGCTACGTAGTTGCTATGCAGTTGCTACACAGACCCTACCTATAAAATTGGACGCATATTGGGAGGAATCCACTTGTTTGGGTTTGAAGCTATGAACATGGAGAAGATGTGGTAGCCAACTTAGATATTCAAGAACCAGCCATGTGTCAATTTTGAAAGGAAAAATCCCCCACACAGTCACTGAACAGTCACCGCTTAGTCATCATCCAGTTGTTCCTATTTTTATTATTTGATTTGGTTCATGAAGGTATGGTCTTCAAAGATAAACTTGTTTTACATAGACATTTAGTTTTTTTTATTTAGATAAAGTAATCAATGATTTATGTTTTTTGTTTTTGATCAAAAGACCAAAAGGAATGAAAATAACAAAAAACTTTTCCTTTTTGAATTTTGATTTGATCCACTGTTGGATCAGTGATGCAACGAATCTAGACACTTATCATATCTTTTTATGATATATTTAAGCTAACTAATACATATGGAACATGTTGTTGTTGGTTTCATTATTGTTGGGATCTATTGTAGTCTTATGCTATTATTTGTATTAATGAGTATGTTATGATGCTGAAGAGATTCCAGTTATATTGTAGAGATTATTGTGGTATGAATGTTTTGAAATTGTTATTCTTTAGTTTAGGTGTAATATTCTTTATGTTGTCTTCTCAATATGGTTTAAAGGTGTATGGAATAGTTATGATTGAATTCATTTCACATGCTCTTGTCTAGCTGCACCGAAATATTTTAGTTGCAAACAGAATGTTTATACCTTTGAATTCTTTGTCTTTTTCCTCTTGATATTCATTCATCTAATTTGCAGTAATGAAATGTCATTTGTTTTTCCATTGTATATGAGTGTCTTGATGTTCTTATTCCTCTCTACTACATATTGCTTTTTCATTTCGAAGCTGTACTATTCAAGAATATGTATATGAAACTGGTTAGGAAATGCATAAACATGATGGACCAGGGAGGTCATGATCACATGCATTAATTTTCCTAGAATCCTCTACCACTCCCAAATCAAAAAATTAAACACTTTCCAGATCTGGTTTGTGCTAAAGTTTGTTTTTCAAAGTTTTTATCTATGAGTTTGCTAAATGAGGGAGCCCCCTCAGGTTGAGGAAGACCAGTCTATCAACCAAAAGAGGCATGTGGTTACCTTTGTGATCCTTTTCCTTCAACCTAAAAGGAAATCATGGAGTGATAACATCCTATATGCATTCTTTTTTTTTTTTTTTTTTTTTTTTTTTTTTTCAGGCTTTAAATATGAAAAAGACAAAGAAAATTATATATTCCAAAAAGAGCGGGAACAAGAAATTTACTTCCAGAACTAATGGAAATAAGAGTAAGCTATGTCGCCCTTGAACAAATCACTAAAAAAAAATCTTTCGTCCATTTGGGATTGTACTTAGTTTGACTTTAGGAGATCCATAACCTTGTTATTGAGTTAGTCCTCCTTCGATTGGTTATCTCTTCCAATCATATGGAGAGTTTGTTATTGCCTCCTGCATTGCAAACTTATACAAAGTTATTTTATGCTGCCATATAGTCACATATGAGCCGTGCTTTTGTTCAAGGGAAGCAAACCTGTGTGGGCCATTCTGTGGCATCTCTTGAATCATTTTCAGTTTGTCATACCTAGCCTGTTAGAGTTATCTTCAATATTGCATTAATTATTTGGTCCTTTTCTCATGCTTGTTAAGAAGGTCTCCATTGAATTCTTGCTAGTGGGTATGCTCTTATCGACTCTAACAAACTTCTCTAAGAGTAGGCCTAGAGCCACACCCTTGGCCCTATTTACATCATTGATAGGTGACCTTGTGCTCAACATCAATCAATATCATGGGTCTTTGACTAAGTGATTTCCCTTATGTTCGACATCAACTTACATTATCACACATTGGGATTCATGTAGTACCTTGGTTTCCATTTTACCTTATTGGTGGATTCTTCACCTCTGTGTCAAATTTCATTATTGGTTGGTTTAGAGGGTTTCTGTCGTGTTCTATCCACATCTTATGTATGCCAGAAATGTACTTCAGAAAGGTTACTTCATTTCTTTTCATCCGAGTTCTTCCAAAATATTTGGCTATGGGTTACACTCACACTGGTTGACTTGGGATGCCTTAATGCCTTCCTTCTAGCATATCTTTTCCCATCGACTCCAACTCATTTCTCTAGGAATAAGATCTATAGTCATTTTTTCAGTACCTTAGGGTTTGCTGTCCTCAGTGGCAGACTCCTTCGCTATCAATAGTGAGAATAAATCAATGTCTTTTGATTGATAGATTCTCTCAAGTGTTTGACTTCAACACATTTATTCACACTTGTTAAACTGTACTGGGGTACCTTGACTCTCATCATCATTATCGGTGAGTTGTCTCGCGTTTGTTAATGGTATACATCAATGACTGGTAATCAAACGATTTCTCACATGGTAAAATTCAACTCATTTATTCCCATCATGTTGAAATGTACCATCTACAGTCGGTGAAGACCTCAAGTTGTATCAACATCCTGATTGACTCGTCAGTACTTTCAGTTTTCTGCTAGTGCAACCAATCACCCTTATATGTTGTAGTTCATTTCAGCATCATTCTATATGTCGACACCAGAGTTTAGTGCAGTACCACTATTCCACATATATGATACGGTACTATTATGAGGATCAATTATGGAGTATCTGTGATCATACATTCTTCAAGCATCACTGATAAGTTCTTATACATGTGATATTGAGACATAGCTCTGCTATGTTCCTTTGCGGCTATGATCAGACGATCCACTATGTATTCTCCAATATTATTTGTACACTTATGTATACATGATGGATCCAATTTGTACTTGATCAATGGACATGATTTAGTGTCTCTGGGCATGGGTATGCCCTCCTTAGACATGAGTCTTCTTTCTGATTCCTTCTATAGGTATTCAACAGGTCGGAATCTGGTGGTATTTTCTTAGGTTCTCAAATTATCTCTCTCTGTACTTAATACATTTTGGCCATCATGTACCCCTTCTGACCTTATATATTAGGGGGAATCTGTTATAGCATTATTCAACACTCCTGTAGTTATGATGCTCTTATATATGGCCTTGGGAAACCCTTTCACATTCAAACTTGGTCATTTATTAAAAATATATTTTTAAATTCCATACATGACTCTTCCCTTATAAAAGTGCATGTACACGCAGGGTACCATAATATCAAACCCGCGTACATAATTTAAAATATGAAAAAAGAATATTTCTTATTTTTCAAGCGGGGTTTACGGGTTTTACCGAAAGGCCACCTACAGGAGCCAATGGCCTAACTAAATCAACTGATTTATGGTGGTATTTATACACCTCATGGGAAGGCCTAAAACATAGAAGGAAATAGGATATCGAAATTATAGTCCCAGTGTTAGGAAAGCATTGTTTTCTTAGAGAGATGTTCATCTTCCATTATATGACATCCTTTTTCACATATTGAGAGGTGATCTTTGAGGCTTGGAATGGACAGATCCAAAGGAAGGTTTTCTGGTTCCATGGTCAGATTAGGTTGTATTTTTCCACTCCTATTTGCTGATATCAATAAAGAAGTTTCGTCTTGTTCCTGAAATGTTGTGATCTCATGTTTTTTATAATTCATGTCTAATATATCATGCTTTATATTTCTATACTTGATGATATGACATTTTTAATATGCATATTCTTTGAACTACTTGCTACGTATATGCTTCTATGGTTTGTGTTATAGGTCTGAACACTTTGGAGGAAGCAAAGAGTTTTGGCCCTACGGGATCAACATCAAATGTGGGACCTCCGAGTATTCTTCACAAACCCAACTTTAGTAGTTTTCATATTTTTCTTGCTTGAGTGAGTGCTTCTTGTTGATAGTCTATCTTTGATCTATTGAGGTTTTCAACCATTACCTAAGGGAGGTTTCTGCCTCTAACAAACACTGCTATCTCTATTGAATGAGAGCCTCTAGAAAAGACTTACCCAATTTCTGCCTCCTCCAACCTCCTATTTCCTTAGCAAATTCGAGCTCCTAAACAATAGGTAAGGCCCTATTTCCTTGCACAATTCCCAAGGAATTGATTTCCTGACTACATGCAACAACTATAAACTTAATTAGTATACACTAACTGTTAGACTAGCCTTTGTCTCCTCCACCTCAAGTGAGAAATTTGAATTCCATGCATGCATGAGCTAATTTGGGATGATTGATTGGTTAACTGGTCAATCTTTGAGTTAAACTATTATCTCACTACAGAACTGACCTTCAGCTGACTCTATTAATAGTTAGAGGTCACTTAACTAAGCACAACTGAAAATAACTAAACTAGATTGCTAAAATTTAGCAATCAACATGTGCATGAATGAACTCTAAGCCCCTAACCGGAATTTACTAAGCTAACTGAGTGACAAGATCCATGTCACACTAGTTAACCGCGTCCAATTTGTCCTACTGATGTGGAAATTTGATTTACTCAATTTGACTAAGGCTAAAGTCAAATTGAGCCTTTCTTGCTACACTTTCTAACATTCCCTCTTAGCAAGAAAGGGATTTTTCACCACCCCTATCCTGCACCTGTGGAATTCAAATTTACCTCTTGAAAATGCCTTTGTCAATATTGCATCATCTTTCTCTTCAGTTGGAATGTATTGTAGAAACATAATTCTCCTTTGCACACAATACCACAAATGATGATACCAAAAATCAATGTGCTTGGACCTGTTGTGAAATACCAAATTCTCAAAGAGCTTAATGCAGCTATAATTATCACAATATATCAATGTCAGATCCATCTCCTGACTAAAAAGCCCCACAAGTATTTTCCTCATCCATGTGGCCTCACATGCTACTTGAATTGTAGCCATGTATCCAAACTCTGCTGAGCTGAGTGCCACATAACTCTGCTTCCTATTGTACCAAGAAATAACTATGGAGACAACACTAAAGTTTGTACCTAAAGCAATTTTCCTATCTAATGTACTCCCTACCTAATCTATATCGGTGAAGCCTACTCTTGTACCAATATAATCGATACTCAGTAGTTCCTCTAAGGTAACGTAATACATTCCTTGTTTCCTTCCAATATAGCTTAGTATGCCTCACCATAGCTTGACTAAGTTGGTTCACTTCATAGCACATGTAGGGTCTTGTGTTCACAAGATATATCAAAGACCCCACAAGATTCCTATAAATGGTAGCATAAACCTCTTCACCTGAAGTGGCATTCTCCTTCCTCTAGTTTGTAGCTATAGGTGTGACCATATGCTTACAATTCTCCATGTGAAATATCTAAAGTATTTCAAAGGCATACTTCCCCTGAGACACAAACAATTCACCATCACCTTTCCATACTTCCAGCCCGAGGAAGTAATGCATTAAGCCCATGTATTTCATCTCAAATTCCCTTGCAAGATCCTATTTGTAAGAGTACATCAGATGCTCATCACCTATCAATATTAAATCATTAACACACAAAACAAGAATAAATAACTTATCATCTACCACAAAGTGATAGAGGTTCACATCCGCTTCGCTTTCCCAGTAGATATGTGGCTCAAAAAGGCTTTCCATTTACTAAAAATAACATCATAGCCTCCATCCTCCAATATTTCTACAAAGATCAGGTTCTTCTTCAGCCCATGTACAAACATAACGTATTTTAGGTGAAGAGAGGAGGCTTTCTCCCTATCAAAGGTGAAAGTACCAATTTTTGTAACATTGTACCTTCCTTCGTCCCCCAATTCAATATGCATACGAAGATCCTTCTCCTCCAAACAACTGAAAAATTCCTTACACCCTATCATATGGAATGAGACATCAGAATCAAGGTACCACACACTCCCCATAACAGTGTTGGGCATGCATGCTATTTGTGTGAAGTATAATTCAAATTGTGAAGCCAATGCTTCACTTCTCGCTCCTCCTAAAGGCTTCTTGTGCGAAGATTTTGTTGCATAGTGCCCATATTCATGGCAATGGAAGCATTTTAGCTTGCTCAAGTATTTCTTCTTTCCATTATTTTGGATGGATTTAGGTTTGTTTTTGGTTTTCTTTCATTTTCCCTTCTTCACCATCCCAACCAAGGAAAAAATTTCTTCATTCTCCACTCTGGATGATGTTCCATCTCTAGTATTTCTCCTGATCTCTTATTGAACCAATCATACCACAACCTTTCCCAATTTGGTAAATTTTCCCTTCCATTCACAAAGTCCTGGTAGTTGTGTGAAGATTTCGAAATGCCTAGAAGAGCTATGCTCACTAGGACATCTTCTAAAACATTCACCCCAACCCCTCCAATCTCATCTTAAACTTGAGTAAATCTAGAGAGATATTTTGGAATAATGTTATTTTTTTGCATCCTAAATGTTTCAAAGTTTGTCTTTTAGGGCCAATTTTCTATGGTCACTGCTATTTTTGAATAGCTCAGTCAATACCTTCCACATAACATATGGTGTTTCTTTTCCATGGATATTTTAGACTAGTTGGTCTCTCACACCTTCTGGAAGAATTCTCCTGGCCTTTGCAACATCCTTCTTCCATTGGCCTAATTGTTGTAGATCACACTATTAGGGTTTCAAAATGTCAGTTTTAACATATTCTAACATACCATTATCATCAAGCACTACTTCCATTCTATCCTTCTAGGCTATGAAATTTGAGCTATTCTCGACGACATACTCCAATCTCAATCCATTGAAAGACATTCTCTCAAATCTGAAGAACAACTACAGCACAAAAGATACAAATTCGAAATTCCCGAGGGATAAGTTTGAAATACTAGTTCTAATGTGATTTCAGGGCTCCAATACCATGTAGAAATTTGATATAAATTGCAATCTGCTCAAGAATTCGAGCTAAAACCAAGAGACACAAATTCTACTCTATTAATCTGCAGAATGTAAATCACAATTTATAACAACATGCATAGACATGCAACAGGAAAATCCACAAGTACGCAGTGATTACTAGGGGAAACCAACTGGGGAAAATCCCTCAATCTTCTTTGCATTAATCAGCTGAATAGAGAAACTATTACAATTGCTTGCTCCAACTCTTAGCACAACCTGCAAAAGAAGCATTCTTCTCTCTACTGAATGAAAGCCTCTAGCTAACACTTTGCCAATTTGTACCTCCTCTAGCCTCATATTTCCTTGTGCAATCCTGAGAAATTTTGAGCTCCTAAAAAATAGGGAAGTCCATATTTCCTTATGCAATTCCCAAGGAATTGATCTCTTGACTGCATGCAACAATGGTACACTCAACTAATATAAACTAATTGTTACACTAGCCTCTGTCTCCTCCACCTTAGCTGAGAAATTCGAATTCCATGCATGCATGAGCTATTTGGGGTTGATTTATTAGTTAATTGACATATCTTTGAGTTAGACTATTGTTTCATTGCACACTGACCTTCAACAAACTCTATCAATAGTTAGAGGTCCATTATGTGGGCACAACTGAAAATAACTGATCTAGATTGCTAAAATTTAGCAATCAACACATGCATGAATGAACTCCAAGACCCTAACTCAAATTTACTAAGATAAGTGAGTGACAATAGTCATGTCAAAATCAATTTACTCAATTTGACGAAGGCTAAAGTTAAATTGAGCCTTTCTTGCTACACTTTCTAACAATTGAGGAAAAACCCTAAGAGTAGACAATGTGGAGCCAAAAATAATTACTAACAAGTCTATAATTGATAATATTATCACACACTATCTTTTAAATAATTAAGAGCTTGAATTGCATTTATAACCAATCACTTTAACTTAGAGTAAATTAAGAAAATTACACAATATACATATTTTAAAGTTTGCTTTGTTTTGTTTTTTAATTAATTATGAGAAATTTATAACTTATTAAATTGATCTAAGTTAATATTAGAAATAAACTATTCATTATTATAACTCAAGAGTATCTATCAACCCCCAAATAAAATATATCAATAACATATGATTTAACAAGGATTGGCATGTCGAAAAACACATCTCCAAAAAAGTTATTTTTTTTAAAGAGAATTTGTTATGAAACTAGCTCACAAAAAGATAGAAAAGAAATATCAACGCCTTAAATTCAACCTCTTCGAGGGGGCAACCTCATTTACATTACATAAATGAACAATTCTTGGATGATACACATGAAAATACCTCCTTTCTATATATAGGAGTATAAGGGGTCATAACATAATCAGAGCCGACATAACAATAATAATGTAAGGGCATAATAATAACAATATTGGGCTTCTATGTGGCACAATAGTAACAATATGGGCACTACATGGGTACATCAATATAATAAGTGGGTTGTACTAATAACAATAAGGGGTTACACTAGTAGTATAGGGGCCTAACATGCCCCTCTCCTTCAAAAAGCGTTGTCCTCAACGCTTGAGTAGTTCTTGATGCTTCTGTATAAAATTCTTGTCCTCCCATGTGGAATCTTTAGCGGGTAAGTTCTTCCACTTGATGAGATACTCTGAAATTTATCGATTTCGTAGCTATTGGGTTCTTGTTTCTGTGACTGCTCCAAGTTCTAATATGATTTTTCCTTCCTCTTCAATTTCTGGCAATATTGTTTGAATTGGGATCTTTTGCAACTTTTGAATAAGTGGCCATACTTCTTCGTCCTTCTTCCATTCATCCCTTGCTTCATTTATCCAATCTAGTTGGATAATAGAAATAGCACAAAACAATGCTTCCACATCCTCATCCTTAAAGAGCCTTCCCATTCGGTAAGGTCACCATTTTTTAAGTGCATGTAGTATTACCAACATTTCCTTCTCATAAATAGCTTGCTTGAGATGTAGCAGTAAAAATACCCAATCACCTACATCAAAACATTTTTCACTACAATGTTGATCTACCTGTTGTTTCGTTTGATTTTGCGCCGAAGTGGCATTATCCTTTAAAAGTTGGAGAACTTGTTGTTGATGCTCGATGTGATCTTTCTCTGTTTGAACCTTTTTCTTCTTGATATGTCCTTCTATCTCTAGAGTTTGGGGAGTGGTAATTTCTTCCAATCCTTTACAAGATATGGTCGGATTCATTTATTGATTCTCGATGTGATCTTTCACTTCTTGAACATTTTTCTTCTTGATATGTCCTTCTATCCTGATAGTTTGAGGAGTGGTAATTTCGACCAATGAATTACAAGATATGGTTGGATTCATTTCTTATTTCTTGATGTGATCTTTCACTTCTTGCACCTTTTCTTCTTGATATGTCCTTCTATCTTGAGAGTTTGAGGAGTGGTAATTCTTGCCAATGCTTTACAAGATATGGTCTGATTCATTTCTTCTTTCTCTGGGGTGGGGTCCTGGCGTATATCCTCTTCTTTTGATGTTTCTTGATCCTTTTCTTCCTCCTATTCATATTCTATGTAAAATAACTTCTTCTCAGCACACTTATGACCTTTAGTGCATTTGCTATCACAATTGTAAAAAAGCGCTTTTTCTCTTTTTTCTTCCAATTGTTGTGGTGTAACCCTTGTAGGTTGTGGAAGGCTGGGAGAAACAACACTTCCATCTTTATATTTGTGAGGGGTATGCTTCCTGGTTTCCATAATTTTGATTTCCACTATGTCACAAAGCCCTTTTACTCTTTCCAATTGTTGTGGTGTTGCTCTAAAGAAGGTGTTGCTCTTTGTATCCTCATAATGTGCTATCATTTCCTCCGTGAAAATTGACCACCTAACAAGTTTTTTACGAGAACAAAGCCCTTCGTACCATAAAAATTGATCCGGTTCTAAATATGAAGATGCAATACATACCTTTTGTAATAGTGGTACACCATGTAGATCAAAATATGGCTCCATCTGAAGTATCCAATTTACCGAATCCTTGTCATCAAACTTCCTCATCTTGCTTTTTCTTGATTTTAGGAGCTCGATCTTGAAATGATTGTAACTCTGTACTTTCGGATCTTTAAGTTCTAAAATTGTAACCTGTGGTAGCCCTCTACATCCTCTTTCCAATGCCACTAGTCTGATCCAAATTGGATTCTCCAAGGATGAGTTATGCCAAATCTCCCACAGTGACCTGATTATATACTAGTTCAGTAGAGCGAACTTGTACGACATGCCACGTGTCCCTGTTTCAACCTTTGGCTCTGAAAAATATATACAAGAAACTATAGTCCGTCCTCTTTTTGTATCTTCTTACGAAATTTCAATTTGATGCTCAAAGAGAAAGTTATGACGATTTTTTCCCAGTTCACCTGTTTGGAATGTAATTCAGGAGTCTACAAAAAGACCAACTTCCTCAGATCATATCTCCGCAAATATAGCGCAAAAAGCTCTAAAATTTGGACCCGATATTCAGCGTGATGTCTTTGCAAATGGGTTTTTGTTTTAGCTTCTGAAACGTCACAGAAAAAAAGTTATAGAGAAAATGACACAATGACCTGTTTGGAGCAGCGAAACCCTAGAATCCAAAGCTCTGATACCAAATGTTATGAAACCAGCTCATAAAAAGATAGAAAAGATATATCAGTGCCTTAGAATTCAGCCTCTTCGAGGGGGGCAACCTCCTTTACATTACATAAATGAACAATTCTTGGATGATACAAATGAAAAGACCTCCTTTCTATATATAGGAGTCTAAGGGGTCATAACATAATCAAAGCTGACATAACAATAATAATGTAAGGGCACAATAATAACAATATTGGGCTTCTATGTGGCACATTAGTAACAATATGGGCACTACATGGGTACATCAATATAATAAGTGGGTTGTACTAATAACAATAAGGGGTTACACTAGTAGTATAGGGGCCTAACAGAATTTACTCTTTTAACTATATATATATATATATATATACTACTTTTCAACCATTCAAATTATTACCCCTAAAAATTTTCTATTATAATTAAAACAAAAAAAAAAACCCTAACTCCTCTTCCCTCCATACTTTAAGCAATGAAGGATGTTTACTTACTCGTTGAAAATTTACATGATCACAAGATTCTATGAGTACAACCTGTGTTTTTTAATTTCCCCAAAGGTTTTCTATTCATTTCCAAAAAGTTTACAACTTTTCCAAAAAAATACATTTCCATATCTCGCACAACATTGAATCGATGATGTAGTACCCACTTGGATTACTTTATTTCAATGGTTTAAATGTAACCTAAAGAAAAGATTTAAGGCACACCTAAATTACATGGAATTTACTAGATTACACAGAATTTTGTTTTATAACTAATTGTGAGAAATTTATAACTTATTAAATTGATCTAAGTTAATCTTAGGAATAAACTATTCATTATTATAACTCAAGAGTATCTATCAACTCCCAAATAAAATATAACAAAAACATATGATTTAACAAGAGTTGGAGTGTCTAAAAACACATCTCCAAAAAAAATATTTTTTAGGAGAGTTTACTCTTTTAACCTTATAATAATGAATAAAATAACTAATCAAAAACTAAACCTAAATTATATATATATATATATATATATATATATATATATATATATATATATAACTTACCTTTCGACCGAAGATGAAGATTCGAAACCCTCTACGGTCAGTGCCTGATGCGGACTAGGGTTCCATCTGCAACATTGTGCACATGACGAAGTTTTCTCCATCCCTCTCGATACGTCTTGCTGACCTCTGATGCCTTTTTTCCTGGAGCCTGTTACATTTGACCCCATTCACCCTAAGTCGACGCCTTCACACTTTCCCCCATGACTCCGTTGTGACTCTACCTGCTCCCTTTTCCACAAATGGTTTGGCAATAACAAAGGCAATTTTCAACTCCCAGCTGGCACGTCATTTTCGGAATCAGTTATGGAGCTTGATCAGGTTGACTACTCAGATGACCCCTTCACTGATGTCTCCATCTGGACATCCCCCCCCCGATCTCAGAAGGGTTGTTCCCCCACAACAGTGACCTGTCGGATGTCCTTGTGCCTCTGCCATCGATTTCGGGTCCCTCCTGCCTGGTCATTACCCTACCTGAGGACCCCCCCACCTGGCTGAATTTTGCTACTCCTCCCCCTTCGCCGACATCCCTATAGTTTTTGGCAAGATGCATAGGTCCTGATCTTACCACTAGCTCCTCGGGTTATCCACCACACCCTCCATCCATCGGCTCTCATTTCCCTTCAACTGCCCCTCCAGGTGAACCCTCGGTACTTCCACAAGAAACCCCTTTCGCTTCAATTTCGACTACTCCTCTTTCTGGCTGCTTTGCAGGCAACCCTCTGGTTTTCGAAGCAAACCCTACTAAGCCTAGACTGCAACCTCAAAACCCTCAATAGAGCGGCTCACAGGCGGAAATCATTGACAAGGGCCATAGGTCAGGGAAGAAGCAAAAGTGTGTAAAATCCAGATCCCAGGACATTGCACTTCGATTGGGGGAGGATATCCAGTGGGGCGAAACCATGGACACCATTGACCGAGTCTTGGTGGGTAGGGTTTGTGGGAGGACATACACTGCGACAAGGCTTAAACAATGGACAACAAAAATTTGGGGGCATCATTTGGCAGAATTTCCCTTCGTACAAACCTTCATCCGGGGATGGTTTGCATTGCGCTTTGCCAGAGCTAAACACACCAATTGGGTATTATCGTCCTTCTGGCACATCAAACAAGCTCCTATGCTCCTCAGATGATGGAACCCCCTTTTCAACCCCGAGAGAGAGAAATTGGGCACTGGACCTCTGTGGGTCAGATTACCAGGGTTGCCTCTCCACTTTTGGTCTAAGGACATCTTCAGGCGCATTGGAAATTCTTTGGGCACCTACTTGGAGCACGATAAATCATATCTGACCATAAGCATTATGGCATATGCAAGGATATTGGTCCACCTTGATACCAGGGAGGAGCTGCAAGAACAAATCACTATGCACTGGAGACACTTCTCTAGGGTTCAATTCCTTGATTATGAGAGGGTGGAGGTGCCATAAGGCGGGTCACCTTTTTAAAGATTTCCCCCTAAATGGTAAAGCAAAGACAGCAGAAAAGGGAAAGAGGATCCCTCTTAAGGCTACCAAGGTATTGAAGATGCAGCTGTTAGACTCCGTCTTCTCAAAGTCCTCTGTCAGAGTCAAATTGGCAAGTGACTGTCAAAATCTCAGTTCAAATATGCAGGCCAATGACAATTAGCTTTCACCCACTGCTACTTAGATGTTTGCAAAGGAAATCATCTCTGAAAAGTCATGAGTTCATAGACAGAAAGAGTGAATATGTGCGATGCTTGCATTTAGCTCGAGAGAGTTATCTTTTCATTGCCACCAACCTGGGATATCTAAATTGCATCAACTTAACTGTTCTTGGAGAAGAAAAGTGGACAACTATACTCAAAATTAATGACAAGGAGCCCATTGTTTGTTTGGATGTACTGGTCATGGAGTCCCCTGATTCCCCAGCCTTACAAGAAGATTGGGTTGCAATGGGTGATGGCAAAGGAAGAGTGACTGTCGTGCAACTTGTATCTAGTAATCTTAATCATGAAAACCCATGCTCTTTTACTTGATCTACTGAAAGAGAGAGGCAACTTCTTGGAATTTACTGGTGCAAGTCCTTAGGGCATAGGCATATTTTTACAACATATCCAAAAGGAGGATTAAAATTGTGGAGGTTGGAGTACACATTTAGAGAAGTCAATGGTTGGAGGGGATCCATCAAAAAAGTATCAGGCATATTTAGTTGCTGATTTCACATCAGCATTCTTGGCATGCATTGTATGTATTGATGTGAGCCTTGTGGATCAGCTACTTGTTCGTGGTGATCAGCGGGGCAATATCGTTGCTTTTGAATTTCCAATGAGATTGATCGATCTTGAAAACTCAATTATGCCAGAGAAGTTTCAAACATTTTGCTCATTTAAAGGAGCCCATGGTATCTCAAGTGTGGTTAGCATTTCAGTTGCAAGATCAAATGGAAACCAAATCTGTATATGTTCGACAGGGAAGGATGGATGCATCTGTGACTTTATTTTTGATAAAGGTGCCATTGGAGACTACTCAAATAAATTGATTTTTGCTGGAATAAAAAATGTCCCAGAAATTACTATGGTTACAGACAAAGCCATTCTTGGATGCCTGCAAGCTTGTGTTACTAGTCATTGACAAGTTTGGCGCTGCTATGGCACTTGTGAAGGCTGATGTTGATAGGCAGTCTCTCAATTGGGCGTATACTCTCTGCAA
The DNA here is from genome assembly GCA_031772625.1 of Pinus tabuliformis. NCBI lineage: Eukaryota > Viridiplantae > Streptophyta > Pinopsida > Pinales > Pinaceae > Pinus > Pinus tabuliformis. Next base: position 1,191,541,282 of record CM062809.1, read on the forward strand.
TTTGATACACAATATGTTGTCTCTGCGTTATGGTCACAGTGATATGTATGGAGGTCTCAACGTTGTTCTGCGATGGGTGTATTGTTTCTACAGATCTATGCTAGCAGCTATATTCATATATACATATAGAATAATGTCTATGGTCAGCGGTACTTATATGGTTGGCACAAGCACTCTCCCGACATCCCTATAGTTTCAGCGTCACTATTATATCGACCTGTTTCAGCACTAGATGAGTCTCGGCTCTGTCATATAGTATGTATGGCATGATCAATTGCAGAGCATCACAGATGTATGATAGCAGTATTGTATATATGGTTCAGTTCGATATGTGTCTCAGTTCAGTTCTATGAATAGCAGCATTGGCATTCTTTTCGTTGACATCACCATTACAATATATGTATGGCGCTATTGGCATCACAGTTCAAGAATATTATTGTGAAAATCAATAATGACCAAATAATTCATGTCAACCTCACTCAGGAGAATCCAAAGCCGCTTATTGCTGGGATTCAGTCCATTGGGTCGAGACCAACATAACCTTTGCCGGGTGTTCTGATATCTACTTAGAATATCCTTTCTTTGAACATCAGATCCATTGGTTCTCCATCTTCAATTCATTTATGATGGTTATTTTACTCACGGGTTTAGTCTCAATGATCCTGATGCAGACTCTGAGAAATGACTATGCAAAGTATGCTCGCGAAGAAGATGATTTGGGTAGCAATGCAATCCTGATGGATGGAATGGACTGGCAACATGGAGAATGCTATATGGCATGGATATCAATTCAGAGAAAGATCTTTTACTGGTTGCGGATAACTTTGGGATTCTTTACCAGATAGACATTCGCTCAAATAAGAAAACAGAGGAACCCATTCTAATCCACAAAAAGGGTTCTAAAGTTGTGGGACTTCATTTCAATCCATTAAATTCAGATCTTCTGATCAGCTGTGGCAATGATCATTTTTCTCGTCTTTGGGATATTCGCCAATTAAAAGCTGGGGCCTTCCTGGGAGAGTTGAAACACCCACGTGTTGTGAACTCTGCTTAGTTTTCGCCAAAACCTGGCAGTAAAATCATGACTACCTGCCAAGATAATCGGATACGTGTATGGGATTCTATCTTTGGTGATTTGAGCTATCCAAGCCATGAGATCGTCCATAGTCATGATTTTAATCGTCACTTGACCTGCTTTCGTGCCGAATGGGATCCAAAGGATCCGTCCGAGTGCCTTGCAGTTATTGGTCGTTACATAAGTGATAATTTCAATGGCATAGCTTTGCATCCAATTGATTTCATCGATACAAGCAATGAACAGCTTGTCGCTGAAGTAATGGATCCAAATATAGCAACCGATCTCCTACTAATGACTTCAGTCCTGATTCGATGGGATCTGCGCTCCAGTTTGTTAGCCCTCAGAGGATTTTAAGGGGAACGATCTTCTGTTTTAGGAAAAAGAAATGACTCTATCTCTATTTTTGTAACTGCAGGTGAAACAGCGCCCCTGTTTTGGGGTCGATTTGTTTTTCCCCTAGCAGAGTTTTATTTAATGTATTAAAAAATCATTTGTAAAGGTGAGGGGAGTTGGAGAGAATTCTGAGAGCTGGTGGAGAACAGAGAGTTTCATTGTACAGCTGTTTGACAGAGATTTTAATGAAAATACACAGCTCTGGCTTCTGAGATTCCTGTGGTATGAAATTTAACATTTGTCTTTTCCTATGTCTCATGTGTAGCTTGTGATGTTTTACATTTCATCTCATAATCATTTATGTTGAATACTTTTAAGTGAGAAAGGCAGAATTCAATTTATTTGCTCTGTCTTGAGGAAGTATTCATAGTTAATGTTTTCTTCTGTTTGACAAGGATCCATCTTCTATGCCCTTGTCGACCTCTCAACAGTCTTGCCATTCCGTTTATTTCAATTTAATTGTTAAATTTCTTTCCTACCTTGCCTCAGGAGATAATCTGTTTTTTTTATTATATTTCTCTGTTCAAGCTGTTTCTTTGCCCCATGCAACCCAGAAACCCCATCATCCATTAAAACTCCTTTTCCTATCAATTTACTAGCCTAGAATCAGTATACCTTATTGGTCATCTCAGCCGCTTTGAAGACTTTTTAGCCGAGATAGACCCGGAGAGAGCCCTCTCCTGTCCTCGTAGGGCTAGCTACGAGGCTGAGCTTGGTTTGATGTTGCCTCAAGTTTTGCCTTCTTCAGCCTGAGGCAGATTTGAGCGCTAACAACAGCAACAACAACAACCAAGGAGACTTCGAAGAAGTGTGGCAAGACACCCTATCGGCAGGGAAAATTTTAAGAACCCCCCCTAAATTTACATGTATAATAAATGGGCAAATCTCCATGGTATATAGGAAAAATGGAAGGCGATTTTATCAATAATATGATATGTATATATAATTTTTTTGCGAATCTCTCACCAGACATGGCGAATATTTTACTCAATTATAAAATCTTGTGTTTATTGAATACACAAATGAAATCATTGCGTTTCTTTAAAATATATTTTGAAATCAAAACTACCAAAATTACATATCGATAACCTAGTGGATGTAGGATAAAATTCACCCGTGCCATTCACAGAAAGCATGAGAAAAAACCTAATACTATATATAAAACCAAGAAAAATTCAAATTCATCACTTCTAGGGACCTCATAACCACCCTACCAATACACAAGTATGTTCCTATTTGAACTTAGAAAAATTACCCAAATTACAATCTGTTTACTCCAGCATATGTTGGAAAGTTATAGAAGGATGACTAGTGCAATCAATCCATTCCTTTTAGCCCTGGATTTGTTTCAGTTTAAAACAAAAGTATACAAATATACTTGTCCAATGTCTATGCTTTAATCATTCACCTTAAGATGTTTTTACAATATAATTTCCTAAGTCTATTTAATATCTTCATTATCATAAAAACCAACCTATATCCATCTTAACTCCACATCTACCACTCTTAGGGGGATGAAATCTATTTATCCCTCTGAGCACTTGGTAGACCCAGAATTAAGATGGATCTAAGATGATAGAATTTCCCCTTTAAATAGTCTATGCTCACATGAATACCATGGTATTAACACGGGTCAATACCATGGGTTATCATAAACCTGGAGCTTAAAAATTACTATTAGTAATTTATAAAAATTAATAAAATTAATAGTTGATTTTTATTTTATTTTTTATTTTAACCAAGCTAAAATGTTTAACATACATTAAATTACAACATCCATTTTTACTTTGATCGGATCAAGTATTTTTTCACTCTATGCTAGTTTGCATATCACGATATTTGATATCTATCAGGGGGTTAGTAGATCCATAGTAAATATGGATCTATGATGGTTTAATTCCCCCATTTAAATAGGCTACATTCCAGGTGAATACCATGGGTCAATACCATGTGCCATTTTGGTGAATACCATGGGTCAATACCATGTACCATTTTAATTTTTATTAATACTAATATTAGGGTTAATAATGTTTTTTGCATGGTATTAATAACAATCGTATTTGTCCCATAGTATTTTGCCCATAGGTTTCACCTAAATGTAACACATTTTTGAGTGTTCGTAAATATAAGGTGACTTATGGAGTAAATATAAAAAAATGTTTTATTTGTTTACCATACCTCTCGTTTCTTTATATTTTTATTAATTTACCATACCTCTTTTACAAATATGGTATTTGGCCCATAGGATTCACTTAAATAAAACCTCTTTCTTGAGCCTTCATAAATAGAACGAAGGTTATGGACTAAATATAAAAAGAGGTTTTATTTATTTATCATGCGTCTAGTTTATTTCTATTTTTATTTATTTACCATACCTTTTGAGTAAGTATAAAAAGACATTTTATTTATTTACCATACCTCCACTTTACTTATATTTTTATTTGTTTACACCCTTGCATGTATATAAGGTGACTTATGGAGTAAATATAAAAAATGTTTTATTTATTTACCATACCTCTCATTTATTTATATTTTTATTAATTTACCACACCTCTTTTATAAATATGGTATTTGGGCCTTTGGCCCATAGGATTCACTTAAATAAAACCTATTCTTGAAAATGGGCAAATGGATTCACTTAAATAAAACATATTCTTGAAAATGGGCGAATGGAAGGTTGTAACTCCTAATTTCAAGGGCTAAATTTACCTTTTTTACCCTCTCCCTTAAAATAAGGTGGGCTATTTGAGGTGATTTGTAAAAATGTACTATGATACAAAATATTCGCCCACTAAAAATTTAAAACCCCTTAATTTCGCCAAAGGGCGAACATTCGCCCCTAAAATTTTCTATGCCTATCGGCCACCCTCTCCTCCTCTGGCCAGGGGTAGGGTGGTTGTGCTATCTTCGAGTATGCCTTCATCTATTTCCTTCTCATTAAATTTCTCTACTTCATCTTGTATACTTTTATCATCTTCAGTTGAACATCAAGGTTCTGCATCATCCACTCCTCTCCCTAAGTTTTTGGCTTGCTCCCTGTAACCTGCCCCTCCCATCTACTCTAGCACCCCCCATCCTTCTCAGTGGAGAACCCTTCTACCCGATCCTCGGACTCTGATCAGGGGTCTCTCTCTCACTCCTACCCCTTTGATCACTATCTTGATCACAGCCTCCAGATACTATTGGCATTGGTTTGGTATCCCCCCCCCCATCCCTTCAAAACCCCCTCGGGGTAGACCCTCCTCTCTATCCAAGGCCAAGAAGCAGGCAGGGGAGGAGGTGGTCCCGAGACAACAACTTACTATTTCTGGAGTTATTAGAGCACAGAACACCCTAGAACCATCACCCCCATGAAGTTGCTCTCCTATAACTGTCAAGGGTTAGCTAGCCCTAAGAAAAAACTAGCTTTCTGAAGGCTTCTATGCACCGAACAGGTAGATGTCATATTCCTCCAAGAAACCTTGGGTCTAGCCGAGGTCATCACACACCTCCTAGAATCCATGCTACCTGGTTGGTCATTCCAAGCCCTTGATGTTAATGGACGCTCTAGTGGAGTTGCATTGGGGTACAATTCCAGGTCTATTAAACTATGCAATATATGGGGAGGTATTGGTCATATTGGGGCAAACATCTTCTCTTCTGAACTTGATACTGACATCAGACTCATCAATGTTTATGGGCCATGTCAAAACCGAGGGAAATTCTGGGAGCATCTGCTGAGCTCTAATCAAATGCAAGTGGACAACCTTATTCTTGGAGGAGATCTTAACTTCTCAATTGGATATTCCGAATCTTGGGGTCATCATGCTCAAATAGACCCTCTATCTGCTTTCTTCAACAATATCTTGGAGGACCGTGGCCTAATCGATATACCATCTGCGAAATTACAACCTACCTGGAGGAACAAAAGAACAAGGGAGGATAGGCTAGCTCGAAGATTAGACCACTTCCTTATCAAAGAACGACTACTGAATATGGGGTACAATTATAGGCAGTGGGTTGGATCCGGGGGATTATCAGACCACTCACCTATATACCTTGATATCAAAGGAGGAATGAACAAACCCAAAGCCCCATTCAAGTTCAACTCAACTTGGCTAAAAGATGTAGCCTATATAAAAATGGTAACATATTACTGGAAGTCCCACCCTCCTACAACTGCTGGGAATATAGTAGAAGGATTCGCCCATAATCTATCCGAGCTTAAGAAATTATCAAAAAGCTGGGCACACAGCAAGAGACTTTTGGATGAACAAACCCTAAGGGACACTGAAGCTGAGATAACTGCTATGGAGGATGAGCAAGGACAGGGTTACACAAATCCTGAACAGAAGGAGAAGCTCATATCCTTAGTAGCTCAGAGAAGTAAAATTTTAAAGGATAGGGAAGAATCTTGGAGGCTGAGAAGCAGAGCCACCTGGCTGCTTGAGGGCGATGATAACACAAAATTCTTCCACAAGTTTGCAAATGGGAGAAAAGCCATTAACACCATTTGGCACCTGACAGATGAGCAGGGCATCAGAGTAAATTCTTATCAGCAATTAGCCTCCCTGGGCACATCTCACTTCAAGCAGCTTTATAAATCTCCCCCCAATGCAACACTGGCCGAAATCATCAGAGTGGCTCAATTATTTCCCAGGTTCATGGATCAGGAGGATGCAATGGAACTTAACAAGGAAGTCACCATGGGCGAGCTTGAGGCTACTTTGAAATGGTTCAAGCGAGACAAGAGCCCAGGACCAGATGGTTGGCCGGTCAAGTTCTACACTGCTTTCTTTGAACTTATTGGAGGCAATCTTCTTAAGGTCATTGAAGATTGCCGAATCACTGGGAGGATGTATGAGGCCTTCAACACTACATTCATTGCACTCATCCCTAAATCTGATAACCCTGACTCTTTTGATGACTTTTGCCCCATCTCTCTATGCAAATGTATATATAAAATCATTGCCAAGATAATAGCTAACCACCTCTGGCCCATACTATCCTCTCATATTTCCTCAGAACAATTTTCCTTCCTTCAGGATCGACAGATACATGAAGTTGTAGGAACTGCACAAGAAGTGATGCACTCTATACAGATGAAGAAATTGAAAGTTATGATCCTCAAAGTAGACCTCTCAAAATATTTCGATCGAGCAAGTTGGTTATATATCAGAATTCTCTTAACACATCTTGGTTTTCCCATAGCAATGGATCATGTGTTGCATAACTAACATAACTTTCAGTATTCTCATTAATGGATCGGAATCACCCTTATTTCATTAAGAAAGGGGACTCAGGAAGGGATGCCCTCTGTCCCCCCTTTTATTTTTACTCATTATGGAGGGTCTCAGTAGACTTATAAGGGAAGAACATAGAACGGGAAGACTACAGGGAATCAGGATCATAGACAGATGCATTCTAACCCATCTACTCTTTGTAGATGATGTGTTGATCTTCCTCAATGGAGGCATTGGGGATCTGACCAACTTACAGAACACCATGGAAATATTTCGAACCACTACAGGTATGGAAATCAACAATACAAAATCCACTCTAACAGCTTCAGGATGCACTCCTCATGAGATACAATTCACACTCCACAGATTCCCATTCACTCTTTTGCAGATGGAGGATGGTCTTAGATACCTGGGGTATAGATTGAAACCGCTTGGATATAAGATAGCAGACTGGACATGGTTAATATATAAGCTAGAGAGAAGGCTCAATATCTAGCACCACAAATACCTTTCTAGAGCAGGTCAACTAGTTGTCATTAAAGTTGTTCTTTAAGCTACCCATGTATATTGGATGTGCTTGGCATGAATCCCTTAGGGTATACTCTCTAGAATACAAAACCTCTGTTGTAGATTCCTATGGAAAGGCAAGCAGTCCAAGAGATTTTTTTCCTGGGCCAGGTGGGAGTTTCTTGCACTCCCTAAGAAATGGGGAGGATGGGAATTAAAAGGCTGGACGATTTCTCATCTGCATTGGCAGCCAAGCTAGGCTGGCAACTGATTACCACCAACAGCTTATGGACAAGTGTGGCTTATTCAAAATACATATCTCCTTTAAATCTAATGGACTGGATTCGCCAACCAAGTTGGAACACATCTGGGATATCAATCATATGGAAAGCTGTGATAAATTCCATGCCTAAAATCTGAGATGGGATCACATGGAAAATACAAACAGGCACATCAGTTTGCATTGGATTAGATCCCTGGATTGGTTGTGGAAACTCCCATAGGCTCCCACAAGAGCTATTGCTACACCTCAACAACACAGGCATTACACACATCAGTCACATTGCGGACCCTGAACATACCACCATTTTTCAGCAAGCATGGAAGACTGCTCGGAGCTTACACATCCCTCAGATTTGGCATCAACAATGGGGGGAATACATAGCTACCCTGACAGAATCACACACCAGGATTATTGAGGGGGAAGATGAGATCATTTGGGCACATGCAAAAAATGGTTTATACTCCCCTAAGGAAGGATACCTCTGTATCGTTGCTGATCAACGACCCCTGCTAGTTGAACATTGGTGGAAACACCTGTGGAAATTAAAGGCACCTCCCAGAACAAGATTATTCATGTGGACAATACTGAAGAATAAGGCACCCATGGGAGACAATCTGAACAAGAGAGCCCATCATGGGCCATCCTGGTGTTGCATTTGTAAGAACAGTTCCGAAACCATTGATCATCTTTTTCTTACCTGTCTGATCATAGTGGACCTTTGGAACTCCATCCTTATGGCCATCAATTCCCATTGTAAATGGCAAGGCAGAACTGTTCTAGATACCTGGAAATCATGGTGGACTACAACGACCCCGACCAAAGCTAGAAACCTACCCCTTCTCACTTGCTGGGAAATCTGGATCGCTCGTAACTGACTCATCTTCCATGACACCATCCCATTCTGGCCCTCCATCATTGCCCACATTCTGGCTGATTACAACTCCATACCTGATGATGATACTGCCCCACCCTCTAGGAACATTGTCCCTGAGGCCATTAACCGAGAATACCCTTGGGCATACTTTGATGGCTCTGCACAGGATGCAGGATGTTGGGGGGGAGCTATACTATACCTTACTGACTCCCATTACTATAAAATTCAAATGGGTCTGGGGAGGGGAACCAACAATTATGCAGAGCTGATCACTCTAAAACACCTTCTACACTTTGCCTTGGAAAAACACTGCAGGAATATACAAATATATGGGGACTCCAAAATTGTTTGCAACTGGATAAACAAATCATCAAATTGTTCTGCTTATTCACTGAGACCTATATTGGAAGAAGCTCATAGACTCATTGCACAATTTGATCTCTTTGTTTGTCGCCATATCTACAGGGAGCACAACCAAACTGCCGACTAGCTTTCCAAGGAAGCTGCGAACCGGCCTCGTGGCACATGGTTGATCCTGGAGTAGAGGGATGGTGTTCATTATCAGTTCTACCACCGTCCATACATAGATTATACAACTTAACTGGCTCAGGAGGAGCCTGTTTTTTCTCATGTTTATAGTTTGTTTTTAAATTATCAACATTATGTATATTTTACACTAGATGTATATACATGACAACCATATGTACTCCCTGCGAGGAGTTTTTTGATCTCTTTTTGAATAGTTCAGATGACATATCCTCCCTGCGTGGAGAACATTGATCATATTTTTGATACTCTCTTTATTCTGATAGGAAACAACCTCACATACAACATATGCGTACAACATCTACTATATGTAATTTTCTTATATTAATGAAAATTATGATTTTTCCAAGGGGAAAAAAACTTACCTTTCGACCATTCAAATTATTACTCCGAAACTTCGTTTATTATAATTAAAAAAAAAAAAAAAAAATCCTCTTCTTTCCCTACTTTAAGCTATGAAGGAAGTTTACTTACTCATTAAAAATTTACATGATCACAAGATTCTATGAGTACACCATCTTTTCCTTTTTTTATTTCCCCCATGGTTTTCTATTCATTTCCAAAATGTTTACAAATTTTCCAAAAATTATATTTCCACATCTCACACAACATTGAATCAATGATGTAAGACCCATTTTATTAGTAGATTACTTTATTTCAATGGTTTACATGGAAACTAAAGAGAAAATTTAAGGCCCACCTAAATTACATGGAATTTACTCAATTTTATTATTATTATTATTATTATTATAGTGAATTACATGAACTTAAGAGAAAGGTACATAGCCCACTTTATCTGTGGATCACTCACACTTCCAATGGAATACTTGGTTTAGGTGAATAAAATGGACCTCACATAGAAAGGGGCTATGATTGGATTACTTTGTTTTAGTGAAATGCATGACCCGAAGAGAAAGGCAAAAAAAAATTAATTTGCAATAGGAAATTAAAAAGTTCACCTCAACAAAGGAAACATGCAACTTTTACACAATTAAATGAGAATCCTAATGAAGATCATTAAGTTAGTTTATACATGGTGTTGATCCTACCATCTTTAATATTTTGGTGCTATTTAGAAAACACCAACTACAATGTTCAATGATAATCAATCAACAATAAAAATGACCAAAAATTCAGTATTTCATAATAAGACCAAGCATGTCAACACTAGTATCACTTTATCAAAATACTTCTCAACAATAGCATCATCAAGCAAGAATATTGCCCATCTAAATATCAAATTTTAGACATTTTCACCAAGCCACCAAGAAAAATATAATTCACTAAGTATAGAGAAGAACTTGAAATTTGTAAAAATTAAACTTTCTGGATTAAAGGGGGAATGTTAACTTCATAATCCTAACGTTTGTCTAGTTAGGTAGTTTTCCTAGAACAATAAAGTTATTCTAGATATGTATTTTTCTTAGAATAATAAAACAATTGTAGAAGTGTTGTACTCCCTAGAAGATATATAACCCTTGTCACATCCTTTCTAGAAGGATCATCCTTGAGTTGTTGATCAAGTGCAAGGCCTATATATCTTCTCTAGAATATTGACACATGACATGTTGCGATGAGGCTAGAGAGGTCATATATATTGTATGTGTCTCACCATGTATGTAACTTTTTTCTTTGATCAATAAAATTACGTGTTTCTGGACACTTCTACTAAATTTATCATGGTATCAAAGCCACGAGAAATTTAAGATAAGGAGAAGGCCATGATGGCTTATTGAAGAAGGAGACTCCAATTCTTAATCCTGGTTCTTCATTAGTAAAGGATTTTTTTTCAAAGAGATACTTTGTTCTTTGAAATTCTGAATTGAGTTTTGTAATGAAATAATCTAGATCCACAATATTTTAAAAAATATTCAATTTTTGTAAAAATATCATTTTGTAGATTTGAGATCTATTTTTTATTGAGAAATTCAAAAAAGAAAAAGGGTTTCTCTTGTAAAATAACCCATACCTTATATATCTAGTGATTATTTCTCTTTTTGACTATCCTCTCATATTCGTTCAAACTTTATCATGATGGATTGAGACAAAGGACTACATGTGAATACATTGTTCCAAGAAGTTTCCCAACAAGAATTTACACTAAGCTCACTATTGTCAAGATGAATACTTATCACCGGGATTAAGTTCTTCAACGATTGCAAAACTATCCCATGCAGTGAAGGTAGACATATCCAAAATCTCTCATGTAAGTTGTCGCTATTTTTTGAGGTATTTCACCATTTAAACCTTGATGAGCCATATTCTAAGGCTATGTTGTTTGGATTGTTTGTTAGTTTTTATTGACTTCTTTGTTTGTAGCTAGATAGAAATGCCTTTCAGTCCATCCATAAACATTTTTTAATGTAAGTAACAAAAAAATGAATGAATAAAGAGAGGTTAGTGCAATTGTCATAGCTATATGTTTGTTGTTAATAGTTCCAATCCTATTAGAGGTATCTAATATCTTCCAACTACTATGAGTAATGGAAAATATCTTGGGGGTGTACTCTAGTCATCCTTTCATATAATGCCATAGCCGATAAGATTCTATTGGGAGATCATCTTATCTCCAAAATAACCATTAAAAATCGAACAACAAACAACTTCTTCTCTTATACTAATACCTAGAAATATGTCAGTGAAGAGTATGGTTTCAATGGAACATATGTAAATAACATAGATATCATCATTAGATTTATTCATAAGCTACTGGAGATATGGATCTATAAATATCAACAAATTATTCACGATGAGATTTCTAGGTGATCCATCTTTTTCCATGCTTCCAACATCCAATTGGGTTTTTCTTATTTTCAAATGCTCATATGTAATGGTCCCTTCATGGGCATATGGAACTAATATTAGCTCTATATTGGGAACTCTTTTCTCTATGATTGTTGCAAACCTCAATCATACTCACTACCTCTCACCCTCATGGATGCTTCCATAGTGATCTCACCCTCATGGCTGCTTCCATAATGAAGTCAATCGTATGACATATTCACCTAACCTAGAATAATTCCTTTTGACTCCAAGAGAATCTTTCATTTTATTTTCAATTGACGACCAAAATAAAATGGGAAGAGGTGTGGCTATCCTTTTTTCTCCACCTAAAAATTAATTTTCAAATAGTGTAAAATTAACATTGTATCATGGAATAAGACACAAATATTTCCATGAAACAAAAAACAAAAATTGGGGTATAAAGGGTGTTAATTTATTCAAATATACACATATCCTTATTTAGATGGAAAGAACACGCTCATGATTTTTTGAAGTTGGAAAAATAAGAATTTATGTAAAAAGGAGAGATAAGGATTATTTTGTTTTTTAAAGTTGAAGCTTTCTCTAATTTTAGGGGGCATAATGGTTGCTTAGCATGCACTTTTTCAGTTATCCCAGATTATTAGGTCAAATTTAAAAATTTTGACAAAATCAAATTGTAATTTATAATTAAAAGTGTTGATAAGAATCAAGTGAAATACTTTATCAATTTTTATTTTGTTTTACGTTATTAAAGGGTCAAGGCCAAGCCCTTAGAATACTCATTTGTAGTGTGTGTAGTGTCCCTTTAGTATTATATTTTCTATTTCTTAATCATAGACATTTGATAAATAATTTACCGTGTCAAAACTAGAAAATTTATTTGCATAAACAAAAAAAATTGAAGGACCCAATAACTACAAGACTTGGAGTCATTATATGCAAACTACATTAATATTTAATGAATTTTGGAATTATATATGTAATGCAAACATAGCTTCAATTAAGCCTATTGATTCTAGAGAGCTAACAAAATGGGAAGCAGGAGATGAAAAGGTACTTGCACTTCTATGTTCTTCAATCACTAATGAGATGTATATACATACTAAAAATGTATCTAGTACTTGGAATGCATGAATTTTTGTTTAAAATATGTTTGATACTCAATCCAAAGAAAAAAGGGTTGGGATTCATACTAAATTACTTAATCAAAATATATTTGAAAGAGGATATGTTTTGGAGCACATATCTCATTTGAAAAATATCCAATGAGAACTCAAAAGTGTAATAGATCTTTTGTTGGGTTGTGTTATATTCTTTCCATGACTAGCCCACGTAGTTAACTGGGGGGTTCGGTGCACTGATTGCATAGCGGGGGGAGTCATAGGGGGTTTGAGGGGTGCAGGTAACCCCACTCTATGGGGTCCGGGGCAGCGCATCGAAATTTTTTGTTTTTGGACCCTATATTATATTGGGCAAACCTACCTATGGTCTTATGCATGATTTTTCGCACATGCTTTTGGAAGCGATGGTTTTCGGTCCATGGTATTGGATGCTTCGGCATGTATAAATATGTATTGTAACATTGAAAGGAACATAATGAAAAATCAAGCTGGTAGTCCTGGTTTTTAGGATCTAGGGGAAAATCTCTGTGTATATGTGTTTTATCTATTATGCTCTCGCATTGTTTATTTTCTATGTTTTAGAATTCGTATGCAGGTAATTTCAGTACGAGGTTAAAATCTACAGCTTTATGACCTCCATCTTGATGAATGGCTTGCCACCCTCCTATAAACATTTATGTAAACATTAAAAATTATTTATATATTGGAGAGTCAAAATTTTGATTACCTCGATGAGTTGTTGTCCAACAATGATAAGAAATTTGGTAAAAAGAAGAACTCGGGGGAAGATATTCTCTTTACAAACTCAAGGAAAGGTGAAAAATCAAGATGGAGAGGTTCATCCAGTGAAGATACTAGAGGAAGAGGCTCATACAATGTGATTATAAAAAGAAGAGTTACTTATAATGAATGAAAACTATAGAGAAAGAGGAAGAATTCAATAATTTGGCCATGGTTGTGGTAGGAGCCAAGGTAGAGGAAGAAACAATCAAAATCAACTAAACTTCAAATATATCAAGATTTTTTTCCAAAAGGTGAATAAATTTCTCAACCTAATTGAAAATTATGTCTTCGCATTGAACATGCGGTAGAAGACTGCAGAACAAAAAATGATAATTTTTTGAAGAATAAAAAAAAATTAAAACATTTTAAATCTATGATTCAACATCAACCTAGTATGCAAAGAATGAGTAAGATGATTATGTATTGACAACAAAACAAAAGAATGAATGTGCAGATTCAGTGATCACCAACAAATTTCCAAGAAAATAATTTGAAGATGAGTAGATGCTTGATACAAAAGCTACTGAACACGTGCTACAAAAAAAGATTATTTTTGGACGTATATATGGAACTCAATGGAATCTATTTGGTAGATGACACAACTCATACACCTCAAGGAAAAGGATAAAAAAGATTTTCACTTCTAGGAATTGGAAAAATATTACTTTTAGGAGTATGGTATGTTCCAACATTTAAGAATAAATTGTTGTATTTGGTGCTCAACAGACAAGGAGGTCATCAGATCATCATGGAAGATGGACAGATCAAAATCAATTCAATTAAATAAAATTTCAAAGCAATAATGAAGGGAAATGAAAATGTGTTTCATAGATGAAAAGTTTTTGTTATTCATATATATGCAAAGTTATTGTAATGTGATGTATGTTGGGGCTCCAATTTGACACTATCCTTGCTATTAGTTAACCCCATTTTCACCCAAGTATAACCATCCTTTTTACATTATCAAAAAGAAAATGATGTAAAGCGGGAACATGAGGTCAATTATTGTTGTGTATTGAGTATTCATTGTTTTAAATCATTAAAGAAGCTTAATACATAATATTTCCATTAACGAAAGTTTTTGAAGACATGTCCTGTAACTCACCTCGGTTCTTGTAATCTGATTCCGTCATTAGCATGATTTTGTACCCTTAGGATAGAAATCGAGACATGGTTTCTTTCCTTAACACTATCAATAAGATTTATCATCTATCAAATCACATCAATGTTCACCAAGGGATGTGCATGCTAGCATTCAATCTAGTGGTCAACCAAAAGCTAAAGAGGGAGAGCTGCTTAGCCAAGTTCACATGCTTTCATAACAAATTCACCAATTTTGTACATGGCCACAAAATTCCATGTCAGAAGAAATCAAACTAGTTCTAAAATTGTAAAGGGATATACTTGGACTACCTACTTATTGTTCAACTTAGATTCATGGTGATGGTTTCCATGGACATCAAAATATATGATGTAAAATATATAAATGAAATATAATCTTTATACCTAAAAAGATAGAAATATCATTATAGTTTTACATAATTTGATCAGATTCAGTCGTTGGGGTATTTTCAAGTGATGTAGTTAGAGGTCATAGTAATATAAATTTTATGTTGATACTTAGATGTTTTTATGTTTTATTTGTGTGTGATTTAAGTTCTTCTACAAGCAATGTGGACTGATTGGGAAGGCCCCACCAATCCAACCATTTTTTCCTCTATATTATACATTCCCGTATGATGCATCTCTGGTTTTATTTCGTATTCATTGGTATATCATGTGCCTATATTTATTTGCATCTGATCAATATTTCCTGTGCATGTTTTGTCTTATTAACTAAATCTTGTGCATCTAATATATCTTACAATCAGATCAATACAACATGCAATTGTATTTCGAGTTGGAGTTGGATCATTTATGCTAACCCTACAACTATTTCAAACAATCATCATTTGATAGCTATCAATGATACGGTTGTGTGAATTTAGCTTTATATACTCTTGAAGTTCAATTTCATATATTTCTACTATGTTCTAGTTTGGATTTACACTTATAGAGATGAGGTCAATCCCTGAAGGACAATATTGATACATTTCAACATTTCATGGTTATAGGAATGCACAAATCTTTTGATGTGAAAAAATTTAATCGATAAGGAAGAGATCTATGTCTACCCATAGTGATCATTCTAGTTTAGTACTTATTATTCTATTGATTGCTCAGTGGAATTGTCACTAGAAGTCGCCAAACTGCATTGTAACTTTGATTGGGTCACTTGAACACTTTGAAGGGAGTGTGACCTAGGGAATATGGGCTTTGTAGTAAGTACTCCTGATAGAAAATAACCTATAGTATTTTCCTTTGAACATAGTTTTTCTTGTTGACAGATACAATGGATAAATCTTGTTTTTTTTGTAAGCTACGGTAGGTCCTTCTTTTTCTATTTATAAAACAAGTTGTTCCATGTACAAAAATTTGGTGGCCTCAACTTGCCCAAATGGGAAACCAAGTATGTTGGCCACTTGAGTCTAATATATGCCATCCCGTAATAGAATTTTACCAGTCTTTCAATCCAAGCTAAATAAACTTCACATCTAGAAACACTATTCAGGTTCTAAACTAACATAAAACACAGGAAAAGAGAATGCTATCCACTAAAAACCTAAAACTAGAAACTAGAAAACTATTCGTTTCTATCATCTTTCTCAGATTCCACAATAGTCGGTGCAGCAGCAGAGTTGCCTAGCACTGGAGACAGCTTCATCATACATTGTTGGATCTCATCCAACTTACTATCTTGCATAATCAAGATGATTTTCAAATTTTTCATGTCCTTTTTTATAGTGGGCATACCTTGTGTTATTTCTGCCATCTCCCCCGCCACCTGCTCCAGTGATCTGGCCAGTAAACGCTTCATAATCCAGTACACGTGCAGGCCTTGTCTATATAGCGTCATCCTGCCTCTGGTGTGCCCTGGGTAGGCGATTATATCCCCCCATTCTTCCATCTCTGGCTCAGAATCTTCTTCCATGACACTATCCTCCATCTCCTGGAATAGCTAATGAATATTAGCATATGTCCCTTCTCTGTATGCACGAGCTGCTTCATGGACAGTCGTCTTGATAGATTTCTTGCCTCTTCTTTGACCTGCCAGTGTCGAAGTTGTAGGATCGCTTTTAAATGGGTGGCTTTTGTGCCCTCTTCCCCCATGACCCCAGCCTCTACCCAGGCGTGTCATCTCCTCCTTTACTGACTCCTGCTTACAATAGTCAACATAAAACGTTAGCTTTCTAGGAACTTCGATCTTCTCATAAGCCAACATGTCCTTGTCTCTTAGCATTCCTTCCCCACTCCAGCCTCCCCCGTCACTCTGGAGAATCGATGGTCTCTCCCCCCTGGACTAAGGTTGGTGGTCAAGCCATCTGCCATCCTGTCCTTCTCATGGATTTCAGCCTTAGTTTTCCAGGGTTAGCCCTTTGCCCTGCTAATACACTCCCCAGGCATGCTTATGCTCTGTTCCTCTTGCTGCCTCACAACGCAGTCCTCAGACCTGCCCAGACACAGCCCCTCCCCTGCGTGTCCCAGCTTTCTCCCCTCCTCCAACATACGATGCATAACAAAGTGAATTTCAGGAGGTAAGCCAAAGGAAACATACTCGGAATTGAGCTCGGTCGCAGAAGATCCTGTCGCTCGCTCTGCCCTGTTCCCCTACTTCCTTTGCTGCAATCTAGGCTCTCTTCCTAACCTTTCCACCCTCATGTACCCCTTCCCATCTACCCTTTGTCCAATCCCACTACTGCCACCATTCTTTCCCACCTCTCCCCCCATACTTCTGCCATTATGCTTCCTTGATATTCCCGCAGTCATGCAGGATGCCACCACGTCCAATTGATCCAGATTGATGGAAGTAGGTGGCCATCCTAGTCGTCCTCTCCTCTGCATTGTCCTCATGCTCGTACGTTCCCCCTTCATCACCCCGATCAGGGGCCACCTGTATCTGCTATCTTGAGTTCGTGTCTTCATGGTAATCTTGGGCAAGGATTGCTTTGAGGGGCTCCAATCTGGGCTCCTCAAGTTGAGGTGGCCAGATACTATCCAGATTGCCTCCTTGCTCATTACTTCCCCAATTAGCTAGGAAATCAGCTGCTTTGTTGCCTTCCCTTCTTACATGATTTATGATCATATATTCAAATCTCTTTATAATGGCTTCCAATTCTTGGACCAGGCTAGCTGTCCTCCAACTTTTCGCAACTTTGTCCCAGGTCTTACCATTATTAAGTTTCCTTATCATATCAATAACAAGTTGGGAGTCTCCTTCTACCTCCAGGTTGTTATATCCAATTCTTATCGTTGTTCTTAATCCTTGATAAACTGCCATAAGCTCTGCTTCGTTATTGCTCATGACACCACCATGGCCTGAGTATACCCATCTTGTCTTGCCCTGGTCATCCCGGAAGATGCCTTCGAGCCCCGCCGGCCCCGGGTTGCCTTTGGAGGCTCCATCAAAATTCAGTTTGATGAAACCTGCAGTAGGGCGAGAGAAATGGATAGGGCTATTGTTGTTTGAGCCGGGAGGTTTCCACATCTGGGGAGCTACCATTCGTTGATCTAGATTTAGCTTGGCCAGAATCCGTTCTTCATCAGGTGTCGTCTTCCAATCCTCTTGACTCCAAGCTTCCGCTAGAATAGTTTCTCTGATATGACTCAAGGTTCTTTTCCAGACCTGCGCTTGAGGCAACTCTTTGTTTTGAAAGATTCTACGGTTTCTTTCTTTCCATATCATCCACATATTCAGACCGACAACTAGACTCCAGGCTCTTCTCACCACTGGGCTCATGAATTGACCATGCCCCCATTGTTTGATTGTTTCTTTGATGTTTTGATGATCTCTATTTATCCTTCCAAAGAGCCCCCAGATTTCTTCCCATTGCTGCTGGGAAAAATGACAAGAATTCAAAAGGTGTTCAGACGTTTCCTGATCCTGTTTACAGAGACTGCATCTTGGGGGACCCTGAATTCCGTGCTTTTGAAGTTGATCCCATGTCAAAATGCGACCCTTGCACACAAGCCATAGGAAGTGAGCCACTTTTGGCCACCAATTTCCTTGCCAAATTTGTTTCCATAGGGGTGTCAGGTTATCTTGTTCTTGCTGCGTGATGAGATTGTAGGCTTCTTTGATCGTGAAGGTTCCTTTCATTGAATGACCCCATCTCAGTATGTCTGGACCTATTCTGATAGCTATTTTCCTTGTCTTCATTTCTTTTATATACAACTCTCTTTGTTTTGCATCAATATTTCTATCCCATTCTTCCGGGTTTTTCCAAGTTCTCCATAACTCTTGGTGTTCTTCATTCCAGAACTCACTAACATAATTCAAACCCTCCTCTTTAGCCATTTGGCATGTGTTTCTTAGTCCCTGAATACCATTCAGTTTCTCCCTTTGTTGCCAGGCTTCTTCCCAGAATTTGGCTGAATTTCCATTCCTAATTTCCCAGAAGGCATGCTTGGATATTATGTCTCTATTTTGACTGGCCAGGTTCCATATTGTAGAGCCTTTTGGGATTTCCTCAAGTCTTAAGATTTCTTTTGTTTTTGCTGGCATGTTATATTTTTTCATCCAGATTCTTTTCCATAGGTCTCCTCCTCCCACCATCCATCTCCACTAGAGCTTAGCCCCCATTACTTGGTTCAAAGTATAGGGATCTCTCAATCCCAATCCCCCTTCATCTTTACTCTTGATCAGGCCTTTCCAGGATATCAATGCCCATTTCTTTTGTTGCTTTGGTCCTCCCCAAAGGAATTTTTTGAAGATCTCCACCATTTTGGCGCATGCACCTTTGGGGGCTGCCATTGCCGAGAGTTGGTAGATTGGAATCGCTTGTAAGACTACCTTGACCAATACTACTCTTCCTGCTATATTCAGGGTTCTAAAGGACCAATTTTCCAATCTGCCAGTGATTTTCTCAATGGTTTGTTGCCAATTCGCCATCTTTAGAGGATTCAGAGCTAACGGGGTGCTGAGATATTTTGTAGGGAGGTCGCCCGAGTGGAAACCCAATAGTCTTGTCAGGTAGGTTTTGACATTTCATGTAGTGTTGAAGAAGTATGTGCATGATTTCTCCTTTTTTATTTGAGTACCAGATGCTTCCATGAAGAGATCTAGGATCCCTTTTATTCTTTTTACTTCCCTGAGAGAAACAGCACTAAACAGCATGATATCATCAACAAATTGCTAGTGAGTGATCGGCAGGTCGTTCCCCCATATCCGGAGCCCTTTGATTTTCCTTTCCCTCAATTCTTTTTTAATATATCTTCCCAACCCTTCCACCGCAATGATGAATAGGAAGGGGGACAAAGGGTCCCCTTGCCTCAATCCTCTAGAGGCGTTGAAAGTTGTGGATGGTGTCCCGTTCAGAAGAATGGAAAAATTCGGGGTGGAGATCATATCCGAGACCCAAGCAATCCATCTATTGCAAAAACCAAAGGCCACTAGCACTGATTTAAGGTATGCCCAATTCAGACGATCATAAGCCTTAGAGAGGTCCAATTTGATCATCATTCCTGCTTCTTTTTTGGATTTCAGAGAGTGCACTACTTCTTGTGATGCTACCAGACCATCTAGAATTTGGCGACCTTCCACAAATCCGGTTTGTTCTGGGGAGATAATGCTAGAAAGGATTGGCTTAAGTCTTTTGGCCAAAAGAGTTGCAATAATTTTATATATTACATTACACAGAGCAATAGGTCTAAAACCTTGGGGATCTTCAGACTTAGCAATTTTAGGAATAAGAGACAGAAGAGTAGAGTTTAGGCCTGGACATACCTTCTAGTTTCTTCGAGATTCTTCCACCACATCTAGAATGTCTTGCCCTAAGAATTTCCACCCCGCTTGGTAGAATTCCACTGTGAAGCCATCTGGTCCAGGAGCTTTATTCTTCTTCATCCCTTTCACGATCTCTTCCACTTCCTCCAGGGTGGCTACTCTCATAAGGGCTAGGTTTTGGTCTCTGGTAATCATACTTGGTATCTCATTGCAGATTCTCCCAATAGCTTCTCTTCTGTCTTCTTGGGGTTCAATAAGGAGGTCTTTAAAGTGACTTACCAGAGTCTGTTCCATTTCCTCATGCTGAGTTAGGCGTAGTCCTTCTACGTTCTTTATAGAGAAGATTCTATTTCTCTGTCTTTGCTGAATCATGGCCTGATGGAAGAACTTTGTATTCCTCTCCCCCTCTTTTAACCAATTCACTCTTGATTTTTGTTTCCAAAGAATCTCCTCCTGTTTCCTTCTTTCTTCAATTTGGCTTAGCAGAACCCCTTCCTCTCTAGCGAGTTCCTCACTTCTGCCTGCTGTTATGATTTCTTGCTGAAGTTTCTTCATTTTCTGGTCTAGTAGCTGCTGGTCCTTGAAGATATTCCCGAATTCCTCTTTGTTCCATTTTTTTATTTTCTCTTTTAGTTCCTTTAGTTTCAGTTGGAAGGTCTGCATTCTGCTCCTTCCCCTTTGTTGGCTTTGTTTCCACCATTCTTCCACTTTCGTCATAAACTTCTGGTCTCTGAGCCAGAAGGCCTCAAACATGAAGGGGCGCTTTTTGGGACTAGCTTTGATGTCAATTTTGAGTTTGATTGGCTAGTGGTCAGAACCCATTCCTGGAAGGATCATGGCTTCAATGAAGATATCCCAGTTTATTATCTATTCTAATATAAGGAATCTATCTAGCCACAAGGAAATTTGGTGTGTGCCTCCTCTTCTGTTGTTCCATGTGTGAATCCCATTTATCGTTGGTATGTCGACCAGTCTTTGTTCAGTGATCATATCTCTGAAGGCTTCCATATCTGGGTCTGACCTTCTGAGGCCTCCTCTTTTTTCTCTTAGAGATGTGATCATGTTGAAGTCTCCTCCTACAATCCATGGATTTTCTGGGAAGAGGCTTCGAATTTTTCCCAAGTTCTGAAGGAAAATCCTGCGCTCTCCAGGTATATGTGGTCCATACACTCCGGTGAGAAGGACCCATTCCTGTGATCCAATATTCCTAAATTTTCTTGAAAGAATTTGAGCTACACTTAATGTTGGAAATAATACTGAGAGGGGGGGTGAATCAATATTATCAAATCAATTATTTTTCATTTCACAATCAGATTTGCATACACTACTTCAGTTAGTAAAAACCACGTATGTACGCAACTGCATTTAAGGAAACTAGCGTATAACCAACAGACTTGTAATTTAAATTATTCTTCAGATGTTGTTCATTAATCTGTGCATCAAACCATATAAACAGTAACCAGGAATAGTAAACCAGAATAGGCAGTCACACATAAGAACACAAGATATAAGATGGAAACCCAATGTAGGTGAAAACCACCTGCTGCAATTCGTCTCTATCTTCTTTTAATTAGAAACTTCTTTTTACAATGATTTTGTACTGGTGCAGTCTTATACCAATACGCAGGTTGCTACCTGTATAAGGCTACAACCTTCTCTTGTTCTCCAGCTTCTCCTGGAAGGGAGCTACAATCCCCTTAGCTCTTGTACTAGCTGAGGTACTAGTACGTAGGTGCTGACCTACAGAAGGCTACAACCTTCTCTTTTCTTTCAAGGACCATGTTTCATAAATTTTCAAACTTGATCCATGAATAACATCAATCAAACATCAAGTATATCTGCATCAACCAATCTCCTTTGCACCAAACAAAACTGAATCAAATAGTCACTTCTCTGAATGTTGTACCCAAAAAATAGTAACAGTAACCAGACACCAATTCTGAACCCAGAACACTACAACAATAAACAGAAGTAGCTAAAACATATTTCAATGTGTACAACCTGTGTGCATACGCTACTGAAGTAAGGCCAACCCGTGTATACGCTATTTTGAATTACAGTTCCTGCATGTATACACACCTTTGCTTCACTAAACCTGCGCACAGATCTATAAAAGATAATTTATCCTTTTCACTTATTCAGACATCAGTTATACCAAGATTACCAAATTTATAGATCAAGTCATGCGCCAAAAATAACAGATCAAAATCACATAAAGATACTACTATTCAAGCCTTAAGATCTTGACCCATCAATAGTACTTATCCTTCTTCTTGCGCTCAGGTTCCTCCTTGATTCAGATCCAACTATGCACCATAACCCAATGACCAGTATTCCAGATCTAGCTCTTCATAAGATATTCAATGCTTGAGTCGATACCTTTGCCTAATGATCTCCTTCCCCTTTTATATTCTTAGGCCTTACACAATACCATGGTCCAAAATCATAAAGAATCAATACCTTGGACCAAATACCTGGGTTCAACACTTCATACGAGATACCATGGTCCAAAACCACAGGTCCAAATACCAAGGACTAAATACCATGGACCAAAAGTAAGTTTTCCCACACGTACGCGCTTTTCTTTGCAAGAAAGTGTGTTTATAAGTATACGCGCCTTTTGATCGTTTAATCTGCGTGTATACGCGCCTTGGTTAAGAGGAAACTACGTATATCTCTTTTTCCTTCATTCTGAGAGCCTGAACTGTGATCTGTCATTTGAGTGAGTTGCCATCAAGGACAACACCTGTGTCATAGTGCCAAACCTGTGTCATAATGCCAACAATCTCCCCCTTTGGACTTGATGGCAACCCCAAGTCATTCATAGTCATTCTCCCCCTTTGTCATCAAGGGCAAAGGGTTATGCTCCCCCTGAGTACATGTTGAAATCTCTACTCTGTTGTGTTGTCCATACTCCCCCTGACTGTAGGCAAGGTCTGCAAGAAGAAACATAACTTTATACGTCATATATGACCTTCCTATCACCAAAGACTCATACATACATCCATCTCCCAACCAAGTGGGGATATACCAATATTGACTCATCCTCCCAACCAAGTGGGGATACACCAAAAATTTGCACATGATAAAAAAAGAACATTACATCATCCATCCTAGGCATAGCGGGTAAACCAACATAGGCCATTAGATGACCTTGATAAACATAGAGACTAAATATCTAAGATAAGACATGATAGTCATCAACAACTAGCAGCATTTTTCAATCATCATTCAAATCGGCAACCATGATCTCACTCTGCACCTGTTCCACCTGAAACAAAAACAACTGTGAAATTGAACCAAGATCTTTTAAAATAGTGCCAACAATGCATTATTAGAAGTATATGCTCCCCCTGAACCTGTGCCAGATGGTATCTGTCAGACCCATATCAGACTCTTTTCATCCTGAGACTGGCCCACTGTTTGTCTTCAAACCAGCATATACATGATTGTATCCAAATAAACAGGCATATGTACACAAATCCTCCTCATTAAACTCGCGTGCAACCATTTTTCTCTGAAACAGACAAGTTTCAACAGCAAGATGATGCGTCAACTACTCCCAGCTTCTGTCTGAGGTATTCAAAAGTCTCCCTGGGCAGTGGTTTGGTGAGTATATCAGCAACCTCTTCCTTGGAGGGAACAGACTCCAATTTGAATTTTTGTTCAAGCACTTGTTCTCGGAGAAAATGATATTTGATAAGTATGTGCTTGGTCTTTGAATGCATGACTGGATTTTTTGAAACACTAATTGCACTTGTATTATCACATAAAATGGAGATAGGTGGAGTACAAGTGATTTGAAAATCTTGCAAAATTTGCATCATCCAAAGGAGTTGTTTGTAGCAAGATGCAGCAGCCACATATTCCGCTTCAGCTATAGATAAAGCAATTGAACTTTGTTTCTTGCTGAACTAAGATACTAATCTGGAACCCATAAAGAATGCACCACCACTAGTGCTTTTTCTGTCATCCATGCTTCCTGCCCAATCTGCATCTGTATATGCATGAAGTGTGAGATATGTATCTCTAGGATACCATAAGCCATAGTTTTGTGTCCCTTGAAGATATTTGAAAATTCTTTTAACCACCTGAATATGTGCTTCTTTCGGATTTGCCTGGAATCTTCCAACTATTCCCACTGCATGCATGATGTCTGGTCGGGTACTTGTCAGATAGAGCAGACTACCAATCATGGATCTATAGGTTGGTTGATGTACTGTTGCTGAATCATCATTGGCGCTAAGGGTGCATCCTGTTACCATAGGGGTACAGACTGGTTTCGAATCTTCCATGCCATATTTCTTCAAGATCTCCCTGAGGTACTTGGTTTGTGAAAAAAAGATACCGTCTTTATTTTGTTGGACTTGTAAACCAAGAAAATATGTCAGCTCACCAAGCAAGGACATTTCAAATTCTTTCTACATCATCAAAGCAAAATTTTGACTCATGGCTTCTTCATTGCTTCCAAAGATGATGTCATCAACATACACGACAAGTACTAGCAATTTATCATTATCAATTTTTACATATAGATTGCTATCGGCTGATCCTTTTGAAAAACCTTGTTGATGGAGGTATTTGTCCATATGATAATACCAAGCCGTTTGAGCCTGTTTAAGACCATAGAGTGCCTTCTTAAGTCTGCATACAAGTTTTGGATCATTTCCAAGGATGAATCCATCTGGTTGCTCAATATACACTTCTTCTTCCAAATCTCCATTTAAAAAAGCAGATTTCACATCCATTTGAAATACTTTGAACTTTTGAAAGCTAGAAAGAGTAAGGAACATTCTTATGGCTTCAAGTCTAGCAACCGGTGCAAAAGTTTCTTCAAAGTCTATACCTTCTTGTTGAGCATACCCTTTACAAACAAGTCTGGCCTTGTTTCTAATAACATCTCCATTTTCATTCAACTTATTTTTGAATATCCATTTTGTCCCTATGACATTCTTATCATTTGGTCTAGGAACCAACTCCCAAGTGTTATTATTTTCAATCTGCTCAAGTTCTTCATTCATGGCCTTGACCCAGCATTCATCTTTGCATGCTTCACTTACATTTCATGGTTCAGTGGAGGAGAGAAATGCTAAATACCTTGAAGCTTCTGAAATAGTTCTTCTTGTTTGTACACCTGCCTCTTTCTGTCCCCAAATTTGAATTTCTAGATGATTCTTCGTACCTGGATGGAGTCTTTTCTTCTACCCTTATCTATTCTTCTGGTGCCTCAGGGGTTTCTTCTTCATCATAAGTCTGATTTGATGTTGAAGGATAGTCTTCATCATCTTTGAAATCTTTGGATTTTACCCGCCTAGGAATATTTCCTTCTTCATCAATCACTACATCAATACTTTCAACAATTTTTCCAAGTCTTTTATTGCAACACTTATATCCTTTACTATGGGGAGAGTAACCAAGGAGAATGCCTTCATCTGCTCTAGGTTCAAACTTGCCAAGGTTTTCATCAGTCCTTTTGATGTAACATTTGCTTCCAAAAATTTTGAAGTATTTTACCGTAGGAGTCTTACCATACCAAAGTTCATGAGGAGTTTGAGTGTTGTTTACCCAGACGTTTGTCTTGTTGAGAATAGTAACTACAGCAAATGCAGCTTCACCCCAAAAGGTTGCGGGAGTTCCAGACTCATCAAGCATAGCACGAGCCATTTGTTGAACCGTTCTGTTCATCCTTTCCACTACTCCATTTTTCTGAGGAGTCCTTGCAGTAGAGAATTCCCTTCTTATTCCATGTTCTTCACAAAAATCGAAAAATTCATCCGAGGTAAATTCCCCTCCTCAATCAAACCTGAGGCATTTGATTATGCGATTTGATTCGTTTTCAACCAAGGCTTTGAATGCTTTGAACTTTTCGAAAGCTTCGTCTTTATGCTTTAAAAGTCCTATCCAACACATCCTTGAAAAGTCGTCAATGAACAATATGAAGTATTCTTCTCCTCGAGGTGACCTCTTCCTAGATGGACCACATACATCAGTATGGACAAGTTCAAGTGGCCTACTAGCTGATCCTTCCTTCTCAGGGAAATTAGTTCTGGTTTGCTTACCAAACTGACATGATTTGCATATTGTATTTTCTGGAATTCTGAAGTTAGGGAGATCACGAACTGCCTAATATTTGCATGTTTTCCTTATCTGAGAGAAGCTTAGATGCCCCAATCTTCTATGCCATAGCCAGTGTTCATCATTCTTGCTTAGATAGCATTGTTGTTGTCCTCCCTTGAGTATGTATAAATTATTTGGAGTTCTTATGCCTTTGATCATTGTTTCTCATGTATCGAGCTCACGAACAATACATCCATTTGATCGAAATATTACCTCATTTCCTTGATCACACATTTGACTGACACTCAATAGATTATGTTTTAAGCCATCAACATACATAACATTTCCAGCTTTGACTTTTTCTTTCAAAATAACAGAAACTTTACCTTTTATGAATGCAGGGGTGTCATTTCCAAATGAGACCTTCCTTTCCTTTTCAAAGGCACTATATGAATGAAGTTTTTCTTTATCACCTGTCATATGTTTTGAGCAACCACTGTCGATGTATCACTAATTTTCCTGTCCTTCCGCATATAATGCTAAACCACATCTTTCTGGTTGCGGTTCTTTCTTCCTCCATGTCTTGGGACTTAATGAAGCTTGCTCCTTCTGAGTTGTTTGCCGAAACCTACTCCTGCATTCAAAATCTTCATGACCCAAGTTGTTACAAATAGAACATTCTATTTCATTTTCAAGAGCAGAAAAGTTATTGTAGGTTATTTTCATGATTCCAGTCACACTCCTTTGATTTCGTGCTTCTCTGGTCATGATGGTCTTGTAGGCAACACATTAGCTGCTTTGTGTCCAAAGTTATGACAAGAGAAACATTGACCATTGAAGAAATTCCTGCGATTATAAAACCTTCCATCCAGGTGATTGTAATTTCCATAGCCATTCATTCTTGAGGCAAATTGAGAATGATTTACCTACGATTGGTTGTAGCTTATGTTCATCCTTGAAGTAGATTTCCCTCGATTTATTTGGTGATCTCTATTCATTCTTGAAGTAAGTTGTCCCTGATTTACCTGGTGATCTGCATTGTGCCTTTGTTGTCGATTGTCAACCTGTTCACTTCTCCTTGCTGCTTCAAGATAACTTTTGGAGGTAGATGGCTTCTGTGCTTGAGATGCGTCTTCATTATACCCAAGACCTATCTTGATTAGAGGAGAACACTACACTTTGATAATCTCATCTAAAGTTTCAGATCCTTTAGCAAATATAAGATTAAGAGCTTTTGTTTTCTCAATATCTTTTCTAAGTCCCACAATTTCACATTCTAACTTTTCATTGTGTTTTTCCCTTTCAGCAAGTTGGAATGTCAGAGTATCTATAATCATATTCTTTTCTTCTAAACAAATTTTAATTTTAGAAATTTCTTCATAAATAACTTCTTCATCTACAGCATCCAAGAAATCATCATCTTCAAAAGCCATCAAAAGTCTATAATCATTACCTTGCTCATCTACATCACTATTTGAAAATCCATCACTGTCTTCATGTGTATAATAGCTCTTCTTACTTACATTCTGTTTTCTGTTCCATCTAACTGGTTCCTTACCTTTGTCAAGCTTATCTTTATGTGGACACTTGGTTGCATAGTGGCCGACTCTTCCACAAGCAAAGCATTTAAAAGGTAGCTTACCTCTGAATCTTCCAGAACTCCGTTGAAGGTTCTTGACAAAGTTTGATTCTTCCTCTCCTTCTGAAATATGTCCTGACTCATTGTATTCTCATTTTCCTGAGGCATTGAATGCAGATTCTCTCATGTCTGATGGTCCCCCTTTTCTCATTTCGAAAGCAGTTAGGATTTCATGCAGCTGTGACATGGTAATGCTTTGAAGATTATGTTTTTCTTCTATGGCCGAAACTTTTGATTCAAACTTAGAAGACAAAGATCTTAGAACCTTTTCAAACAAAGTAACTTCTTTTATCTCTTCACCCAAGTTTTTCATACGATTAACAATCTCATCTATACGTAAGAAATAATTAGCCACACTTTCATCATTGTGCATTCTGAGATTTTCATATTGAATTCTGAGAGTTTGTAGTTTTGCACATTTTACCTGATCATCTCCTTCATAACTCAGAACGATCTTTTCCCATATCTCTTTTGCGGTTTTGAGCTGCATAACCTTGACGAATTCTGATTGAGATAAACTCCCTAATAGAGTATTGAAATCCTTTGCATTTGTTTCATACTGCTTCTTACCAGCTGTATCTGTAGGAGTTGCTGATGGAAATGTGTATCCTATTTCCACGATATCCCAAACTTCTGTACCAAGAGATTGAAGATAGGTTGTGATTCTTACCTTCCAATAGACGAAGTTGCTTCCATCAAAGATTGGTGGCCTAATAGATGCCTCCTTTTCATAGTTTCTCATGATCATAGACCGGCTCTGATACCAATTGTTGGAAATAATACTGAGACGGGGGATGAATCAGTATTATCAGGTCAATTATTTTTCATTTCACAATCAGATTTGTATACGCTACTTCAGTTAGTAAAAACCGCGTATGTATGCAACTACATTTAAGGAAACTAGCGTATAACTAGCAGACTCGTAATTTAAATTACTCTTCAGATGTTGTTCATTAATCTGTGCATCAAACCATATAAATAGTAACCAGGAACAGTAAACCAGAACAGGCAGTCACACATAAGAACACAAGATATAAGATGGAAACCCAATGTGGGTGAAAACCACCTGCTGCAATTCATCTCTATCTTCTTTTAATTAGAAACTTCTTTTTACAATGATTTTATATTGGTGCAGTCTTATACCAGTATGCAGGTTGCTACTTGCAGAAGGCTACAACCTTCTCTCGTTCTCCAGCTTCTCCTGGAAGGGTGCTACAACCCCCTTAGTTCTTGTACTAGATGAGGTACTAATACGTAGGTGCTGACCTACAGAAGGCTACAACCTTCTCTTTTCTTTCAAGGACCACGTTTCATAAATTTTTAGACTGGATCCATGAATAAAATCAATTAAACATCAAGTATATCTACATCAACCAATCTCCTTTGCACCAAAAAAAACTGAATCAAATAGTCACTTCTCTGAATGTTGTACCTAGAAAATAGTAACAGTAACCAGACACCAATTCTGAACCCAGAACACTGCAGCAATAAACAGAAGTAGCTAAAACATATTTCAAGAGACGTACGCTACTTCAATGTGTACAAACTGCATGCATATGATGCTGAAGTATGTTATAGCTCTGATACCACTTGTTATAGCTCTGATACCACTTGTTATGGCTCCGATACCACTTGTTGTAGCTCTGATACCACTTGTTATAGATCTGATCAAAAGCCACTCTCCACATATTTATCCCCCCTAGGTATATAACAAAGTAAGGCCAACCTGCGTATATG
The DNA here is from genome assembly GCA_031772625.1 of Pinus tabuliformis. Taxonomy (NCBI): domain Eukaryota; kingdom Viridiplantae; phylum Streptophyta; class Pinopsida; order Pinales; family Pinaceae; genus Pinus; species Pinus tabuliformis. The sequence goes on from CM062809.1 coordinate 1,191,571,111, forward strand.
CTATTTTGAATTATAGAGCCTGCGTGTATACGCGCCTTTGCTTTGTTGAACCTGCGTACAGATCTATAAAAGATAATTTATCCTTTTCACTTATTCAGACATTAGTTATACCCAGATTATCAGATTTATAGATCAAGTCATGCGCCAAAAATAACAGATCAAAATCACACAAAGATACTACTATTCAAGCCTTAAGATCTTGACCCATCAATAGTACTTATCCTTCTTCTTGCACTCAGGTTCCTCCTTGATTCAGATCCAACTATGCACCATAACCCAATGACCAGTATTCCAGATCTAGCTCTTCATAAGATATTCAATGCTTGAGTCGATACCTTTGCCTAATGATCTCCTTCCCCTTTTATATTCTTAGGCCTTACACAATACCATGGTCCAAAACCATAAAGAATCAATACCTTGGACCAAATACTTGGGTTCAACACTTCAGACGAGATACCATGGTCCAAAACCATAGGTCCAAATACCAAGGACTAAATACCATGGACCAAAAGTAAGTTTTCCCACACGTACGTGATTTTCTTTGCAAGAAAGTGTGTGCATACGTATACGCGCCTTTTGATCGTTTAACTCGCGTGTATACGTGCCTTGGTTAAGAGGAAACTGCGCATATCTCTTTTTCCTTCATTCTGAGAGCCTGAACTATAATCTGTCATTTGAGTGAGTTTCCATCAAGGACAACACCTGTGTCATAGAGCCAAACCTGTGTCATAATGCCAACACTTACCCAGTCTTCAAATTGAATCTCCTCTGGGTTTTAGAGAATTGACAGGCACCCAGCACTTCCTATGGCATCCTGGCCTATTATCTCATAATGCGTCTTAAACTTGCTCATAATATCTTTCATTTTATGTTCGCTAATCTTTTTTTCTTGGACTATCATTATATTGGCTTATCTCTCTTAAGTCTCTCTTTCAGATATCTTTGTTTCCCCCTACTGTTCAGTCCTCTAATATTCCATGTTGTAATTATCATTTTAACAGTTTTAGGGGTTGTTGGAATATCTCTTACAGAGGTACGACTCTTCTTGAATTTACTAGCATTTCTCCAACCATTTGAATGGTTTCGCTCATAGGTCTTCTTCCCCGTTTTCTTCCTCCCTTCCCTGCATTACCTGTTTTTGTGCTTTGTCTGCCTTGTGATCCTAAATGTTCTGGTTGATTTCTTATGACTGCCCCTCTTTTCTCCTTGTATTTTTGGAATATGTCTTTGTATAATTGTTTTTGATCTTCTGGGATGAACCTCTCATCCAGGTGCCTCCATTCGTGTAGAAGTCTCTTCATGACTTGTTCCTCTTCACTTCCTTTGTCCTTCTGGGAGTCTATCTCCATTTGGGTCTGGTCTTGAGGGTTTTCTGTTCTTTCCCCTTCCTTTTCTAGCTCCATATTTGTTTGTGTCTTATTTTTCCCTTTGTCTACCTTTATAGGTTTTGTTGTTTCTTCATCACTATCTTCACCGTCCTCTTCCATTTCCTCTTCTTGTAATACCACGAACTTATTTTGATTTACCTGAGTTGATTCCTTAGAAGGTGGTTTCTGATTTGTCGATCCTTTTTGAGGTTTTCTCTGACGAGGCACTTCTGTAAAACCTTCATCATCCTCCCTGCCTGCCTCTTCCTCCTTCCTCGCTTATTCCTTCTTTCTAGTATTTGTTTATGCTCTAGCTAAATTCAAAGGGCATGATCTGAATAGATGACCGTATTCATGACACCTTCTGCATCGGAATGGAATGTGCTCATAGTCCACTGGTTCTTGCAACACCTCATCATGATATTCCACCTCAATATAGTCTGGAAGCAGTTATGTGATATTCATGTAGACACAAATCCTAGCATAGGATGTATATCTACCCCTCCTAGTGGTGTCGGCCACTTTGAAAAATGTCCTGATTGAGTTCTCGATACCCTCTAGAATCTTTGGGTCCTAAAACTCTATTGGGAGTCCAAATAGCCTGACCCATATTGGTTTCGCTAACATTTTATCCTTATCTGGGTTGTAGCATTCTTCCCAGTGCCTCATAAAGAGACCTGCATTGTTGAAGAAATAGGGTCCCTCATCAAAAACCCTCTCCTTATCCTCCAGGTTGGCAAAAATGACTGTGAAGAAGCCCTTAGCACCTAATTTTAGGTCAATATGTCCTTTTGGTTTCCATTTCTGTTGTATCCATTTGGCTAGTTCTTTTTCAGACGGCCATGATCCCACAAACTTGCATATCAGAGCATGGTTTTTCTTATATCCTCTGTATTCTTCTAGTTTGTTATTTGGGATTAAAAACCTAGGTTTTTTCGTCGCTCTAGGAAGATATCTGTTTCCCAACCCCGCTTGCCATCGAGCCCCCATGACAAGAACATCCTTACCCCTTTTCCTTGTGAGTCTGTTCGATCCATTCCTGCTTGTCTCACCTGGTGTTACATTTTTATAGGAGGGGATCTCTCCCCCCCCATCTAGTTTTGTCATTTCTTTGTCAACCCCACCTGTGGTCTGTCCACCTTTCTCCAAGCATCGTGTGACTCTTCCTTGTCCTGATCTGGTGCAGGTGGCTACATGCTATCCCTGCACCCTGTCCAGGGCTCAGGTTCGCCTGAGGCAAACCCAGCAGAAACCCTAACCCTAAATGCTAACCCTCATCACTATCCTACATCCTCTCTCGTGTCAGTCGCCCCGTCACAATGGATAAATCTTGTTAAAGATGAGACTTAGAGTCAATTTGTAGGAACCCTTAACCTATAACCATTTGAAAGGATTATTCCCATGACTTTATAGAACTACTGATAGGTATGTTATTCAACAATTTGATCCCCTGTAGTCTTAATAGTAAGCTATTTGGATTACATGTGAGATTCTATTTTGTAGTGTTAGACTAATAGACTCATTAATGTTATGAGCTATGTACATATAGTGAAGTGCCTCAAATATTATGCTCTTGAATTGATAAAGTAATGTCCTAAATTTGAGGTAATTAAATTCAACCAACATTTTGGCACAATTGTCAGGGAGGTGTTAGAAGAGCTAAGACATTAGTGATCTAATTTTGTTTTCCCAATTCCCCAACATTTAATACTTGGAGGCATGAGAAGGTAAGATGGGAGGAAAGAAACTACACAACCATTTTGGTGAGTATCACAAATACTTGTCATGTTGGGACAATGTGTTTCCTTTTCTTTTGTTTAACCAAAGTTCTTCTTATGAGATAATTGTTCACTTGTTGGTGGAAAGACCCTAGTAGCACCAAGAGCTTATAGTGTGGTTTGATTTTATTTTGTTTCTTTGTGACATTTCTTCTTTCTTTTAGTAGTTGTATGAATAGAGGTAAAGACACTAGGGGTAGATTTAAGGGTAGGGGCAGGCTAGATATATCTTAAAATAAGCGCCCCTTTAACACTAAGTTTCTAGTAGGTAGATCCTCCAAGAAGGAATGGAGAGACAAAACTTCGAGACTAAATTTAGGGCTCATGGAGGGTAGCTCCAAACCTCAAAAATAAATAGCAAACAAAATAACATATTCTACAATCCATCAAAATGATTTTATAGTGATAGCTATACTAGTTGGAGAGATAGAATAGGAGGAAGAACCAAAAGCAGACTTCAACACTATTCAGGTGCTAGAATCAACGCACCTCGAAACTGAGTACAATCTATTTGGGGGAAAATAACATGGCATAGGGAGAAGGAGAAGTGTTCCTATAAGGACATACACAAACCAATGAATAGTACGAGGTAAACTTTGGATTCCCCATTGAGGATACCAAAAAAATGTTCCAAGTGAAAATATAACCCCATAAGTTCTACCAAATTTCCATGGTAAGATCAATGAAGACCTCGATGCCTTTTTATTTGAGTTTGACATATTATAAAGAAGTTATGACTACTTATGCTCAAAGGATTAAGTTGTTTCTTTCCACCCTCAAGGACATAACCTTGCACTAGTTCATGGGTCTAGGAGGAAACACCATTAAAACATGGGATGGAATCCATAGGACCTTCTTTAAGAATTGCCAATAATATTGTAAAGTGAAGGACATAATGGAAGAAATATTCAAGATAACACAAAAAGAGGAAGAATACTAGAGGATTAGCTCGAAAGGTTTTTATATAGTCTCCAAAGGTCCAAACAACGTAAGTTTGATAAAGACACCATCAAACCTATATTTTTGAGGGGTGTTCTAGATGAGTCCATAAACGTGTTGAATTTAATGGGATCTAGGGATGTTTCATTGCTGACTTGTGATAAAATTAGTGACCTATGTTGGAAATATTCTTGTAGCAAAGTTAAATAAGGTAGAGGAATGAGAGATGTTTTCTAAGAATGTAAAATATGCAACAAGCGATGTAACTAAACTTGAATTAAGACACTTATTAGAAATTTTTAAAACTTATCTTGATAATCTTAATTTACGGTTATATACTTTGAAATTTAAGAAAAATAAAGAGGAAGAAACATAATCACTTTCTATATTTTTTCCTAGGTATAAACATAAGCAACCACTAGAAGAATATCCCTTAGATGTTATTAATGTATGTTCAAGTGATCACACAATGGATAATTTTCCATATTTACTTAGTGTCAAGGTGATTTTCCAAGGAGATAATCAAGCATTGGAGCAGTTGTATGCACTTGCACCAAAGAAGTCCTGGAAGCTAAGACTATCACCTATACCTTTGGATCTTGCACCTCAATCTTCTCATTATTACAATGGACAAAAAAAATCATCTCAGTTCTTGGGTCGTTCTATGCCTCGGCAAGAATATGCCCCATAAAAATTCCAAAACCATACCTGGAAAGAAGGGTGGTGAGGATCCCATTATGGGAATATGCCTGTCTACTCTTATCCCATACCACCACAACAACTATATCCTCCATTGTAATTAGTATCCGTACATAAGATACCCTCAAAATCAACTAACACAACTAGCTACACTACCAAAACAATTGCAACTTCCACAACCACAACTACTAATTGACCAACCACCACAACCTACAAGACTACCTGTTGTTGGGAAAAGTATCCAATACGGAATGACCCTATCCCACTCTAAGGGTGATAGTACCTCAGCAACAACTGAATGCAAAGCTATTCAAGATTACTTCTTTATGAGATGAGAGAGAGAAGAGAAAAGGGATCCACTAACCGTTATCTTCCGCTAATGGTTGATCCAATCTTCCCTCTTTGCTGCTTGCTCCTAGCTCCTTGCTCTTTCACCGGCCCAACTACACAAAGATCCTGTAAAAGCACAAAGAAAGGAAACTACAAGAAGCATACATCCATAACTGATTCAAGGATTAGAATAAATCAAATATACAAGCATCAATTCGCCATAGAGACACATGCATATAGAAGAACCTCAAATACTTTATTAATAGAAGAAGTAAAGTTCTGAGAGTGTTACAACCATAATAGGCCCAATCCAGCAACACCTCCTAGCAGAAAGAAATCTCCTCTTCACCTCCTTCAAAGCAATCACCCAATAGTTCTATACTCAAACCAACAGCACTTCCTTACTTGCACAAAATTCCAGCCTCCTTAGACCTCATGAGAGAGCTCTATATATAGGAGATTTGGAGAAAGGATGAGTCAGTTTGAGACTGACATGAAGCTGACTAGTGTCCTCTCCCACTTCAGTTAAACTTCAGTTCTTGAGTCCACTTGGAGATTCTTGCTTCCACTTGGAGATCAAGACCCTCTTACTCATCACAAGGTGAATTCCTTGACCCAAGTGTCAGTTTGGAAGCTTCCTGGGCAATTGACACCTTGCAGAATGACTGTGCCACTTGGCCAATCTCGCCCAGCGCAGGTAGCCTTCATTAGATTTGACATTCAGCGCAGGTAGAGAGTGGAGCAGTTGACATTCAGCGCAGATGCTCAGTGGAGCAGCTGACATGATCCAGAAATAGCTTGTTTTTTAGTGTTTTCAGGTGGAGAACTGATTTTTAGTGCTGTGGTTTGCTGACCTTGTTCCTCTAGGGGTAGGAACAACATGTTTAGGGACTTTGGATCCCTCAGATTATCGACATTTCATGCTTCATGCTGTAAGGCACAAAAATGTCTATAACAGTTGCCCCCTAAAGTATGAGGTCGTTTATCGGGTGAAATGCTTTATCAGGAGGATCCGAAGTTCATTCAATCGCTGAGAGGTGCCCTGTAATAAAATACAATACAATACATTATTTTTTCATTCTGCTTTCATGATCTAGCTGAGGCGGGCATTCCCATGCTCAGCTTTATAAATTCATTTTGGTACATAGAACAGACGATCGTCTGATGGTAGACTGATAATTCTCTGCTGAAATTATCATCCTTTGAGTAGGATGATCATCTGTTGCAATGATGTACATAACAAATGTCTTTATATCCTGAATATATATATCGCAGCCCGGATGGATGAAACTAGATCCGGGGTCTTCAAACTCGTTCGATCTTCACTCTAAGTACAAGTCGATCCATGTGAGAATTGCGCTGAAGTCGAACATGGAAAGACATCGCTTGATTACCGGTCAATAATGTAAACCGTTAACAAGCGCGAGAGGAATCACCAATAATGACAATGACCCTCAAGGTACTGCAGTACAATTCACGTGGTGTGAATAAAGGACTTGGCGTCGAACACCACGCAAAATCTTCTGGTCGAAGGTCATTGATGTATACCTGTCGCCGGAAGTGAGAAACTTGCCATTGAGGCATGCAAGCTTCAAAGTACTGGGGGGTTTGTTCCTAGATCAACTTCTTGGATAATGAGCTGAAGTCGACAAGAAGCGATCCGTCAAAGGAGGGCCTTAATGAATCCCACATCAATGACACGGAACGGAGCTAATGATTTTAGTGGAGGTGAAAACAATCTGTGAAATATGATTCAGGGTGGCGATCATGGGTGGATGAAGGATAATGTATGGCAGTGGATGGGACACGGTTGACTCTTTCTGAACAACATCTCTTGAACATATAACGACACTGATGTGATGGATCGGTAGCATTACCCCAAATGTGGATGGTTTGGCGAGGACCATGGTGATGAGACCGGTGAATGAAACAACCCAACCCGATGTGATACGGAGGACAAAGTGTCATGTTCAAGAGCGACTTGCTACCATTAAAGCTTTGAGGTTCTCCCAATTTTTCCCCAGTCATTTCTGACCAGTACCTCTTTATTTTTGTCAAGCTTGAGGAGGATAACATATGCTTGTTCTATAACCTGCCCTTCGGGCAAGCCCATCGCTATGTTTTAACGAGCTTAGCGATAGGGAAACTCGTTCTCGTCTAAAGACAAGTTTGTCGCTATTTAATCATTTTAACGAGTCTAACGACAAGGAAAACTCGGTCCTTTTCATTTTTAGAGAGTCTGAAAAGGTACAGAAAGTTAACTCCAAAATTCCTTTTTCGTCATCTAATCCCTTAAGTCCGAAAAAGTATAAAACAATACAGAAGGGATGAGTTTTCGATAATTTTAACGAGCCGAATAAAACAAGCGCTCGACCTTTTTGTGCAATAATCCCTCAGGTCCAAAAGATTAAAATCTAGAGGAGGGATAGCTCTTCCGGTCATTTTAACGAGCTGGAAGGCCAAAACTCGGCAAACTTTTCATATTTTACGAGTCAGGAGAAAAGAGCTCAAAGAAGACTCGTCTTTTGAGGAACGAGTGATAAACAGGGATAGCAGCAGATTCCAGGTACAGGTTGGAATTTTCCAATCACGGCAGTGTCACAAGGATGGCTAAGTGAAATCACTCTTCGCAGCTGTTCCTCAAAATGGGTAAACAATCATATGGAGGTGAACGATTGGCCAAATGGAATGGAGGTGGCAGGTGCAAAACACGACCAAGGCTTTTTATGGCTAATAAATTTACGATCACAATGGTTATTTACCGGAATGGGTTCATTTTTTAATGAGCTTGAACTCTGGAGGAAACTCTTGCTCAAAAGCTTATGTTTATTTTTTAACGAGCATGAACTATGACGCTAAAACTGCTCGGATCTCGCTTTTCTATTTTTTAACGAGCATAAATTCCGCGGTAAAACTGCTCGAATATATGGTCAAATTTTGATTTTTTACCATTACTAGCTTTTCTCTTTTCAAATATAGTACTGCATTTTCAATTGCTGCAACAAACTTTGTTAGAAATGAATAATATTTGCATGAAAATGAGATTATAACCCTAATATTTCACTTTAAACTGTGTAAAAAGCCATTAAAAGGTGTTTTTACCTCTCATTTACCATTTCATTTGCATTTGGTTTGTTGGAGCTCTGGAGGTGCCTCTTCCCCCTTGATTTTCACCAGCTGATTCCGGGAGATTCTGCGGACGATTTTCGGTGCCGTCTGGACCAGGTAGGAGCTAAACCCTAGCTCTTTCTTTTCATGGTTTCTTTTCCTGTTTTTTCCTGTTTTCCGGTCTTTCTGAGCCCCTGGGGTTTTGCCAGGGCGCCCTAGGATCAGCGCAGGTTTCCCTTTCGAAACCTGCGCTGAAGGTCAAGCTGCCTTAAGGCAGCCTGACCCTCAGCGCAAGTGGGAGACTTCCTGCCTGCGCTGGGCTCAAAAAGACTGAGCTTTAAGGTTATTTTTGATGAATTTTTCGCCAGTTTTTCATCAAATCAGGAATTCACTCTTTCTCTTGTTTGCTTTGCAGGGAACCTTGAACAAAATGTCCCTTACATGGCGAGAACGAGAACATGAAGAGGAGGACATGATTGCCCTCCATGACCCGGTCACGGTGAACGCGCTGCGGAACTGTGGCCTGCTGAAGTTCTTCCGTATCTCTAGCATGAGAGCACAGATTTCTTTACTGCAGTATATGCTTGATGCTTGGGATCCTGTTAACCAAGTGTTCCAGATTAGGGGGAAGACCATCCCCTTGACCATAGAGGACATGTACTTCTTGACTGGGTTGTCAAGACGAGGTGCCCTCATTTCCTTATCAGGTACGGCCCGGGGGACTGATTCCACCAGAGATTATGTCCGCCAGTATTGCAGGGAAGGTTCTCAGCCGAGCAGAGACGGCAAGATTGTTATCCGTGAGATTACTGATCGGGCTCTCAGGTCCATTCTGTTCACTATTGGTAGGATGGCCGGCAGCGCAGCTTTACATGTTGCCAACAGGTCTTATATGCAGCACGCCTTGGAGTGTCTCCAACCGAAAGTATTCAACTGGTGTGATGCAGTACTTGTTCAGATGAAAAGTCAATTGACCAAGGTAAAGGACGGGAAGCTGAAGAACTTTGGATTTGGTTCTATTCTGACTGCCTTCGCCTTGGAGAAAATCCCACTGATGCAGCCTCAGTACATCATACTTGACTTGCCTTCTCCGACCGAGCCACGCATGCAGAGGTGGGTTGACCACATGTCTAGGCATGCAGGTCAACCTCAGATTACTTTTACTGAGGCCTTCTTTAGGTGGTTCGAGCGTCAGGAGATGGCGTTTTCTGAGTATCCATATGTGGGTATGGATTTCCGAGGTGATCCGGATTTGGTGCTACCGGATGGCGAGCAGTGGGGTGCCATTGGTAAACTCTTTGACCATATTACTGTTTATTGTTCTTACTCATAATGTTGCTGTGCTTTATTCTATCAAGACTTTTAATTGTACTCTTGGGTGCATGCAGATATTGGTCCTGTTCGTCCAGCAGTTCGTCCGAGATCGCCAGCTGCTGCCCCGGCAGGGGAGCCTGCTAGGAGAGTTGTTATTCGCGATCTTGACGACACCGAGACCCTTACAGCTGTGCAGGAGCAGGTTGAGAGCCTTACTCGTGGCCTTCCGGATGTACAGATTGACGAGTTACCTTTACAGATGCAGCGGCATACCATTGGTGTGCCTAGACGATGGACTCGTCTCTTGCGCATGATTGCACAGGCCGTGACGTACTATCATGAGCACCACTAGGCTAGGGTGCCCCCTAGCATCTTTTTGAGTTCTTAGGTCATATGACCAATTTTGTCTTGGTTACAGAACATTATGTATGAACTTATATAAACAGCTTATATATTTTGATTTTCGGGTTTTATTCTGGTTGATTTACGTGATCCATATGTACAATTTTTGATGATGTGTCCTTTTTATAAATGTTGCAAATGTCTATCTAACACATAGTTTGCTAATGAGTCAGTTAATGTGTTTAAGTTTCTTGAAATATGTTGATATTGAATTGAATCAAATCGTCTTTCCAAGATCTTAACCCTTAGGAACATGCGATAAATAGCTGGATTGCGAACAGAATATATACCATTGAGTTGTAGTATTACGAGCTGTGAGTCTAGCCTGACAATTAGTCGGCGTATGCCACGTGTGATGGCATCAGAGAGTAGTTCTATCAACGCGCTATACTCAGCGATGTTATTCGTTGATTGCCCAATACATACACCTCTGAAACTTACTAACTCGCCGCTTGGATCAAAAATGGCCCAGGCTGCGGAGGACAGGTTCCGCGAACTACGACTCGCTCCGTCGGCATATCCAACACATGTCTCCAGAAGGTTCGACATCTGCAACGGAAAAAGGTGGATCACTCGACCAGAACAAACACTTTAGCGAAAACAAAATACAACAAAAGCATGCAGGTTACTATTTAAGCATAGTAACGCTTGAGGTACAACCCGTTGCGGGGCTGCGCCAGTGGAATTCCATCGTAATCCATTAACTCGTAGGCTCCTTTTGCTAACACCCTTTTAACAATATAGGGGCCCATCCATAAGGACTTGAATTTACCTGCTCCCAATTTATCGGATTCTTGGTCATAAAGCAAGACCAAATCACCTTCTGAGAAGACACGGGGTTTGACATTTTTGTCAAACTGAGCCTTGACTCGTTTCTTATGAGCTTCGTTAGCCAAAGCGGCGTCACGACGGGTTTCATCCAACTGGATTAATTCCAAGAAACGAGCCTCTTCTTCTGAAGTTCCGGGGAGAAGATCAATTGCGAGTTTAAGCGACGAAATTTCGCACTGGATTGGTAAGACTGCTTCCAGGCCATACACCAATTGAAAAGGTGTGAACCCGGTTGCGTTCTTTACCGACGTTCGGTAAGCCCACAAGGCTGAGTACAGGATTAGGTGCCACCTTCTTTTATGAACCCCGATCATCCTTTGCAACATACGCTTCAGGACCTTGTTGATTGCCTCAACTTGTCCGTTGGCTTGCGGATAATATGGGGTAGAGCTGTCGTGAGATAGCCCTAGCTTGGCAGCTAATTCGACCATCATGTGATTGCGAAAATGCGACCCATGATCTGTAACTATAGCCTGTGGTACGCCGAACCTGGCGACTACATGATTGAAAAAGAAAAGGGCAGCTGTTTCACCAGTGTTATCCAATGTAGGCATCGCCTCGGCCCATTTGGTAAAATAGTCAACAGCGACTATAATATACCCATGCCCCCCGGTCGAGGTGGGGTTACATTGCATGAAATCGATGCCCCACTTGGCGAAGGGCCCAACAGCAACTATCGGCTGTAAAGGTGCGGGTGGTCGTCTGGTTTTGCTATCAAAGATTTGACAAGCATGGCAACTTCTGACTGCGGTTATGCAATCTTTGAACATGGTTGGCCAGAAGTATCCTGCTCGTAAGATTCTTTGTGCTGTTGCATATCCAGACTGATGCCCCCCACACGCGCCTGAATGACAATCATTCAGGGCTTTTTCGGCCTCCTCATGGGTAAGGCACCTCCTCAGAACTGTATCGACACCACGACGGTAAAGTGTATCACCGACGATCATGTAGTCTTTTGCTTGGTATCGTATACGTTTTTGTTCGGAGTGAGAGGTGTTAGGCCTGAACTTTTGGGTTTGGAGATAAACTATGATATCTCCATACCACTCATCGCTTACAGATATCAGAAACAAACTTTCGTCCACGATTGACTCTTCCGATGTTTCATCGTTGGACGATGATGGGAGATCGCACAATAATTCTGCGAAAACTAGGGCCTTCTTTGATTTGGATTTTACAAATTCCAGATCAAACTCTTGAAGGATCGCTATCCATTTTGAATATTTGCCCCCAGCAACTGTCGCGACAGTATATAAGTCATGGGGTTGCAATCTGACAGGATGGTAGTTTTCCGAAAGAGGACATAATGTCGAAACCTTTGAATCGCTTGAACAGCTGCAAGCGCTAGTTTTTCAACATAAGAATATTTACTTTCTGTATCGTTTAAGTTTTTACTTAAATAATAGATAGGATGTTCTATTCCATCGACTTCTTGAACTAAAACCATCGCAATGGTCGTATCCGCTGCAGCTAGATACAGGTTAAAATCTCTTTGATAGTCCGGGGCGTACATTAATGATGCTTTTACTAGACAATCTTTCAGAGCATCAAAAGAAGCTTGCGCCACCTGGTCCCAGACAAAAGGTACATCCTTTTTCAATAGACGAGTATAACCCTTAGCAAGTTCTGCGTAATTTGGAATGAACCTCCTCAGAAAGTTTGCTTTCCCTTGGAGTTTCTGAATCTGAAGCAAATTTGAAGGTGGAGGCAAATTAATGATTGCCTGAACCTTGCAGGGGTCGAGACGAATCCCATCCTTAGAGACTACAAAGCCAAGTAAACGACCAGAACCGACGCAAAACACACATTTGTGCGGATTGAGTCTTATCTTGTAGTGTCGGCAACGTAGAAATATCGCTCTTAAATGCTGCGGATGATCAGTCCGCTTTCGCGAATGAGCCGGAAGATCGTCGAGATAAGGTTGAACAATGTTCTTGATGTCATGGAAGGCATAATTCATCGCCCTCTGAAACGTCGCCCCTGCGTTCTTTAAACCAAAGGGTAATTTTCGATAAGCGAATGTGCCCCACGGACAAATAAATGCAGTCTTTGACTGGTCCTGTGGGCGGATATTTATTTGATTATACCCGGAAAATCCATCCATAAATGAAAAGATTTCACATCCGGCGCATTCATCAATTATCTGGTCGATGAAGGGTGTAGGGTAGTTGTCCTTCGGACAAGCTTGGTTTACATCCCTATAATCAACACACACTCTAATCGTCCCTTGTTTTTTCATAACAGGGACAATATTCGATACCCAATCGGTTAGAGGAACCGGGTAGATGAATCCAGCATGGAGGAGTTTTTCAACTTCCGCCTTAATGGCAGCGGCTTTCTTCGGGTGCACCTGCCGAAGCCGTTGCCTTACTGGTTTGACATCAGGATACATTTTAATTTCATGTTCAACGATACTCGAGTCAATGCCTGGCATTTCATCATATGACCAAGCAAAGACATCTCTAAATTCGCGAAAAAGAGCGTTATATATTTCCAGTTCTGAAGGGGAACAACCTTTGCCGACATAAATATTCTCTACAACATCTGTTTTGGTCGAGATATTTATGGCTATAGTCTCTTCAATATTGGATAGGTTTCGCTCGGAATCCACCGTATTTACAGTATTCGTTAGGAATTCAAATACTGAAGGGTGATAAAGGTCACTTTGAGTATCTTCTTCATATTCCGGAAGAAGGGAACGATGGTGGTGATCATTCCATGGTGCCCCCTCAATCATCATTGATTGTAAGATTCCTTCGTCAGTCCCATGTACTTTCGACCAAGGATCTAATGGGGTTCCATATTCTCTAGATCTATCTACCCAAACGCTTGACGAGCGTTGATTTGGGCTCGCCTCCCATGCTTGAAACATTGATTGCTACAATATTTCTAAAGGGCTTGGGGGAAAAACCATTGAATGATCCATGTTGACCTTCGTGGAAGATATCATGTTGCAGGTTGCTACAAACGGTACATTTCCTATATAAATAGGAGGTGGTAGCGCGAAAGTTCCCATCAATGTGGGGTCTTTCAATAATCCTACTCCGATATCTTGAATTGAATGGTTGCTCTCATGGATCATGGGAATGCTTCCTGTAACTTGTGAACCATTAGGGAGGAAATTCTGTTGGTCGACGATCGTAATCCCTCCTTCAAACGGGAATGCGATCTTCCTAAAATAAGTCGACACGACAGCTGCCATGGCATAAATCCATGGTCTACCCAGTAGGATGTTATAGTCAAGATTTCCATCAATGACTTCTACATCAATTTCTACTGTCTTTCCTCCTAGTTCAACTTTCAAGTTATTAAGGATACCGTAAGGGGTATAAGTCCTTCCGTCGAAAGCTTTTAATGTCGTCGAAGATCGCGACAAGGTTGGAGATCCTAAAGTTTTCCAGCAACTCATTGACATAATACATGTCGAGGCTCCCTCATCAATTATTGTTCTGTGAACAGTTTTGTTGAGTGCTTTCACTTGAATAAGGAAAGCTAGCTGAGCTGGTAACTGAGGATCATATCCCTTGTGATCAAAGGATACAAGATTGGAATCCTTAGGATCAACCCCACCAATTGCCGATAACAATGCCTGCCTTTGGGTTGGACAATTTTGTAGCACTTCAAGAGTCGACATAGCGGATGGCGATTGGGCCAAATCTTCCACTATATTATAATGCTGCGCCGCTCTGGCGCGAGGATTAAATGTCGACTTGTGTACTACACCCTTCGGCGGTTTTATTGTTAATTCAGGGATGGTGGGCGTTACAACTTCTGTCGAAGTTGTTGTCGAACTACTTGGTTGATCTTTACCTTTTTCGTTCGACACCTGAGGATTCCCATAATCTTTGTTCCTTGTCGAAATCAAAGCATCATTCTGCTGTTTCGAAACCGACAACATTAGGACTTGCGACGGGGAAGCATTTCCACTATCAACCAGATTTTGACCTGGGTTGGGAAATGGATCAGTTAACACAGCTGAGGTTTGGGAACTTTTAAAGAACCTCTTTAACTCAGCTTTGAATGGGCAATTCTTTGTGGTATGATCCTTATCATCACATATTAGACATGGATAATTTTGTTTCCCTTTGCCAGGAGGGTTTGAAGAATCTTTTCCAGGGGATGACTCACCCTGTTTCTTCTTCTTCCCTTTGTTTTGTTTCTTCTTGCTTCCTGGTTGATTGGTTTCTTTGCCCTTATCTTCCGATACGGCATTTACTTCCGAAGCAAGAATTTCTTCTTTTGCATTTTGATCCGAATTCTTACGGGCTTTCTTTGACGAAGCCTTTATCGATTTCGCGTTTGCTGTGCCAATCACGCCATCACCGGCATGAGAGTCACTATTTGATTTAGGAGGGGGAGGAATTGAAAACTCTGGTCTAGGGGCGTCAGGTATTTTGTCATAGAGTGTGCCGGACTGAGTATAAACTAAGTCCAAATATTGTGCACGAGCAATCACTTGCTCCTCTGTTACGACTCCCCCCTTGGCCACATCTTCCGTAATAGCCGAAAGTAACGACTTTATAAACCATTCAGCTAATAGCTGATCGGGAACATATGTTTTCACCATCCTACGACGACGACGCCACTCATGTATATGATCAGATATATGGGTAGCAGTTGTCTGTTTGAAGTTGGTTAATATTTCTGTTCCCGTTTCATACCTTATCGGTAATTGAAAGTGGGTTAAGAAAGTCGTGGCTAGGGAACTAAAATTGTCGAAAGAGGCTCTTGGCAATTCAATATACCATTTAGCCGCTGGACCTGTCAATGTCCTCTGAAAAAGGCGAAGTCTTATCGAATCGTCGTTAAGGGTGTTCGACGAACACCACAGATGAAAAGTCATCACGTGATTCGACGGGTCTTCACCTGGATTTCCATTGAATTTAGGAATGTCAGATGGAAGTTTATGAGGAATCGCTGGCCACCAAGGGGCATAAGCAATCGGATCGTTGGTTAAACGGTGTAAATCGGGTAACTCTAAAGTTGCCACGAATGGTAACTGTTGATTCAGGTTAGGCGAAGCGTAACCAGGGTACGATGGAATCGCTTGAGCAGTGGGTCTTTGCATACCAGCATAATGTAATTGATGTTGGTATGATTGATACGGTTGGTGGACTTGACCACTGTAAAGTGGTTGGTTTTGACCGTTTTGGATATACGGTTGTCCACTATTCGCAAAGATCTGCTGCTCAGAACCTTGGTACACTTGCTGGAACTGCGGTTGTTGGTATTGTACAAGCCATGGTTGTGACGCCATGTTCTGTTGCGCCATGCTAACCATTGGACCAAGGTGTGGGGTAATTGTACCCGTTTGTACTTGTGTCGTCCCACCAGTTGGCGATTGTGGTTGTGACCCATGGTCAAGCGACTGTTGCATTACAACCTGAGAAATCTGAGGTTGACATGTAACAGGTATCGCTTGAACTTGCGACACGGTTACAATAGCCGGGGTGGTTGGGATGTTCGTCACAGGTACACACTGTTGCATAGAATATACAATCCTTGGTTGTTGAGGTAGCATAGGTACCCAACTACTTGATGCAATTCCAGTATAACCTGAATACTGTTGAGAACTGCCATATGGATATCCTCCCGGAGGAGGTAATGAAAGGGCATACTGCCCCCCATATGGTAGCAATCCGGAACTCAGAGGGATTGTTAGTCCTTGAGGACTAGATGGCCCAAATTGACCTCCATGAGGATCAATCTGTCGAGTTTCAACATAAGAATTACCGGGTATTACTCCGGATGAACAAACTGGAACAGACCATACTGTCGAAATAGTCCCTTGGTGGACTCCTTCTAGCTGTTGAGAGCTAGTTGGGACAGCTGGTATGCCGGCAAACATCGTTGGAGTGACGGCAGGGGCTTCTGCTGTCGCTGTGTCATTTGACACAGTCCTAGATGATGACGGTTGTTCAGACATTTTAAGTCTATCCAATAGATTGCCTAGCGATTCTACAGGGACTTCCACTTGTGGTGGATTAACTTCTGATGAAGGAAAGAGAGTGACCCCTACTCCAAAATGAGTTGGAGTACTTGCTTGCGGATCCTCTGCAATTTCCTCTATCGCAATCAAACCCGGTGGAAGAGGAAGACCGTCAGGTCCGTAAAATATTTCTGGTGCCGAAGAAGTGGTTGTTTCGACAGCGACAGTTGTTTGGGGAACAAAACTTTCTGGACCGGTTACAGATGGAACTGGTTCAGTTACACAAGTATTTGCCCCCAGACTAGGATCAGTATTACTGTCCTTCTGTGGCTGTTGAACTTCTTCTATAGAGGCAGGGTTTCCAGAAATGTTAGGAGTAACCGGAACCTCAGATGCAGTTGGAACACTTGTTCTAACTTTCAAAGGAGATTTTGAACCGGTTAAACGAGTTCGCTTTGCCCGTACTGTTTTCGATTCCGGGGACAAAGACGGTTGACTCGTAAGCCTCCGCGAACGACGGGGTTTCAATTGACTTTCTTCCACGATTGCGGATTACTCGATCAACTAAAATATTAAAAGGGGAAATTTGTGTTTCCGAATTGAATGAATTTTATTAGACGCTTTTAGACACAACTTGCTTTTTCACTTTTTAAGAGTCGAGAAAAAGCTAAAGATGACTCTAGTCTCCTTCGATGTATTAACGAGCCCGAAGTGACAAATGCTCGGTTGGACTTTTTCAGTTATAGAGTTTGAAAAAGGCCAAAAGAAACTGCTCTGGAGATCTAGGCAGAGGGTGTGCCAAACCTTTCGCAAAACCACAGAATACGTTTTACGGTACGAGTGGTCGATCTTCGTGAATGCTGTGTTCACTGCATTGCGATCAGTAGGGCGGCCGACACGGTTTCCTATTGGATAAAGGCTTTATTCCTATAGGGGTCTCCCAATATATACGCGACGGTACGTGGGAGCACAAGTCCGTATTAGTGCCACCGACTCTCAGGAGGAATCACCCACCTTCGTCGAGATCGACAGTCACTACGTTTAACGACGCCGGAACACGTCTCTAGCTTAGACCTCTAGATGTTTGCGTTATGTTTCAAAGCGTTGTTAGGTTCATTCAATATATTTTAAGTTGATCTTTTTAAAGTTTGCCTTTCAAGGTTCACCACGAGATGTATTGATACAAATTCCTAAATGCAGTCTAAGATGAGAAGCAAGCTTTTTCAATCTTTTCGACTTATGAAAATCTTAACTACTGAGGGAAAAGAGAGACAAAATCTTTTCACACAGATCAAAGAGCACTCGCTAATGCACTTTTTCCTTAAATCAACATACAAACTTATATGCAAAATGCAAAAATGCAAGTATTTCTTTTCTCTTTCTTAATGTTGGTGTAATGCAAAAAGAAAGCTGTTGTATAATTTTGAATTCAATTTCAAGTGAAAGCAAACAAGCTTGTCCAAAATCAAAAGACACCTTAAGATTTACTTGTTTCGACACTAGAAATATATAAATTCAAACCATATGACGAAAGCAAAAGCTCAATCAGCTATGAACAGCAAACAAACTAACTCTTAAGATCAAAACGACACTTTATCACAGGTCTAGATCTAAGAGGTCACAGCAAGACTAGTTCACTTTCGTTATGGGAAACTGTAAATGTACAAGAAATACACAAAGAACAAACACAGTTTCTTTATACAACTGAGGCGGAATAGTGACAAGGAAAGTTGGTTTCAGATAGGCCCACTGACTGGTAACAAACAGCAAAAACAAGAGTGAAAACAGGGCAAGAAACAGTAGGAAACCCCAGTAGCACAGGGCAACACTGGTCCAGCGCAGGTGAAACACTGCCTGTTTGACCTTCAGTGCAGGTAGCCCCTTCGGGAACTGCGCTGAAATGCAGACAACCTTTGTACAGCCTGCACTGAAGAACGAAACTTTCGTTTCTGGTGGTTTCCGGGTCACAGATTGCTCAAAAATTCACAGTTTTTGCTCAAATCAGAAGCTATCAGTCAAGGACACACTAAGGGATGACAAGGAGGATGAAAAGCTATCACTAAGAGCTTATTAGAGTCCTTGTGGATCAGCTCTTCAAATCATAAACTCACCCAGAAACTGAGCTAGAGTAGCTGCCCTCTACTTTGTATTTGAATGATTCAAACACAGTTCGATTCGGTACTCCCTTTGTTTATGAAATGAATAGCAAAAACACAAACAACCAACAAGATACGATCCCCAGCGGAGTCGCCAATTTGTTGTTGGGAAAAGTATCCAATACGGAATGACCCTATCCCACTCTAAGGGTGATAGTACCTCAGCAACAACTGAATGCAAAGCTATTCAAGATTACTTCTTTATGAGATGAGAGAGAGAAGAGAAAAGGGATCCACTAACCGTTATCTTCCGCTAATGGTTGATCCAATCTTCCCTCTTTGCTGCTTGCTCCTAGCTCCTTGCTCTTTCACCGGCCCAGCTACACAAAGATCCTGTAAAAGCACAAAGAAAGGAAACTACAAGAAGCATACATCCATAACTGATTCAAGGATTAGAATAAATCAAATATACAAGCATCAATTCGCCATAGAGACACATGCATATAGAAGAACCTCAAATACTTTATTAATAGAAGAAGTAAAGTTCTGAGAGTGTTACAACCATAATAGGCCCAATCCAGCAACACCTCCCAGCATAAAGAAATCTCCTCTTCACCTCCTTCAAAGCAATCACCCAATAGTTCTATACTCAAACCAACAGCACTTCCTTACTTGCACAAAATTCCAGCCTCCTTAGACCTCATGAGAGAGCTCTATATATAGGAGATTTGGAGAAAGGATGAGTCAGTTTGAGACTGACATGAAGCTGACTAGTGTCCTCTCCCACTTCAGTTAAACTTCAGTTCTTGAGTCCACTTGGAGATTCTTGCTTCCACTTGGAGATCAAGACCCTCTTACTCATCACAAGGCAAATTCCTTGACCCAAGTGTCAGTTTGGAAGCTTCCTGGGCAATTGACACCTTGCAGAATGACTGTGCCACTTGGCCAATCTCGCCCAGCGCAGGTAGCCTTCATTAGATTTGATATTCAGCGCAGGTACAGAGTGGAGCAGTTGACATTCAGCGCAGATGCTCAGTGGAGCAGCTGACATGATCCAGAAATAGCTTGTTTTTGAGTGTTTTCAGGTGGAGAACTGATTTTTAGTGTTGTGGTTTGCTGACCTTGTTCCTCTAGGGGTAGGAACAACATGTTTAGGGACTTTGGATCCCTCAGATTATCGACATTTCATGCTTCATGCTGTAAGGCACAAAAATGTCTATAACACTACCTTCCCAACCGACCGATTTATAACCACAACAATAAGGTAACTCTACAAGTTTTTAATGTTGAGTTTCCATCCTTTTCCACATACTTGATTACAACATTTAGATTGCAAGACATCTAGTTGAGATTGGGAAATGTTTTAAATAAGAAAAAATACTCCCCCATCATCATTGAGAAATAATTAGGGGATGAAAATATCGACCAAACAATAATGATTCCTTAATAATAAAAACTTCCCAAAAGTCAGAGCCTCCATCACCATCTAATTCACCTCCCTACCCAGAGAGGCAAACTTTGGAAAAGATTAGTGTGCACCCTAAATTTTACCTAGTTGCAAAAATTAGGAACATTTGTATCAAATTTCCCTTACTACAAGCCACTAATGACATTATGGTATATGATATCCCTATTAGGGATATTTTCCTAAACAAACTAGGGAGGAAGATATTCAAACCAAAAAGTATTTAGTTCATTGGAAACAATTGATTTAATGTAAGGACAAATATATATAAATAAATTTATGGATCCTATAAATCCAATTGTTTTAGTACACATCTATAACATCCGTGTTCTAAACATTTTGATTCACTTAGGAGTAGCAATCAATGTGATGACAAGACAAACCATGGGACAATTGCAATAACCCAACCTTTGTCCTACACCAATGGTCTTGAAACTAGCGGATCGATCTAAAAGAAATCCTAAAGATGTGTTAGATGGCATAATCATCTCATTGGATTCTTGGGAGTATCCTACAAAATCTATGGTCTTTTAGCCCAAAAAACCCTCAGGAGGACACCCCTTGATCTTAGGATGACCATGGATAACCACTATCAATGCTTACATTAGTTGTCCTCTCAAGATATACTTATTTTGCATGAGGAATCAATAAATAATGATCTGTAAACTACCGTGGATATTCCACTGGACAGTTCGTCACAACAGATCTGATAATAATATATTAAAATAATCTATTTTTACACTATTAAAGTTTTATTAAAATTATAGATCTGTAGATTTTACTGTAATTAGTGCATGCATGAAAATGGAAATTATGCAGTAAAGTAGAGAACGAAAAAATAGGATCACACACATATAAGACACAAGATATGCTCTCTGGGAAACCCTTTTGGGAGAAAACCCAACTGGAAGGTGAGGTTGCTTCACTCTCTTTCTCTGTGTGGAAATATGGATGCAAATACAAAGAAGTAATGCTTGTGGCCCGTGGGCTGCTATAGTGCACAAATCCTTTCTATGTGATCTACCTCCTATCTCTCCTGGCTATATTTTCTCATCTATAGAACAAAATTCTCTCAAAAGAATGGAATTCCTCTTCCTCCTAGTGGCCCGGTTATAACACAACTCGATAGTCTACTAGTGGTTAAGTTTGAATATATCAACTCTTAACTAGAGTTACAAAATATATTCTTCTACATTATTTTACATCAAAAACACGTGACTAGCGCCTTTTCCATAAATAATGAGGGTTGACTTGTCATCCTCCCAAACTATGGGTGTGAAAACAGGAAGGCCAACTTCTGAGTTGCATCAATTTTGCATACAGACTCTGATTGACATGCTTCTTGTGCCGTTGGAAAGGTCTTTGTATGTAGAAAAACATGAAATTGTGTTGCACTAAAGTGGCAAAATTTTAGCCCCCAAAAAGCATCGTTTGATGCCTCAAAATGCTCCCAAAATCTTTCAGACCTTATTTCACCAAAATGGGTCCCACCGTTAAAAAATGGTCCCGTGAGCTGATTCCTCCAATTTTTCCACTCCAAATACATCAATATGGATGAAAAACAATATAATTATCCAATTCGGATCACACCTCCCCATTTTGGGAGGCTTTTTGTCCCTAAAATATTTTACTGAATGAGGTAAGTTTTCCTCCACCTTCTCTCTAGGGTACCATTTAGCTTTCCCTGGAAGGTCTCCCTTCAACCTAATCCGCCAAAGGTCATGCTGCCCTTGTCTTGTAGTTATGGACCTCTTCTGCAAAACTATATCTTCAGTCAAATATAGTTGAGCGTCTGGTGCCAAATCTTCCACAAAAGGTAGGACTTATTCCTGTTCTTCATTTAGCATGGAAGGCTCATAAAGTTTCAAATTTTCTATATTTACAACTGAATAAATGTGCATATATGGTGGTAAACATAATCAATAGGAATTATCACCCATATTTTCTAGTATCTCAAAGGGTTCATACCTTAGAGCCTTGATTTTCTTACTAGGCCCCTGCAACCTATCCTTGTTCAACTGTAGCCATACTTTGTCTCCCACTTAGAATGATTTCTTTGTTCTATGTTGATCATGTCTAGCCTTGTACTTCTCCTGTGACTTATTTAGTGTTTCCTGTACCTGTAGTGGATCTAATTGATCTTCTCTATAAAATTTTCATCCCTCAAAGCATATCCTGTAAGATCTTCCCTCACTCTGCCTTGCTGCCCATATGCAATATCCAAAGGTGAAGGTGGAAAATATCCAAAACAAGTCTCAAATGGGGACTTTCCTATAGAAGTGTGGACTACTCTATTATAATAATTCTGTATATATACCATATTTTCATCCCATGCCTTTGGATGCTTCTGGTTGTATCCCCTCAGAAGCTGCACCAAAGTCTTGCTGACTACTTCTGTCTTCCCATCTGTTTGTGGATGGAATGTTTTTTATATCTTCAACTTTGTGTCCATCTTCTCCCACAATGTAGTCCACAATGCACTGAGAAATATTGTGTCCCTGTCTGAAATGATGCTCCTTGGTATCCCAAAGTGCACCTTGACCTGTCCAAACAACAAGTTTGTTGCTTCTTGTCTGCTGATTGTCTTTATACAGGGCATCAAAACACACATCTTGTTGAACCCGTCAAATACCACGAACAAGTAGTCATGTCCCTTCCTGGTTGTCAGTAAAACTCCCAAAAATTCCATGTAAATTCTTTTTCAAGGACGAGTAGGTACAAGTAATGGATGATATAAACCTTGTTTCCTGTTGCAAGGCTTGTTGGTAAAACAAATCAAGTCTTGTTATGAACATACCTCTACAAGTTAAGCATGGTCTTCCCTACACCAAAGTGCCATGCAACCTTGGAGGTGTGAGCCTCTCTAATCAGCTACAAATGATAAAATTTAGGAACACATATCTTATCCAACATGTAGAATAAGCCATCCTGGAGATGGTAGTCAACAGTGTTGCCGTCATCATGCACATGAATCTAACTCTGCAACTGATGATACACCTCCTTAAAGTCCTCATCTTCTGAACATGTCTCTTTGTATGCATCATGGCTGAATGTTTCCATGTGCATAAGAGTCATCAAAGCTATATTGTTTGATGTGGGTGGCCTTGAAATCATATTGACCAACTTGTTTGTGTTACCCTTATTATACTTGATCACCAAATGAAACTGTTGTAAAACGCTTATCCACTTGTAATGCATGTTCTATTGTAGCTTACTCTCGACCTGAAAGTACTGTAAAAACTAGTGATCTGTGTGGATTATTGTCTCCTTTCCCATCAAATAGTGCTTCCACTTCTTCACAACTTGTACCACGACATAGAATTCCTTATCATAGGTATGGTAGTTAAGAACTATCCAATGAAATAATTCACAATGTTAGCAAACAAGCCATCCTCCTTGCATCAAGACAACTCCCATAACATACCCACTCGCATATATCCCCACTTCAAAGAACATTGCAAGTTTGGTAATGCCGGAACCGATGCTTGACTAGTCTTCTTCTTCAGCTCCTCAAAAGAATTCTGCTGACCTTTTCCCCACTAGAAACTCTTGCCACTTGTTGTTATGGCATGAAGCGGTGCTGCTACCGCTGAAAATGATGCTATGAATTTCTTGAAGCACTGTGCTGCCCCAATGAAAGTCCCAACCTCTGAAAAACTAGTAGGCACTAACCATTTCATGATGGCC
Organism: Pinus tabuliformis; assembly: GCA_031772625.1. NCBI lineage: Eukaryota > Viridiplantae > Streptophyta > Pinopsida > Pinales > Pinaceae > Pinus > Pinus tabuliformis. Next base: position 1,191,595,056 of record CM062809.1, read on the forward strand.
TCCATATTGGAAGGATATACCTTCAACTCTCCTCCATCAATCACATACCCTAGATACACCAAAGAATGTTTCACAAATTCACACTTCTTCATATTTTCTAGCAGCCAGTGCTTCTTCAATGTTTCCGGCACCTGCATCAAATGTGAAATATGCTCCTCCCAGGTAGCACTATATACTAGTATATCATCCATATAGACAATAAAAAATGAATATATAAAAGGGCACAATATATCATTCATTAATCTCATAAATGTAGTTGGTGCATTACATAGGACATATGACATAACTAACCACTCATACAAGCCTTTCTTGGTTTTGAAGGCGGTCTTCCATTTATCTTCTTCTTTGACTCGAACTTGGTGATATCCAACCTTTAATTCCAACTTGGTGAAGTACTTTTCTTCCTGCAACTGATCTAGCAGATCGTCTATCTTGGGTAGGAGGTATCTGTTCTTGAGCATTATTTTATTCAATGCCCTGTAATATATAGACATCTGCCAAGTCCCATCCTTCCCTGGCACAATGCTAATGGGTGACCCACATGGTGACGTACTCGGTCGAATTACACCCTGTTCCAGCAGTTGCTGCAACTATTTCTTCACCTCACTTTCTTCTATAACATACTACCTATACAACCCAATATTTGGCAATGGGGAGTCTAACAATATATAGCTAGATCTTGTGCTCCACTTCTCTCTTAGGTGGTAACCCTTCAGGCTCTCGGAATGCATCCTTGTATTCCTGTAAAACTCCTCCAATTGTTGTTTATGTTTCTTAGTACACCCCTCCAGGGATGCTTTTCCTCTTATTAACTCCTCTTCACACTGAAATTCTCTTAAAAATAATAAAACATACTTCTTGCTAGAATTGATCAATTTCTTGGCTTGGTGGGCACTTACCAGTGAACTTTTCAACTTGCCTTTGTGCACGTTGATGATGAATGATTTTCCATCCTTGATGAGCCGATATTGATTATCTATACTCATGAATATTGCATCACGCATGTACATGTATGGAATCCCAAACATGACTCCACATATATCAAGGGGAACCACATACAGATCTACTTCATCAATAAAATCAACCCTAATAGCAAATCTAATTTTGCACTGTTTTGTTACCTTCAGCTCTGCATCCTTATTTACCCATCCTATTGGATATGGGTTTGGATGATCACGAAATTCAAATCCAAACTTCTTGACCAACTCTCCTGCAATGAGATTTTCCTGCGATCCTGAGTCAATCAGAGAGTCAATCTTTGTCTTCTTGAGCTATATCTTTATATGGAAGAGTTTGGTCATTGCTTTCTCTTCCTATTGCTGAAGGCTACTCCGATTCACCTCCTTTTGCACTGATGTACAAATGATCTTCTCATCCACATATGATTTGGTTTCACTTGGTTCTCAAATCAGTGGCCATGAGATTCTTCTTCTTATTATCTTTATTCTTGATCTTTGGGTTTAGCTCTGGATGCAACTTCCAATACTTCTTCTCCATATGGTCATAACTGTTGTAGTGGTTGCAAGTATCTTTGCACTAATGTGCCATGGCTACCATATTTTTATCTTTTCCCCCTTTTTTCTTCCTCTTCCCCTCCTTAGAAGCTTCTTGTTGCTCCTTCTGCTTCGATCCACTTGATTGTGCTCTTTTCAGACCTATTTTCTCCAGGTACTGTGCTTGTACACAGGCCTCATCACCGATTTGGGGTTGATAAACATCACTTTTTCATGTAGATGGTAGTGCAGATCCCTCAAATACTTGAGGAGAAAATCTGGGTTCTTTGGAGAGATACCCAACAATATAGCCATATTTCTAAATTCTGTGGTGTACTCCTGAATGCTTTGGCCCTACTTTTGCCTGAAGTAATGCCACTGGATCCACTGGTCCTTCACGTACCCAATGGGATAGAACGGTGACTTAATGAGGGTTTTGAAATCCCCCCACTTAGTCACTGGAGGTTCTCCCTCTAACCTCATGGTTTCCGTGTGGCTCTCCCACCAAGTCAGTGCATGGCCCTCTAATTTCGGCCATGCGGATGACATATTTTTCCCTTCCTCGATCTGATGGATGCTGAAATAAAATTCTAGTTGATGCAACCAGTGGTTCAGCTTTAGAGCATCAATCTCGTTGTGGTACGACATGGTATCGAATTTTTCTTCCATTTTGAATAGGGATTGATTCATGACACTCGAACGGGGTTGATCTATTCTAGGTTCTCTCTTCAATTGGTTCTCCATCTCTTCTCTATCTCTCGATCCCCCTTCTGATTTATCCTCTGCATTTGAACCCCCATCTTCTCCCAATATCCCCTAAATTATTTCTTAGGGCCACCATGAGGAGGTTTACATTGCAGTTTATATCCATGACTTATTGTTTGAGCCGTAAAAACCTCACCATTGCAGGATCACGAGGCTCATTTAAAGATTCATCAGCCATGATTAGGGTTTTACAATTTTCTACCCTGATGATCTAGATCCTTGCAATCTCCACAAAATACCTGTTGGGTGCTAAATCTGCCTACCTTTTCCTTTCATTTCCACTCATCTTTTCATCCTTTTTACACCCATTAACATGTATCTATTGTGCTAAATCTATGAGGTGACCCTCCTTTCTCTATCTCTTGGAATATTTAATTAATGAAGTAAAGTCATGAGGGTTTTACCTATGCAAGCCACTAAAATGTGTTATGTCCGTAGATTCTGGAGAACAGGTGTTGATCTTCCAACATATAGTGGTAGTTCTGTGATTCACAACAGTCGTTCAATAGCGCTAAAACATCATAACCAACTTGCAGTTGTTCCCAATCCATTTTGGATCATTTTTGTTCTCGCTCTCTCGGCACTAGTGTTGTTTTGAACTGATGTATATTTCTGGGCATGTAGTTGTTGGGTTTCGAGGGAAGATGTTATCACCCCTTGTATTGTATAAAATATGGATCATTCCTGTGTGGGGGGTTAGCCATACCAGGGGATGCATTGTAACAGTTTTCTTCAGATTAATAAAATATAACGCTTTGTTGTTCGATCTTCGGTTGTGAGTAAACGCAACCCTGATCAGAGAGCTAGGCCCACTCTTCTGATCAGGTGCTGTGTGTTTCCTTTTTGTGTGTTGTTTTACTTGCTGCATTTATTTCTTTATTGTTGTTGCATATTACATAGATTGTTGTGAATTCCTTTTTAAGTTTTGCAATTATTTCTGTTACTATTACAGTGATGTTTTGATTTCTTAACCATGAACCCTTGGTTGATGTAGAGTGTAATCTTGCCCCTGCATATACCTTACGCGTTACCTTGAAAAGAGTACACACCTGGATTGATGAATTAATGTAGGAAAAGGGTTGACAAATTTGTTCATACCTGGACACCAACATTTTGGCGTCATTGCCAGGGAAGGCTAACAAGGTGCAAGACATGATCTGTATCGACCAGAGGGTCAATCTCTCATCCTGGGGAGAGAACGAGTTTTCTCACTCTGCTCCAGGTCCTGAGTGTAGTTATTTCTTTGTTTTGTTGTTTTTGTTTTTCTGTATCCATTTTTAGGCCCAATCTCTCGTCTTGGGGAGGGAGTGGTCTTTTGACGCCCTGCTCCAGGCCCTGAGTTTAAATTATTTTTGCATTCTTGTTTGTTTTGATTTTGGGAAAACCCAATCTCTTGTCCTAGGGAGGGAGTGGTCCTTTGACACCCTGCTTCAGGTTCCGAGTGTTGGATTCCCTTGTATGTATTCTTTTCTTTTGTTTGGTTTCTTGTCCTGGGGAGGGAGTGGTCTTTTGACACCTTGCTCTAGGCCTTGAATTTAAATCATTTTTGCATTCTTGTTTGTTTTGATTTTGGGAAAACCCAATCTCTTGTCCTGGGGAGGGAGTGGTCCTTTGATGCCCTGCTTCAGGTTCTGAGTGTTGGATTCCCTTGTGTGTACTCTTTTCTTTTGTTTGGGTTCTTGTCCTGGGGAGGGAAGGGTCCTTTGATGCCCTACTCTAGGTCCTGAACCCTAGGTTTCTTTTTCTTTAAGCTGTTTTCCTTTCCACTGATCTCTCATCCTGGGGAGGGAATGGTCTTTTGACACCCTGCTCCAGGTCTTGAGCATTGTGATGATATCGAAATTTTCATCACATCAACTTGTATGAACAGAGATTCGAATAAAAGGGGCAGAGGAAGAGCCCCAAAGAAGGGAGGACAGGATTTGGGAAGGAACACTTATATCCAACAAATCATCGCGAAAGCTGAATCAGAGGCATCTTCTCATGTTGTTGTAAGGCTGGGTATACGAACAAGATCGGAAGGACAATCTGTAGATCAACCAGTGCTATCCACAACACCCCCTACTGATTTGATACAGCAGACCCTTCCAGCAGCCGAAGAGATAAGCAGCAGTACACTTGATAAAGGGGTACCGTTGCTCGTAGTAGAAGAAGAAGAAGTTGCAAGTAGAACATCCGAGGAACCAGCCCATTCTAGTAGGGAAGAAGAGGTTGCAGAGAAGAGGTCTGAAGGGTCAAGCCACTGTGACAGAAGGGAAGAAATTGTAGGGACATTTCTATCACCAAAGGATAGGGGGAGTGTTGTTAAGGCAACTCAAGCCCCTGTGATAAGAGCCCTTCTATCATTTCTTGCTAAGCCTGCCGAAATCCCTAGTGTTAGAAATATATATTACAGAGCAATGGAACACACAAAATATTGCAAAGATATAAACATAGAAAACGCATAAAACAAGAGAGACATAGATATACGTGGTTCACCCAATTTGGGTTACGTCCACCCCGAACAGCCAGTCCTTCCTTTCTATTATCCAACAAAATGAAGAGACACAACCTACAGCAGATCCGCTGTAATATCCTATGTTTTCTCTCACAGTCTCACACCTCTGCTTCTCGCTCGGAGAATACACATATATTACACAGACTCAATACAATGCCCTCATACAAAGAGAGGAGTTGCCTTCTAGGGCAAAAAACCCTAAAGTAAACATAAGTTCTAACGTCAGATCATCTACCTAATGAACGACCTAGATTGACTAGAAATTACTATACTTTTACAAGGCAATTTTACATTTGTTTTTAACTTCAGGGGCGCTGCCCCGAAACCCCCCATTGGATAGTTAATCAGAACAAATATGATAATAATATATTAAAATATTATATTTTTACACTATTACAATTTTATTAAAATTCTAGACCTGTAGATTTTACTGTAATTAGTGCATGTATGCAAATGGAAATTATGCATAAAAGTAGAGAGTTTCAAATAATCTCACACACACATAAGACACAAGATATGCTCTATGGGAAACCCTTTCGGGAGAAAACCGAGCTAGAAGGTGAGGCCTCTATGCTCTCTTTCTCTGTCTGGAAATATGGATGCAGGTACAAAGAAGTAATGCATGTGGCTCGTGGGTTGCTACAGTGCATAGATCCCCTCTATGTGGTCTGCCTCCTATCTCTCTTGGCTATTTTTTCTCAGCTATGGTACAAAATTCTCTCGAAAGAATTGAATGCCTCTTCCTCCTAGTGGCCCAGTTTTAACACAACCTGATAGCCTATTAGTGGTTAAGTTTGACTACATCAACTCTTGACTATAGTTACAAAATAAACTATTCTAAATTAATTTACATCACAAACACACGTCTAGCCCCATTTCCATAAATAATGGGGAGTGACGCGACATCCTCCCGAACTATAGGTGTGAAAAAAAGATGGTCAACTTCTGAGTGGCATATATTTTGCATACAAACTTCGATTGACACACTTCTTGTGTCGTTGGAAAGGTATTTGTGTGTAGAATGACATGAAAATGTATTGCATTGAAGATAAAAATATTTACCCAAAAAACGTTGTTTGATGCCTCAAAATGCTCCGGAAAGGTTTCAGACCCCATTTCGCTAAATTGGGTCTCGCCGGTAGAAACGGTCCCGTGAACTGATTCCTCCACTTTTTCCACTCCAAATGCATCAACATGGATGAAAAATAATATAATTATCCAATTCGTATCAAATAAATGACTTTGTACCCTCTGCCAAATACTCTTAGGAATTTGAAAATACCCTATGGCTTAACAATGCTAATAGTGATGAAGAGAATGTCCAAACTATTTCTTCAATTGATTAATTCATGCAATTTAAATGATATATTGAGGATAACCAGATTCATGATTTTCTTATTAATATAGACTTTTTATAAAATCTAGAGCCATTTGATCACATTTTTATCCTTGATTTTCAATAAAATTATTACCCCAACACCTCATCATTACTTCAAAAGTCCGAATTAACCATAGACATATCGATATCTGACACCACTCTTATTCAAATCATTCCAGGCAAATCCTTGTACATAAATTATCAGATTGATACATCTCAACAAGAACAGGTAGTTAGAATGTTGCAAAAATACAATAATGGCTTTGCCTAGAGCTATCACAATATGAAAAGTATCTCCCCTGAAACTTGTACACACCACATCTAAATACAAGAGGGTGCACGACCTGTCAAACAACTCCAGAGGAAAATGAACCTAGCTATCAAAGAAGTTGTCCAAGAATAACTATAGAAAATCTTAGATGAAAACTTCATTTACCTGATTTTAGATAGATAAAGGGTCTCTCCCTTCATGATAGTCCCTAAGAAAAATGGGAAATGGACAATTTTTGTAGACTGTAGAGAACTCAAGAAGGACACATTAAGGACTACTTTCCATTTCCATTCATTGATCAAGTTTCAAACATATTAGTTTGTAAGAAATATTGTTCCTTTATTTATGGTTTTAATGGTTATAACCAAATACAAATAGCACTAGAGGATTAGGAAAAGAAAATAATCACATGTCCATGGGGGACATATGAATACACAATAATGCCCTTTGGATTATGCATCGCTCCTACTACCTTTTAGATAACATTATTAGCCACTTTTTTTTATCTCACTCAAAAGTGTGTCGAAATATACATGGACAATTTCTATGTATATTATGATTCTTTTCATGAAGTTTCAAAGAATTTAGAAAATGTTTTAAATAAATGTCAAGAATTTAACCTTGCATTAAGAATATCAAATGCCGCATGTTTCAAAAATGCAAGGATTTTTCTTGGTCATCTTATTTCTTGTGCAGGGATATAGGTTCATCTTACAAAATTTGAAGTCATCTTACAACTTCCAGTTCCAAATTATTAGAAGGAGGTAAGAAGCCTTTTAGGCCACACTAGTTATTATAAGAGATTTATAGAAGATGTCACTAGAATTCCTTCTCTATTTAAATTACTTACTAAAGGTGTTGAATTTTCTTGGGTTGATCATTATGGAAACACTTTCAAAGTACTCAAGAATAAACTCACCAAGGAACCTATTTTAAGGGGACCAAATTGGTCCCTTCCATTTAATATTTTATGCATATTCCTTGGACACAGATCTTGTGGCAGCTTTAGGACAACAATAAGATCAATTGTCTTATGTCATTTACTTTATCATAAAAAATTTAACACCTACTGAATTAAATTATATAGTTATTGATTTTTTTTAGCGGTAACACACACCATCAATAAGTTCAGACACTATATCATTGGGTATGAGGTCTTTATTGATATCAACCACTCTACAATCAAATATTTAATGAATAATCATATAAATAATGGTAGGGTGACTAGCTAGTTATTTTTACTACAAGGTATTGATATTACCATCTTAAATGGACTTGGCAAGGTTAATATTGTAGCATATTTCCTTTCCACAATTCATAACGAAGGTCACATAACTTATATAAATGATTATTTTCCTCACGAACATTTACTTTTTGTATCGACTAACTCTCCATGGTTTGTATATATAACCAATTATTTAGCCACAGGGATGCTACCACAACATAGTCTCTTTTATAGGAAAAACCAAAAGATAATACGACTCAGTGCCTCCTATTCTTGGATTAGAGGAGATGTATTTTGTACCAGACCTGACTTGTGTTGGGTGTGGAGCCTGATTATCTTCTTTATTTAGAGGTATCGCCACATTGGACTCCAGTTCATAATGTGGCGGCAAAGTCGCCTGTAATATATGCGCTACAAGGGGGGTCCGGGGGGTGGCTGCGACCTTTGGGAGCCCCCCCTGGCGGGGGGATCGGGGGTAGCACCCCCGAAGCTAAAAATAGATGTAAAATTGCCTTGTAAAATTTTGTAATTTTGTAGTCAATCTGAGCCATTCATTAGGCAGAGATCTGACAGTAGAAGTTATGTTCAATTTGTGGTTTTTTGCCCTAAAAGGCAACCCCTCGCTATATATGAGGGAATTGTATTACGTCTATGTAGATCTGTATTCTGAGTGAGGAAGAGAGAGGAGATTGAGAGCAAAGAGGGAATTACGGCGGATCTGTTGTAGGTTGTATCTCTTAAATTTCCTGGATAATATAAAAGGAAGGACTAGCTGTTTCTCCGTGGACGTAGTCCAAATTGGGTGAACCATGTATATCTGTGTCTCTCTTGTTTTATGCGTTTTCTGTGTTTATATTTTTGCAATATATTTTATGTGTTCCGTTGCTCTGTAATATATAATTTTATAATAACTTGATCATTAGAAAGTTTATATGAGAAGATGAGATGTTTGACATATTGAGAGCCTCCCATGATGAGCCATGCGGGGGCCACTTCGTTAACAAGAGGAAAGCCTACAATTTTTTCGTTGACCTACCCTCTTTTGAGATGCCAAGTAGTACATTTAATGATGTGATAGTTGTTAGTGAATGAACCACCTAGTGCAATCAAATAAAATTCCTTTTCAACCCCAAATATTGATTGAGCCTTTTGAAAAATGGTATCTTGACTACATGGGGCCTATTATCCCCACATTTGAAAAGAAAAGGTATATCTTGGTTTGTAAAAGTTATGTAACTAAATGGATAAAGGCTAAAGCTATCTTTCATGCTACTAAATAAGAAACTTTAGATTTTTTGTTTGACGATATTTTCACATGTTTTGGGGTGCCAAGAGAAATTTTAACCTATCAAGGAGCAAATTTCACCTCAAATATTTTACGAACCATAAATTAGCAATACCAAATTATGCACTGAAAGTATTCACCACATCACCCACAATATAATGGGTAAGTGGAATCAAACAATAAGGTCTTTGAAGCCATCTTGACAAAAATAGTGTAATTACATCACAAATATTGGACATATTGGCTTCTTGAGGCTCTTTGGACCTATAAGAATACATGGAAAAACACGATTGGGAACACACCGTATGATTTGGTGTATGGTAAACAAGTTATTTTTCCAATAAAATTCCAAATAAATACCTTTAGAACCGTAACTCAAGTAGGCATGAAATTCTCTGAAGCACAACAACAAGGACTCGAAATCAATGAATTAGACAAGATGCACATGGATTCCATTCAAAAAATTACTCTTGTCCAACAACAAAGAATAAAATGGCATGATGAATTCATGGGGTAGTTTTATAACAACAATTTGATCAATTGTCTTATGTCATTTACTTTATTATAAAAAAATCTAACACCTGTTGAATTAAATTATACAACTATTGATTTTTTTTTAGCAGTGGTACACACCATCAATAAGTTCATACATTATGTCATTGGGTATGAGGTCTTTATTGATATCAACTAGTCTACCATCAAATATTTAATGAATAACCTATAACTAATGGTAGGGTGACTAGCTGGTTATTGTTACTACAAGATATTAATATTACCATCTTAAATAGACTTGGCAAGGCGAATGTTGTAGCATATTTCCTTTCCACAATTCATAATGAATGTCACATAAATTATATAAATGATTATTTTCCTCGCGAACATTTATATTTTGTATCTAACAACTCTCCATGGTTTGTATATACAACCAATTATTTAGCCACAGGGATGCTACTACAACATAGTCTATTTTCTAGGAAAAACCAAAAGATCATAAGACTCGGTGCCTCCTATTCTTGGATTAGAGGAGACATCTTCTATACTAGACCTGACTTTATCATTAGAAAGTTTGTACGAGAAGATGAGATGCTTGACATATTGAGAGCCTCCCATGATGAGCCATGCGGGGGGCACTTCATTAACAAGAGGAAAGCCTACAAATATTTTCATTGACCTACCCTCTTTCGAGATGCCAAGGAGTACATTTAATGATGTGATAGTTGTTAGTGAATGAATTGCCTAGTGCAATCCAACAAAATTCCTTTGCAACCCCAAGTATTGATCGATCCTTTTGAAAAATGGGATCTTGAATACATGGGGCCGATTATTGCTGCATTTGAAAAGAAAAGGTATATTTTGGTTTGTAAAAATTATGTAACTAAATGGATAGAGGCTAGAACTATTTTTCAAGCTACTAAATAAGAAACTGTAGATTTTTTATTTGAGAATATTTTCACATGTTTTGGTGTGCCAAGAGAAATTTTAACCGATCAAGGAGCGAATTTCACCTCAAACATTTTACGAACCATAAATTAGAAATACCAAATTATGCACCGAAAGTCTTCGCCACATCACCCACAAGATAATGGGTACGTGGAATCAACCAATAAGGTCTTTGAAGCCATCTTGACAAAAATAGTGCAGTTACATCACAAATATTGGACATATTGGCTTCTTGAGGTGATGAGCCTCATAAATGGGTAATTATATGGGCTCATTTTACCTCCTAACCTAGTCAAATCAACCATTCTCTTAGCTTATTGTATGATTTTCTAATTATATTTATGCTTATGGAGTGAGTTGAGTTAGTTATGATGCCATGTGGTCTAACATGTGTTTAATGCAGATTATTGATGAATTTTGAGATCAAAGTCAAGGATCCAGTGGCCAAATGGCAGCAATAACTTGAAGTGGACAAAGGATAGGACTTATAGGAGGGAATATCTCTCATTTATTACTCCTCACTTCGAATTCCCCTTCATTCAGCTCAGAGTACAAGCAGCCAAGTCATGCACTAGAAGGCAGTCGAGCAAGTGGAGGATGACTGATGATTATCTCGAGTTTTGGGAGCCAAACCTCCCTGATTTTAAGGAAGCTGTTGGTAGCTTCATTTGTATAAGTAGAGAGGCCTAGGGCCTCACTAGGGTCGGATTTTTGTTGAATTTTTTCTTATGTAAACTCTGCTCAACTTCGAGCTTATTATTTTGTGATAGTTCATGTAATCTTGCTATTGTTTTGGAAATAAAGATGGAATCATTTTTGAGCTAGCACTAAATTACCTCAGAGGGCTGAAGCTCTTGGGTTAGGGCCCAATACAAGTAGCCAAGCTCCTCTTTACTTGTATTTGTATGCTTTACTTCAGTTGTAGATTAGGTTGTTGTTAGATGAATTTCTTTTGTGATTAAGAATAGGTTGCTTTTGATGATTCAGTAGTTTGATTCCATTTGTGCTTTCTATAACAGGTTAAGCATTGATAAAGAGAAGATTCAAAAGGCTAGCAAGAGTGCCTTGGCCTCTCTTCCTCCCTTTGGGACCATGATTGGAGGCAAAGACCCTCTTGCTACCCCAAAAACACAGATTTTCCTCATTCATAGGACTTCTAGTGTTTGCAGCTTTTCAGTAGGTTAATAGTCCAGCTTTGCTTTGCTTCAGATCTTTTTCATCATGCTCACTTCTTTATTTGTAGTAGTATTCTTTCATGCTTTCCTTTCCTACAGTAGTTCTCAGCATTTCCTTTCATAAATCATAGTTTAGATTAGTTTGATGCAAAACTCTGTTTTTTTAGATGCACTCATTCCATTGCTTGTTTGATCTTATTGGTTGACAGCCAGTTCCTTTGCAGTAGATCCCTTCGAGTAGAAGGCCAGCATATCAGCCATCCCATCCTCCATCTGATCCATGCCCTCCAGGTCACCCAAGTCTCACCTCAATTCCGCCTTAGTTTCCTGCATTTTCCATAGAACTTCTTCCTTTCTCCTTGAGCAAATCCAATCATCTTTTTCTCTCCTGGTGGTTCGTGGTAGACCATAGGTGCCCTAACATCTCATTCCAACCCTCATCCACCTTGTTCACCCCCTCTCACACCCTCAAAACAGTGAAAACTGCTCTCGGCCTCCTCCTGTAGGCCTCTTGTAGAACGTTGTTTTTCCTCCTATAAATTTTCCTCTTGTAAATTTTCTTGTAGGCTTTCTTTTGAAGGAAGAGTGTGGGAAAAGCCTCCAGAAGGCCACCTGAGACCTCCTAGGACCCATCCACACCATCCTACATCCTCTCAAGTGCCAAGACTGCCCTCTAACGCCACCTATTCGGTGCCACACTCACACACAATAAATTACATGCATGTCAAATTCACATAAAAATCCAAAAATATGTTTTTTGCTCATTTACTTCCAGAAATAGCTTAGTTAGATGTTGTTTAATTCCTTGAGTAGGTAATGGCATTCTTTTTATGGTTTTCATAGTGCTTCATGCAAAAGTAGGATTAGTTGGTTAATTAGGATTTACTTGGTTTTCTTTACATTTCAGTGTCTCTCCTTTCTGCAGTTAGAATAGTATCTATAGAGTAGTCTTTCTCTCCTTTCATCACATATAGAGCTTCTTCTAGAATCCATAGAAGTTGGCTTGAGCTCCTAGTGATCTTGTGTCGGTTGACCAAGTGACAACCTGCATCAAGAACTAGTACTTGTGCATTTAGCATCATTGCTTCCAAGTTTTTTACGAACTACCAGGTTGATAAGAGTAAAGTAGGCAGCCCAGGAGTTGCAGCATTATTGCTGCAATACTGGTGCTCACCACTTTTTGGCACCATTGTTGGGGAAGTGTCAGAGTATTCTGTGATTACTACTTTCTTCTATTTTCTATTGCAACATTATGCTAATAGTTTATTTCAGCAAAAGTAGACTAGTCATCTCTCTTCTGCAAATTTCATTTCAGCAAAAATAGACTAGTCATTCCTTTTCCTTCAGTTCTACATTTCCTTGCTTTCCTTTTCAATTTTGCAAATTTCATTTCAGCAAGTTCATTTCAGTTAGTTGCAATTTGTTTTGTTCAATCAATTTTAGTTTTGCAGGTACTATCAATGTGGAGAAAAAAGAAACAAAAACCAACCAAAAAGATTTCCTTTCATGCCTCGTAGGAATAGAGATAACTCAAGAAAATTTTTGCCCAACACTCCCACTGCTTCACACAACCACCCTTCTCTCTTCTTCAGTGGCTACGATCAAGAAGAACCCTTAGGTGAACAACGAGACATATTTGAAGAACCTATAGGGGAAGAAGAAGAAGAAAACATTCGTTTGGAGCCATTGGCTGAAAACAGAAATGCTAGGGGGAATGGAGAGAGAATAGAGGGTACTTTTCCCATTCGGGAGACCAATGGGGACACCAAAATGAAGAATATAAGCCCTTCCACCCTACCTCATTTTGATGGTCTGACTACAGAAGATCCCGACACCTTTTTGTTCGAGTTTGTTGTTATCTGTCGAACCTATGACTATGCCGAAGATGAGCAAAAGTTGAAACTGTTCCCTTCTACTCTCAAGGATGTAGCATTGTGCTGGTTCATGGGATTACCTGGCAATAGCATCACAACTTGGGCTCAGATGCAGCAAGCCTTTAACAACAAGTATCAAGACTATTGTCGGTCAAAAGATACTAAAGAAGAAATCTTATGAATGACCATAAGAAGTGATGAGTCCCTGGAAGACTATGACGAGAGGTTCTAGCTTAGTTACAAAAGGGTTGGGTGTACACTTGACCCTGAATCTCTGAAGTTGGTCCTGCTCAGGGGAATCTGGGAAGATCTTCTAGACACCCTCCATCTACTGGCTGAGGGAGACATCTACCAACTACCCTATGAGGATATAAAGACTATTTTTAGAAATCATTCTAGGGCAGCCAGAAAAAAAGGTAGGGGGAGTCACCCCATAGCCAATACCTCTTCCTCCAACTCATCCATTAAAGGAGAAATTGGGAACATGCTAGAAGACTTCAAGAGTGAGATGTTGCAGCCTCTTGCCATGTAAATGGATACCTTGCATATCAAAAGAAAACAAGAGGAGGCAGAGAGGGCTTTGGCCATTTTTTTCCCTGGATGCACTAGGAAGCATCCTAGGAATGAATGCCCATTGAACTCTATAGAGGTTTGTTCAGTCTGTGAAGAAAATAATTCTACAGATAAGTGCCCTTCCTTGCCCGGACTTAAAGCTATATATTAAGGGGTTGAGGGAGTCACTGAATAACTCTACTACATAAACCAAAGAAGACCACTTGGACTTAGACCATACCAGCAGGGGATGTAAGGGACATCTCAGGCATACTACAACCCCAACCAAGTGCCCTCCATACCTTCTTGGGGTCCCCTTGCTCATCCTTCCTGGTCCACACCACCTCCTTGGTCTTTCACATCTCAATATCATGCCCAACCAGCCAACCATTCATTTCAATCCAATGCTCAGCCACAACCTCAGTGGAATGCACCTCATTAGGGGTGGAGGCCCCAATACAACTCTCTTCCTGCCCTTATGCCTCCACCACCTACCCAACCACAACCGTTACCTCCTGCTCCACCAAAGCAATCCCAAATGCCTGCCCATCCAAATCCGAACTCGAACAACAGACAGGCTCAACAAGTGTATAGTGGGGAACCTTCATGCCCAACTTATGCTGTGGAGATTCAGGAAATTAACTTGTGATTTCAGAAAGCTCTCCTAGATAGCCAGCCTCCAACCAGGGAGGTTGAGGAAGATAAAGAGGAAAGCGAACCTAAAGCAAATCCACCCTTTCTTGAGAGACTATCTGTGACAATCCACGCTACCCCAGAAGAAACTGAACTCCTGGGAGAATTGAAACATTTGCGTGTGAAGATACCACTCCTCCAAGCCATAAAATATGTGCCTATCTACAATAGGTTTATCAAAGAGAAGTGCTTTAGGCATCCAGAAAGGCGCAAGAGAGATGCCCCAACCATCAATGTCATAGGGAAATTGTCCGACCTGATGTTGGGGCAGGTAATTTGTCCAAAATATTTGGACCCTGGAAGCCCAGTAGTTGATGTCCACATCAATGGCACAATGATCTTGCATACCTTGATTGATCTGGGGGCTGCCATTAATGTGATGACAAAGGACACAATTCTCAAACTTAATCTCTAGGGCTCCTTGAGGAAGACCATGACCATGCTACAGCTAGCAGACCACTCGACCGTGACCCCTGAGGGGATTGTGAAAGATGTGATGGTCTCCATTGATTCTTGGGAGTACCCTGCTGATTTCTTAGTTCTCCAGCCAAGGGCAAAGTTCACTGGGTATCCTCTCATTCTGGGAAGACCTTGGTTGGCTACCACCAATCCCTACATCAATTGTCGAGCTAGGAACATGACCATAAAAAACGGGCACATGTCCAAATAGTTAATCCTATATCATCCTACCCAACCCTTGCTAGAACATGATCTACCTCTCTGGTTGGAGGAGGAAGATGAGGATGAAGTTTATTCTGCACCACTTTGTGCATTAGAAACTGCCATGGGGGGGGACCGCAAGATGAGGATGATATGATCAAAAATTTGATTCAGAATCCACCTCCCAGTATATCACCCTTAGAAGACATAGTAAGAGAAACACCAAAACAACCCCTCAATTGATCTCTGTGTGGCCAACTCCACTCCTCTCCGTGTTAAGAATATAGAGTTCAGCCCAGAAAGAACCTTAAAAATCAATCCATCCCTATCCACTTCCCAGGAGAAGAAACAGTGTAGCCTGCTGAGAAAACACCTAGATGCCTTCGCTTGGAGTTATAAGGAAATGAAGGGAGTGCACCCTTCAGTATGTACTCATCATATATACATCAAGGAAGATTGCAAACCAGTCAGGCAGCCTCAAAGGAGGATGAATCCATCGCTCAAAGATATTGTTAAGGAAGAACTACAGAAATTGCTTGATGCAGGATTCATCTGTCCCTTCTCTGATATTGAATGGGTCTCTCCTTTGGTGCTTGTGGGAAAGAAAATGGTAAGTGGAGAATCTATGTCGACTATTGGGAATTGAACAAAGCCACTAAAAAGGACCATTTTCCTTTACCTTTCATAGATCAAGTGTTAGATGGTCTGGCAAGGAAAAAGTTTTTCTCTTTCCTAGATGGGTTTAGCGAGTACAACCAAATTCAAATTAGCTTGGAAGACCAAGATAAGACCACTTTCACTTGTCCTTAGTGTACCTTTGCATACCGAGTCCTTCCTTTTGGTTTATGTAATCCTCCAGCCACTTTCCAAAGAGTGGTAATGAGTATATTTTTTGAATTAGTTCATGATGCAGTAGAGATATACATGGATGACTTTACTCATGGCTCTAACTTTCAGGAAGCTTTATCTAATATAGGAAAATATCTAGACAATTGTATTGAGATGAACCTATCCCTCAGTCTAGAAAAATGTGAATTTTTGATGACTGAAGGGACCGTGCTAGGTCATGCAATATCTCAACAAGGACTGCAGGTGGACCCCAACAAAATTGCCATCATCCAAAGGGTCCCACCTCCTCAAAAAGTGAGAGATGTCAGAAGTTTCCTAGGCTTAGCTGGGTATTACCAGAGATTCATTAAATATTTCAGCAAGCTAGCCTCTCCTTTGTTTGGCCTCTTAGGAAAATATGTCGAGTTCATATGGTTGGAAAATTGTCAAGAAGCCCTAGATACCTTGAAGAGCAAGCTCGTGACTGCCCCAATTCTGAGAGGCCCAAACTAGGCCCTACCTTTCCACATTCACATAAATGCCTCGAACAAAGCAATAGGAGTAGCCTTGGGACAAATTGATGAAAATTTGCCTTATGCCATATACTTTATAAGCAAAAACTTGTCAAAGGCGGAGTTAAACTATACAGTGACTGAGAAGGAACTCCTAGCTGTCGTGCATTCCTTAAACAAATTTAGACATTATATCACAGGCTATCAAACCTTTGTGCACATTGATCATGCTGCAATTAGATATTTAATGAACAAACCAGATGTAAATGCTCACATTATTAGATGGTTTCTTTTACTGTAGCAGTTTGAAATGACCATTATTAATAAGCCTGGTGAAGAAAATGTTGTTGCTGACCTTTTGTCTAGAGTAAATTTTCCTACAGGTGAAGAAGGAATGATGGATGACCAAATTCCAGATGAACATCTATTTTCTATCTCAGTACTCTTTCCCTGGTTTGCTGATATAGAAAAGTACTTGGTTTTAGCATAGTTCCCGCCACACCTGTCCTCAAAATAGAAGAGCAAGATAGTAAGGAAAAGCACCCCTTTCACCTAGATTGGGGGAAATCTCTTCAAACTTGGCCCAGATCAAATCTTGAGAATATGTGTCAAGGAGGAGGAAGTCTTTGACATCCTCCTGACCTGTCATGATGGGCCTTGTGGAGGTCATTTTGCAGCAAAAAGCACTGCCTTCAAGATATTGCAAGCAGGCTACTACTGGCCCACTATTCATCAGGATGTGAGGAAATATACCATCCAATGTGATCGGTGTCAGACGATGGGGAAACCTACTCCAAAGAATGAGATTCCCATGCAACCTCAAGTGACATTTGAGCCATTTTAGAAGTGGGGCATGGACTTTGTGGGCTCTATCATCCCTCCTTCAAAGCAGAAACAATACATCATTGTGTGCACCGATTACCTAACAAAGTGGGCAGAGACAAAAGCAATCAAAGCAGTGACAGAGGAAAAAGTAGTTGATTTTCTGAGAGAAAACATATTCTACAAGTTCGGGTATCCAAGAGAGTTGGTCACAGATCAAGGCAGCCAATTCACTTCCAATTTAATTGAAGACCTGCTCACACATCATAAGATCAAGCACAGGACTTCGACCCCTTACCATCCACAAGCCAATGGGCAGGTGGAGGTCACTAACAGAGCATTGGAAGGGATCCTGACAAAGGTAGTGAGCAGCAGCAGAAAAGACTGGGTGGACAGATTAGTTGAGGCCACTTGGACCTACAACACAACATGGAAGACCACCACAAGATTCACATCCTATGAGCTGGTCTATGGGAAGAAGGATTTACTGTCAATAGAATTTGAATTCAATTCCCTAAGAATGGCAACTCAGCTGGACCTACACCTCAGCCATGCACAGAAAGAAATATTACTTCAAATCAATGGATTGGATGAACATAGAATGCAGGCCCTTCTCCACACAAAGGTAGTTCAGCTTTAGAGAAATATATGGCATGACAAAAATATCAAGGAGAAACAATTCCAAGAGGGAGATTGGGCACTACTCGATGATTCAAGATACAAATATTTCAAGGGCAAGCTAAGGACAAGATGGCTGGGACCCTACACTATCGAGAAATGCAATGACAATGGTTCAATTCTGATTAGAACCATTGATGATGAAGCCATCCCCATGCTTGTCAATGGACACCAGTTGAAATTCTACAAGAAACCCCTCTCCAAGCGAGAGTCCATTGAAGATTTGAATAAGACAGTGATGGTAGTGGAGCATGTCTTAGCATCCACTTCACCCACTTACTGAAGAAAAATAAAAAACAAAAAATAAGGACTCAAGTGAAAACCTCCATGAGGCGCTTGAGTCCCATCATTGGGTTGAAAACCTCTTCTGAGGTGGCCCAGTGATGTCAAAAAAAAAGATAAGAGAGAGAAAAATAAGATCCTCGGGTGAAAACCTCCCTTGGAGGTGCCTAGGGCAGGCAATTAGAGTGAAAACCTCCCTGAGGTGCCCTAGTTTTTTTCAAAAAAAAAGAAAAATGAGAAAAAGAAAAATGAGTTTTCATTTGCATTACAGGTTAGCAGGAGGACTATAAGAAGGAGAAGAAGGTCCTAAGGGAGCCCTGAAACCAACACCAACACCTATCCTACCTTCTCACACCTTTCTCCATCATTCTTGGCATTTCTTTCACCTCACTGTGATTCTTTTTCAAGAACTGTGTTTTCTACAGGAGGCTCTTGTAGGAATTACAGAGAGCCAGAAATGGGTGTAAAAGGTAGTTTGAGGGGCAGGGAAGCTTCATAAATAATCTATAAACCCTCCTAAAGTCTTCAAACCTCTTTGCCATCATTTCCGAGCCTACATCACACCCCAAGCATCATTCTTCTCACTGTCCAAGAAAAACACAGAAAAATACAGTTTTTTAGGAAAAGAAAAAAACACAAAAAATAAGAGAGGAAACAGCATCATCCACCTCACTTGAAGCCTACCGATTACCTCTCCATCTCTATCTACATCTCTGGAATCATCATCATAGCTCCAAGCATAGAAAGAAGCTAAAGTTTCAAGGGGAGAAGCAGCTACAACAACTCTTGTAGGAATTCCTATAGCAGCCGATCCCATTAAAATCCAGCATCAGCAGCAAGAGAGTGCAAACATGAAGGTTGAAGAAGGCACCTGAAGCTCAGATCCAGCCAAAGAAGAATCTACACAAGACACAGCCACACATTAGCAAGCAAACATCATGCATCAAAAGAAACAGAGGCATGCAGTAGAGAGAGAGCCACAGCACCTCACAGAAAATACATTCAGATCTCAGGTAAGTAACTAACCCGCTCCTCTATTTGCATTTATGTAATTAGAAGGCATGCAAAAGCAACGAATTAGTTGAGGTTGAATGAGGGAAAGGTGGCCAGTTAACTTGGCCACCTTCATCTAGTTGACTCCACTCATCCAAAGATGTCACCCACACGTGCACATAGTCAACTCAAGAAAGATGTCAAGGACAGGTAGTGGAGGAAGTGTGAACTCCGATGCAATCATGAGGGATGATTACGAGGAGGGGCCATGATGACAAGGTAGGTGGGGACCAACGGTCCGAATATGGCCAACATATACTTTGCCAGCTCACCCTCCATCACCGGAAATATCCATAAAGGGCAATAAGTACTCCTCCCCGAGCACTCTCACCACCTTTTCCTTCATTCTCTCCTCAAAACTCAGCTACAACAGTCTCCTCATGCCCCCACAGCCTCGTAACCATCATTCTCCATTGATCTCTCCCATATTCCTGCTCTCGGTGTTTTCTACAGGAGCACTTACAGGTTCTACAGGAGCACCTACAGGAATTCTACAAGAGGGACAACAATCTTCTATAGGAAGGGTAGTGAGTTGTTTTGAAGGGAGAAAACATGGGTTTCAGCATGATTTTTGGTCTGAGGAGGTAGGTTCCATGCATGACCCTAGTGAATATCAATATATGCAAGAAGTGGTTTCAAATTGAGGATGAAATAAAGTCTTTAGGAAAGGAGGAAATACATAAGAAAATTTTTCTGCTTATTTTAAAAAAAAAAAACACAGTCTCCTCTGTTTCTCTGTTTTTCTCAACAATTGTTGTCTCCATCTCCATATTTTGTTTCCCAAAAGAGTACCAAAAAAATGACAGGAGGGTTTATGAGAAAGAAGCCCACTAACTCCTCCAGGCTCCATGCACATCCCCAAGTAATGGACATAGTCACAAGAGCAAATTGGATGAACTTTTTTGAGAAATTCCGAGGGTTTGATGAGGAGATTGCCCAAGAATTTGCCCACTATTTGGTCCCTCACACAATAACACATGCCACTATCACCTTTGAGGTCTTTCCATGGAGATAACCCCCGAATTTATCAGTAGGGTCACTACCCTTCCTCTTGGGCTACCATGGAGTAAGGATGAGAAACCAATTGGCCAGGCTGCCAAGAAAAATGTTTTCCAAAACAATGAAACCCTTGTAGAGGATAAAAATAGCATTAGAAGGGCTAGCATAACATATCCTTGGGATGAGGTTAGCTACCAAATAATCAAATACATTTCCTGTGAGGGGAGGTACAGCATTGTCTATGGTTATCACTTTAGAATCCTTCACGAATTAAGGTATGGCATGGACACTCCAACACCTCAGAAGCTCAGCATCCCCTACTTCCTCCTGCGGTCCCTCATTGACTCCAACACTAAGGTTCAAACAGGGAATTCAAAGCAGCTAGCTCACCATGGGTTAATCAAAATTTTTGTGGAAGCAGCTCTCCATACATTTACACTCCCTATAGCATGGGAAGTCTTCTGAAACATGATAGCTGAGGATGACATAAAGGCCCTAACCTATGATGTCAGTCCTATTGGTAGTGAGGAGGAAGAGAAGGAAGGGGGAGAAGGTGAAGCAACTGGTGACTTAGCAGAACAAGAAGAGAATGAGGAATAAACTAAGATAGAGGAGGAGAAAGCTGAAGAAGCAGAGCAAACAAAGACAGAAAAAGACACGGAAGGAAGAGAGAAAGAGGCAGAAAAGACAGAACAAGGAGAAGTGTCCCCTGAGACTCTGGAAAGGGAGGCAGAAGCTTCCCTCACTACCCTTAGTACACCAATCAAGCCAAAGAAAAAGAGGAAAAGGCAGGTCTCCATGTATTTCAGGGCTAGGAAGAGCACAAGAATCAAAACAGGAAAACCTCAACCCTCTTCAAAAGAGCCAATTACAATTGAATATTCACCCTCTGCCAAAGGGAAAGAATCCCCTTCCAAGGCACCCATCACATATGAAATGGGGACTCCTAGATCTTCCACATGGAAGGAAAAAGTAGTACTACAGGACCCAAAAATAGTCCTACAGGAGGCTCAGACAGTTCTACAGGAGACATTGTCAAAATTACAGGAGACCCAATAGCTTGAGAAAAAGATATAGGAACAACCATAGGGGAAGGAGGAAGAACTAAAGATATAAGAACCTGATCCCTAGCCTAGTCTGGCTTCCTATTACAATCTGCTTGAGGGAGGAAGAATAATTCCACAAAAATTTGCAATTCCATTATTCTTTGAATTAGAGAAAGAGAGAATAAGAACACATAGATGGATGCAAATAGCCAAATCCAAGGGAGTTGAGGATGTTGGTCATATGGAAAAAAAACTCAGAGAAATGGGCAGAGAATTGAGTGATATCTGAAATAGGGAAGCAATTACAAGGAGCCACCTTGAAACTGAAAATGAATTGTTAAGGAGGCAGCTGCAAGAGAAGGAGACTCAGCTGGCATGCATGGCCAGCTTATCCATGGAGGCATTGCAATGTAGAACACCAGCAAAATCCTATGGCCTATATCTCAAGGACCAATGGTTACAATTCCAAATAAAGTTTTTGGCACAAAGAGGCACAATGCCCTTCCAAGATTACAGGCAGTTTATGGACCTGTGTGACCAAAGCACATCAGAGGATAAGGCAAAAATGGCAGAATTCTACCTACATAACATGGCCCTCACAGACATGAATGTGTGGGACCCCAATGCTAGGCTAGGGGACATGCAACTAATGGCCATGGCCTCATGGATGAACCATGAAGAGTTAAGGGCAGCATAAATAAGAAGATTGATGATGAAAGAGCACAATGAGCCATTAATGATAAGAGCTGAGCCATCAGATCCCATGGCACTCATCAACACACACAACTTGCTTGCCAATAATCCTGACATTGCCCCTAGATACATAAGTGATCAGGCACAAGCCATTGCACACTTTGAGGATATGCAAAGGCTACTTGGAGATGACTGTGTGCATGCATGCATGAGGAGATGGAACACCTTACCACACAATCTGCAGATCAGGGAATATCATTCCCCCATGAGGATTAAGGAGACGTTAAGAAGAGTGCCAATTCACAAGCGCTCCATGCAGAGGCTGAAGGTCAACTGGATTGGCCTCAAATTGAGTCCCCCACTGTTGTTAGGCATGCTGGAAGGCAGAAGAGAAGAATAAGAAGAGGAGCAATGGGAAGAGATAGAAAGGAAGGCAGGATTCTATGACAAGGAAGAGGAGACCACATCAGAGGCTTGGGATGCTCGGGAGGCCACCAGGGCCATAAAAGATGAGGAGATGGACTATGTTGCTCAAAGGATGAGCAACATTTTCAGTAGGGGGGTGATGATGAGCCTCATAAATGGGTAATTATATGGGCTCATTTTACCTCCTAACCTAGTCAAATCAACCATTCTCTTAGCTTATTGTATGATTTTCTGATTATATTTATGCTTATGGAGTGAGTTGAGTTAGTTATGATGTCATGTGGTCTAACATGTGTTTAATGCAGATTATTGATGGATTTTGAGGTCAAATTCAAGGATCCAGTGGAAAAATGGTAGCAATAACTCGAAGTGGACAAAGGAGGGGACTTATAGGAGGGAATCCCCCTCATTTATTACTCCTCACTTTCAATTCCCCTTCATTCATCTCAGAGTACAAGCAGCCAAGTCATGCACTAGAAGACAGACGAGTAAGTGGAGGATGACTGATCATTATCTCGAGTTTTGGGAGCCAAGCCTCCCTGATTTTAAGGAAGCTGTTGGTAGCTTCATTTGTATAAGTAGAGAGGCCTAGGGCCTCACTGGTCAAATTTTTGTTGAATTTTTTCTTATGTAAACTCTGCTCAACTTTGAGCTTATTATTTTGTGACAATTCATGTAATCTTGCTATTGTTTTGGAAATAAAGATGGAATCCTTTTTGAGCTAGCACTGAGTTACCTCAGAGGGCTCCTCTTTACTTGTATTTGTATGTTTTACTTCAGTTGTAGATTAGGTTGTTGTTAGATGTATTTCTTTTGTGGTTAAGAATAGGTTTCTGTTGATGATTCAATAGTTTGCTTCCATTTGTGCTTTCTATAACAGGTTAAGCATTGATAAAGAAAAGATTCAAAAGGATAGAAAGAGTGCCTTGGCCTCTCTTCCTCCCTTTGGGACCATTATTTGAGGCAAAGACCCTCTTACTGCCCCAAAAACACAGATTTTCCTCATTCATAGGACTTCTAGTGTTTGCAGCTTTTCAGTAAGTTAATAGTCTAGCTTTGCTTTGCTTCAGATCTTTTTCATCATCCTTACTTCTTTATTTGTAGTAGTATTCTTTCATGCTTTCCTTTCCTACAGTATTTCTCAGCATTTCCTTTCATAAATCATAGTTTAGATTAGTTTGATGAAAAACTATGTTTTATTAGATGCACTCATTCCATTGCTTGTTTGATCTTATTGGTTGACTGCCAGTTCCTTTGCAGTAGATATATTCTAGCAGTAGGCTAGCCTATCAGCCATCCCATCCTCCATCTGATCCATTCCCTCCAAGTCACCCAAATATCACCTCAATTCTGCCTTAGTTTCCTTCATTTTCCATAGAATTTCTTCCTCTCTCCTTGAGCAAATCCAATCATCTTTCTCTCTCCTCGTGTTTCATGGTAGACCATAGGCGCCCTAACACCTCATTACAACCTTCATCCACCTTGTTCACCCCCTCTCACACCCTCAAAATAGTGAAAACTTCTCTCGCCTCCTCCTGTAGGCCTTCTGTAGAACGTTTTTTTTCCTCCTATAGATTTCCTGTGTCCTCTTGTAGATTTTCCTGTAGGCTTTCTTTTGGAGGCCGAGTGTGAGAAAAGCCCCCAGAAGGCCACCTGAGACCTCCTAGGACCCATCCACACCATCCTACATCCTCTCAAGTGCCAAGAACGCCCTCCAACGCCACCTATTCGCTTCCACACTCACACACAATAAATTACATGCATGTCAAATTCACATAAAAATACATAAAAATCCAAAAAGATGTTTTTTGCTCATTTACTTCTAGAAATAGCTTAGTTGGATGTTGTTTACTTTCTTGAGTAGGTAATCGAATTCTTTTCATGGTTTTCTTAGTGCTTTCCACAAAAGTAGGACTAGTTGGCTAATTAGGATTTACTTGGTTTGCTTTACATTTCAGTCTCTCTCCTTTCTACAGTTAGAATAGTATCTGTAGAGTAGTCTTTCTCTCCTTTCATCACATATAGAGCTTCTTCTAGAATCCATAGAAGTTAGCTTGAGCTCCTAGTGATCTTGCGCCGACTGACCAAGTGACAACCTGCAGTAAGAACTAGTACTTGTGCATACAGCACTGTCACTTCCAAGTTTGTTACAAACTACCGGGTTGATAAGAGTAAAGTAGGCAGCCCAGGAGTTGCAGCATTATCGCTGCAATACTGGTGCTCACCATGAGGCTCTTTGGACCTATAATACTACATGTAGAAACATGATTGAGAACACACCATATGATTTGGTGTATGGTAAACAAGTTCTCTTTCCAATAAAATTCCAAATAAATACATTTAGAATTGTAACTCAACTAGGCATGAAATTCTTTAAAGCACAACAACAAAGACTCCAAATCAATGAGTTAGACAAGATGCACCAGGATTCAATTAAACAAACTACTCTTGTCCAACAAAAAAGAATAAAATGGCATGATGAATTCATTCAAAATAAGTTGTTTAAGCTAGGTAACTAGGATTTCCTTTTTGACTCTAAATTTAAGCATTTCAAGGGGAAGTTTTAGTACACATTGGTTGGGCCCATATGAAGTTGAGTTTTTTTTTTTAATGGATCTGTAAAAATAGAAACTATTGAAGGGAAAGTGATTTCATTTCTAGATAATGGGCATAGACTAAGACTATATCAACAACATGCTAACCGAGAGGAATTCATTCAATAAGTTTTACAACAACTTGAATTAAAAATATTAGGCAGGAAGGATCCGAAACATTCCTACAACTTCATCATGATATGATTCCTCTTTCCTTAACAATAAATGAAAACAAAAAAAATAAGTTCAATTGCAAAAACTAGTCCTCTAGCACAATTGAGAAAGCCCATCCTTCTTGAAAACCAAGTAACTGGTGGGCAAGCATTCCTAAAAAAATAACATACACACAACAAATTTTTTCCTTCTAAATAAAAGGGAGGTTGTTAACTATTAGAAAGGCAAATGGTCTATTTCAAAAAGGGGTATCTTTTCTGTGTATGACATTTTATGATAGTAATTAATGAATGGAAAAGAAGGTCCATGAAAATCCTACATGATACAGAGCTTGAGACAACCATTTTGATAATATTTCCATGATAGCATAAACCTCTGTTTCAATTAATTTTTGGATCGATACCATTCAACAAATATTTTATTGCTTAGTTTCTCAGCATCAACATCAACACTAGGTTTCTTTACCCCCTTATCAAAATTTAACATCCTTCTCAACGTCAAAATTTTAAGTGAGATCATCCTCATCATTAAGTTTCCAGTTTCTTTTGATTATGATAATCTTTGGAGTCCCAAGAAAACAAAATACAGGTGGATAATTCCCAGGACAACAACAAAAAATTCAACAATCTTGATTATGTAACTATAGGTTTTCCTATAACCATAATACAATCCTTTAATCATTGTTACATGATAATCATAATAGTTACATGATGACTCGTACCCTTTTTTCCAAAATAATTACTCTGCAAATTAAAACCAATTCAATAGTAGATGGTCACAAGAAGGGATCCAGAGCTACTAGACACCTCCAACTTCCTTGTATCTCTTAGTTCCCTCAAGAATTCATCAACAATAAGTTCATCCAAGTTCCAAGGAGTCATATTTAAGTCAATACAAATACCGGTATCTATTCCAGATTCAAAATTCCATCAACATTTCTAGCGCCAGTATTTGATTGGTTATATGAGTCCTGTGTTTTGTTTTGAAATTGTTGTTAAAGGAAAACTTCAGTTTTGAGGTAAAACCCAAGGTGCTAAATTTATTTTAAGATCTTTGATGTATATAATACATTAATTGATAGACATAACCATGGCCCTACGTAATGTAAATACACATTTTCCTTTTTTTTCCTAAGTATTCCTCACAACTCTACACCATTTTCTCCGCCACCTTATGTAATTATTATTTGTCGTGATTGACCCATGAAATCAATAATTTCATCATTTTAATACCATGTTGATTCTCCACCCAATACTCTATTGAGAAAATAACATCATTGATATTTGTGGCTTGCGTCGATGTCTATTCATAAAACAGTATAAATCAACCACTATGACTTCCACTCCAATCCATTCTCTTATTTCCTGTTGATGGTATTGGAAATCCATCAACCAAGGGCGTATCCCCAATGTGAAGTCCCAATTGGACCTCACACCATTTGGAGTAGGAGCCCCATCTGAAATATCATCCTAGTTGCCATATGTTCTTATAGATTTTCCTTGGATTTAGTTGTCATCAAGAGAGAGAAGCACATATGTTTCTTTTCAAAAATAAAGTAAGTGTTCCTGGTGAGTGTTCAGTTGCATGTGTATCTAGGTTCTTCTACTGCAGAGGGAGGAAAGGTGAGCCTCTAAGAGAAAGGTAATAGTACCGCCCTAGTAGGGGTGCACACGAGCAAAAAGATAACTTCCTAACATCAAGCATAATAGTCCACATAGATGCAACGATTGCTACAACCATTACAACACATGTTCAATTAGATAAGCACTAAAATAATCAAAATAGTTCAACTAATTTAATAAAGGTGAAAGCAAACATGAATCATAAATATTCATAGAGCAGTCTTACAAATATTCAAAATCCATGCATGAAAACGTGTTGACCACCGGGCTTCAAGTATTAAGTAAAAGTACCAAGATACATGAATAGAATGAGCATCACTAGCTATAATAGTTGAGCATTGGATCCATGACTTGCTCCCAAAAAGTACTAATTTGTCTTTCTGATGCCTTATGGGAGAAGCCAAGGTGAAAAGTACTTTTCTCATACAATGAGGGTGCATATATAACAAATGGGGTGATCCTTCACCTTCCTTGTAACTCTTGGGATACCCGCATGACTGTTCGAATTCTCTATGACATTTTGACTTCCTACATGACTTTTCAAATTACATGAATGACTCTTGGAATTCCACTTTACATTATATTTATCCAATATTGAATTACATATTCCACAAAATGATGCGGCACATGATGACTCATGACAGACATGGCATGACACTGATGACATGGAAATGTCAAGCCATTGTTTGCTACAACTTGCTTTATGTCTTCTAAAATATGGATCATGATCTTTTTCTTTTTCCTCCAAATAGCTTAGAGATGAGGAGTCTTCAATGGAACTTGATATCTAGTTGTTGTCTCAATTTAATGTCTCTTTTTTTTCTCTTGATTGATCAACTTATATTTGCACCTAATAAATTGTCTTATGGCATGGCCTCCTTCTCCATCACCTTCATCATCATCTTGTCATGATATGATAGAGTACTTGCATCTCCTTTCACTCATTAGAAGGTGACATCAGTGTGATAAACCCCTAGTATAAAAAGTTGCATGATGATCCACTAACTGAGCCAAAATTGGTTGACATGCTGAGGGAAAGGCTAAGTAACTGCACAATTTTGCAACTCAGGCAGTCAAGGGCTAGGTTTGGGCCTTGAGACTGCGCAATGTGAACTTCAGGCTGGACTAAGGAAGATTGTGTAGTTTGGGATCTCAGTGAGCCAAACTGAGGGGTTGAGCACTAATTTATCCAACTGCGTAGTTCTGGAAGGCACAGGAGGTTGGGTGATTACACAATTGTACAATTCAAGAGCTCAAGGATGAGGCTCGAGCCTTGAGATTGCACAATGCGTAGTTTTGGATGGGTAGGAGAGAGAGATTACATAGTTTTGGAGGTGAGAGGCTAAGGTTGAGCACTATGTTTGTGTAGTGCGCAATCCTAGAAGGAAGAGGTTTCACATTGCGTAGTGCCAAGGGAAAAGGGTGTTGCTTCAGGCCTGATACTGTGCAATGCACAGTTCAGGCTGGGCAAGATGAGGTTGAGTGGCCTGGTTAGGGAGTTTTCCCAGTTAGAATAAGTGTTAGATTAGTGAGATAAATATGAGAAAGAGAGAGAATCTAAGCATTATCACACGCTTATATCACTTGATGACACAACAAGGAACACTCAGAACATATGAACACATAGATTCCTCAATGCAATAAATTTGTGATGACTTCTACCAAGTGTGACACAAAATATACACTTTGCAATGAAAGTGATGACATTTGTGCGATAATGCTTGAAACTTTGGAAATGAGTGAGATACATGTCTACATGATAGAAAAACTCAGTATCACAAATATTCCCCCTTGAAACAAGACAAAAATCCACTTTACGTGATAAGCAACAGTTCCCATTCCCAAAGACAACACTTATGATATGACAAGAAAGTGAAAATGACACTTGCAAAATATGAATGACAGTGAAAGAAAAAAATGGCATAGGGAAGATAACATGAAAATGACAATAATTAGAGTGAGGGAAAGAAAAAGTGACAGTCCATACCGTGAAAGTGACACTTGCGAAAGAGAGGGTGCGCATAAGCGACAATTTGCAAAAATCACCGAAATATAAGTACAAACGAAACTAGAAGTGAGAAACTGTAAATGTCATTGTGCACTGACTATCGACATGGATTGAACATAGTGTAATAACTACCTTGATAAACTATGCTAGGATTATTCAAGCTTGCACGTAGGAGTGCACCCATGAATTCATTATATACTAAGCATGTGGAAGAAGGTTACTTGACACTTACGATCCAAAAGGAAGCTCGGAAAATTAACAGATCCAGAAGTGATTATGGAAAGGTTGATCATAAGATCCACGGTAGGGTCCAAAATTCAAGTATAGGAAAAAAATTTGGAGGGTGTTTTTCGTAGCGACAAACTTGGCGACACATTGGTAGAACTCAAACTTCTATACCTTGGTCAATTCTTTCATGCATGGTTTAGTTCTTCAGGGAGTATTAATTCATCATTCAGATTACCATGGCTTCCCCACTTACCCAGTGCAAAAATGTAGTCCCCTTCATTCCTTTACTTAGTTAGACACAAACATAAGCTCAACGATCACACAATGTTTCGAATCAAGTTAGGGTAATTAGGTTTGCGATCTTTAGATTTTCAGAGTATAGTTTGTCATCTCTGGTGTTGCTCCACTACCAGCAGGACTAGATAGTACCCTGGTAGATTCACTTCAAGAACACAAACATTTCTCTACTACCAATGAGCCTGGAAAGTACCTCGACGACGTTGAATTCACCTCTTTGTGTAGGAACCCCTTTTCTTCTTTTGCCTTTATTTATTTATATAGACTTTGTATTGACACTTATTTATTTCATGGGCGGAAGAGGGATCCCGACTTATTAAGAGAATGAGAGGTTGTCCCTCCAGAGAATCGTATATAAGACCACTGATATTGGTTTTCTTGTTTATATTTTCCCCTTGTCCTTCTCTACTTGGTTGGATCATCCTGAAAACATTGAACATAAATACTTGAGTGTAGGCACAAGGTTTCCAAAATAGACATGGAGATCATGTGATCCAGGTGGATGTTGGTGGCCACCCACCTATCCCATTTGGACCCCCACAACTGTCTCTTTCAGTTTCCTAAATTGTAGCACAATTTACTATTTTTAGCAATTTTTCGGGTCCTGAACTTCCAAAGTCGTTTTGAGGCCCTAAACGACATTTTTTTGGGAAATCTGGGGGCAACATGGTCCATGGACCCATGTTTCCCTTCCCAAAGTGGTAGTGCTCGGATAGATATTTCTAACGAGCTATTGTACGCGTCAAAGGGAGATTGTATGCCAAAGTTACGACCCCGGGAAGTTGATGTACCAATTTACCCAAACGGGGCCCACAGTTTGGCGTTTCATCTTCTAGGGTTAGGTTTTGGAATGTTAAGGGTTTTCCATTGTTTCTCAACAATAAATAGGCCTTTGAGCCTCATTGTAACATAGTTCAGAGGCATGTATGTTATAGACATTTTTGTGCCTAACAGCATGAAGCATGGAATGTCAATAATCTAAGGGATCCAAAGTCCCTAAACATGTTGTTCCTACCCCTAGAGGAACAAGGTCAGCAAACCACAGCACTGAAAATCAGTTCTCCACCTGAAAACACTCAAAAACAAGCTATTTCTGGATCATGTCAGCTGCTCCACTGAGCATCTGCACTGAATGTCAACTGCTCCACTCTGTACCTGCGCTGAATGTCAAAAGCAATGAAGGCTACCTGCGCTGGGCAAGATTGGCCAAGTGGCACAGTCATTCTGCAAGGTGTCAATTGCCTAGGAAGCTTCCAAACTGACACTTGGGTCAAGGAATTCGCCTTGTGATGAGTAAGAGGGTCTTGATCTCCAAGTGGAAGCAAGAATATCCAAGTGGACTCAAGAACTGAAGTTTAACTGAAGTGGGAGAGGACACTAGTCAGCTTCATGTCAATCTCAAGCTGACTCATCCTTTCTCCAAATCTCCTATTTATAGAGCTCTCTCATGAGGTCTAAGGAGGCTGGAATCTTGTGAATGTAAGGAAGTGCTGTTGGTTTGTGCATAGAACTATTGGGTGATTGCTTTGAAGGAGGTGAAGAGGAGATTTCTTTCTGCTGGGAGGTGTTGCTGGATTGGGCCTATTATGGTTGTAACACTCTCAGAACTTTACTTCTTCTATTAATAAAGTATTTGAGGTTCTTCTATATGCATGTGTCTCTATGGTGAATTGATGCTTGTATATTTGATTTATTCTAATCCTTGAATCAGTTATGGATGTATGCTTCTTGTAGTTTCCTTTCTTTGTGCTTTTACAGGATCTTTGTGTAGCTGGGCCGGTGAAAGAGCAAGGAGCTAGGAACAAGCAGCAAAGAGGGAAGATTGGATTAACCATTAGCGGAAGATAACGGTTAGTGGATCCCTTTTCTCTTCTCTCTCTCATCTCATAAAGAAGTAATCTTGAATAGCTTTGCTTTGATTGTTGCTGAGGTACTATCACCCTTAGAGTGGGATAGGGTCATTCCGTATTGGATACTTTTCCCAACAACAAATTGGCGAATCCAATGGGGAGAACGAGAACATGAAGGGGAGGACATGATTGCCCTCCATGACCCGGTCACGGTGAACGCGCTGCGGAACTGTGGCCTGCTGAAGTTCTTCCGTATCTCTAGCATGAGAGCACAGATTTCTTTACTGCAGTATATGCTTGATGCTTGGGATCCTATTAACCAAGTGTTCCAGATTAGGGGGAAGACCATCCCCTTGACTATAGAGGACATGTACTTCTTGACTGGGTTGTCAAGACGAGGTGCCCTCATTTCCTTATCAGGTATGGCCCGGGGGACTGATTCCACCAGAGATTATGTCCGCCAGTATTGCAGGGAAGGTTCTCAGCCGAGTAGATACGGCAAGATTGTTATCCGTGAGATTACTGATCGGGCTCTCAGGTCCATTCTGTTCACTATTGGTAGGATGGCCGGCAGCGCAGCTTTACATGTTGCCAACAGGTCTTATATGCAGCACGCCTTGGAGTGTTTCCAACCGAAAGTATTCAACTGGTGTGATGCGGTACTTGTTCAGATGAAAAGTCAATTGACCAAGGTAAAGGACGGGAAGCTGAAGAACTTTGGATTTGGTTCTATTCTGACTGCCTTCGCCTTGGAGAAAATCCCACTGATGGAGCCTCAGTACATCATACATGACTTGCCTTCTCCGACCGAGCCACGCATGCAGAGGTGGGTTGACCACATGTCTAGGCATGCAGGTCAACCTCAGATTAATTTTACTGAGGCCTTCTTTAGGTGGTTCGAGCGTCAGGAGATGGCGTTTTCTGAGTATCCATATGTGGGTATGGATTTCCGAGGTGATCTGGATTTGGTGCTACCGGATGGCAAGCAGTGGGGTGCCATTGGTAAACTCTTTGACCATATTATTATTTATTGTTCTTACTCATAATGTTGTTGTGCTTTATTCTATCAAGACTTTTAATTGTACTCTTGGGTGCATGCAGATATTGGTCCTGTTCGTCCAGCAGTTCGTCCGAGATCGCCAGCCGCTGCCCCGGCAGGGGAGCCTGCTAGGAGAGTTGTTATTCGCGATCTTGATGACACTGAGACCCTTACAGCTGTGCAGGAGCAGGTTGAGAGCCTTACTCGTGGCCTTCCGGATGTACAGATTGACGATTTACCTTTACAGATGCAGCGGCATACCATTGGTGTGCCTAGACGATGGACTCGTCTCTTGCGCATGATTGCACAGGCCGTGATGTACTATCATGAGCACCACTAGGCTAGGGTGCCCCCTAGCATCTTTTTGAGTTTTTAGGTCATACGACCAATTTTGTCTTGGTTACAGAACATTATGTATGAACTTATATAAACAGCTTATATATTTTGATTTTCGGGTTTTACTCTGGTTGATTTACGTGATTAATATGTACAATTTTTGATGATGTGTCATTTTTATAAATGTTGCAAATGTCTATCTAACACATAGTTTGCTAATGAGTCAGTTAATGTGTTTAAGTTTCTTGAAATATGTTGATATTGAATTGAATCAAATCGTCTTTCCAAGATCTTAACCCTTAGGAACATGCGATAAATAGCTGGATTGCGAACAGAATATATACCATTGAGTTGTAGTATTACGAGCTATGAGTCTAGCCTGACAATTAGTCGGCGTATGCCACGTGTGATGGCATCAGAGAGTAGTTCTATCAACGCGCTATACTCAGCGATGTTATTCGTCGATTGCCCAATACATACACCTCTGAAACTTACTAACTCGCCGCTTGGATCAAAAATGGCCCAGGCTGCGGAGGACAGGCTCCGCGAACTACGACTCACTCCATCGGCATATCCAACACATGTCTCCAGAAGGTTCGACATCTGCAACGGAAAAAGGTGGATCACTCGACCAGAACAAACACTTTAGCGAAAACAAAATACAACAAAAGCATGCAGGTTACTATTTAAGCATAGTAACGCTTGAGGTACAACCTGTTGCGGGGCTGCGCCAGTGGAATTCCATCGTAATCCATTAACTCGTAGGCTCCTTTTGCTAACACCCTTTTAACAATATAGGGGCCCATCCATAAGGACTTGAATTTACCTGCTCCCAATTTATCGGATTCTTGGTCATAAAGCAAGACCAAATCACCTTCTGAGAAGACACGGGGTTTGACATTTTTGTCAAACTGAGCCTTGACTCGTTTCTTATGAGCTTCGTTAGCCAAAGCGGCGTCACGACGGGTTTCATCCAACTGGATTACTTCCAAGAAACGAGCCTCTTCTTCTGAGGTTCCGGGGAGAAGATCAATTGTGAGTTTAAGCGACGAAATTTCGCACTGGATCGGTAAGACTGCTTCCAGGCCATACACCAATTGAAAAGGTGTGAACCCGGTTGCGTTCTTTACCGACGTTCGGTAGGCCCACAAGGCTGAGTACAGGATTAGGTGCCACCTTCTTTTGTGAACCCCGATCATCCTTTGCAACATACGCTTCAGGACCTTGTTGATTGCCTCAACTTGTCCGTTGGCTTGCGGATAATATGGGGTAGAGCTGTCATGAGATAGCCCTAGCTTGGCAGCTAATTCGACCATCATGTGATTGCGAAAATGCGACCCGTGATCTGTAACTATAGCCTGTGGTACACCGAACCTGGCGACTACATGATTAAAAAAGAAAAGGGCGGCTGTTTCACCAGTGTTATCCAATGTAGGCATCGCCTCGGCCCATTTGGTAAAATAGTCAACAGCGACTATAATATACCCATGCCCCCCGGTCGAGGTGGGGTTACATTGCATGAAATCGATGCCCCACTTGGCGAAGGGCCCAACAGCAACTATCGGCTGTAAAGGTGCGGGTGGTCGTCTAGTTTTGCTATCAAAGATTTGACAAGCCTGGCAACTTCTGACTGCGGTTATGCAATCTTTGAACATGGTCGGCCAGAAGTATCCTGCTCGTAAGATTCTTTGTGCTGTTGCATATCCAGACTGATGCTCCCCATACGCGCCTGAATGACAATCATTCAGGGCTTTTTCGGCCTCCTCATGGGTAAGGCACCTCCTCAGAACTATATCGACACCACGACGGTAAAGTGTATCACCGACGATCATGTAGTCTTTTGCTTGGTATTGTATACATTTTTGTTCGGAGTGAGAGGTGTTAGGCCTGAACTTTTGGGTTTGGAGTTAAACTATGATATCTCCATACCACTCATCGCTTACAGATATCAGAAAAAAACTTTCGTCCACGATTGACTCTTCCGATGTTTCATCGTTGGACGATGATGGGAGATCGCACAATAATTCTGCAAAAACTAGGGCCTTCTTTGATTTGGATTTTACAAATTCCAGATCAAACTCTTGAAGGATCGCTATCCATTTTGAATATTTGCCCCCCAGCAACTGTCGCGACAGTATATAAGTCATGGGGTTGCAATCTGACAGGATGGTAGTTTTCCGAAAGAGGACATAATGTCGAAACCTTTGAATCGCTTGAACAGTTGCAAGCGCTAGTTTTTCAACATAAGAATATTTACTTTCTGTATCGTTTAAGTTTTTACTTAAATAATAGATAGGATTTTCTATTCCATCGACTTCTTGAACTAAAACCATCTCAATGGTCGTATCTGCTGCAGCTAGATACAGGTTAAAATCTCTTTGATAGTCCGGGGCATACATTAATGATGGTTTTACTAGACAATCTTTCAGAGCATCAAAAGAAGCTTGCGCCACCTGGTCCCAGACAAAAGGTACATCCTTTTTCAATAGACAAGTATAACCCTAGGACTTGCGACGGGGAAGCTTTTCCACTATCAACCAGATTTTGACCTGGGTTGGGAAATGGATCAGTTAACACAGCTAAGGGTTATACTCGTCTATTGAAAAAGGATGTACCTTTTGTCTGGGACCAGGTGGCGCAAGCTTCTTTTGATGCTCTGAAAGATTGTCTAGTAAAAACATCATTAATGTACGCCCCGGACTATCAAAGAGATTTTAACCTGTATCTAGCTGCAGCAGATACGACCATTGCGATGGTTTTAGTTCAAGAAGTCGATGGAATAGAAAATCCTATCTATTATTTAAGTAAAAACTTAAACGATACAGAAAGTAAATATTCTTATGTTGAAAAACTAGCGCTTGCAGCTGTTCAAGCGATTCAAAGGTTTCGACATTATGTCCTCTTTCGGAAAACTACCATCCTGTCAGATTGCAACCCCATGACTTATATACTGTCGCGATAGTTGCTGGGGGGCAAATATTCAAAATGGATAGCGATCCTTCAAGAGTTTGATCTGGAATTTGTAAAATCCAAATCAAAGAAGGCCCTAGTTTTCGCAGAATTATTGTGCGATCTCCCATCATCGTCCAACGATGAAACATCGGAAGAGTCAATCGTGGACGAAAGTTTGTTTTTGATATCTGTAAGCGATGAGTGGTATGGAGATATCATAGTTTATCTCCAAACCCAAAATTTCAAGCCTAACACCTCTCACTCCGAACAAAAACGTATACGATACCAAGCAAAAGACTACATGATCGTCAGTGATACACTTTACCGTCGTGGTGTCGATACAGCTCTGAGGAGGTGCCTTACCCATGAGGAGGCCGAAAAAGCCCTGAATGATTGTCATTCAGGCGCGTATGGGGAGCATCAGTCTGGATATGCAACAGCACAAAGAATCTTACGAGCAGGATACTTCTGGCCAACCATGTTCAAAGATTGCATAACTGCAGTCAGAAGTTGCCATGCTTGTCAAATCTTTGATAGCAAAACTAGACGACCACCCGCACCTTTACAGCCGATAGTTGTTGTTGGGCCCTTCGCCAAGTGGGGCATCGATTTCATGCAATGTAACCCCACCTCGACTGGGGGGCATGGGTATATTATAGTCGCTGTTGACTATTTTACCAAATGGGCCGAGGCGATGCCTACATTGGATAACACTGGTGAAACAGCCGCCCTTTTCTTTTTTAATCATGTAGTCGCCAGGTTCGGCGTACCACAGGCTATAGTTACAGATCATGGGTCGCATTTTCGCAATCACATGATGGTCGAATTAGCTACCAAGCTAGGGCTATCTCACGACAGCTCTACCCCATATTATCCGCAAGCCAACGGACAAGTTGAGGCAATCAACAAGGTCCTGAAGCGTATGTTGCAAAGGATGATCGGGGTTCACAAAAGAAGGTGGCACCTAATCCTGTACTCAGCCTTGTGGGCCTACCGAACGTCGGTAAAGAACGCAACCGGGTTCACACCTTTTCAATTGGTGTATGGCCTGGAAGCAGTCTTATCGATCCAGTGCAAAATTTCGTCGCTTAAACTCGCAATTGATCTTCTCCCCGGAACCTCAGAAGAAGAGGCTCGTTTCTTGGAATTAATCCAGTTGGATGAAACCCGTCGTGACGCCGCTTTGGCTAACGAAGCTCATAAGAAACGAGTCAAGGCTCAGTTTGACAAAAATGTCAAACCCCGTGTCTTCTCAGAAGGTGATTTGGTCTTGCTTTATGACCAAGAATCCGATAACTTGGGAGCAGGTAAATTCAAGTCCTTATGGATGGGCCCCTATATTGTTAAAAGGGTGTTAGCAAAAGGAGCCTACGATTTAATGGATTACGATGGAATTCCACTGGCGCAGCCCCGCAACGGGTTGTACCTCAAGCGTTACTATGCTTAAATAGTAACCTGCATGCTTTTGTTGTATTTTGTTTTCACTAAAGTGTTTGTTCTGGTCGAGTGATCCACCTTTTTCCGTTGCAGATGTCGAACCTTCTGGAGACATGTGTTGGATATGCCGACGGAGCCAGTAGTAGTTCGCGGAGCCTGTCCTCCGCAGCCTGGGCCATTTTTTATCCAAGCGGCGAGTTAGTAAGTTTCAGAGGTGTATGTATTGGGCAATCGACGAATAACATCACTGAGTATAGCGCGTTGATAGAACTACTCTCTGATGCCATCACACGTGGCATACGCCGACTAATTGTCAGGCTAGACTCACAGCTCGTAATACTACAACTCAATGGTATATATTCTGTTCGCAATCCAGCTATTTATCGCATGTTCCTAAGGGTTAAGATCTTGGAAAGACGATTTGATTCAATTCAATATCAACATATTTCAAGAAACTTAAACACATTAACTGACTCATTAGCAAACTATGTGTTAGATAGACATTTGCAACATTTATAAAAAGGACACATCATCAAAAATTGCACATATGGATCACGTAAATCAACCAGAGTAAAACCCGAAAATCAAAATATATAAGCTGTTTATATAAGTTCATACATAATGTTCTGTAACCAAGACAAAATTGGTCATATGACCTAAAAACTCAAAAAGATGCTAGGGGGCACCCTAGCCTAGTGGTGCTCATGATAGTATGTCACGGCCTGTGCAATCATGCGCAAGAGACGAGTCCATCGTCTAGGCACACCAATGGTATGCCGCTGCATCTGTAAAGGTAACTCGTCAATCTGTACATCCGGAAGGCCACGAGTAAGGCTCTCAACCTGCTCCTGCACAGCTGTAAGGGTCTCGGTGTCGTCAAGATCGCGAATAACAACTCTCCTAGCAGGCTCCCCTGCCGGGGCAGCGGCTGGCGATCTCGGACGAACTGCTGGACGAACAGGACCAATATCTGCATGCACCCAAGAGTACAATTAAAAGTCTTGATAGAATAAAGCACAACAACATTATGAGTAAGAACAATAAACAGTAATATGGTCAAAGAGTTTACCAATGGCACCCCACTGCTCGCCATCCGGTAGCACCAAATCCGGATCACCTCGGAAATCCATACCCACATATGGATACTCAGAAAACGCCATCTCCTGACGCTCGAACCACCTAAAGAAGGCCTCAGTAAAAGTAATCTGAGGTTGACCTGCATGCCTAGACATGTGGTCAACCCACCTCTGCATGTGTGGCTCGGTCGGAGAAGGCAAGTCAAGTATGATGTACTGAGGCTGCATCAGTGGGATTTTCTCCAAGGCGAAGGCAGTCAGAATAGAACCAAATCCAAAGTTCTTCAGCTTCCCGTCCTTTACCTTGGTCAATTGACTTTTCATCTGAACAAGTACCGCATCACACCAGTTGAATACTTTCGGTTGGAGACACTCCAAGGCGTGCTGCATATAAGACCTGTTGGCAACATGTAAAGCTGCGCTGCCGGCCATCCTACCAATAGTGAACAGAATGGACCTGAGAGCCCGATCAGTAATCTCACGGATAACAATCTTGTCGTCTCTGCTCGGCTGAGAACCTTCCCTGCAATACTGGCGGACATAATCTCTGGTGGAATCAGTCCCCCGGGCTGTACCTGATAAGGAAATGAGGGCACCTCGTCTTGACAACCCAGTCAAGAAGTGCATGTCCTCTATAGTCAAGGGGATGGTCTTCCCCCTAATCTGGAACACTTGGTTAACAGGATCCCAAGGATCAAGCATATATTGCAGTAAAGAAATCTGTGCTCTAATGCTAGAGATACGGAAGAACTTCAGCAGGCCACAGTTCCGCAGCGCGTTCACCGTGACCGGGTCATGGAAGGCAATCATGTCCTCCTCTTCATGTTCTCGTTCTCGCCATGTAAGGGACATTTTGTTCAAGGTTCCGTGCAAAGCAAACAAGAGAAAGAGTGAATTCCTGATTTGATGAAAAAACAGGCAAAAAAACAGGAAAAGAAAACCGTGAAAAGAAAGAGCTAGGGTTTAGCTCCTACCTGGTCCAGACGGCACCGAAAATCGTCCGCAGAATCTCCCGGAATCAGCTGGTGAAAATCAAGGGGGAAGAGGCACCTCCAGAGCTCCAACAAACCAAATGCAAACGAAATGGTAAATGAGAGGTAAAAACACCTTTTAATGGCTTTTTACACAGTTTAAAGTGAAATATTAGGGTTATAATCTCATTTTCATGCAAATATTATTCATTTCTAACAAAGTTTGTTGCAGCAATTGAAAAAGCAGTACTATATTTGAAGAGAGAAAAGCTAGTAATGGTAAAAAATCAAAATTTTGACCATATAATTCGAGCAGTTTTACCGCGGAATTTATGCTCGTTAAAAAATAGAAAAGCGAGATCCGAGCAGTTTTAGCGTCATAGTTCATGCTCGTTAAAAAATAAACATAAGCTTTTGAGCAGTGTTTTGGCGCATTCAAGCTCTTTAAAAAATGAACCCAGTACCGGTAAATAACCATTGTGATCGTAAATTTATTAGCCATAAAATCCTTGGTCGTGTTTGCACCCGCCACCTCCATTTCATTTGGCCAATCGTTCACCTCCATATGATTTTTTACCCATTTTGAGGAACAGCTGCGAAGAGTGATTTCACTTAGCCATCCTTGTGACACTGCCGTGATTGGAAAATTCCAACCTGTACCTGGAATCCGCTGCTATCCCTGTTTATCACTCGTTCCTCAAAAGACGAGTCTTCTTTGAGCTCTTTTCTCCTGACTCGTAAAATATGAAAAGTTTGCCGAGTTTTGGCCTTCCAGCTCGTTAAAGTGACCGGAAGAGCTATCCCTCCTCTAGATTTTAATCTTTTTGGACCTGAGGGATTATTGCACAAAAAGGTCGAGCGCTTGTTTTATTCGGCTCGTTAAAGTTATCGAAAACTCATCCCTTCTGTATTGTTTTATACTTTTTCGGACTTAAGGGATTAGATGAAGAAAAAGGAATTTTGGAGTTAACTTTCTGTACCTTTTCAGACTCTCTAAAAATGAAAAGGACCGAGTTTTCCTTGTCGTTAGACTCCTTAAAATGATTAAATAGCGAAAAACTTGTCTTTAGACGAGAACGAGTTTCCCTATCGCTAGGCTCGTTAAAACATAGAGATGGGCTTGCCCGAAGGGCAGGTTATAGAACAAGCATATGTTATCCTCCTCAAGCTTGACAAAAATAAAGAGGTACTGGTCAGAAATGACTGGGGAAAAATTGGGAGAACCTCAAAGCTTTAATGGTAGCAAGTCGCTCTTGAACATGACACTTTGTCCTCCGTATCACATCGGGTTGGGTTGTTTCATTCACCGGTCTCATCACCATGGTCCTCACCAAACCATCCACATTTGGGGTAATGCTACCGATCCATCACATCAGTGTCGTTATATGTTCAAGAGATGTGTTCAGAAAGAGTCAACCGTGTCCCATCCACTGCCATACATTATCCTTCATCCACCCATGATCTCCACCCTGAATCATATTTCACAAATTGTTTTCACCTCCACTAAAATCATTAGCTCCATTCCGTGTCACTGATGTGGGATTCATTAAGGCCCTCCTTTGACGGATCGCTTCTTGTCGACTTCAGCTCATTATCCAAGAAGTTGATCTAGGAACAAACCCCCCAGTACTTTGAAGCTTGCATGCCTCAATGGCAAGTTTCTCACTTCCGGCGACAGGTATACATCAATGACCTTCGACCAGAAGATTTTGTGTGGTGTTCGACGCCAAGTCCTTTATTCACACCACGTGAATTGTACTGCAGTACCTTGAGGGTCATTGTCATTATTGGTGATTCCTCTCGCGCTTGTTAACGGTTCACATTATTGAC
Source organism: Pinus tabuliformis (assembly GCA_031772625.1). Taxonomy (NCBI): domain Eukaryota; kingdom Viridiplantae; phylum Streptophyta; class Pinopsida; order Pinales; family Pinaceae; genus Pinus; species Pinus tabuliformis. The sequence continues at coordinate 1,191,636,117 of CM062809.1, forward strand.
CGGTAATCAAGCGATGTCTTTCCATGTTCGACTTCAGCGCAATTCTCACATGGATCGACTTGTACTTAGAGTGAGGATCGAACGAGTTTGAAGACCCCGGATCTAGTTTCATCCATTCGGGCTGCGATATATATATTCAGGATATAAAGACATTTGTTATGTACATCATTGCAACAGATGATCATCCTACTCAAAGGATGATAATTTCAGCAGAGAATTATCAGTCTACCATCAGACGATCGTCTGTTCTATGTACCAAAATGAATTTATAAAGCTGAGCATGAGAATGCCCGCCTCAGCTAGATCATGAAAGCAGAATGAAAAATAATGTATTGTATTTTATTTTATTACAGGGCACCTCTCAGCGATTGAATGAACTTCGGATCCTCCTGATAAAGCATTTCACCCGATAAACGACCTCATACTTTAGGGGGCAACTGTTATAGACATTTTTGTGCCTAACAGCATGAAGCATGGAATGTCAATAATCTGAGGGATCCAAAGTCCCTAAACATGTTGTTCCTACCCCTAGAGGAACAAGGTCAGCAAACCACAGCACTGAAAATCAGTTCTCCACCTGAAAACACTCAAAAACAAGCTATTTCTGGATCATGTCAGCTGCTCCACTGAGCATCTGCGCTGAATGTCAACTGCTCCACTCTGTACCTGCGCTGAATGTCAAAAGCAATGAAGGCTACCTGCGCTGGGCGAGATTGGCCAAGTGGCACAGTCATTCTGCAAGGTGTCAATTGCCCAGGAAGCTTCCAAACTGACACTTGGGTCAAGGAATTCGCCTTGTGATGAGTAAGAGGGTCTTGATCTCCAAGTGGAAGCAAGAATCTCCAAGTGGACTCAAGAACTGAAGTTTAACTGAAGTGGGAGAGGACACTAGTCAGCTTCATGTCAGTCTCAAGCTGACTCATCCTTTCTCCAAATCTCCTATATATAGAGCTCTCTCATGAGGTCTAAGGAGGCTGGAATCTTGTGAATGTAAGGAAGTGCTGTTGGTTTGTGCATAGAACTATTGGGTGATTGCTTTGAAGGAGGTGAAGAGGAGATTTCTTTCTGCTGGGAGGTGTTGCTGGATTGGGCCTATTATGGTTGTAACACTCTCAGAACTTTACTTCTTCTATTAATAAAGTATTTGAGGTTCTTCTATATGCATGTGTCTCTATGGTGAATTGATGCTTGTATATTTGATTTATTCTAATCCTTGAATCAGTTGTGGATGTATGCTTCTTGTAGTTTCCTTTCTTTGTGCTTTTACAGGATCTTTGTGTAGCTGGGCCGGTGAAAGAGCAAGGAGCTAGGAACAAGCAGCAAAGAGGGAAGATTGGATCAACCATTAGCGGAAGATAATGGTTAGTGGATCCCTTTTCTCTTCTCTCTCTCATCTCATAAAGAAGTAATCTTGAATAGCTTTGCTTTGATTGTTGCTGAGGTACTATCACCCTTAGAGTGGGATAGGGTCATTCCGTATTGGATATTTTTCCCAACAACAATGTAGCCACCACACTCTTCTCAGAGATAAGCTACCATCACCCTAGCTGGTTTATTTTCATCATTGTTTGTAAGCATGTTTCAGTGTTTTACATTAATGAAATGAAGTATTATTTCCACTATCTGTGTTTATGGTTATCTCTGTAATTTGTTGTGTTCCTGTTTAAATCTGGATCAGTGGTATCCGAGCGGCCTGCTTTTCTTTGTTTTTCTTTGCATGTCCCCAATGAGGTCGAGATATAAGGAGTTAGGGCTTGAACTAGTCGAACCTTTGCAAGACCAGCCTCGCAAATCCCGATGACCTCCCATGGCGGATGAAAAGAAAGACGAGGGAGCAAGAGATCCTATCAAAATCTTGCTCGAAGAAGCCCTCGAGCGACAATGGAACGCGATGATGGATAGCTTTGCCCAAATTCTTCAGCGGCTAACCAAATGCGACGCATCGGCTTCCAGCAGCTACTGTGGAAACGCCACACCGTTTAAGGTACAAGTTAATTTTGAAATCCCCATATTCGAGGGTCAAATAGATGCAGATGTCGTGGATAAATGGTTAAATCTGCTAGAGGGTTATTTCTCTATTCATGAATTTTCGAGTCGAGAAAAGAGCTCTTCTCAAAGCAACCACCAACATCAAGGACTGGTCGGAAACCTACTTCGAGCAGAAGGATGAAAGTACAGGCTCACTATTTTCAGCCGTACCCACTTGGGATTCATTCCGAGATGTCCTCAAGGAGCAGTACTACCCTGTCAAAATCTATGAGGATAAATACATCAAATGGACCACGCTGCGATAGGGAAGGGACCAAGATGTGCCAGAGTTCACCAACATTTTTCATACCCTTCGCACACAGTTGGGTATCAAAGATTCTGATCTGCATCTGGTACTCAAATACCGTGGCTGCCTACACAGATACATCCAGGAAGAGATGGAGTTCTTGAACATCTCCTCGCTCGGCACGGCGTACCGATACGCTGTCAAAATCGAGCAAAAGTTCAAACAGAAGAAGCGAGACTTTGGATCTGTAAATCCGAAGCCCAAAGGACAAAGCCAAAGCGGGGTGACCCAAGACAACCTGTCGAATCCACAAGAAAAGAACAACACCACGAAGCTGAAGAAGGACATAGGAAAGTGGTGTGAGTTCCACAAGAGTCCCACTCATAACACAAGTGAGTGTCGGACGAAGCAGTCGCTGGTGGCCGAGTTGAAGGCTTCCGAATCAGATGCATGTTCCGACCCTAAGCCAGAACCTGACAAGGGGAATGGCAAAGGGAAGCAGATCATTGATGCGGATCCCAGTGCCACTGTTGCCACTGCCAAGATCCAAAAAAATGAGCCTGAAGACCCAGAGGATGGGGAACGTCTGTCCACTCACAGATGTGGGTGAAGGGTTCGGCGCTACAATTCATTGTCAACAGTGGCAACCAAAAGAACCTTATTTCAGCAGAGGTCGTGAAGCGGTTGGGTCTACCGACTACGCCACACCCGCAGCCATACAGTATCGGGTGGCTTCACGAAGGACGAGATCTCAACGTTCGCCAGTAGTGCCGCCTTCCCTACAGCATCAAGCCCTTCACAGATGAGGTATTATGTGATGTTACACCTCTGGATTTTTGTGATGTACTATTAGGCCAACCATACTTGTGGAGGCGACATGTTGTATATGAGTCAAGGCCTCGTGTTGTCATTATTTCTTTGGATAATTCATTATACAGGATACCGGAGGTAGCCCCACCTACTGCCACCTCTTTAATCACTGCTAAGAAAGGTAGCAAGCTCATCTCACAGACTAGGAAATTTATTTTCTATCTAGTTCGCTCCCAAAGTAAGGGGAAGATCGTTGCTACATCCATGACCCCCGTGAAGGGTTCCTCCACGCAACAGCAGCAGCAAAGGGATACGGTCATGAAAAAACACAGGAACAACTTCTCCTCACCCACAAGGGTACCACACAAGCTTCAGGTGGGCAACAAAGTCTAGTTGCATCTACAGAAAGAACTCCTTACAAGAGCCCATCAAAAGCTCAGACCACGCCGACATGGTCCTTACACCATTACTAAGGCTGTGGGAAATAATGCTTTGGGGCACAACATTCCTCCATTACTTCGCCTGCACCAAGTATTCAATGTGTACAGCCCTCGACCATGCTTCCCACCATTTACTGGACACATCAGAGATTGTAGAACAGCTCACCAGGGACCAAGTTCAGCAGATGGAGGAACTAGATGCAATGGGGACCATTGCTTCCTAAGGGGGGAGGAATGATCTAGGTGGATGTTGGTGGCCACCCACCTATCCCATTTGGACCCCCACAACTATCTCTTTCAGTTTTTTCAGTTTCCTAAATTGTAGCACAATTTACTATTTTTAGCAATTTTTCGGGTCCTGAACTTCCAAAGTCGTTTTGAGGCCCTAAACGACATTTTTTGGGAAATCTGGGGGCAACATGGTCCATGGACTCATGTTGCCCTTCCCAAAGTGGTAGTGCTCGGATAGATCTTTCTAACGAGCTATTGTACGCATCAAAGGGAGATCGTATGCCAAAGTTACGACCCCGGGAAGTTGATGTACCAATTTACCCAAACGGGGCCCACAGTTTGGTGTTTCATCTTCTAGGGTTAGGTTTTGGAATGTTAAGGGTTTTCCATTGTTTCTCAACAATAAATAGGCCTTTGAGCCTCATTGTAACATAGTTCAGAGGCATGTAGCCACCACACTCTTCTCAGAGATAAGCTACCATCGCCCTAGCTGGTTTATTTTCATTACTGTTTGTAAGCATGTTTCAGTATTTTACATTAATGAAATGAAGTATTATTTCCACTGCATATCTGTGTTTATGGTTATCTCTCTAATTTGTTGTGTTCCTGTTTAAATCCATATCATCATGGTTCGACCAAAACTCTCTTTATCGATGGATCAAATTTTTTGTCAAAAATTCATTGACCAAAATATGTAACCAACACAAGCAAGGAGGATAGAAGGTTAGCCAAATGTTGCAGTGTCACAAAGTCCTTTTCTATTTTGACACATTACCTTTTGAGCTGAAATTGGACACCCTTCATGCAAATTTTTACACAAAAAGAGAGAAGACACAATTGTAATAGGCCTAGCGAAAATTCCATGTAATAAAAGTTAATAAAGGAAAAATAATAACCACCGTTTATGGGACACTTATAACAAGCTAAATGTTGGGAAAAAGCATAGTGATGGGGATCACTGGTGATTAATTAATGGCTAAGGAAATTGGCAAAGCCAAAGGCTTTGGAAAGGGAAGATGCCATATTTGGCACATTTATCTATGAAAGTAATGGAAATTAGGAGAAAAGGGAAATGAAAGGTCACAGTTTGCACGTGAGGAGGAAAATGAAGGAAAATAATGGAAAAAGAAGAAAATAGAGGTCTCATTAATAAAAAGGCTTATGAGCATCAGTACATAGACTTATGTTAGTTTATTTTTGGATCTCTCTTTCTATTCTCTTTCTCTCATACTCTTAGACACTTAGAGTTCCTTGGAGCACTCTTGGAGAGTGTAGCATACTTGGAGTTTTGGAGGAAGAAGGCAAAGGAAGAGCGGGAAAGCACAAGAGGACATCGAGATCAACAACTATAATGGGTTTTTCTTGCAAGTATCAAGTTGCATGTATGTTTTTCCTCACTAGTTTTGGGATGCATGGAATATGCATGTGGTTTATTGGTCATGATATGTCACTGGCATGGATGATTTCCTAGATTGAGAGTGGATTTTCCTAGCCTTTCCATTTCTTGGATAACTTGGGTGTTGTGAGCTAATTTATTTGTTTTTCTGGTTGATTCTCATGTTTCTTTTAGCTTGGGTTGAGTTACTAGTTCTTGCAGCCAAGGTTGGATAAACACTCTAGAGCCCTGTAACAACTTGGGTTGAGTTACTAGTCCTGGAGCATTGGTTGGAAAAACACTATGGAGCCCTTAGTGGGTTGAGTTACTACTGCTGGAGACTTGGTTGGACAAATTCTCCGGAGCCCTGTATAAGCTGTGGGTTGAGTTGCTAGTCCTGGAAGACCTGGTTGGAACAAACACTCTAGAGCATTGGAAGGCTTGGGTAGATACCAATTTGCTGATGGTTTTGTGATGTCCATCCATGAGGTGGAATCACTGTTTGATGGGTTGACGTGGTTGGCCTATGGAAGCCATGGATGGTTTTTTTATTGGTGTCTTTTATGATATCCCACATTTATGCTTGGAATATGGCACAAGGGTGACTGGCTGAAAAGAGTTTTGGCTCATCCATGTCTACGGTCGGGTGGTTCGTGGAAGTCCCATAACTGGTTGCCCTTTGCATCATTAATATGAGGTTATTTCTCCTTATTATTTCATGAGTACTGTACTGGTTTATATGTGGATTATATGGTTGTTGTTTCTGTGGTATTTCTATTTCTAATATGATGGTTATGAACATGTATTATGACAGTGGCTATGTATGGCTCTCATTATGTTTTTACTTGTGAATGAATGAACAATGTATCTATGGCATAATGGATGAAACTATAGCTAATGTGTTGAGCCATCAATGCTTCTTAGCAATTCTCAGATGAGTCTGAGACCCATATGCTTAGATATGTTGTTTACACCTCTAGATTACATATTTGTGATATGCTTGATAAAATTAATATCATAGCTAGTAGTTGTCTAGTCAAGCCATTATTCAAGTAGTTGCATTTCTCTCATCATTCCATTGTTATATTTTTGTTTTGAAGGTGTCACTTAGTTCTGGGAAGTGAAATGGGATTTGGGCCAGAAAAAGTGGCTCAAATCTCAAGGACACATGTAGAACATTGAGTAGAAAAGTCCCTGTACACTGGAATACCATGCTATGGGAGCGTTTAGATCCTTCTGGACGCATGCATGCCCATATCAAGGGAGTGTACGGGATTTTCATGGTTTAAAAACTCAGTGGGACCCATGGGCTGGTTACCTGAGAGGTTGGGATGGTTCTTGGGAGTCAAGTTACTGATGTGGAAGGTCTGTATGGTGTGTTTCCATCGGTTCCACTTCCTTAGGGTGACTTAGGGGGTCGAATCATATCATAGTAACTTCTCATCACATGCTCAAAAGATTAAGTTGTTTATTTCCACCCTCAAGGACATAACCTTGCACTGGTTCATGGGTCTAGGAGTAAACACCATTTAAACATGGGATGGAATCCATAGGACCTTCTTTAAGAAGTGCCAATAATATTGTAAAGTGAAGGACTTAATGGAAGAAATATTCAAGATAACACAAAAAGAGGAAGAATACTAGAGGATTACCTCGAAAGGTTTTTAGATAGTCTCCAAAGGTCCAAACAACATAAGTTTGATAAAGACACCATCAAGCCTATCTTTTTGAGGGGTGTTCTAGATGAGTCCATTAACATATTGGGATCTAGGGATGTTTCATTACTGACTTGTGATAAAATTAGTGACTTGTTTTGGAAATATTCTTGCAGCGAAGTTAAATATGGCAGAGGAATGAGAGATGTTTTCTCTAAGAATGTAAAACTTATATTGATAATCTTAATTTACAGTTATATAATTTGCAATTTAAGACAAAGAAAGAGGAAGGAAGAGAATCACTTTCTATATTTTTTCCTAGGTATAAACATAAGCACCCATTGTAAGAATGTCCCATAGATGTTATTAATGTATGTTCAAGTGATCACACAATGGAGAATTTTCCGTATTTACTTGGTGTCAAGATGATTTTTCAAGGAGATAATCAAGCATTGGAGTAGTTTTATGCACTTGCACCAAAGAAGTCCTGGAAACTAAGACTATCAACTATACCTTTGGATCCTGCACCTCAATCTTCTCATTGTGACACTAGACAAAAAAAATCATCTCAGTTCTTGGGTCCTTCTATTCCTTGGCAAGAATATGCCCCATAAAAAGTCCAAAACCATACCTGGAAAGACGGGTGGTGAGGATCCCATTATGGGAATATGTTTGTCTACTCTTATCCCATACCACCACAACAGCTATATCCTCCATTGTTTTAGTAGTCGTACACAAGATACCCTCAAAATAAACTAACTCAACTAGCTACACTACCAAAACAATTGCAACTTACGCAATCGCAGCTACTAATTGACCAACCTCCACAACCTACAAGACTACCTTCTGTTGTGGCCAGCAACAACCCCCCCCCTTTTTTCATTTAAGTGTTGTCCAAAATACTAAATGAATGGGGACCCTTAGTTAAAACTTTAGGAAAAGCTAGAGTTTCCTTTCTTCGAAATAAGGTTACCATCGTAAGCTTAGGAAGATCTTTTGAATACTTTAAAACCTAAGTTTATGATAAGAAAAATCTTTAAAAAGTCGCATCACAAAATGACAGAAAAACTCCTCCATTTGGGTATAATCCTGGTATGTGCAAGATTCTCGTACTAAGCAATATATCGCATCGCAATAAAGTAATGCCAATGGGAAAAGCCTTCAAGATTTTCCGATTTGCGATAACCCCGATCGCAAGATCGCATATCGCAAGAATGGGCTAACAAAAATATGGCAAGCATAAAACTTCTGCGATCTGCGATCTGCGATGTGTGTGATATTGCGATCTGCGATGTGTGCGATATTGCGATAACGCGATGGTGCGATAATACGAGAGCGCGATGGTGCGATAATGCAAGAGCGCGATGGTGCGATAATGCGATGACGCGATCTACGACGATTGTGAACCAAATCGCAAAATCACCCCATCACGAAACTTTCGGGCGCGTTATTCAAGAAAAGCCACTTACCATAATCTGACTTAAGATCATGCGCTTTTAATGATAATAAAGGAATTAGTTGTCATCTATTAAATGTAGACGCGTGCTTTTGCAAAGAATTACTTCACGTAAGGTGGCATATTTGATATATCTGCTGCATTTAAGACTCTCCCATCACCTTTCTTGATCAATCATTTCCATTTGTGAGCTGCAGGAACGAAGAACGAAAGGCGATACAAAGCCATACGCAGGAAGAAATGGGAAAGAAAAGTAAGGCTCAGGGCTCTGAGGTGAAGGAGATGGCACCTTTATATACAGACACAGCTTGTAACAGAGACACGGGGATATCGACGTGGGAAAGCATGTACAGACTGCTTGAAGAAGAAAACCCCAGAATAATGAAGGTTACCGCTGTCGCAGATTCACAGGGCTCTTCTGAAGCATCCTTAGAAGAACTAGCGTGCTCATTCCTTCATCGGATAGCAGCAAGGCCTAAAATTCTCCCATATACGGATATGATCAAGTGGATACTTGACAATGCAGAAATGAACGACAGACAGTTCAAGATTCAAGGACATGGGCTCATCGGGTCATTCGCTGCACAAGACTTAAAGCTCATGTATCATCTTCCTGAACCACAGGCGAATTACAATGCACAATTCATTAAAAAAATTGTGGCAGAGAACCCGAACCTATCAGAGACCACTAAAGATTGGTCCAGAAAAGATGAACCGCTCAAAAAGGATAAAAACGGTATGTACAGCACTGGTTCCCTCACCTCTTCGTATTGTTTTGCTGCGGCCATGCTTTGTAGATTATTTGGGATGCCAGATATCAATAAGTTTTCGTCTGAATGGTTACCGTTGATTGATGCTGCCACAAATGTCATTATTATAGATTGGGCCAAGATCTTTTCTGATAACCTGTTCACAGCTATTATCAAATACCGGTCTAAGAGATCCATGTCTCAAAGGATCTATCCTCCTTTTTACCTATCCGCATATGTTATGGATTCTATTTGTTATGTGTCTAAATTTCCCTCTATGGGTTGGAAATGGACAACTCAGGACCCATTACCCATCCATGTTTATCATAAGATATTATGGGATTCTCAGTTCATTCCGCATTTCTACCAAATTTGTCATGGGCTTATCTTACCCATGTATAGAATGATGTATGATAAAGAACCCCCGAGGTGCTCACCTGAGGCACAGATAGATATCATCCCCATCGCAAGATGGTTCGGGGAAGAATGGTTCACCTATATTAGAGTATTTGGAAGCACCGTCCCTCCTCATGTCCTACCTTTATATATTCCTGACAAACTACTGGCTCGAGAAATTGCATATCAAACCTGTTCAGAAGGCGGCCTAACCAAAGACCTAAAAGACAAAAAGAAGGCCATATGGCCCCAGTTTCCTGTAGCTTGTGGGGCCTTTTCATTGTTCGATGTGGGTCACGCGTTCACCGAAGTGGAGAATATGACGTGTCTACAATTATTTAAATTCCTGGCAAGGCCATTTGACCCAAATAAAGTTGCCCAAGATTTCACAACGAACGTCAAGATAAAAATATTCGTTGGAAAGAAGGATTTATTTGACGATTTATTTCAGAATAAAAGACCACCCCAGGGTATTTGCGAAATAAACTGCGACTAGAAGCGGAATGGAAACAGAAGGCACAGGGAAAGGAAAAGGTGGTCCAAGCACTAGACAGGTTAAATTGGGAGTGTTACTGGGCATACTTAGTGAAGCCGCATAGTCAGCAGATGACTGTGAAATGTATCATAAATGCGGCCGAGAAAGTAGTGCCAGCTCTCATAGATTCTGTTTTCTCGGCCCAGCTCAAAGCAGAAGTCAGCCAGCCGACTCTCCTCAAACCCATGATGAATGCATGCAACTTTAAGGATCAGATTCAGAAGTAATTTTATTTAGAATGTTGTTTTTTCTTTAAAATTAGATTAGAAAAAGGACGGTCATTTGAAAACCGCATCCTAAATTTTGTAAATTAACTATTATTAGAAATAGGAAGTAGTATTTTAACCCTTCTCATGCATTTGGAGAAGGGTCCAGAAATTTGTCAAAAACTTGTCCTCAGAACATGCACTTCTGCACCCTCAAAGGAGGTTTTGATGAATGGATGGATCGAGGTTTATTAATGTTTGCATTTGATGTCTGCTACTGATGTTGCACTTTTGTACTCTTAGTAGATGTTAGAACAAGTAGAGATAAATCATTTTTGCTTGAAGCTTATGAGTAGGACTAGTCATAAATGGTACTTTTATCTCTTGGCCATTTCTGCTTATATTCTTAAAGTGATATACAGTTTTTAGTTGTTTATATGTTATTGCATAAATGTGTGAGTTACCATTTGGCACTTTTGTACGGTGGAGTCATTTATTTATGTTTGATATATGAATAACTTATTATGCGATATGTTGTTCACCACTGTTTTGCCTAACTTTTTATGCAAAGTGGTTCATCTTAATTGATTTCCATTCTTATGATAGCTGAATGATCTTTATTACCAGTTATTGTTTGAAATCCCTTTAGATCACATAATAGAAGAAATACACCCCGGGTTAGCATAGATTAGGTGTGTTGTTTTCATTAGATTACAATAGCATAGAATTAGATTAAAGTAGCTTAGATCAAAACTCTTAGATCAGCATAATCCAACTCTGCGCACACACACCCTTAGATTGGGAAACTGGTGCCATTATCCCCAGTCGGACCCGCTATACCAAACGAATAAGGAGCTGCCAACCAAGGTCTGGACCGGGTGGGTATCCCCCTTGTTGTCGACCCAATTTTCGGGGCTTCAACACCTTCCCAACTGACCAATTTCTAACCACAACAATAAGGTAACTGAACAAGTTTTTAATTTTGAGTTTCCATCCTTTTCCACATACTTGATTACAACACTTGGATTGCAAGACATCTAGTTGAGATTGGGAAATGTTTTAAATAAGAAACAAATACCCCCCATCATCATTGAGAAATAACTAGGGGAGGAAAATATCGACCAAACAATAATGATTCCTTAATAATAAAAAAGCTTCTCAAAAGTCAGAGCCTCCATCACCATCTAATTCACCTCCCTACCCGGAGAGGCTAACTTTGGAAAAGCTTAGTGTGCACCCTAAATTTTACCTAGTTGCAAAACTTAGGAACGTTTGTATAAAATTTCCCTTACTACAAGCCACTAAAGACATTATGGTATATGATAAACCTATTAGGGATATTTTCCTTAAAAAACTAGAGAGGAAGAGGATCGAACCAAAAAATATTCAGTTCATTGGAAACAATTGATTTAATGTAAGGAAAAATATTTATAAAGAAATATATGGATCCTATAAATCCAATTGTTTTAGTACACATCTATAATATCCTTGTTCTAAACATTTTGATTCACTTAGGAGTAGCAATCAATGTGATGACAAGATAAACCATGGGACAATTGCAATAACCGAACCTTCGTCCTACACCAATGGTCTTGAAACTATTTAATCGATCTAAAAAAAATCCTAAAGATGTATTGGATGACATAATCATCTCATTGGATTCTTGGGAGTATCCTACAAAATGTATGGTCTTGTAGCCCAAAAACCCCTTAGGAGGGCACCCCTTGATCTTAGGACGACCATGGATAACCACTGTAAATGCTTACATTAGTTGTCCTCTAGAGATATACTTATTTTGCATGAGGAATCAATAAATAATGATCCGTAAACTACCTTGGATATTCCACTGGACAGTTTGTCACAACAGATATGATAATAATATATTAAAATAATGTATTTTTACACTATTACAGTTTTATTAAAATTATAGATCTGTAGATTATACTCTAATTAGTGCATGCATGCAAATGGAAATTATGCAAAAAAGTAGAGAAAGAAAAAATAGGATCACACACATATAAGACACAAGATATGCTCTCTGTGAAATCTTTTCAGGAGAACCCAGTTGGAAGGTGAGGCCACTTTGCTCTATTTCTCTGTCTGGAAATATGGATGCAGATACAAAGAAGTAATGCACGTGGACCATGGTTGCTACAGTGCAAAAATCCTTCGTGTGTGCTCTACCTCCTATCTCTCCTAGCTATCTTTGCTCCGTATGGAACAAAATGCTCTCGAAAGAATGGAATTCCTCTTCGTCCTAGTGGCCCAGTTATAACACAACTCGATAGTCTACTAGTGGTTAAGTTTGAACACATAAACTCTTAACTAGAGTTACAAAATAGACTCTTCTAGATTATTTTACATCAAAAACACGTGACTAGCCCCTTTTCCATAAATAATGAGGTTGACGTGTCATCCTCCCAAACTATAGGTGTGAAAATAGGAAGGCCAACTTCTGAGTCGCATCAATTTTGCATACAGACTCTGATTGACATGATTCTTGTGTTGTTGGAAAGGTCTTTGCATGTAGAAAAACATGAAATTGTGTTGCACTAAAGTGGCAAAGTTTTACCCCCAAAAAAGCATCGTTTGATGCCTCAAAACGCTCCCAAAATCTTTCAAACCATGTTTCGCCAAACTGGATCCCATTGTTAAAAATGGTCCTGTGAGTTGATTCCTCCAATTTTTCCACTCCAAATACATTAATATGGATGAAAAATAATATAATGATCCAATTCAGATCACGCCTCCTCATTTTGGGAAGCTTTTGGTCCCCAAAATATTTTACTAAATGAGGTGAGGAAAGTTTTCCTCCACATTCTCTCTGGGGTACCATTTAGCTTTTCCTGGAAGCTGTCCCTTCAACCCAATCCGCCAAAGGTCATGTTGCCCCTGTCTTGTAGTTATGAACCTCTTCTACAAAAATGTATCTTTGGTCAAATCTACCTGAGCGTTTGATGCCAAATCTTCCACAAAAGGTAGGACCTATTTCTCTTCCTGCTCTAGCATGGAAGGCTCATAAAGTTTCAAATTTTCTATATTTACAACTGAGTAAATATGCATATATGGTGGTAAACTGAGTCAATAGGAATTATCACCCAAATTTTCCAATATCTCAAAGGGACCATACCTTAGAGCCTTGATTTTCTTACCAGGCCCCTGTAGCCTCTCCTTGTTCAAATGTAGCCATACTCTGTCTCCCACCTTGAATGATTTCTTTGTTCTATGTTGATCATGCCTAGCCTTATACTTCTCATGTGACTTATGTAGTGTTTCTTGTACCTATAGATGGATCTAATTGATCTTCTCTATAGAAATTTCATCCCTCAAAGCATATCCTGTAAGATCTTCCGTCACTCCTCCTTGCTGCCGATATGCAATATCCAAAGTGGTGGAAAATATCCAAAACAAGTCTCAAATGGGGACTTTCTTATAGAATTGTGGAACGCTCTATTATAAGAATTCTATATATATACCAGATTTTCATCCCAGGTCTTTGGATGCTTCTGGTTGTATCCCCTCAGAAGCTGCACCAAAGTCTTGCTGACTAATTCTGTCCTCCCATCTGTCTGTGGATGGAATGTTGTTTATATCTCCAACTTTGTGTCCATCTTCTCCCACAATGTGGTTCATAATTCAATGAGAAATCTTGTGTCCCTATCTAAAATTATGCTCCTTGGTATCCCAAAGTGCACCCAGACGTGTCCAAAGAACAAGTTTGTCGCTTCTTGTCCGCTCGTTATCTTTTTATAGGGCATCAAAACACACATCTTTTTGAACTCGTCAACTACCACGAACAGGTAGTCATGTCCCTTCCTGGCTGTTAGTAAAACTCCCACAAATTCCATGAGAATTCTTTCCCAAGGACGAGTAGGTACAAGTAAGGTAAGATATAAACCTTTTTTCATGTTTCTAGGCTTTCTGGTACAACAAAGCATGTCCTATTATGAACCTAGCTACCTTCTCTTGCATCTTGGGCCAATACACATACCTCTACAAGTTAGCCATGGTCTTCCCTACACCAAAGTTCCCTGCAACCTTGGAGGTGTGAGACTCTCTAATCAACTACAAACGATAACCTTTAGGAACACATATATTATCCGACATGCAGAGTAACCCATCCGGGAGATGGTAGTCAACGGTGTTGTCATCATCATGCACATGAATCTAACTCTGCAACTGCTGATACACCTCCTTGAAGCCTTCATCTTCTAAATATGTCTCTTTGTATGCATCATTGCTGAATGGATTCATGTGCATAAGAGTCATCAAAGCTATATTATTTGATGTGGGTGGCCTTGAAAGCATATCGACCAACTTGTTTGTGCTACCCTTATTAAATGAAAGTATTGTAAAAACCCCATCCACCTGTAATGCATGTTCTATTATAGCTTACTCTTGGCCTCAAAGTACTGTAAAAACTAGTGATTTGTGTGTATTATTGTCTACTTTCCTATCAGATAGTGCTTCCACTTCTTCACAACTTGTACCACGACATAGAACTCCTTATCATAGGTATGGTAGTTAAGAACTGTCCAATGAAATACTTCAAAATGGTAGAAAACAAGCCATCCTCCTTGCATCAAGACAACTACCATAGCATATCCACTCGCATCTGTCTCCATTTCAAATAATGTTGCAAGTTTGGTAATTCCAGAACCAATGCTTGACTAGTATTCTTCTTTAGCTCCTCAAAAGTGTTCTACTGACATTTTCCCCACTAGAAACTCTTGCCACTTGTTGTTATGGCATGGAGTGGCGCTGCTACCACTGAAAATGATGCTATGAATTTCCTGAAGCACTGTGTTGCCCCAATGAAACTCCCAACCTCAGAAACATTAGTAGGCACTGACCATTTCATTATGGCCTCCATATTGGAAGGATCTACCTTCAACTCTCCTCCATCGATCACATACCCTAGATACATTAAATAATGTTGCACAAACTCTCACTTTTTGAGATTTTCTAGCAGTTGGTGCTTCTTCAATGTTTCCAGCACATGCGTCAAATGTGAAATATGCTCCTCCCAAGTAGCACTATATACTAGTATATCATCCATGTAGACAATAAAAAATGAATATATAAAAGGGCACAATATATCATTCATTAATCTCGTAAATGTAGCTAGTGCATTAACTCGAACTTAGTGATATCCAAACTTTAATTCCAACTTGGTGAAATACTTTGCTTCCCGCAATTGATCTAGCAAATCATCTATCTTGGGTAGGGGTATCTATTATTTAGCATGATTTTATTCAATGCCCTGTAATATATACACATCTTCCAAGTCCCATCCTTCTTTGGCACAATGTTAATGGGTGACCCACATGGTGGCGTAATTGGTCGAATGACACCCTGTTCCAATAGTTGTTGCAAATGTTTCCTCACCTCACTTTCTTCTATAACATACTACCTGTAAAACCCAATATTTGGTAATGGGGAGTCTAGAAATATATAGCTAGATCTTGTGCTCCACTTCTCTCTTAGGTGGTAACCCTTTAAGCTCTCGGAACACATCCTTGTATGCCTATAACAACTCCTCCAATTGTTGTTTATGTTTCTTAGTACACCCCTCCAGGGATGCTTTTCCTCTTATTAACTCCTCTTCAGATTGACAATCTCTTAAAAACAATAAAGCATACTTCTTGCTGGAACTAATCAATTTCTTGGCTTGGTTGGCACTTACTAGTGAAATTTTCAACTTGCCTTTGTTCACATTGATGATGAATGATTTTCCATCCTTGATGAGTCCATACTGGTTATCTCTACTCATATATGGAATCCCAAACATGACTCTACATACATCAAGGGGAACCACATCCATATCTACTTCATTAATAAAATCAACACTGATAGAAAATCTAATTTTGCACTGTTTTGTTACCTTCAGCTCTACATCCTTATTTACCCATCCTAGTGGATATGGGTTTGGATGATCACGAAATTCCAATCCCAACTTCTTGACCAACTCTTTTGCAATGAGATTTTCCTACGATCCTGAGTCAATCGGAACATCAATCTTTGTCTTCTTGAGTTGTATCTTTATATGGAAGAGTTTGGTCATTTCTTTCTCTTCCTATTGTTGAAGACTACTTAGATTCACCTCCTTCTGTACTGATGTACAAATGATCTTCTCATCCACATCCAATTTGATTTCAACTTGGTTGCTCGAATCAGTGGCCATGAGATTCTTCTTCTTATTATCTTTATTCTTGTTCTTTTGGTTTAGCTCTAGATGCAACTTCCAGTACTTCCCCTCCATAGGGCGATAACTGTTGCAGTGTTTGCAAGCATATTTTCACTAATGTGCCATGGCTGCCATCTTTTCATCTTTTCCCCCTTTTTTCTTCTTCTTCTTCTCCTTAGAAGCTTCTTTTTGCTCCTTCTTCTTCGATCCACTTGATTTTGCTCTTTTCAGACCTATTTTTTCCAGGTATTGTGCTTGTACATAGGCCTCGCTTCTAATTTGGGGTTGTTAAACATCACTTTCTCACGTAGATGGAAGTGCAGACCCCTTAAATACTTGAGGAGCACATTTGGGTTCTTTGGAGAGCTACCCAACAGTATAGCCATATTTTTTAATTATGTGGTGTACTCCTGCGCGCTTTGGCCCTACGTTTGCCTAAAGTAATGCCATTGGATCCGCTGGTCCTTCACGTACCCAATGGGATAGAATGGTGACTTAATGAGGGTTTTGAAATCCCCCCACTTAGTCACTGGAGGTTCTCCCTCTAACCTCATGGTTTTCATGTGGCTCTCCCACCAAGCCAGTGCATGGCCCTCTAATTTCAGCCATGTGAATGACATATTTTCCCCTTCCTCGATCTGATGGATGCTAAAATAAAATTCCAGTTGCTACAACCTGTGGTTCAAATTTAGACCATCATTCTCGTTATGGTATGACTTGGTATCAAATTTTTCTTCCATTTTGAATAGGGATTGATTCATGACACTCGAACTGGGTTGATCTATTCTAGGTTCTTTCTTTAGTTGGTTCTCCATCTCTTCTCTATCTCTCGATCCCCCTTCTGATTTATCCTCTGCATTTGACTCCCGTCTTCTCCAAATATCCCTAGATTATTGCTTAGGGCCACCATGAGGAGGTTTACATTGCAGTGTATATTTGTGACTTGTTGTTTGATCCGCGAAAACCTCACCTCTGCAGGATCACGAGGTTCATTTAAAGATTCATCAACCATGATTAGGGTTTACAATTTTCGGCTCCAATGATCTAAATCCCTGCAATCTCCATAAAATACCCAAAGAAAAATTCTCTAATACCAAATGATACGTAAAATTCTGTGGATATTAAACTGGACAATTCATCACAACAAATCTGATAATAATATATAAAAATACTGTATTTTTACACTATTACAATTTTATTAAAATTCTAGACCTATAGATTTTATTGTAATTAGTGCATGCATGCAAATGGAAATTATGCAGAAAAGTAGAGAGTATCAAAATAATCTCACACACACATAAGACACAAGATATGCTCTATGGGAAACCCTTTCAGGAGGAAACCAAGCTGGAAGGTGAGGCCTCTTCGCTCTCTTTCTCTATTTGGAACTATGGATGCAGGTACAAAGAACTAATGCCTGTGGCTCGTGGGTTGCTACAGTGCATAGATCCTTTGTGTATGCTCTATGTGTTATCGATTCCATTCAAAGAGAGGATTGAGTTTGATGAGCTTAGATCATTAGAGGAGGCCATCCAAAAGCTAAATAATTTCTATGAGAAATCCAAGCATAGATCTGAGACTAAGTCGGACTGGAAGGGTAATGCAAGGAACAAAGGAAAATGGGACAATAAGTGAGAAAGACCTCAGGATGCAGGTAATAAAGAGAATGCAACACCATCTAAGAAGTTCAATGTATCTTACAAAGGATAGGGATTTAGGTATGAGGAGTAGAATGAGGAACTCGTGCAGTTTTGGACTTGTGGAGGAGATCATCATAGGAGAGATTGTCCATAGTATCAGGGTGGTAGACCACATATTTACAGTGCTCAAGAGGCATAGGCAGTGGGAGATGTTGGACAGAGTGTTCCTAGGATCTATGCAGCACTAGATAACAAGCAGACAAACCATGAGGCATCTATCATTGATATGGATGGTAAGCTTTGTGATCAAGTTGTTTCTATTTTGACTGACCCTGGATCTAATTATAGTTATGTTAGTCCTGACTTGGTGGATAAGTGTGGTTTGAATAAAGAAGTGCATGTAGTGTCTTGGCTAGTGAAATTGGCCACATGTACAAAGAAGCTAGTTCATCACCGGGTAAGAGATTGTACATTTGATTTGAATGGTATGCCTACCTCAACACATTTTGATGTATTTCCGTTGGGATCATACAATATGTTTTTGGGCATGGATTGGTTGTACCTTCATAGAACCAAGGTGGATTGTTATGAAAAATATATTGAGCGCTTGGATGACAATGGATAACAAAGAGTTTTGAAAGGTAGGAAGAAAGAAACATTAGTTAGGATGGTGACAACTATGTAGGCAAAGTCTAGTCACATAAAAAGATGTGTGTTATTTGCAGTGCATATTGTCAATGACAAAGGTGAGGAAGTTGAAGATGCAAATGTTTTGAGAAGGTACCTATTTCTACAACAGTTTTAGGATTTATTTCCTGAGAACATTTCAGAGTTTCCAACTCACAGGGAAGTACACTTTTCTACTGAGTTGGTGCCAGGGGTAGCTCCGACATCAAAGGAACCTTATAGGATGAGTACACTTGAGTTGGTAGAGTTGAAGCTGCAGTTGAAGGAAATCTTAGAGAAGGGATACATTAGGCCAAGTGTATCACCATGGGGCGCACTGATATTGTTTGTAAAGAAGAAGGATGGTACTCTCAGATTGTGCATTGACTAAAGGTAGTTGAACAAAGTGACCATCAAGAACAAGTATCTATTGTCAAGGATTGATGACTTGTTTGATCAGATGAAAGGAGTAGTAGTGTTCTTGAAGATATATTTGAGATTTGGATATCATCAGGTATGCATTAAAGAAGAAGACATCTACAAGACAACTTTATGGACCAGGTATGGGAATTATGAGTTTGTTGTAGTTCCATTTGGTTTAAATAATGCTCCAACTACCTTTTTGTGCTTAATGAATAGTGTGTTGTGTCCATACTTGGACAAGTTTGTTATTGTGTTTATTGATGATATATTGGTATATTCTAAAAATGAAGAAGAGCATGCCAAAAACTTAGCAATGGTATCGAGATTGTTGAGAAAGAATTAGTTGTATGCTAAGCTCAACAAATGGAGATTCTTTCAGACTGAGGTACACTACTTGGGGCATGTGGTTTCCAAGGATCTCATAACAATGGATCCAAAGAAGGTAAGAGCTATCATGGATTGGGCATCTCCCAGGAATATAGATGAGTTGAGATATTTCATGGGGTTGGTAGGTTATTACAGGAGGTTCATCAAGAACTTCTCATAGATTTCTTATCATATCACCTCATTACAAAGGAAAGGAAATAAGTTTGTATGGAAAGAGGAGTGTGTGGCCAGTTTTGAGAAGCTCAAGTAGTTTTTGAGACATGCACCAATGTTAAAGATTGCAAATCCAGACAAAGAGTTTATAATATGTACATATGCTTGCAAGATAGGACTTGGTAGAGTCCTTATGCAAGATGGACATGTGGTATGCTATGAGTCATGGAAGCCGAGTGAGCATGATTATAACTACCCCACACATGATCTTCAGTTGGCAACAATCATACATGCATTGAAGATATGGAGGCACTATCTTCTTGGAAGGAGGTTTGTATTGATGAGTGATCACAGTGGTAGGTTGGCTTGGTAGTTGGCCATGATCAATGAGTTTGAATTTGAGATCAAGTATATAAAAGATAAAGAGAACAGGGTGGCAGATGCTCTTAGCAGATGAATAAACATAAATCAAATAGAAATTATGAGCTCCTATGGGAGAAATTTATAGGATAGGATCTTGCAGGTAAGCAGGCAGGATGTTAGGTATATGCATATTGTGCACAGGTTGCAGCAGAGTACAAGTACAAGTAGTGGTACAGGTGCAGGTGAAGGGATGTGGACTATTATGTTACAACATATGGATTAGTCAGGTTTAGAGACAAGATATATTTGATAGGTAGAAGCGAGCTCAAGAATGTGATCTTGAGGGAGTTTTATGTGAAACCATGTTCAGGTCACCCAGGTTATCAGAAAATACTGAAAGAAATGAAGAGAATCTATTATTGGCCGAATTTGAAGAGAGATGTAATAGAATTGTGGCTAGGTGCTTGGATTGTAATTAGGTAAAGGTAGAGTGTAAGCATCCAAGTGGATTGTTATAGCTAATTGCGATCCCAAAGTGGAAATGGGAGGTCATTTCCATGGACTTTATCATAGTTTTTCTGAGGACAGTGAGCCAACATGATTCCATCATGGTAGTGGTGGACATGTTGACAAAGCTATCACACTTCATTCTAATGAAGTTTATATTCTTAGCGAGTGATGTAGCACAAGTCTTCATTAGGGACATGGTCAGATTGCATGGAGCTTCGAAGAAGATTGTGTCATATAGATATGCGAAGTTCACTTCCAAGTTTTGGAAGGAATTATTTGCAGGTTTGGGCATAGATTTGGCCTTCAGTACATCTATTCATCCACAGACATATGGACAGATAGAGAGCGTCAATAAGATATTGGAGAACATGTTTAGGATGTATGTGATGCATCAATAACGAAAGTGGGAAGAGTACCTTCCACTGGTAAAGTTTGCTTACAACTATGGGTATTAACAATCTTTGAAGATGAGTCCACTTAAGGCATTGTATGCACAAATTTGTGATACTCCCATCAGTTGGAGTGATCTAGTTAATAAGGTGTTGATTGAACTAGACATGTTGGAAGACATGGAGCGGGAAATGCAGGAAATCAAGAAGAATTTGAAAGCAAAGCAGGATAGGAAGAAGAGCTATGCAGATCAGGACATGTTGTTTAAGGAGTTTTAGTTTAGGAAACATGTGTACTTGTGCATCAAGTCAAAGAAGAGATCCTTGCAGATTGGATCATGTGCCAAGCTGACACCCCGGTTTTGTGGACCTTTCAGGATTATTGGGAGGATTGGGCCAGTAGCTTATCGACTTGTAATATGTCCGATAGTGAAATTCCATGATGTTTTCCATGTGTCATTGCTTAAGAAGTATGTTAAATATGCTGATCATATGATTGACTGGTATATAGTGTAGGTGGATCAAGAAGGGGAATTCTAGGAAGAAGTGTAGTGTATTTTGTAGAGAAATACGCTCATCCTCCAGAACCAAGCAATCAAGTAGGTTAAGGTGTAATGGAAGCAATTTGGACTCAATGAAGCTACATGGGATATAGAAGATCATATGCATGTGTTGTAGTGGCTACAACCACCCTCCAAATTTTTTCCTTAGTTTCGTTTTGGAGACTCCCTACTAAAATTTCAAAGTAGCATGTCATGCTTTGTCAAGTACACAAGCTTCAGTGATTTTCTTGCAGAGAGACAACCTATCTATCAAATCTTGTTGCATCCCCCTCATAGGTTGTTTCTTCAAACTTACTCTAGCTGAAGGTTGAGAAGCTCCCTCAAGAAATGTGCAATTCTAGAGGGAAACCATCCTTCCCTCCAGAAATTGTGCAATTATGTCAGGTAGCCTATTGGGCTCCAGAATTGCGCAAATCTACTAGTCAAGCTTCATCGAGAAAATTACGCAATTCCTCCCAGTAGGGATGCTCAGCCTAGGAATTACACAATCCTCGGCAGAAATTAGCTGATCTACCCAGAAATTGCGCAAATATCCCGGCCAGCCAGCCTAGCTCCCTTCCAAAAATTCACATTTCCTCCCAGCAGTTGAGCAGGCTCTTGCATGTGTAGTTGGTTTGACCAGTTCCACCAAAAACCAAGGAAACTTGACTTGCATGCATGGGATGCTTTTTACCAGAATAGGAAAAGAAACAGGCAAAAAGAATCCCTAGATTCATGGAGCTATTTTTAGTAGCTGGAGGTTACATGCAAAGATCATTTTAGAATCTTTCCTCTAAGTGTCACTTTTTCCTAGATTTGTGGCATGCGCATCATGAACTTAAAAATTATTTATTCGATGCTTCAGATATAATTTATTCACATCAATCTTGGAGTTATGACATCCCACAACACATCTAGGACTCTTCGACACATCAAGCTCAACTATTCATAGGTAAATGGTCTCAACTTGTCTTTTGCAACATTTCTGTTGGTTTTTGTGTTTTCTCTTGTGTGAGTGTTGTTTGCTTGATTTATTTGAATGTGTGTTGTCGTTTACATGCATACTAGCTTGTACTAGGAACATTTTAGTTTTTTTTAACATCTCACTGCTGTCGCATGCATGAAACTGTTTTGCATGAACGGTTGCTAATTCGGTGACTTACTTCACCCACATGCAAGTTGTTCCATTTTCTGAATCTTTCATTCACTGTTTGCATGCACAATCATTTGCTTCTACTTACACTCAGTATCGCCATGCATTCACTTTAACATTCTCTCTCAGTTTCCCATCGGCAGGTCTGGGCAACATTGGCTCGGACTCTGCCTCACCAAAATAGCATTACGCAATCCTGAGAGGGAAGGCTCTATCTTCCCCTCAGAAAATGTGTTTTTCTGCCCAATAACTGTCTTCTAGGCCTGCTTTGTGAAATTTTGAGGGACAATGACTACAGGCCCAGAAAATTACGCAATGCAGTCACTTAGCCTGCAACCATTGCCAGTTGAAATTGCACATTGCACAATTCCAGTAGTCAGCAGTCAACCTAGATTGTGCATTATGCAGTTCCAGCAGCCAGTCATACCTCCCAGACAACCCAAACAACTTTTGCACAAGTCTAGCATCCATTCTCTTAGCCTCCCAAAAGAAATTACACAATCCTTGCCAATCATTCCCTAGGTATGTGTTATGTCATTCCTCCAATTTGCTTTGGTTTTCCACTGACAAATTTCTTTCCATGCATGTCGCTTTATCTCCAGATCTAGTAGGTGTTCGCCCACCTCTTAACAGTTCAGATCAATGACCTCTAAGAGAGAAGGATCAAAGGACACTAATGGAAGTGCAACTGGAGTAGCAGTTGAGCGAGTGTCTGCAAGTCTACCAGTATATGAAGATACCAAGTTGTTTCTAGACAAGGACATAAAGCTGAAATGGAAAGAGGTCAATGATGCATTTGCAGACATATTTGGGGAAGACCTTGAATACCTCCAAGTATACGTGAACATACAAAAGTCTGGCTTTTACTGGATTGCTTATAGATACCCTCCATTCCCATGTGCGGACATGACACACTGGATTGTCTCGCACATTGACCCCGAGATGATGACCTTGAGTAGTGTTAGCGGGACAAAGATTGAAACCTTCAGGGCACAAGATTATGATGAGATGTATCAAATGTTGGAGCCTATGACTATTATGGAGACTTCGTTAAGCTTATTTAGAAGCAATGCCAACTCTAGAGACATTCTGAAGAACTGGGTAAAGGAGCTAGCTAGATTTAGGATGACACCCAACTAGATATACAAGACGAAGATACTATGGAAGGTGTATCAATACTTGGTCATCTTTGCATGTCAATTGTATGGCCAAGAGAGCACGGAAACCTTCCCACAGAGTTGGGTGATCGCGTTGGACCAGCTAACCAGAGAGCGAAAATCATGCAACTAGTCCGGCGTGTTGTCTCATCAGCTGAAGGAATAATTAACGAGGGATTGACAGCCACCCAAAGGTATGCAAGCAGAAATCTACTTATCCACCTACATCTTAGATGCAATCTGTGCCCGACAGGAGTTCCTAAGCTTGAAGTGGGCATGGCCACCAGCGGAGACTGCTATGAACACTTATTGTAAGATGTTCTCTGAATGCAGCTTCAAACGAGTTATCACATGGTTGTCTGATCATTTTGTCACCCTGGTTTACAAGATTATATTCGAACAGGATCCACCCTGCATGTCGATGGCAGCAATGGAGGCACTAATAGACATAGCTGATTAGTATGCCTCACCCTCCGGCACCTTCATACAGATGTACAACATGGAGAAGCCTCTGCATGTTCTACTGAAGTTTTCCTTGGATGTACTCATCATGCAGGAAGTAGCATATCACATCTTAACAATATTGACAGCTAAATTGAACTGGAAGAAGAAGGCACCTTGGCCCTCTCTTCCACTGTGCATCGGGTTATACAAGGTCCAAACTTTTAAGCATGCAGATGTCGAAGGAGAGTAGATGAAGAAGTATCCATTTGACCTCCGAAGTTATAATCTGTATGACCCACACTATATTATGAAAGATCACTACACGAGAGTACAGTTCAACAGGATCCACAGGGCATGTCATTAGGCAGAGGATCATGACCCATGGAGATATTGTTACAACTCCTCTAGACTTAATGAATCAGTTAGCTTCACTGTGGAATGGTTAGTGAAGAAACGTGAAGCAGCATCCTGGAGAGCACCAGAAGTAGCAATAGCAGTAGAGGTGAACATACCAGCATGTGACAAGGGCAAGAGGAAGATTATCGATCGCATGGAGGAAGAGAAAAGTTGCAAGTTCCGAGAAGATCCACTTGTGGATAAAGCAGCTATGGCCATAGATAAATAGTGGCAACATCGAGATAAGTGAAATGCGCAAAGGCAGAGAGAGAAATGGAGAATGGAGGAAACAGAAAAGGAGTTTCATGAGTTGAAGGAGAAACTCTGAAAGGAATAGGAGCTGTGAAAATAGGAGAGGAAAGCGTAGAAGCAATAGGTACAGCAGGGGGTGCAACATGTGCAGATGGATGAAATAGTTCCCATACAAGTAGTGGACTCATCATAACAATTGACATCAGGAAAACAGGATGAACCATTGCAGGAGTAGGACATTTCTAACGAGATAGAGCGAGCACTTGAACAAATAGATATGAACATGGAGCAGCAAGAGTTAGAGTAGGACATCGATCTCATGCCTCACCACCAAGAGGTTGACCCACAAGCTTCACCACATCCAGAAGATGAGCAAGTCCCAAGTGACCAAGGAGACGCTGAGATCTTTGGAGATTAGCCAGAGGGAAAGATGCACAACATCTCATTCGACGAGTCTCAACATAAAGTTGTGAAATCCCGTAGGGTATCAAATCTAGAAGATCATACATGTACTGTGTAGTATGAGGAACGAGTGATCATGTCTAACATGCACAAACATCCAGCAACCTTGGTCGATGCCACTAGAGCATATTCCGAAGCCACTAGCTCAAGTTTTCACTTTCTGATAGCTGAGAATGAGCCAATGGATAAATATCTATAGACGGCCAAGAAAGGAGGAGAGTTGGAGATATCGTCCGCCCAAGCAGAACTAAAGGAGGAAATACTAGATGAAGTATTGTCCCTTGACATAGTTATGCGAATGTTGTATTCCAAGTTTGGTACTGTGCATAAGGCAGTCATCCATCTCAACGGATGGTAGCAGCAATGTGCTAGAAGAGCACGTATCTTGTTGAACCTGCATGCTATTGTTGATTACATGCAAACATGGATGATGAGATACAAGGGAGCCCCGCTTCACTTGCCTAAGATGATGAAGTCCAGAGCAGTCAAGCTGAAGGCACGCAACTGGAGTCAGATTCAGAACTATGAAGAGCTCTTGTAGCTCATCACTAGTTTATAGGCTTTCCATGCACATGTATTCAAGAGTATGGATGTGGTGGTGCACGCACATGTGATCCCATCTATTGGGACTCTCACCTAGGCGAAGAAAAAGACACAGGTCCGACTAGAGCTTGACTCGTACTTTGACGAGTTAATGCGCATAGCCACCAGCCTAGACTTGTAAATCAGTGTAGACACCATGCACAAGTATGTTGTTGGTCCGGCCGCATTAAAGACAATGATGCACATGCTTTCAAACAAGTTGGACAGACAAGCCCAAGCAGTGTACCTGGATGCTATGGAGTCAAGAGTCAGGTTCCAGAAATATGTCACCTTGGAGTACACGAACACCATCGCGAACTACCGATCTTGGCATCAGTACGCTATTTTTGATCATTGCGAGGATGTTGAGGAGTTGGACTTCCCACGGTTTTCCGAGTCATAGTGATGTCTTACATGGCTTGTTCAAGCCATTTTGTATCACATGGGTACACATGCATTTTAATGTAACATCTTGTCAAGTGTAAGTTCAAATGTCGATAGTTGGATGTAACGGGCATAGAGTAGATGAAGAGTCATGAGGGTAGATGAACTATCACAAAGGGGAATATCAAGGGTCACCCCACCCTTTGCTATAAATAGTCCCTCATAACTCATTGTAAAGGTTTCTGGTCAACCAATCTTCTGATAGGACTATCTTAGAGATAGCTTGGATAGTATTGTAACAAGCCTTGGCTTCTCCACTATGCAGAGCTAGTACATCTATTTGGAGGAGCAGGCGGATGTGGCTGTAACATTCCGCTGTCAGAACTAGTGGTTGGACATGGATGTATTGTATGACTGGAACTTAGACTTCTTAATATAACAAGAGCCAACACATTTCATGCATATGTTGTATTGTATTTTAGCGACCTGTTTACTCTAAATGGTTTATGTATTCGTTTGCTTACACATGAATGTATAGCTATTTTTGTATATGTATGCATGAATCTTTCTAAAATGTGTTATTGGTTTAACCATCACTTTGGATTGCTAGCTAACTTGCCTTCCATGTTGTGATGCATCTTTGCCCGTGTGTTCCCTTCTTTACTCTGTGCTATTACAGGTTTCCAAGGGATACACTCATCTCAACCCTCGTGTGTTAGAACCTTTGATGCACCTTACTTGGCTCGACACCCTTGCTACCTATAGAGTTATCTTACTTGCCTCTGTGCGAAATCGAAGTCAAGGAATTACCGTACGACCCACTGTTGGAATTCCTACACCAAACGGGCTGAGGTCTAATTGGGACTTCTTATCGAGGAGATCCCCCGACATGTTGGCAGGTCCAACACCGTCAACATTTCTGGCACTAGAAGGAGGGCCAGATGACAAGATGTGTCCTCTCATCTTGTTTTGATCATTTTCATATCTATCATGGAGTCTTTCACTCTTCTCCATCCGTGATGTTTGTTGAATGCTGAATCTGTTACCACCATGAGGGAGTTTTTTTATCACTTTTCCACATACACGTATGATGGTGAAGGCGAAGTGGCCTGGCCTGAGTTCTTGCATGACTTTCTTTCCATGCTTCATGATGAAGATGGATGTTCTGATGAACAAGCCAGTTTTTTGCTTGCATCCACACTTCACGAATCTCGACATCAATAGCTGTGCAGCCTGCCGGTTGACAACGTGCACTCACTTGAGCGCTTCTGTGATATCATTGAAGACACTTTCTATCATTTTTATCCAGACCATCTTGACCAAAAACTGTTACAACAATGGAAGGCTCTGCATGAATTGCTAATGGCTTTTTGGTAGTGCTTTCATGATTTGCGGTTTCAATCTCCAAAGAGCCAGATGAAATTTTTATATCTTTGGGACCAATTCGAGTATTGCATTAAGAAATCTGCTCATCCCAAGAAGAAGTTTGCAATCAAACCTCACTCAGTATTATTCAGTGATGGAGGTATGCAATCACAGATGGATGCAGTCACTATCACAAGTTACCATCTATCGTCCCCTCATCAAATAGCTTCGCCACTGCACAGTGATGCGGGAGATGATGCTCACACATCTGTTCAGCTGTCACATCCTCCCAACATCACTTCGCTTAATTTTCGTGTAGATTTGGTTGTGAGTCCATCGAGTTGTCATATGCATTTTTTTCCACAACCTCCATCCTCGTACTCGGCTAATCCTCTAGATGATATTGTCTTGTGTTCTTCCATTCCGGACTTTACACTTGTTGTGAACGAGGATCAAGTCATCGACGAAGTTGGTGTTGCACAACCACCATGCACTGCCATTCATGAAGAGTATGATTGGGGAATTGAGCATCAATACTCAATGAAGGATGATTCTCTTCTATCCGAGCCCCCTCTGTTCTTTCCTGACATTTTTGGTGAATCTTCCATCCATGATTTCGCATATGTATCTTAATCTACAGATTCACCCATTGTTGCTAACTCGCAGGACACAATGGATGTAAGTCTATCATTCAACAACGAAGAGGATGAATTAGTCATTGAAAATCCACTTGATTTTTCATCTGCCTTTTTCGGAAACACTGAGGGTGAATTTGTTCACTTCTCATCTACCCCTCTGTTTGATTCATCAGATCATGAGGATGCCGATGAAAAAATTGATTTTTCTGATTGTGGTTGTCCTGATCCATTTATTCCCAAATTTGATCACGATCATGATTCTATCACAGTTGATTTTTTGAAGCCACCGGTCGATGATGATCTATCTAAAGATGAAGTCGAAACACTCCAGATTGTCAGGGCACTTCAGCCCAAGATGATGGTTATGTCAGGCCCTCGCTGTCTTGAGGTTCATTTCACTTCTGATCAAGAAATTGTTCAATCACCGGAGGCTCCTCATCACTCATCTGTATGAATTGAAGATCAAACTCACACATAGATCATGTTTCCTCCACTCAAACTACATGATCCCATTGTAAGCACATGTCTGCGACGCAAGTTATCTTTGTTTCTTTCGTTTGCTTGCATGTCACAGTCAAGAGTATGCCTATGCTTCAAAGCTACACACAGTGTTGCACAACACCATGACAAGTCTACGAACCACATGCCATGTACTTGCACTCACTTATGTCATGTGGACACTTTTAAGCATGAAGTGTGTTTGTCTTCATTGTTATATCTTTCTTCTTTGCTAGTTCAAACAACCGGGTTGCTCGTAGACCTACCCTTCACCAACATGGGTCAACCGATGCGTTATTGGTTGCATTGGAAATATCACTTCACGTGATCATGCCCATGCACCGTTAGATTAGGAGTAGGAGTAGTTTTTCTTTCAGTTCATTTGCTTGCATGCTTGTTTGCTTACCTGCTTCGCTTGTTTGTTTGTTTTCTTGTTTTCTTACTTTTCTTTCGCATTTGATTATTCTTTCTCTTTGCTTTGTTGTTTGTTTGCTTGTTTTTATCGTAGGTTAGTTTCGCATGAAACCATGTATTACTCTTGAAACAAGCTGGGTAGAGTACAAGAGGTCTTATACTACTATCACTACTTGGTTATATGTCATCCTGCCTTTGTATGAAGAAATTGTTACTTTTAGTCCATGATACATCGAAGGAAAATACGTACTGTTCGAAGTGAACCTTGGTGAAAACACAACGCTTGCGTGCTAGCTAGTGTCACCTACTCTACTCACTTGTTTTTGGGTTAACCCTTGTTAGCTCAGACAAGTAGGGTAAGGTGAGGGGGAAAACCTTAACAAGCACGTTAGAGGTATACAATAAACTACTTTTCTGAAGGAGAAACCTCTTTTGCTCTCAATAAGTTGGGATCCCTCTTCCACCTTTGAAATGAATAAGTGCTATACACATTTATGAAAAAAGTTAAAAATGAAAAATGAATAAGGTGAAAGAAAAGAAATTCTTCCTACGTAAAGAGGTGATGCAAGTAACTCCACTGGGGTACTGACCAGGCTCGTTGGTATTGGAGTGATGCTTGTGTTCCTACGTGACTCCGTTGGGGTACTATCCAGACCTACAAGCAGCAAAGCAACACCAAAGATGAAACTAAGACTCCAATGACTATATTGCTTATGCACCAATATACCCCTCAACCCCAATCAAAACAATTGTGTTTCCTTGGCTTGGAATGTGTGTCAATCGACTAAGAGTGTGGCAGATGCTACATCATATAATCAGGCTAGTGTGAAACCAAGACGAGCTAAGAACTAAACAATACTTCCGGAGGTGTTAGACTTGTTTTTCATGAACAAGGTCCATTCAGAGAGCTTGAGTTCTACTAGTGTGTCGCCAATTGTTGTAATGGCTACAACGACCCTCCAAAAAAATTTCTTAGTTCGTTTTGGAGCCTCCCTACCAACCTTTCATAACAGCATGTCTTGCTTCGTCAAGTACACAAGCTTCAGTGATTTTCTTGTGGAAAGACAACTTGTCTACCAAAGCTTGCTGCATCCCCCTCATAGGATGTTTCTCCAAACTTGGTCCAATTGTAGGCTGAGAAACTCCCTCAAGAGATTGTGCAATTCTGGAAGGAAACCAGCCTTCTCTCTAGAAATTGCACAATTCTGTCTGGCATCCTATTGGGCTCCAAATTTTTGCAAATCTGCCAACCAAGCTTCATCCAGAAAATTGTGCAATTGCCTAAATCTTCTCAACCTAGGAATTTCACAATCCTAGGTAGCAGTCAGCTTCTCTACCCAGAAATTTCACAAATCTCCTGGGCAAAGAGCCCATCTCCCTTCTAGAAATGGGCATTTCCTCCCAGCAGTTGAGCAGGGTCTTGCATGTGCAGTTGGTTTGACCAGTTCCACCCAAGACCAAGGAAGCTTGACTTGCATGCATGGGCTGCTTTTTACCAGAATAGGAAAAGCAACATGCAAAAAGAATCCCTAGATTTAGGGAGCTATTTTTAGCAGCTATAGGTTACATGCAAAGATCATTTTAGAATCTTTCCTCCAAGTGTCGCTTTTTCCTAGATTTGTGGCATGCATGTCGTGAGCTTCAAACTTATTTATTCAAAACTTCAGAGCTCATTTCTTCACATCAATCTTGGAGCTATACATCCCACAACACATCTAGGACTCTTCGACACATCCAGCTCAGCTATTCATGGATAAGTGGTCTCAAATTGTCTTTTGCAACATTTCTGTCGCTTTTTGTGTTTTCACTTATGTGATTGTTGTTTTCTTGATTTCTTTGAATGCTTGATGTCGTTTACATGCATACAAGCTTGTACTAGCACCGTTTCAGTTTTCGTTAACTTCTCACTGCTGTCACATGCATGAAACTATTTTGCACGAATGGTCGCCGATTCAGAGACTCGCCTCAACCACATGCATGTTGTTCCTTTTTATGAATCTTTCATTCACTATTTGAATGCACGATCATTTTATTTTTCTTACACTCAGTATTTCCATGCATTAACTTTCACATTTTCTTTCAGTTTCCCGTTGGCTGGTCTGGGCAAGCTTGGCCCGGACGTTGCCTCACAAAAACAAAATTACACAATCCTGAGAGGGAAGGCTCTGTCTTCCGCTTAGGAAATGCACATTTCTACCTAGTAACTATCCCCCAGGCCTACTTTACGCAATTATGATCGACAGTGACTTCTAGCCAAGATAATTGCGCAATGTATTCACTGAGCATGCAGCTATTTCCAGCTAAAATTGCGGATTTCACAATTCCAACAGTTAGCAGTCAACCTGGATTGTGCATTGTGAAATTCCAGTAGCCAGTCATGCCTCCCAGACATCCCAGACTACTTTTATGCAAGTCTGGCAGCCATTCTCCCACCCTCGGATAAGAAATTGTGAATCCTTGCTAGTCATTCCCCAAGTATGTGTTATGTCATTCCTCCAATTTGCTTTGGTTTTTCGCTGATGTATTTCTTTCCATGCATGTCGCTTTGTCTCTAGATCTAGCAGGTGTTCGCCCACCTCTTAACAGTTTAGGATCAATCTCCCGTAAGAGAGCAGGATCAAAGGACACTGACAGAAGTGCAATTAGAGCAGCAGTTGAGGGAGTGTGTGCAAGTCTACCGGTCTATGAAGATACCAAGCTGATTCTAGACAAGGACATCAAAGCTGAAATGGAAAGAGGTCAATGATGCATTTTCAGGTAGATACAGGGAATACCTCAAAGACCGCTAGGTATACATGAACATCCACAAGTCTGGCTTGTACTAGATTGCATGCAGATACCCCGCATTCCCATGCGTGGACATGATACACTGGATCATATCGCACATTGACCCTGAGACGATGACCTTGAGCAATGTTAGCGGGATGAAGATTGCAACCTTCAGGGCACATGATTATGGTAAGATATATCAAATGTCGGAGCCCATGACTATCATGGATACTCCCTTCATCTTACTCAACAATAATACCAACTCCAGAGACATTCTGAAGAACTCGGTAAAAGAGCCGGTTAGATTCAGGATTACACCCAACCAAATCTACAAGACGAAGATACAACAGAAGGCGTATCAATACTTGTTCATCTTTTCATGTCAATTGTATGTCCAAGAAAGCATGGAAACCTTCCCACAGAGTTGGGTGATCACGCTGGACCAACTAGCCAGAGAGGGCAAACCATGCAACTAGTCTGGCATGTTGGCTCATCAACTAAAGGAATAGGTAACGAGGGCTCGACAATCGCCCAAAGGTATGCAAGTAGAAATCTACATGTCCGCCTACATCTTAGATGCAGTATGTGCCTGACAGGAGTTCCCAGGCTTGTAGTGGGCATGGTCATCGGCGGAGACTGCTCTGAAAACTTACTGTAAGATGTTGTCTAAATGCAGCTTCAAAGGAGTTATCACACAGCTTTCCGATCATTTTGTCACCCTGGTTTACGAGATGATATTCAAACAAGATCCACCCTGCATGTCGATGGAAAAAATGGAGGTAATGATAGACATAGCTTATTGGTATGCCTCACCGTTCAACACCTTCATACGAATGTACAATGCGGAAAAGCCTTGCATGTTCTACCGAATTTTTCCTTGGACATACTCGTCATGCAGGAAGTAGCATATCACATCTCTACAGGATTGACAACTAGGCTGCACCGGAAGAATAAGGAACCTTGGCCCTCTCTTCTACTGCGCATCGGGTTATACAAGATACAGAGTTTCAATCATGTAAATGCTAAAGCAGCACAGATGAAGAAGTATCCATTTGACCTCCGAAGTTACCATCCGTATGACCCGCACTATCTTGTGAAATATCACTGCACGAGAGTACAATTCAACTGGATCCACGGCGTATGTCATTGGGCAGAGGAGGACCCATGGAGATATTCTTACAACTCCTCTAGACTCATTGAACTGATCAGATTCACTGTGGAATGGTTAGCGAAGAAATGTGAAGCAACATCCCAGAGAGCGCCAAAAGTAGCAAGAACAGTAGAGGTGAACATACCAGTGCGCGACAAGGGCTAGAGGAAGACTATCGATTGCATGGAGGAAGAGAAAATATGTGAGTTACGAGCAGATCCACTTGTGGAGAAATCAGTTTTGGCCATGGAGGCAAAGAGGCAACAACGCGATAACCAAAACAAATAAAGGCAGAGAGAGAAACGAAGAATGGAGGAAATAGAGAAGGAGTTGCATGAGTTGAAGGAGCAACTCCGAAAGGAATAGGAGCTGTGAAAAAAGGAGAGGGAAGCGCAACAAAAATAGGTAAAACAGGGGGCGCAACATGTGAAAAAAATGAAACAACACCCATACAGGTAGTGGACTCATTAGAATAGCTGGCATCAGGAAAACAGTGTGAACCATCGCAGGAGCAGGACTTTGCTCAAGAGATAGAATGAGCGCTTGAACAGATGGATATGGAAATGGAGCAGCGGGAGTTAGAACAAGACATCAACCTCATGCATCACCACTAATAGGTCAACCCAACAGCTTCACCACATCCACAAGATGAGCAAGTCCCAAGTGACCAAGGAGACACTGAGATCAGCCAGAGGGAGAGATGCACAACACCTCATTTGACAAGTCCCAACATAGAGTTGTGCAATCCCATAGAGTGTCAATTCCAGAAGATCATACATCTTCTACGCAATATGAGGAATGAGTGATTGTGTCTGACATGCACAAGCATCTAGCAGCCTTGGTCGATTCCACTAGAGCATATGCCAAAGCTGTTAGTGTCTGTCTTTTCTGCCTGTCGCCGGTGATCAAATATTCTTTTACCAAATTTGTCACGGGTCTCAAGGTCAAATTTTATCATGTCACTTGGTTTTTAGAGTAAAATTTGGTCACTGGTTAGTTTATCTAGGAATGTCTCTATTCTCTTAAAAAATCTCACATGTCGGTTGCTTACATCACTCAAATGAGTGAATCATAATAAAGAGAATGTCTTCATCATATCATTCATCATCATTACCATTTCACTCAGTCTGATGTCTTCATTAGGTCATTAGGGTTTCAAGGTCCATCTTCATTTCATGCATAAAATCCGGCATAGGATGAGTTGTGATAAGTAGCTCTTTGCAATAAGTTTTTATGAAATTTCATAAGTGCTTCATGGTTACAATCTCAAGGTTCCAAAAGGAAGAAGTTTCATTGTTCAAAAAGATAAAGAGAAGTTCAGATTTCAAGTCTCCAAAGTGGCCAAGTTTAAAAAGGTGAAAGTCATGTTTTG
This sequence comes from Pinus tabuliformis, assembly GCA_031772625.1. Lineage (NCBI taxonomy): Eukaryota > Viridiplantae > Streptophyta > Pinopsida > Pinales > Pinaceae > Pinus > Pinus tabuliformis. The sequence goes on from CM062809.1 coordinate 1,191,670,541, forward strand.
AAAAGGTATGTGGGGCCCATTTTTATTCAAAAGAAGATCATATTGTGCCTATAAAAGCCCAAAAAGTCCCAAACATGTTTCATTTGCATCCTTACCTCCTTTTTTCATCAAGCTCTCCCCTCCTTTGGTGAAAAACACGGGTTTTCTAGCTAAAATTGTAAAAAATCTCTCGCTACTGTGCTTCTGTGAACTATGTTGCGCTTTTGGAGTTGGCACTGCACTTCTATGAACTGCGGTGTGCTTTAGCGTTGCTCTTCTATCAATGGCACTGTGCTTGGGACAGAGTAGCCTGAAACCTGCCAAAACTCACCCAAACTTCAAATTTAAGCTTGCATTCCTACTTTTTGTTCTTCTAAGCTGATCAACAAGTAAGTACCATCATCTAACTCACTTTTTTCCTTTGGAAAAGTAAGTGCAAATGTGAGTTTTCTTCATCTAGGGTTTATGTGAAATTTCATGCTGCAAAGCTAGTGAAAATGATGGGTTTTGTTAGTTATGACATTGCAAACTTTAAAATTTGTCATCTCATACCTCTGTACATATATAAATCACCCTATCATTCACTAATCAACTCATTTACCTTTAGTTTACCTCACCTTTACACAAACCCTAGCTCATACCTATCATTTTGGACAATTTCCTAGCAGGATTGTTTTTTAAATTCTCCTACTCATCTCTCTCTCTCATTTCACTCCATTCAAACTTCCTAAGTTTCCTACAACCCCTATCCATCTCCAAAAATTCCCCTATCATCATTTCCCTTCCCTAACTCCCTCATTTCATCATTTCACTCATTCCTCACTGTTTTTCCATTTTCCTGTTATCTAGGGTTTTTATCAAAATGGAGGGAGATTCTTCACCATCAGAAAGGAGAAAACATCATAAAGGAGGGAGGATCCTGAGATATGAGCCTACCAACTGCAATGAAATCAACTCCTCACCATTCATCAAGCAGTGCTTTGAAGATGTCAGCTGCCTAGGGTTTTGTCAAAGGGTGGGTGAAGTGGGTTTCCATGAGCAGCTCACTGATTGGATTGCCACCAATCTGAAAGGGGAAAGGGCCATCATAGCAGGGATTGAATTTACATTTTCAGTAGTTGCCATCTCTCTTGCCATAGGGATACCTAATCATGGGGAGTACTGGTTCAAAGGCATGAGCTTAGACCTTGAACAATACCGACCTTTCTTAAAATCACCCTACAAAGAAGCTCATTCACACATCATCCCATTCAGATACCTGTTGGAAAAGTATGCACCATTGATGAAGGTTGTAATGAAGTTTTTCACCCATGAGGAAATATTTTCCAGATTGTATGGGTACCACATTAGGCTGCTAATGCATTTCACAGTGCTAAAACCTCTCAACATGTGTAATTATTTGTGTAGAAGCCTCATCAAAATGTCTGAGAAGGTACAAATGAAAGGAAAAGAGCATCACCCTAGCCTTTTCCATCACATCTTAATAAAAATTGTAGTCCTCCATCAGTTGGCAGAAAGGAACATGGCATGGGATTCTTTCATAGAAACAACTTTGCAGTGGCATGAAACTACTTCATAAGGTCATCATCCAAATACATCAACACAGTAGGTGGAGGTAGGATCATCAAGAAAGTTAGTGGAGGTTCCAAAGGCACCTAAAACTGAGGTGACCAAAATATATTAGAGAGGAAAAAGGCTTGTGTTTACTTCTCAAGTTGAGAAAGGGCCAAGCCTTCTACATCAACAAAACAGGGATCACATGTACAGGATGAAGAGCTAATTGAACATGATTTTGAATTAGTTGACTTGGAAGCAGTAGATGAACCTTCAAAATTACAAAAAATTATCAAAGAGAAGGATTCTCAAATCAGGGAGCTCATGGACAATATGGCAAGGGCAAGATTCGTCATTTCCTTCCTTGAGCAAGAAAACAGTCAACTTAAGGCCAAATAGCTCATCATGGAGAAAGAGAAATCTAAGGTGCTACAACAAGGAGGCAAAGGTAAAGCAGTGTTGGAACCTATTGAACATGATGAGCATGAAAAACAAGTTGGAAAAAAGAATCCAAGGACCAAGGGACTCAAAAGGGCATTGAAGGAAGAGAAAGAACATAACCTGCTAGATGAAGACTTAGACATTGAAGACATAATTTCCTTGGAGATCAATGAAGATAAAGAGTATTGGCTAATTAAGGTAAATGGCCACTTAGAATAGCTTCTTGACAAAGCTAACAGGGACAACCATCTATTGAGGCACATGGCCCACCATTATCAAACCAGAACATGATTTGCAACATCAAGCTCAAACAATTGAAAAACAAGCTAAAGGAAACCCTAAAGGACACAATGAGAGAGATAACTTGGAGATGCTTGCTGAAGCAACCATGAGAGCATGGCGCACCACATTTTTCAATTTATGACCAATTTTGGAGGTTTTCTAAGTAATTTGGTTTTTTGAGAATTTTGGTGCAAAATTCAAAAATTGGGCTAGTCACAGAAGCATAGCGCCCTGGCATTGCGCTTTTTCCTTAGGGCTCCAAATGACAAGTGAATTACATTTTTGGAAATATGATGACCTCTTATCAAAACCCATTTCATCATATTTCTTAGACAAGGCTCATATTTTGAGAAAAAGGAGAAAAAGGGGTAAAAAATCATCATTCTGCCACTCTTTTTGATAGGCACTGCTCTTTGCGAGACACCTTGGAAGAATCAACTTTTGAAGGTCTTCCCGTGGGTAATTTTAAAAAATTCAAGATATTATGGAAACAACAGGCAAGGCTAGTTGACCATTCTCTTGGATCTCAAATTTGACCTTATAAAGGCACCTAAACATGGCCTCAAAGTTGGCGATGCACTTCTACAAATTTCCGAGTTTTTATTTAAAAATTTCAGTGTGTAATTTCTTAGCTTTTTAGTTTGACTTGGTCAAAGTTAAACTCATGATGTAACTTTAGTAGTTCGAGGTTTATATGATGTAACAATTAATAAATAGGCATGATAGGTTGTTTTTATGGTTAATTAGGCCTCATAAAAGAAGCAAAACTCAAATCAAAGTCTAAGAGACGAGTTTATTTTTGACCTTCTCACTCTCACTTGTTGGTTGAGAGAATCTTAGAAACAGTTTCACCACTTGAGAATTCGAATCATGAAGGTGAGGAAGTTGTTTGATTGAGTCTATATGTATCATTTATCATTCAGAAATAAGGGTTGGAATTCAATGGACAGACTTGTACCTTATGTTTTCATGCAGTTAATCAAGGAGCAGTTGCACATATTTTTTAGGAATACTTGTTCAGTGAGTCTGTGGTGTTGTTTTCTTTTCATATCAGTTTCTTATTGATGAATTCATCTCTCTTAACATGATTTTATTTCTTATTATGGTTTTCCTTACAGTCATATAGGCATAATTCTTAGATTCAAAGCTCTATTTATGTGGAAAATCATGTTTATGTATCTCTTCTTCTAGATTAATGAATTCATGCTAATACATGCTCATTATGATTTCTTAAACTTTCAAACCTATACTACATTGACTAAATCTTAAGTTCACCACAACACATTGTTATCTAGCTCCTCTTCATGCCTGCTACTGCAAACTTGATACCTTGACCTAATTGCTTGCTCTCATCCCTCGTCCAACAACCTAAAAAACCCTAAATTTTCAAATACTCAAACAAGACTTATACATCTAGCCTAAAATCCATTTCTTTTCTAGTTATTCATTGAGAAATCCTTAGAGAGATCCCTCTCTGGCTCTGTAGGGATGGCTAATTAATTGCAAGTGGTTTGAAGTTACCTCTTTTGATTTCCTCCTCGGCCTGGGACATTGTAGAGAATAACAGAAGTCACTAGCTCAAGTGTTCGCTTTCTAATAGTTGAGAATGAGCGAATGGCTAAGGAGATACAGATGGCTAAGAAAGAAGGAGAGTTGGTGATAACGTCCACCCGAGAAGAACTGAAGAAGGTAATACTAGATGAAGTATTGTCCCTTGACATAGTTATGCGGGCGTTGTATTCCAAATTTGGTACAGTGCATAAGGCAGTCATCCATCTCAATGAATGGAAGCAACGTTGTGCTAGAAGAGCACATGCCTTGTTGAACGTGCATGAAGTTGTTGATTACATGCAAACATGGACGATGAGATACAAGGGAGCCCTGCTTCACTTGCCTAAGATGATGAAGCCCTGAGCAATCAAGCTGAAGGCATGCATCCAGAGTGAGATCCAAAATTATGAAGAGCTCACGCAGCTCATCACTAGTCTATAGGCTTCCCATGCACGTGTATTCAAGAGTATGGATGTGGTGGTGCATGCACATGCGATCCCATCTATTGGTACTCTCACCCAGGCGAAGACAAAGGCACAAGTCTAACTAGAGCTTGACTCATACTTTAACAAGTTGATGCGCATAACCACCAACCCATACTTGTCGATTAGTGCAGACACCATGAACAAGTATGTTGTTGGTCCAGCCACATTAAATACAATGATGCGCATGCTTTCAAACGAGTTGGACAGAGGAGTCCGAGCAATGTACCCGTATTCTATGGAGGCAAGAGTCAGGTTCCAGAAAGATATCACCTTGGAGTACATAGACACCATTGCGAACTACTGATCTTGGTATCGGTATGCTACTGTTGATCATCACGAGGATGTTGAGGAGTTGGACTTCCCATGGTTGTCCCAGTCATAGTGATGTCTTGCATGGATTTCTCAAGCCATTTTGTCTCACATGGGTACATGTGCCATTAGAGGAATTTTGAGGTCTAAAATGGGGCTCCTAAGAAAAATGTACAACCAAAATAAACTTTATAAGAACCAATAGGATTCAAGGTGATGATGTCGACCATGGGGGATTACTAAATATTTTTGGAGTAAAAAAGTAAACAGACTAAAGAATAATAAAATAATAGAACTACTTTTTCAACTCGTATTTTCAACTTATCTCCCTAACTTTTTACTCAAATTTCAAGCGTTGGATGAAAAATTTAATTCCTCATCCAAAGAGTACCCATGTTGCATACTTTGGATGCACCTTGCTACACAAAAAATGAGAAATACATGAAAAAACATGATTGCAATCACTTTCTTCATGTATTTATCATTTTTCATGTAGGAGAGTCTTGAAAGTATGCAACATGGGTACTCCTTGGATGAGGGATCAAATTTTGCATCCAACGAGTGTTCCCGCTCAAACTTTGAGTAAACCCATAGGGAGATAAGTTGAAAATATGGGTTGAAAAAATATCTTTTTTCTTTTTTCCCTCTAAAATTTGATGATGTAATATGATGAACCACACTTGTTGGTTCAAAACACGATGTCCAAAAATTATGTCATGTGATTTATGCTGAAAGACTTTGTTTAATTCATTATGGATCACAGAAGCTTGAATACAAAAATAATATAATCTTATTTTATTATTTCCACTATTATTTTATATTTCCTTAGGAGGCCCATTTTAGACCTCAAAATTCCCCTAATGATTGTAATGTAACATCTTGTCAAGTGTAAGTTCAAGTGTCGATAGTTGGATGTAACAGTCATAGAGTAGATGAAGAGTCATGAGGTAGATGAACTGTCACAAAGGGGAATGTCAAGGGTCACCCCACCCTTTGATATAAATAGTCCCTCATAACTCATTGTAAAGGCTTTTGGTCCACCAAGCTTCCGATAGGACTTTCTTAGAGAGAGCCTGGACAGTATTGTAACAAGCCTTGGCTTCTCCACTGCACAGAACTAGTACATCTCTTTGGAGGAACAGGCAGTTGTGGATGTAATGTTCCGCTGTCAGAACTAGTGGTTGGACATGGATGTATTGTATGACTGGAACTTACACTTCTTAATATAACAAGAGCCAACACATTTCATGCATATGTTGTATTTTATTTCAGCTATCTGTTTACTCTAAATGATATATGTATTTGTTTGCTTATGCATGCATGCATAGATATTTTTGTGTATGTATGTATGAATCTTTCTAAAATGTGTTGTTGGTTTAACCATCACTTTGGAATTCTAGCTAACTTTCCTTCCATGTTGTGATGCATATTTTCTCTTGTGTTCCCTTCTTAAGTCCGTGCTATCACAGGTTTCCAAGGGGCGCACTCATATCAACCCCTGTGTGTTAGAACCTCTCATGCACCTTCCTTGGCTCACTGCATATGTCACACCCTTGCTACCAATAGATTTATCTTACTTTCCTCTGTGCGAAATCACGATCAAGGCATTATTGTACGACCCACTGCGGGGACTCCTACACCAAATGGGCTGAGGTCTAATTGGGACTTCTTACTGAGGAGATCCCCTGACATGTTGGCGGGTCCAACACCGTCAACATTTCCAGCGCTAGAAGGAGGGACAGATGACAAGCTGTGTCCTCTCATCCTATTTTGAACCTTTGCATATCTATCATGGAGTCTTGCACTCTTCTCCCTTTGCAATGTTTTTCGAATGCCGAATATGTTACCATCACGAGGGATTTTTTCGATCACTTGTCCACATACACGTATGATGGTGAAGGCGAAGTGGCTTGGCCTGAGTTCTTGCATAATTTTCTTTCCATGCTTCATGAGGAAGATGGATGTTCTGACGAACATGCCATTTTGCCACTTTCATACAAACTTTGTGAATCTCCACGTTGATGGCTGTGTAGTCTACCGACTGACAACGTGCACTCAATTGTGCACTTATGTGATCTCATTGGAGACACTTTCTATCATTTTGATCCAGACCATATTGACCAAAAATTGTTACAACAACAGAAGGATCTGCATGAATCACCTATGGATTTTTGGCAACACTTCCATGATTTGCAGTTTCAAGCTCCGAAGAGCCAGATGAATTTTTTCTATCTTTGGGACCGATTCAATTATTGCATTAATAAATATTCTCGACCCAAGAAGAAGTTTGAAATCAAGCCTGCTCAACATTCTTCAGTGATGGAGTTGCATAATCACAGACGGATGCAGTCATTGTCACAAGTTATTGTCCGTCGTCCCCTCATCAGACAGCTCCGCCACTACATAGTGATGCAAGAGATCACGCTCACACATTTGTTCAGCTGTCACATCCTCCCAACATCACTTCGCTTAATTTTTGTGCAGATTTGGTTGTGAGTCCATCGAGTTTTCATATTCATTTTGTTCCACAACCTTCGTCCTCGTACTCAGCTAATCTTCCAGATGACACTGTCTTGTGTTCTTCCATTTTAGACTCTACACTTGTTGTGAACAAGGATCAAGCCATCGATGGAGTGAGTGTTGCACAACCAACATGCGATGTCATTCATGAAGATTATGACTAGGGGCTTAAGCATCAATGCTCGGTGAAGGATAACTCCCTTCCGTCTGAGCCCCCTCCGTTCTTTCCTAACATTTTTGGTGAACCTGCCATCCATGATTTCGCATGTGTATCTTCATCTACAGATGCACCCATTGTTGATCACTCACAGGACACACCAGATGTCAGTCCATCATTCGACAACGGAGAGGATGAATTAGTCATTAAAAACACACTTGATTTTTCATCTGCCTTTTCCAGAAACACAGAGGATGAATTTGTTCGCTTCTCATCTACCCCTCTGTTTGATTCATCAGATCATGAGGATGCCGATGAAAACATTGATTTTTATGATCGTGGCTATCGTGATCCATTTACTCCCATATTCTATCATGATCATGATTCTATCACAGTTGATTTTTCAAAGCCATCGGTCTATGATGATCTATCTGACGATGAAGTCGAAACACTCAAGAATGTCGAGGCACTTTAGCCAAAGTTGATGGTTATGTCAGGCCCTCATTGTCCTGAGGTTTGTTTCACTTCTGATTAGGAAATTGTTCAATCACCCGAGGCTCCTCATCACTCATATGTATTCATTGAAGATCAATCTCACACACATATCATGCTTCCTCCACTTGAATTGCACGATCCCATTGCTCATGCATTGGAGGAATCTTACATTGAAAGCACATGTGCGCGATGCAAGTTGTCTTTGTTTCTTTTGTTTGCTTGCATTTCACAGTCAAGAGTATGTGTATGCTTCAAAGCTACACCCGGTGTTGCATAACACCATGACAAGTCCACGGACCTCATGTCATTTACTTGTACTCACTTATGTCCTGTGGACACTTTTAAGCATGAAGTGTGTTTTTGTTCATTGTTATATCTTTCTTCTCTACTGGTTCACACAATCGGGTTGCTCACAGACCAAGCCTTCACCAACATGGGTCAACCAATGTGCCAATGGCTGCATTGGAAATATCACTTCACGTGATCAGGCCCATGCACCGTTAGCTTTGGAGTATGAGTAGTTTTTCTTTCAGTTCATTTGCTTGCATGCTTGTTTTCTTACCTGCTTCACTTGTTTGTTTGCTTGCTTGTTTTCTTACTTTTCTTCGCATTTTCTTCTGCTTTCGCTTTGCTTTGTTGTTTTTTCACTTGTTTTTATCGTAGGTTAGTTTCGCATGAAACCATGTATGACTCTTGAAACCAACTGGGTAAAGTACAAGAGGTCTTGTACTACTATCACTACTTGGTTACTTGTCATCCTTCCTCTGTATGAAGAACTTGTTACTTTTATTTCATGATACGTCGGAGGAAAATATGTACTATTCGAAGTGAACCTTGGTGAAAACACAATGCTTGCGTGCTAGATAGTGTCACCTACTCCAGTTGGTTGTTTTTGGGTTAAACCTTGTCAGCTCAATCAAGTAGAGTAAGGTGAGGGGGAAAACCTTAACAAACACATAAGTGGTATATAATAAACTACTTCTTTGAAGGAGCAACCTCTTCTTCTCTCAATAAGTCACGATCCCTCTTCCGCCTCTGAAATGAATAAGTGTTATGCACAATTATGAAAAAAGTGAAAAATGAATAAGGCGAAAGAAGAGAAAGGCTTCTTTCGCAGATAGGTGATGCAAGTAACTCCACCAGGGTACTAACCAGGCTTGCTGGCAGTGGAGAGATGCTTTTTTTCCTACGTGACTCCGCTGGAGTGATGTCCAGGGCTGTTGGCAACAGTGCAACACCAGAGATGAAATTAAGGCTCTGATGACTATACTGCTTGTGCACCAATATACCCCTCAACCCCAATCGAAACAACTATGTTGCCTTGGCTTGGAATGTGTGTCAATCAACTAAGAGCATGGAAGATGCTACATCTTACAATCAGGCTAGTGTGAAACCAAGATGAACTAAGAACTGAACAATACTTCTGGAGGTGTTAGACTTGTTTTTCACAAACAAGGTCAATTCAGAGAGTTGGAGTTCTACCAGTGTGTCGCCAAGTGTTGTAGCGTTACAACCACCCTCCAAAATTTTTCCTTAGCTTCGTTTTGGAGCCTCCCTACCAACCTTTCACAGCAGCATGTCTTGCTTTGTCAAGTACACAGGCTTTAGTGATTTTATTGCAGAAATATAGTCTGACTATCAAATATTGTTGCATCCCCCTCACAGGCTATTTCTCCAGACTTGGTCCAGCTGCAGGCTGAGCAACTCCCTCAAGAAATTGCACAATTTTGGAGGGCAACCAACCTTCCCTCCAGAAATTGTGAAATTTTGTCTGGAAGCTTGCTGGGCTCTAGAATTGGAAAATCTGCCAGTCAAGCTTCATCAAAAAAATTGTGCAATTTCTCCCAGCAGGGCTGCTCAGCTCAGGAATTGCACAATCCTAGGTAGCAGTTAGCTGCTCTACCCAGAAATTGTGCAAATCTCCTAGGTAGCCAACCTAGCTCCCACCTAGAAATGTGCATTTCCTCCTAGCAGTTGACCAGGATCTTGCATGTGCAGTTGGTTTAACCAGTTCCACCGGGGACCAAGGAAACTTGACTTGCATACATGGGATGCTTTTTCCTGGAATAGGAAAAGCAACATGCAAAAAGAAACCCTAGATTCAGGGAGCTATTTTTAGCAGCTAGAGGTTAATGCAAAGATCGTTTTAGAATCTTTCCTCCAAGTGTCACTTTTTCCTAGATTTGTGGCATGCATGTCATGAGCTTCAAAATTATTTATTCAGCGCTTCAGAGCTCATTTCTTCACATCAATCTTAGAGCTCTGACATCCCACAACACATCTAGGACTCTTCAACACATCTAGCTCAATTTTTCATGGGTAAGTGGTCTGAACTTGTATTTTGCATCATTTTTGTTGCTTTTTGTGTTTTCACTTGTGTGAGTGTTTTTTCTTGATTTCTTTGAATGCTTGCTTTTATTTACATGCATACTAGCTTATACTAGCACCGTTTCAATTTTCGTTAACATCTCACTATTGTCGCATGCATGAAATTGTTTTGCATGAACAGTCATTGATGCAGTGACTCGCTTCACCCACATGCATGTTGTTCCTTTTTCTGAATCTTTCATTCACTGTTTTCATGCACGATCATTTGCTTCTGATTACACTCAATATCGCCATGCATTCACTTTCACATTGGCTTTAAGTTGGTCGTCGACAGGTCTGGGCAGCCTTGGCCTAGACTCTGCCTCACCAAAACAACATTATGAAATCCTGAGAGGGAAGGCTCTGACTTCCCCTCTGGAAATGTGCATTTATGCCGAATCACTTTTCCCCAGTCCTACTTTGCGCAATTCTGAGGGACAGTGACTGCTCGCCCAAAAAATTGCGCAATGCAGTCATTGATCCTAAAACCATTGCCAGCTAAAATTGTGCATTGTGCAATTCTAGTAGTCAACAGTCAACCTGGATTGCACATTATGCAATTCTAACAGCTATTCATGCCTCTCAAATAGCCCAGATTGCTTTTTCACAAGTCTAGCAGCCAGACTCCCTGCCTCCTAGAAGAAATTATGCAATCCTTACCAGTCAGTCCCCAGGTATGTGTTATGTCGTTCCTCCAATTTGCTTTGGTTTTTTGCTGACAGATTTCTTGCCATGTACATTGCTTTTTCTCCAAATCTATCACGTGTTCGCCTGCCTCTTAATAGTTCATGATTAATGGCCTCTAAAATAGAAGGATCAAAGGACATTGATGAAAGTGCAACTGGAGAAAAAGTTGAGCAAGTGTCTGCAAGTCTACCTATCTATGAAGATACCAAGCTGATTCTAGACAAGGACATCAAGCTGAAATGGCAAGAGGTCAATGATTAATTTGTAGGCACATTTGGGGAAGACCTTGAACACTTCTAGGTACATGTGAACATCCACAAGTTTGGCTTGTACTGAATTGTATGTAGATACCTCACGTTCCCACGCACAGACATGATACACTGGATCGTCTCGCATACTGACCCCGAGATGATGACCTTGAGAAATGTTAACGGGATGAATATTGCAACCTTTAGGGCACAGGATTATGATGAGATGTATCAGATGTCTGAGCCTGTGACTATCATGGAGACTCCCTTCAACTTACCCAGCAACAATGCAAACTCTAGAGACATTCTGAGGAACTGGGTAAAGGAGCCGGCTAGATTCACGATGACACCCAACTAGATCTATAAGACGAAGATACTATGGAAGGCGTATCAATACTTTTTCATCTTTGCATGTCGATTGTATGGCCAAGAAAGCACGGAAGCCTTCCCACAGAGTTGGGTGATTGCGCTGGAACAACTAGCCAAAGAGGCAAACCCATGCAACTGATTTGGCATGTTGGCTCATCAGTTGAAGGAACAGGTAACGAGGGCTCAACAACCGCCCAAAGGTATGCAAGTAGAAATCTACATGTTTGCTTACATATTAAATGTATTTTGTGCCCGACATGATTTCCGGGCTTGAAGTGTGCATGGTAACCGACAAAGACTATTGTGAACACTTGTTGTAAGATGTTGTCTGAATGCAACTTCAAAGGAGTTATCACATGGCTGTCTAATCATTTTGTCACCCTGGTTTACAAGATGATATTCGAACAGGATCCACCCTGCATGTCGATGGAAGTAATGGAGGCACTGATAGACATAACTGATTAGTACGCCTCACCATCCGACGCCTTCATACGGATGTACAGTGTGGAGAAGTCTTCGCATGTTCTACCGAAGTTTGTCTTGGACATACTCGTCGTGCAGGAAGTAGCATATCACATCTCGGTAGGATTGATAGCTAGACTGCACCGGAAGAAGAAGGCACCTTGGCCCATTCTTCCACTGCACATTGGGTTATACGAGATCCGAAGTTTCAAGCATGCGGATATTAAAGCAAAGCAGATGAAGAAGTATCCATTCAACCTCCAAAGTTACAATTTGTATGACCTGCACTGTCTTGTGAAAGATCACTACACGAGAGTACAATTCAACTAGATCCACAAGGCATGTCATTGGGCAGAGGAGGACCTGTTACGCTAAAATTTGTCACCATGACTATTTGCAGTTAGTATGGATCCATCAACTGTCATACTATCCTCCTTGGCAAGTCTCATACCTCTGCTCTTCATGTCAAACTCCAAGAAAGAGAGAAAGTCTTTAAAAATCTATATATCTCTGGGTACGCAGTTTCTCTTAGCCTTACCTACGTGTATGCACCCCAAGTTCACAATACCTGCGTACTTGTACGCTCTGTCTGTAAAGGGGTGGGTGCGTACTCCTGTAAAGGTCAAAAGGCGCAAGTTTCACTTCAAAAAAGTTACTTTTGGTCATTTCTAGAGCATTCTAGAAGCTTGTTTGACGTGTATGGAGCGCCTCCAGATGGTTCATATATCCCTATGAAAGAGGAACTTATCCCATCAAGAGGGGAGCTATCCCATCCAAAGAGGGGCTTATCCCATTGATGGTGGACTTGATTAACTTCCTCTAGAGCACTATAAATACAGGCATTGGGCCAGAAGGAGGAGAGGTTGAAAGCTGAACATTCCTAAGGGTAGATGCTGCTGGAATTAGGACTCCCTTATAGAGCTTGAGAGGAGAGATTCCCATCCTTTCCTAGCCTTATTTGGAAGTGGGTGAGCTGATAAAAGTAAAGGAAAACTCTTGCTGGACCCTGGGAGGGACCTGCACAACACCAAGGCTCAGGTTGTAATGGTTTCTTTTGTTTCCACTTAATACAATTAAGCTCACTTTTCTCAACAGATTGTTATACATGATTTGTTTCATATACTCCTTGGTCTGTATGATGAATATGTCTTATTTTATAAGTTATTTAGGTGCTATGTAATCTTTTGGCTTGTTAGTGAATGCAGGTTTCAAAGAGAAGGAGGAGCTCATCCGGATCGGCGAGGCTGGACTACTACAAAGCTTTGGACTAAAGGTATGTTATAAACACCTGTTTACTTGTATTCTAAATGCATGTTTAGAGAAAGGTAGTGTTTATTTGTCTTGTTTGTCACTAGAAAGCCTTTGCTTCTAGGGAGGTCAGTTTTGTCCGCAAAATCGACTCTTTCCGCATGACAAAATGGCGACTCCGCTGGGGAACTCCATTGATGTGAATGATTTTTCCTTTGTGTGAAACTTTGATTTGAGAAAAGTCGTTTGTTTTCTGGTTTTTGGCTGTTTGACTGTGTATTTGGGTGGGATAGCTTAGGGTTAAATTAGATTTTAGTTTTTCTTAGTTTTGCTAGAAGTACGCAGCCTCTGCGTTAAGCACAGTGCGTACCTGTACGCACTTTTGCTGTGTACACAGAGCGTGGCCGCACCTGTGCAAACAGGCTGCCTGCGTACCCCTGTCAAAAGCCTAGAAAATTTCAATTTCTTCTTTTTTATCCTTTAGATTTTGTTTATAGCTTGTTTTTGCTGCCCAGATCCACTGTTCACCTGTCAGAAGCTTTCATCTTGGCTAATTTCATTGGCATTCCTGCTTTAAGCTTTCATCAATTGGGTGTTTTAAGTCTCTTTTTTGAGAAATTCTTAATTTGATTTCCTTTGGTCATTACTTGGAGGTTTGTCTCAGTCTTTTCACAATTTTGCATCTTTCTGCTTTGTTTTTGCAAAAAAAAATTCCCCCTCATTCGCCGGGGGGTTAAATTGTGTATGAGTGTTAATCGCCTTTGACTGTTTTTATTTTTTGATCTTTGGAACTCTCACCCAATTTTCTCGACTTGCACTTGATTGGTTCTTAGATTACATTGGAATCATCTTGTGTTTGAGAATTCTCTTGCATAGATCACATTTGCATAATTAGAATTCTCATTTTCAGAATATTAATGAAAAATGTGCATAGATTACATTTGCGTACTTTTCAAGTGAATTGTGCATAGATTACAATTGCATAGTTTACATTCTGAAAAATCAATCGTAGATTTAGATTAGTTTTCTTTGATTTTAATTTACACAAAATAAAAAAATTTAAAAAAATGGTTTGGAATTGATTTGCATTAGTTTTTCTTGATAAAATTAGTGCATTAGAGAATTTGTTATATTTTCTCTTAGTGATCAATTTTTGCATTGTTGGAAGTGAATGGAAACTCTCTCCTTACTTTAGATAGGATTCATCGAATTGAAAAGATTACATTATCATATTCGATTGCATTCAGTTGAGTCGGGTCATAACACCATTGGTTTCATATCCATTTACCCATTTGAGTAATAACAGCCTTAATAAAACAGCGCTTAATTAAAATTCATCTAGTAATTTTTACATTTCTAGGGCTCTGAAACACCAATATAGATCAGGCTAGTATCTTGGAGTAGGAGAGTAATTAACTCTCCAAGACAGTAAAACCAAACAAGTAGCTTATCTTGCGGTAGGATAAATCCAACTGTTACATTTATACTCTGGGACAGCTCCTCTTAAAGGAGAAGCACGAGATCGTGTCTGAACCAGTGAGGGGATCAATCCTCCTTCATTGGGAATGACGCCAGATATGCACGTACTACAAACGGTAAACCTCGGATTAACCATTGTCGAGGAGCCTGGGGTCACTTGTCGGTAAACCTTGGATTATTGTCAAGGAGCCGGCAAGGGGATTGAGTTTGTTACTCTGCCCTTGCGTGCTATCGGATCGTAGATTGTTCCCCCAGGTATATTTGTTGCTATTGGTGACCTTAGTGACCATTATCTTTAGGGTTCTACCCAAGGTGACGGTGGAGGGAAGATCCCACTGTACCTGGAGCAGACGTCGGCTAGACTCACTTGGATTTTCTGGGGGGTTCACTTCACTCGAGACGGTTAAAGTGGAGGAACTTGGTCCAGTCTATTCATTAAGCAGATTGCCGGGGTAACTGTTCCACCCGCCACTTCTGTACTGAATTCTGCGATGTTGGATTTCATCACCAACTAGTGTTTTCGGTCCGGAAGGTTACTGTTTGTGTGTGGTTTGACTCCTAGATTTGATAGCGCGTGTTAATTTGTTTGTTTTTACTTTTAGAGACCATAGATGTGAATTGTGAATTTTAATTGTTAAGTGTGAATTGTTAATTGTTAATTTTAGTTTTAAATTGTTAATAAAATTCACTGAAGTTGGATATAATGGCAAATGTTCCGGAATTTACCAACCTAGGAACCCCTCCTAACGATAATCCTAGTACTTTTCCTTACTTTGGAAATGTTGGTCCTCCTTATATGGCTACTTTGTCATTACCTGGATTTACAATAGGTTTACCGATATGGTTATTTTCAACTTCGTTGGCCCAAAATACTTCAATTGTTTCACCTCAACCGAATGCTTCACCTCAACAGAGTTTACCATCTCAACATCACCAACCTTCTGTTGACCCTTTACCTTCTTCGCCTAATTTTTCTTCCTCCATTTCTTCCTCTTCGCCTGGTAAAAGCCTTGATGCTATTAAGAAGAAGAAGAAAGGGAAGAAGAAGAAGAAGAAGAAGAGGCAAGATAAGAAAGAAGTCAACCAACCAACCACGACTGTAAGTGTTAGTTGTGTCGAGGAAAAATCCGACATGCATCGTAAACCCAAATACCCTTGCAGGCTTTGTAAGGGTGACCACTTCCTTATCAATTTTCCTGGTATTCCAAAGGTCTTGGAAGTATGGCCAGAAAAATCACATCAACTTTCCATTGATCCATCAACCAGTGATAGTCAGGTTCCTAGGAAAAAGGGTAAATTTAGGTTTCCTTGTAAGTTATGCAAAGGGAGTCATCAAACTCACATTTTCCCTCACATGGATGAAGCCTCAACATTGTTGGAAAACCTTACTGTTCCACAGCAAGAATTTCCAACTGGTTACCGTAAACTTTCTCCCAACCTACTGTCAACTGACGGAGTGATTGATCTAATTTCAAGTACAGTCGATCACACTCTCCCATTGGAGAGTGAAACTCATGTCACTCAGGTTGATGATCCATTAGTTGATCAAGTGGTCGATTCAATTTCACAAAGAGTCGATCCCACTTTCCCTTTAGAGAGTGAACTTCATACCGCTGAGGTTCTTCTTGTTACATCAGATTCTTCTATGCCGGGGGGCATTTCACCTGTTTCTACAGAACCCCCTCCAAGTACTGAGGTCTTTTCCTTTGATTGGAATAGACTGACAGAACCTCGTCTTCCTTCCTCCATCCCTTTCCAAATCATTGTCAAGGCTGGTGGTAGGGACATACATCGTACTCAAGTAGATGAAGGTGCTTCTGTTAGTATTTTATCCTCAACTGTTTGGAAAGCTTTGGGTTCCCCTCAGCTTGCGCCTATTACGCAGAATCTGAAAGCTTTTAACAGAACCATTAGTGAACCTTTAGGGATCCTTCCTAAGTTTTCTATTACCTTGGAAGGTAAAACTGTCTGTATTGATCTTATGGTAGTTCGAGGTCCCTTGGATTTCAATTTACTCCTTGGGCGAGACTATGTTTATGCAATGAAAGCTGTCGTATCGACACTCTTTCACGTGATGTCTTTCCCTCACAATGGCAGTATTATGACTGTAGACCAGCTTTCGTTCCCTAGTCTTGTTTCAACTACCAATAATATGACAGCCCTAAATGTTCCTGATTCTAAAGTGGTATCTACCCTGCCACGGGTTAATTATGTGGCAACTGGTCCCATGTTTTCAGTTACCGATGTAAGTGAGCCTCCCACTGTTTGCTCATCTTCCATTGATTTAGGTCCGGTAATTGACATGGAAAACTCAATAGGATTACTTGAACACGATGTTCTTATCCCTTTTGAGTCCCTTGACATGTGTTCCTTCTAGAGAAGTATTCTTCCTTCTGATGAAGACCTCTTGGAAGCCATGATCAAGGTGTGTCCATTGACATGTCTTTCTTCCAGTTGGAAGCCATGATCAGAGTACGAGGAAAGTTCCTTTTACTGTGTCGACCTCGTTAAAAAATGAATCAGTGAGTATGAGGACAGTTCTTTTCCTGTGTCAACCTCGTTAAAAAATGAATCAGTTGGTCAGAGGACAATTCTTTTCCTGTGTCAACCTCGTTAAAAAATGAATCAGGTATGAGCATAGTTCCTTGTCTTGTGTCAAGCTCGTTAAAAAATGAATCAAGGATTTTAGAGCATAGTTCCTTGTCTTGTGTCAAGCTCGTTAAAAAATGAATCAAGGATTTTAGAGCATAGTTCCTTGTCTTGTGTCAATCTCGTTAAAAAATCAATCAAGGATTTTACGAGGATAGTTCCTTATCTTGTGTCAAGCTCGTTAAAAAATGAAACAAGGAGTCTTGAGCATAGTTCCTTGTCTTGTGTCAAGCTCTTTAAAAAATGAAACAAGGGTAGGTTAAGTAGGTAGATTGTAGAGAGTAGTCATGAGCATAGTTCCTTGTCTTGTGTCAAGCTCGTTAAAAAATGAATCAAGGATTTTAGAGCATAGTTCTTTGTCTTGTGTCAAGCTCGTTAAAAAATGAATCAAGGTTTTTAGAGTAAAGTTTTTTGTTAGGTAGATTGTAGAGAGTAGTTATGAGCATAGTTCCTTATCTTGTGTCGAGCTCGTTTAAAAAATGAAAAAAGGGTTTTGAGGATAGTTCTTTTCCTGTGTCAACCTCACTAAAAAATGAAACAGCTCCGACAAGTCTTTCCAAGATCTTGAAAGTAAAGCTTCATTCCATCCACCTCATTGAATGCAATGAAGCTTGGGGGGCATGTACCTTGGTTTGCATCTTTATGCTGGGGGCATGTGAACTTATAACAAGCATAGTTTTTCGTTTCAAGCTTGCATAAAAATGAAACCGAATCTGAGCATAGTTCTTTTCCTGTGTCAAACTCGTTAAAAAATGAAACAAATCCTCCTCTACTTGAGTCGAGAGATTGACTAGATCTCATAAATGTTAAGTATTTAGGTTAGTTATTTCAGTTTTTTGCATAACTTTCTTACAGTTTTAGGTCGAGTCTTTCAAATGATCTCGTAACTCAACCTTCATTTCATCCAACTGGTTGAATGAAATGAAGCTGGGGGGGCATGCGCTCTAGTAGTTACGCTTAGGGCGCATCAAGCATAGTTTTTATCTGTTTCAAGCTTGTGTAAAAATGAAACTACTTTGAAGCATAGTTTTTATCTGTTTCAAGCTTTTGTAAAAATGAAACCTATCTTGAGTCAATTTCAGTTATTTTCAAGACTCGTTAAACTCATGAAAATCTCGAGATTATTTTGCTATCTTTCATTCTCGTAAAACAAATGAAAATGTTGAGTTCTTTCCGTCTTTTCCTGCTCGTAAATCAAATTGAAAAGTCGACCATGAGTACATTTTTATCATTTTTTCAAACTCGTTAAAACTTACGAAAAAGTGAAACCTTAGAGTCATCTTTAAGCCCTTTTCTGACTCCTAAAACATGAAAAGATTGTCGAGCGTTTCTTTTACACTCGTTAAAACGGAATTAAAAGACGGTCCTCTTACAGCTCTTTTCTGACCGTAAAAACATGAAAAGATTGCCGGATTTTTTTCGTTTCAAATCCGATATTGGAAATAAAACGACGTGTCCTTGATCGCTTTTTACTTTTCAGATCAAAGACACTAATCATGAAAGTACTCCTTGGTCGTAAAGATCAAGCGGTTCTCTCAAGTATTATTTTATACTTTTTCGGGCTTGGGAGACACAAATTTACGAAAAAGTTCAACCCTGGAGTCTTCTTAAGTTTTTTTAGACTCTCTAAAAATAAAAAATGCCGAGTTTCTCCTATACTGGACTCGTTAAAATTTCACAGTAAAGGACCTGTTCGATTACAAACAGGAACGGACCACTCCTTCTTAGGGTTCAAATCTAAACTAAGTTGGACTCATCCGAAGGATGAGCTTATAATCAAGCATATGTTATCCTCCTCAAGCTTGTAAAAAATAAAGAGGTACTTGCCAGAAATGGTAGGCGAAAAGAGAGGAAAATGAGCCTATTTGTTATCCTTTCTCTCAGAAGAAGCCTTATCACCACTCTTGAACACGACACTTTTCATTCACCTGGGTTGGGAAATCCTTTGCCTCACAGTTGATCAAACCACATTGAAAGTCTTCAGCCGGGTATTAACTTTGGGTCAAATGTCACCAAGCCATCTATTGTGTCGTTATGTGTTCAAGAAGTCACTGCAAATAAACCATTCATCTGCAAAATACCCGCCATCCATCTCGACCATCCCTGAGTCAGTCCTTACAGCTACATTTCTTCAACTTGATCTATGATTTCGTGTTGTGGGATTGCCTACAACAGGTCGCTTTCTATCGACATCAGCACATTATCTAGAAAGATGACCTAGAAATCGTCAGTACCTTGAAATCTGCATGCATCAATGGCAGGTTTCTCGCCTTTGACGACGGTTTACATCATTGACTTTCGATCGAAGGATTCCGTGAAATGTTCGACATCAACTAATTCATTCACATCTCATGGATTGTACTGGGTACTTTGAAAACCATTGACATCACTTGTGGTCTCTCTCACGCTTGTTAACAGTTTACATCATTGACTGGTAATCAAGTGGTTTCTACCATGTTCGACATCAACTCATTTATTCGCATGGATAGAATCGTACCTTTTGGGGAAGTAGAAATGAAGACCCTGGATCTAGTTTCCACCATCCAGGCTGCGAGGAGTTTTGTATTCATTGTATAGTAGACCAACTATAAACAGATGGCTGTGTCCATACTGTGTCTACACAAGTCTATGATTATGATGTCCTACAAAATCATTCCTGTATCAGAGCAGTAGTTAGTTTGTTAGTTAAAGTTTTCAATCTGAGTATGGGAATGCCTACCTCAGCAATGATATGATCTTATATATGTATTTTGTGTTGAATACTTGCAGGTTCCGACTGGGCTCTCCACAAGATAATTCTTGAAATGATAAAGTACTTCACCCTTCCTAGATGATATGAAACCCTAATCTACTACAGGCTTCGCACTTTAGGGGGCAATCTGTTACACTAAAATTTGTCACCATGACTATTTGCAGATAGTATGGCTCCATCAACTGTCATACTATCCTCCTTGGCAAGTCTCATACCTCTGCTCTTCATGTCAAACTCCAAGAAAGAGAGAAAGTCTTTAAAAATCTATATATCTCTGGGTACGCAGTTTCTCTTAGCCTTACCTGCGTGTACGCACCCCAAGTTCACAATACCTGCATACTTGTACGCTCTGTCTGTAAAGGGGTGGGTGCGTACTCCTGTAAAGGTCAAAAGGCGCAAGTTTCACTTCAAAAAAGTTACTTGTGGTCATTTCTAGAGCATTCTAGAAGCTTGTTTGACATGTATGGAGCGCCTCCAGATGGTTCATGTATCCCTATGAAAGAGGAACTTATCCCATCAAGAGGAGAGCTATCCCATCCAAAGAGGGGCTTATCCCATTAATGGTGGACTTGATTAACTTCCTCTAGAGCACTATAAATACAGGCATTGGGCCAGAAGGAGGAGAGGTTGAAAGCTGAACATTCCTAAGGGTAGATGCTGCTGGAATTAGGACTCCCTTATAGAGCTTGAGAGGAGAGATTCCCATCCTTTCCTAGCCTTATTTGGAAGTGGGTGAGCTTATCAAAGTAAAGGAAAATTCTTGCTGGACCCTAGGAGGGACCTGCACAACACCAAGGCTCAGGTCGTAATGGTTTCTTTTGTTTCCACTTAATACAATTAAGCTCACTTTTCTCAACAGATTGTTATACATGATTTGTTTCATATACTCCTTGGTCTGTATGATGAATATGTTTTATTTTATAAGTTATTCAGGTGCTATTTAATCTTTTGGCTTGTTAGTGAATGCAGGTTTCGAAGAGAAGGAGGAGCTCATCCAGATCGGCGAGGCTGGACTACTACAAAGCGTTGGACTAAAGGTATGTTATAATCACCTGATTACTTGTATTCTAAATGCATATTTAGAGAAAGGTAGTGTTTAGTTGTCTTGTTTGTCACTAGAAAGCCTTAGCTTCTAGGGAGGTCGGTTTTGTCCGCAAAATTGACTCTTTCCGCATGACAAAATCCCTGTTACACTGAACTATCCTCGTACATGAACCTTCATTTCATTCAACTAAATACAAGCTGGATGGAATGAAGGTTCATGTACGAGATCATTTGAAAGACTCGACCTAAAACTGTAAGAAAATTATGCAAAACACTGAAATAACTAACCTAAATATACAACTTAAATTTTATGAGGTCTAGTCAAACTCTCGACTCAAGTAGAGGAGGATTTGTTTCATTTTTTAACGAGCTTGACACAGGAAAAGAACTATGCTCGGATCTGGTTTCATGTTTACGCAAGCTTGAAACGAGGATAGTTATGCTTAGGGGGCATCAAGCACAGTTTTATCTCTGTTTCAAGCTTGTGTAAAAATGAAACTACTTTGAAGCATAGTTTTTCTCTGTTTCAAGCTTTTGTAAAAATGAAACCTATCTCGAGTCAGTTTCAGTTATTTTCAAGACTCGTTAAACTCATGAAAATCCCGAGATTATTTTGCTATCTTTCACTCTCGTAAAACAAATGAAAATGCCGAGTTCTTTCCGTCTTTTCCTACTCGTAAATTAAATTGAAAGTCGGCCATATGAGTACATTTTTATCATTTTTTCGAAGTCATTAAAACTTACGAAAAAGTGAAAACCATGAGTACATTTTTATCATTTTTTTGAACTCGTTAAAACTTACGAAAAAGTGACACCTCAGAGTCATCTTTAAGCCCTTTTCTGACTCCTAAAAAATGAAAAGATTACCGAGCGTTTCTTTTACACTCGTTAAAACAGAATTAAAAGACGGTCCCCTTATAGCCCTTTTCTGACCGTAAAAACAAGAAAAGATTGCCGGATTTTTGTCGTTTCAAATTCGATACTGGAAATAAAACGACGTGTCCTTGATCGCTTTTTACTTTTCAGGTCAAAGACACTAATCATGAAAGTACTCCTTGGTCGCAAGATCAAGCGGTTCTCTCAAGTATTATTTTATACTTTTTCGGGCTTGGGAGACACAAATTTATGAAAAAGTTCAACCTTGGAGTCTTCGTAAGTTTTTTCAGACTCTCTAAAATTGAAAAATGCCGAGTTTCTCCTATACTGGACTCGTTAAAATTTCACAGTAAAGGACCTGTTCGATTACAAACAGGAACGGACCACTCCTTCTTAGGGTTCGAATCTAAACTAAGTTGGACTCATCCGAAGGATGAGCTTATAATCAAGCATATGTTATCCTCCTCAAGCTTGTAAAAAATAAAGAGGTACTTGCCAGAAATGGTGGGGGAAAAGAGAGAAAAATGAGCCTATTTGTTATCCTTTGTCTCAGAAGAAGCCTTATCACCACTCTTGAACACGACACTTTTCATTCACCTGGGTTGGGAAATCCTTTGCCTAACAGTTGATCAAACCACATTGAAAATCTTCAGCCGGTTTATGGGTATTAACTTTGGGTCAATTGTCACCAAGCCATCTGTTGTGTCGTTATGTGTTCAAGAGGTCACTGCAAATAAACCATTCATCTGCAAAATACCTATCATCCATCTTGACCATCCCTGAGTCAGTCCTTACAGCTACATTTCTTCAACTTGATCTATGATTTCGTATTGTGGGCTTGCCTGCAACAGGTCGCTTTCTATCGACATCAGCACATTATCTAGAAAGATGACCTAGAAATCGTCAGTACCTTGAAATCTGCATGCATCAATGGCAGGTTTCTCGCCCTTGACGACGGTTTACATCATTGACTTTCGATCAAAGGATTCCGTGAAATGTTCGACATCAACACATTCATTCACATCTCATGGATTGTACTGGGTACTTTGAGAACCATTGACATCACTGGTGGTCTCTCTCACACTTGTTAACAGTTTACATCATTAACTGGTAATCAAGTGGTTTCTACCATGCTCGACATCAACTCATTTATTCGCATGGATAGAATCGTACCATTTCAAGAAGTAGAAATGAAGACCCTGGATCTAGTTTCCACCATCCAGGTTGCGAGGAGTTTTGTATTCATTATACAGTAGACTAATCATAAATAGATGGCTGCGTCCATACTGTGTCTACAAGAGTCTATGATTATGATGTACTGCGAAATCATTCCTGTATCAGAGCAGTAGTTAGTTTTTTAGTTAAAGTTTTCAATCTGAGTATGGGAATGCCTACCTCAGCGATGATATGATCTTATATATGTATTTTGTGTTGAATATTTGCATATTCCGACTGGGTTCTCCACAAGATAATCCTTGAAATGATAAAGTACTTCACCCTTCCTAGATGATATGAAACCCTAATCTACTACAGGCTTTGCACTTTAGGGGGCAATCTGTTACACTAAAATTTGTCACCATGACTATTTGCAGTTAGTATGGCTCCATCAACTGTCATACTATCCTCCTTGGCAAGTCTTATACCTCTGCTCTTCATGTCAAACTCCAAAAAAGAGAGAAAGTCCTTAAAAAGTCAAATAACTCTGGGTACGCAGTTTCTCTTAGCCTTACCTGCGTGTACGCACCCCAAGTTCACAATACCTGCGTACTTGTACGCTCTGTCTGTAAAGGGGTGGGTGCGTACTCCTGTAAAGGTCAAAAGGCGCAAGTTTCACTTCAAAAAAGTTACTTATGGTCATTTCTAGAATATTCTAGAAGCTTGTTTGACGTGTATGGAGCGCCTCCAGATGGTTCATGTATCCCTATGAAAGAGGAACTTATCCCATCAAGAGGGGAGCTATCCCATTCAAAGAGGGGCTTATCCCATTGATGGTGGACCTGATTAACTTCCTCTAAAGCACTATAAATACAAGCATTGGGCCAGAGGGAGGGGAGGTTGAAAGCTGAACATTCTTAAGGGTAGATGCTGTTGGAATTAGGACTCCCTTATAGAGCTTGAGAGGAGAGATTCCCATCCTTTCCTAGCCTTATTTGGAAGTGGGTGAGCTGATCAAAGTAAAGGAAAACTCTTGCTGGACCCTGGGAGGGACCTGCACAACACCAAGGCTCAGGTTGTAATGGTTTCTTTTGTAGTGACCTCTTGAACACATAACGACACAACAGATGGCTTCGAGGATGGATTTTGACTCTTAGGGTTAAAAATTATGCTTGACCTGTTCGATTACAAACAGGAATGGACCACTCCTTCTTAGGGTTCGAATGAAAACCGTGAGTATTATTTTATACTTTTTCAAACTCGTTAAAACTTACGAAAAAGTGAAACCTCAGAGTCATCTTTTAAGCCCTTTTCTGACTCCTAAAACATGAAAAGATTGCCGAGCGTTTCTTTTACACTCGTTAAAATGGAATTAAAAGATGGTCCCCTTATAGCCCTTTTCTGACCGCAAAAACAGGAAAAGATTGCCGGATTTTTGTCGTTTCAAATTCGATACTGGAAATAAAATGACGTGTCCTTGATCGCTTTTTACTTTTCAGGTCAAAGACACTAATCATGAAAGTACTCCTTGGTCGCAAGATCAAGGGGTTCTCTCAAGTATTATTTTATACTTTTTCGGGCTTGGGAGACACAAATTTACGAAAAAGTTCAACCCTGGGGTCTTCTTAATTTTATTCGGACTCTCTAAAAATGAAAAACGTCGAGTTTCTCCTATACTGAACTCGTTAAAATTTCACAGTAAAGGACCTGTTCGATTACAAACAGGAACGGACCACTCCTTCTTAGGGTTCGAATCTAAACTAAGTTGGACTCATCTGAAGGATGAGCTTATAATCAAGCATATGTTATCCTCCTCAAGCTTGTAAAAAATAAAGAGGTACTTGCCAGAAATGGTGGGGGAAAAGAGAGGAAAATGAGCCTATTTGTTATCCTTTGTCTTAGAAGAAGCCTTATCACCACTCTTGAACACGACACTTTTCATTCACCTGGGTTGGGAAATCCTTTGCCTCACAGTTGATCAAACCACATTGAAAGTCTTCAGCCGGGTATTAACTTTGGGTCAAATGTCACCAAGCCATCTATTGTGTCATTATGTGTTCAAGAAGTCACTGCAAATAAACCATTCATCTGCAAAATACCCGCCATCCATCTCGACCATCCCTGAGTCAGTCCTTACAGCTACATTTCCTCAACTTGATCTATGATTTCGTGTTGTGGGCTTGCCTGCAACGGGTCGCTTTCTATCGACATCAGCACATTATCTAGAAAGATGACCTAGAAATCGTCAGTACCTTGAAATCTGCATGCATCAATGGCAGGTTTCTCACCTTTGACGACGGTTTACATCATTGACTTTCGATCGAAGGATTCCGTGAAATGTTCGACATCAACTCATTCATTCACATCTCATGGATTGTACTGGGTACTAGTAGAACCATTGACATCACTGGTGGTCTCTCTCATGCTTGTTAATAGTTTACATCATTGACTGGTAATCAAGTGGTTTCTACCATGTTCGACATCAACTCATTTATTCGCATGGATAGAATCGTACTGTTTCAGGAAGTAGAAATGAAGACCCTGGATCTAGTTTCCACCATCCAGGCTTCGAGAAGTTTTGTATTCATTATATAGTAGACTAATCATAAACAGATGGCTGCGTCCATACTGTGTCTACAAAAGTCTATGATTATGATGTACTGTGAAATCATTCTTGTATTAGAGCAGTAGTTAGTTTGTTAGTTAAAGTTTTCAATCTGAGTATGGGAATGCCTACCTCAGCGATGATATGATCTTATATATGTATTTTGTGTTGAATATTTGCAGGTTCCGACTGGGCTCTCCACAAGATAATCCTTGAAATGATAAAGTACTTCACCCTTCCTAGATGATATGAAACCCTAATATACTACAGGCTTCGCACTTTAGGGGGCAATCTGTTACACTAAAATTTGTCACCATGACTATTTGCAGTTAGTATGGCTCTATCAACTGTCATACTATCCTCCTTGGCAAGTCTCATACCTCTGCTCTTCATGTCAAACTCCAAGAAAGAGAGAAAGTCTTTAAAAATCTATATATCTCTGGGTACGCAGTTTCTCTTAGCCTTACCTGCGTGTACGCGCCTCAAGTTCACAATACCTGCGTACTTGTATACTCTGTCTGTAAAGGGGTGGGTGCGTACTCCTGTAAAGGTCAAAAGGCGCAAGTTTCACTTCAAAAAAGTTACTTGTGGTCATTTCTAGAGCATTCTAGAAGCTTGTTTGACGTGTATTGAGCGCCTCCAGATGGTTCATGTATCCCTATGAAAGAGGAACTTATCCCATCAAGAGGGGAGCTATCCCATTCAAAGAGGGGCTTATCCCATTGATGGTGGACCTGATTAACTTCCTCTAAAGCACTATAAATACAGGCATTGGGCCAGAGGGAGGGGAGGTTGAAAGCTGAACATTCCTAAGGGTAGATGCTGCTGGAATTAGGACTCCCTTATAGGGCTTGAGAGGAGAGATTCCCATCCTTTCCTAGCCTTATTTGGAAGTGGGTGAGCTGATCAAAGTAAAGGACAACTCTTGCTGGACCCTAGGAGGGACCTGTACAACACCAAGGCTCAGGTTGTAATGGTTTATTTTGTTTCCACTTAATACAATTAAGCTCACTTTTCTCAACAGATTGTAATACATGATTTGTTTCATATACTCCTTCGTCTGTATGATGAATATGTTTTATTTTATAAGTTATTCAGGTGCTATGTAATATTTTGGCATGTTAGTGAATGTAGGTTTCGAAGAGAAGGAGGAGCTCATCCGGATCGGCGAGGCTGGACTACTACAAAGCGTTGGACTAAAGGTATGTTATAATCACCTGATTACTTGTATTCTAAATGCATGTTTAGAGAAAGGTAGTGTTTATTTGTCTTGTTTGTCACTAGAAAGCCTTTGCTTCTAGGGAGGTCGGTTTTGTCCGCAAAGTTCGAACCCTAAGAAGGAGTGGTCCGTTCATGTACCTTGATTTGCGTCATTATGTTGGGGGCATGTGAACTTATAACAAGCATAGTTTTTCATTTCAAGCTTGCGTAAACATGAAACCAGATTCGAGCATAGTTCGTTTCCTATGTCAAGCTCGTTAACAAATGAAACAAATCCTCCTCTACTTGAGTCGAGAGTTTGACTAGACCTCATAAATTTTAAGTTGTATATTTAGGTTAGTTATTTCAGTGTTTTGCATAATTTTCTTACAGTTTTAGGTCGAGTCTTTCAAATGATCTCGTACATGAACCTTCATTCCATCCAGCTTGTATTTAGTTGAATGAAATGAAGCTGGGGGGCATGCGCTCCAGCAGTTACGCTTAGGGGGCATCAAGCACAGTTTTCTCTCTGTTTCAAGCTTGTGTAAAAATGAAACTACTTTGAAGCATAGTTTTTCTCTGTTTCAAGCTTTTGTAAAAATGAAACCTATCTCGAGTCAATTTCAGTTATTTTCAAGACTCGTTAAACTCATGAAAATCCCAAGATTATTTTGCTATCTTTCATTCTCGTAAAACAAATGAAAATGCCGAGTTCTTTCCGTCTTTTCCTGCTCGTAAATTAAATTGAAAGTCGGCCATATGAGTACATTTTTATCATTTTTTCGAACTCATTAAAACTTACGAAAAAATGAAAACCATGAGTATTATTTTATACTTTTTCGAACTCGTTAAAACTTATGAAAAAGTGAAACCTCAGTGTCATATTTTAAGCCCTTTTCTGACTCCTAAAACATGAAAAGATTGTCGAGCATTTCTTTTACACTCGTAAAAACGGAATTAAAAGACGGTCCCCTTATAGCCCTTTTCTGACCGCAAAAACAGGAAAAGATTGCCGGATTTTTGTCGTTTCAAATTCGATACTCGAAATAAAACGACGTGTCCTTGATCGCTTTTTACTTTTCAGGTCAAAGACACTAATCATGAAAGTACTCCTTGGTCGCAAGATCAAGCGGTTCTCTCAAGTATTATTTTATACTTTTTCGGGCTTGGGAGACACAAATTTACGAAAAAGTTCAACCCTGGAGTCTTCTTAAGTTTTTTCAGACTCTCTAAAAATGAAAAACGCCGAGTTTCTCCTATACTGGACTCGTTAAAATTTCACAGTAAAGGACCTGTTCGATTACAAACAGGAACGGACCACTCCTTCTTAGGGTTCGAATCTAAACTAAGTTGGACTCATCTAAAGGATGAGATTATAATCAAGCATATGTTATCCTCCTCAAGCTTGTAAAAAATAAAGAGGTACTTGCCAGAAATGGTGGGGGAAAAGAGAGGAAAATGAGCCTATTTGTTATCCTTTGTCTCAGAAGAAGCCTTATCACCACTCTTGAACACGACACTTTTCATTCACCTGGGTTGGGAAATCCTTTGCCTCACAGTTGATCAAACCACATTGAAAGTCTTCAGCCGGGTATTAACTTTGGGTCAAATGTCACCAAGCCATCTGTTGTGTCGTTATGTGTTCAAGAAGTCACTGCAAATAAACCATTCATCTGCAAAATACCCGTCATCCATCTCGACCATCCCTAAGTCAGTCCTTACAGCTACATTTCTTCAACTTGATCGATGATTTCGTGTTGTGGGCTTGCCTGCAACGGGTCGCTTTCTATCGACATCAGCACATTATCTAGAAAGATGACCTAGAAATCATCAGTACCTTGAAATCTGCATGCATCAATGGCAAGTTTCTCGCCTTTGACGACGATTTACATCATTGACTTTCGATCGAAGGATTCCGTGAAATGTTCGACATCAACTCATTCATTCACATCTCATGGATTGTACTGGGTACTTTGAGAACCATTGACATCACTAGTTGTCTCTCTCACGCTTGTTAACAGTTTACATCATTGACTGGTAATCAAGTGGTTTCTACCATGTTCGACATCAACTCATTTATTCGCATGGATAGAATCGTACCTTTTGGGGAAGTAGAAATGAAGACCCTGGATCTAGTTTCCACCATCCAGGTTGCGAGGAGTTTTGTATTCATTGTATAGTAGACCAACTATAAACAGATGGTTGTGTCCATACTGTGTCTACACAAGTCTATGATTATGATGTACTGCAAAATCATTCCTGTATCAGAGCAGTAGTTAGTTTGTTAGTTAAAGTTTTCAATCTGAGTATGGGAATGCCTACCTCAGCGATGATATGATCTTATATATGTATTTTGTGTTGAATACTTGTAGGTTCCGACTGGGCTCTCCACAAGATAATTCTTGAAATGATAAAGTACTTCACCCTTCCTAGATGATATGAAACCCTAATCTACTACAGGCTTCGCACTTTAGGGGGCAATTTGTTACACTAAAATTTGTCACCATGACTATTTGCAGTTAGTATGGCTCCATCAACTGTCATACTATCCTCCTTGGCAAGTCTGATACCTCTGCTCTTCATGTCAAACTCCAAGAAAGAGAGAAAGTCTTTAAAAATCTATATATCTCTGGGTACGCAGTTTCTCTTAGCCTTACCTGCGTGTACGCACCCCAAATTCACAATACCTACATACTTGTACGCTTTGTCTGTAAAGGGGTGGGTGCGTACTCCTGTAAAGGTCAAAAGGCGCAAGTTTCACTTCAAAAAAGTTACTTCTGGTCATTTCTAGAGCATTCTAGAAGCTTGTTTGACGTGTATGGAGCGCCTCCAGATGGTTCATGTATCCCTATGAAATAGGAACTTATCCCATCAAGAGGGGAGCTATCCCATCCAAAGAGCGGCTTATCCCATTGATGGTGGACTTGATTAACTTCCTCTAGAGCACTATAAATACAGGCATTGGGCCAGAAGGAGGAGAGGTTGAAAGCTGAACATTCCTAAGAGTAGATGCTGCTGGAATTAGGACTCCCTTATAGAGCTTGAGAGGAGAGATTCCCATCCTTTCCTAGCCTTATTTGGAAGTGGGTGAGCTGATCAAAGTAAAGGAAAACTTTTGTTGGACCCTAGGAGGGACCTGCACACACCAAGGCTCAGGTTGTAATGGTTTCTTTTGTTTCCACTTAATACAATTAAGCTCACTTTTCTCAACAGATTGTTATACATGATTTGTTTTATATACTCCTTGGTCTGTATGATGAATATGTTTTATTTTATAAGTTATTCAAGTGTTATGTAATATTTTGGCTTGTTAGTGAATGCAGGTTCCGAAGAGAAGGAGGAGCTCATCCGGATCGGCGAGGCTGGACTACTACAAAGCGTTGGACTAAAGGTATGTTATAAACACATGTTTACTTGTATTATAAATGCATGTTTAGAGAAAGGTAGTGTTTATTTGTCTTGTTTGTCACTAGAAAGCCTTTGCTTCTAGGGAGGTCGGTTTTGTCTGCAAAATCGACTCTTTCCGCATGACAGGACCCATGGAGATATCATTACAAATCCTCTAGACTCAATGAACCGATTGGCTTCCCTGTGGACTGGCACGTGAAGCAACATGCCATAGAGCACCAGAAGTAGTAGAGGTGAACATTCCGACGCGCGAAAAGGGCAAGAGGAAGATTGACAATCGCATGGAGGAAGAGCAAGGCTACAAGTTATGAGCAGATCCAGTTGTGGAGAAAGTAGCAATGGCCATAGAGGCAAAGAGGCAAAGTGATAAGTGAAATGCACAAAGGTAGAGAGAGAAATGGAGAATGGAGGAAACATAGAAGGAGTTGCATGAGTTGAAGGAGAAACTCCTAAAGGAACAGGAGTTGCACAAACAGGAGAGGGAATTGCAACAACAACAAGTACAACAGGCGGTGCAACATGTGCAGACAGATGAAACAACGCCTGTACTGGGTAGTGGACTCATAAGAATAGCTCGCATCAGGCAAAAAGGGTGAACCACCTTAGGAGAAGGACTTTTATCAGGAGATAGAGCAAGCGCTTGAACAGATGGATACATACATGGATCAACAATAGTTAGAGCATGACATCGACCTCATGCCTCACCACCAAGAGGTCGAACCACCAGCTTCACTACATCCAGAAGATGAGAAAGTCTCAAGTGACCAAGGAGACATTGATATCCTTGGAGATCAGCTGGAGGAAGAGATGCACAACATCTCATTCGATGAGTCTCAACATAGAGTTGTGAAATCCTATAGAGTGTCAACTCTGGAATATCATACATCTCCTATGCAGCATGAGGAATGAGTAATCATTTCTAATGTGCACAAACATCTAGCAGCCTTGGCCAATGCCACTAGAGCATATTCCGAAGCCACTGGCTCAAGTGTTCGCTTTCTGAAAGTTGAGAATGAGCGAATGGCTAAGGAGCTACAGACGACCAATCAAGGAGGAGAGTTGGTGATAGCGTCCACCCAAGCAGCACTGATGAAGGCAATACTAGATGAAGTACTATCCCTTGACACAATTATGCAGGGGTTGTATTCCAAGTTTGGTACCGTGCATAAGGCAGTCGTCCATCTCAACAGATGGTATCAGCAATGTGCTAGAAGAGCATGTATCTTGTCGAACCTGCATGCTGTTGTTGATTACATGAAAACATGGACAATGAGATACAAGAGAGCCCCGCTTCACTTGCTAAGATGATGAAGCCTCAAGCGGTCGAGTTGAAGGCACGCATCTGGAGTTAGATCCAGAACTAAGAAGATCTCCCATAGCTCATCACTAGTCTACAGGCTTCCCATGCATGTGTATTCAAGAGTATGGATGTGGTGTTGCGCACACATGCGATCCCATCTACTGGGACTCTCACCCAAGGGAAGACAAAGGCACAAGTTTGACTGAATCTTGACTCATAGTTTGACGAGTTGATGTGCATAGCCACCAACCCAAACTTGCCAATCAGTGCAAACACCATGGACAAGTATGTTGTTGGTCCAGCCGCATTGAAGACAATGATGCACATGCTTTCAAACGAGTTGGATAGAGGAGCCCGCGCAGTGTACCTGGATGTTATGGAGGCAAGAGTTAGATTCCAGAAATATGTCACCTTAGAGTACACGGAAACCATTGCAGACTACCGGTCTTGGCATCAATACACTACTGTTGATCATTGCGAGGATGTTGAGGAGTTGGACTTCCCATGGTTGCTCGAGTCAAAGTGATGTCTTTCATGGATTGCTCAAGTCGTTTTGTCTCACACGAGTACATGTGCATTGTAATGTAACATCTTGTCAAGTGTAAGTTCAAGTGTCGATAGTTGGATGTAACAATCATAGAGTAGATGAAGAGTCATGAGGGTAGATGAACTGTCACAAAGGGGAATGTCAAGGGTCACCCCACCCTTTACTATAAATAGTCCCTCATAACTCATTGTAAAGGCTTTTGGTCAGCCAAGCTTCCAATAGGATTATCTTAGAGAGAGCTTGGACAGTATTGTAACAATTCTTTGCTTCTCCACTGCGCAGAGATTCCACTGTCAGAACTAGCGGTTGGACATGGATGTATTGTATGACTAGAACTTACACTTATTAATATAACACGATCCAACACATTTCATGCATATGTTGTATTGTATTTAAGCTACCTGTTTACTCTAAATGATATATGTATTTGTTTGCTTACGCATGCATGTATAGCTATTTCTGTGTATGTATGTATGAATCTTTTTAAAATTTGTTGTTGGTCTAACGATCACTTTGGATTGCCACCTAACTTTCCTTCCATGTTGTGATGCATCTTTGCTCGTGTGTTCCATTCTTAACTCCGTGCTATCACGGGTTTCCAAGTGGCATGCTCATCTCAACCCTTGTGTGTTAGAACCTCTCATGCACCTTCCTCGACTCACTGCATATGTCACACCATTGCTACCAACAGAGTTATCTTACTTGCCTCGATGCGAAATCGCAGTCAAGGCATTACCGTATGACCCACTGCTGGGACTCCTACACAAAACGGGCTGAGGTCTAATTAGGACTTCTTACCAGGGAGATCCACTAACATGTTGGCAGGTTCAACACCGTCAACATCATGCTATGTATCCTTCCTTATTCGTTGGTTGAGGGGATGTTTTGGTATATGTATTTGGTATATATTTTTGGTACATTTTTTGGTGATGTTTGGTATATGTACATATGTATATGGATGTAAATACCGCCATGAGCTATGTTATAAAGCTCCAATAAACAGTATGAGTGTCATGTCATTATGATGTTATACTTTTTATGTTGTTTTGTTGGGTTTCTTCTCAGTAGGATGGTCATTATAAATACTACAACGAGCTAAGTTATAAAGATCCATAGGCATTATGTTTTTCTTACAATAGCCTTGTTGGTTGTAGGTGTTGTTGAACACTGAGGACAGTGTTCCCCCAAGGGGGAGGGTTTTGTAACAACCCTCATGAAAATTCCATGTAATAAAAGTTAATAAAGGAAAAATAATCATGGTTGATGGAAGACTTATTCCAAGTTTAATGTTGGGCAAAAGCATAGTGATGGGGATGAGTGGTGATTAATTAATGGCTAAGGAAATGGCAAAGGATTTGGAAAGGAAAAATGACATATTCGGCACATTTATTTACGAAAATAATTGAAATTAGGAGGAAAGGGAGGTGAAAGGTCACAGGTTGCATGTGAGGAGGAAAATGAAGGAAAATAATGGAAAATGAATAAAATAGAGGCATCATTAATAAAAAGGCTTCCGAGGATCAGTAAACATACTTTTGTCAGTTTAGTTTTGGAGCTCTCTCTCTATTCTATCTCTCTCATACTTTTGGAAAATTAGAGTTCCTTGGAGCAGTCTTGGAGAGTGTGGCAAGCTTGGAGTTTTGGAGCAAGGAGGTGAAGGAAGAGCGGGAAAGCGCAAGAGGAAATTGGGATCAACCGCTACAACAAGTTTTTCTTGAAGGTACCGAGTTGCATGTATGTTTTTCCTCACTAGTTCTGGTATGCATGACATATGCATGTGGTTTATTGGTCACGAACTGCTCACTGACATAAAGGATTTCCTAGATTAATAGTGGATTTTCCTAGCCTTTCCATTTCCTGGATAACCATGGTCTTTTTTTTGGTTGGTTCTCATGTTTTCTTTAGCTTGGGTTGAGTTACTAGTTCCTAGAGCCTTGGTTGGAAATATGCTCTGGACCCCTGTAATAGCTTGGGTTGAGTTACTAGTTCCTAGAGCCTTGGTTGGAAATATGCTCTGGACCCCTGTAATAGCTTGGGTTGAGTTACTAGTCCTAGAGCCTTGGCTGGACAAACACTCTAGAGCCCTTGGTGGGTTGAGTTACTAGTCTTGGAGCCTTGGTTGGACAAACACTATGGATCCCTGTATAATATGTGGGTTGAGTTACTAGTCCTGGAAGCCTTGGTTGGAACAAACGCTCTTGAGCCCTGGAAGGCTTGGGTAGATACTAATCTAGTGATGGTTTTGTGATGTCTGACCATGAGATGGAATCATTGTTTGATGGGTTGAGGTGGTTGGCCTCTGGAAGCCCTCGATGGTTTTTTGATTGGTGTGTTTTATGAGATCCCACTTTCATTCTTGGAATATGGCATGGGTGTGACTGACTGGAGAGAGTTTTGGCTTAGCCATATCTACGGTTGGGTGGTTCGTAGAAGTCTCATAACTGGTTGGCCTTTGCATCATTAATATGAGTTTATTTCTCCTAGTTAGTTCATGAATACTGTACTAGTTCATATGTGGATTATATGGTTTTTATTTCCTTGATATTTTTGTTTATATTATGTTGGTTATGAACATTTATTATGACAGTGGCTATGTATGGATCTCATCTTATTGTTACTTATGAATGAATGAACAATGCATCTATGGCCTAATGGATGAAACTAAAACTGATGTGTTGAGGCGTCAATGCTTCTTAGTGATTCTCAGATGAGTATGATACCCCTATGCTTAGATATGTTGTATACACATGTAGATTACATATTTGTGATATGTTTGACGAAATTCCTATCATGGATAGTAGGGGTCCAGTCAAGCCTTTGTTCAAGTAATTTCATTTTTATCATCACTCCATTATTATCTTTATATTCTAAAGGTGTCACTTAGTTCTGGGTAGTGACTGAGCTCTGGGCCAGAAAAAGTGGCTCAAAACCTAGGGACGTGGGCACAACACTGAGCAGAAAATTCCCTGGATGCTGACATACCATTCTATGGGAGCGTCCAAAGCCTTCTGGATGCATGCATGCCCATATAAATGGAGTGCCTGAGATTTTAATAGTTTAAAAACTTATTGGGACCTAGGGGATGGTTACCTGAGAGGTTGGGATGGTTCTTGTGAGTCCTGTTGCTGATGTGGAAGATCTGTATGGTGTGTTTTCATCTGTTCCACTTCCTTAGGGTGAATTAGGAGGTCAAATAATATCATAGTAACTTCTCTTCACATGTTTACCCCCGTTGTCCAGTTAATTGGGTAGATGTGGGAGGAGGGGCTTACCAAAAAAAAAAACTGAAATCGAAAAGAGTATGCAAGACGAAAGTATAGAAAGAAAACAAAATACTACAAAAAGGGAATGCAATATGCATGTGCAAGGAAACCTGACATGTCGCTATACCTACTAAAATATCTAGCTAGAAGGTCACGGTCACATGTAATGGAATTTCCAATGTGGCCATAATGTTTCCTAGCCTACATACACAAATATGCGAGCAATTAAAAAAAATTCAAAATATTGTGCAAAAGAAAATATAAGAGCTTGAATAAATTGCACAAAAAATGGAAGTTCTTTCCTATCAAAAAAAAGATAGGACATAGCCACTACTTTTAACTAGTTCATATTCTTACTTTTTCGATGACCATTATAAGGAGACAAACCATGAGATCTTCTTGTGAATTCACCCTCATCTATGTCATCATTCTTAGAAAGAATGAGAAAATACCGAGAATTTCTCTTAGCCAAAGGGTTTGCTAAGAAATATGCTTCCAGGAAATCATAGATTGGATCATGAAATTTGAAACAATCCTCTTGAACATTCTGAAATCTCTGAAAATATGAATTTGCAATTAAGAGCATGATATCAGGATGAGAATCTTGTGAGAGACAATTGATTGGATCATATTTGGCCGAGTTGTCAAGATAGTGAGGACCCGACATGACCATCAATGAAGGTTGAAGTGCCTCAATCGTTTGACAAGTAATCGAAGGATGCGATGTTAAACCATGAACATCAAAGGATGTAAAATAACTGCCATTGGATGTGATGATGGGAAAATGGTAAGTTGAATGACAGCCATAGAAGAAATAATCATGAATAGATGGACTTATTAAAACATCAAGTTCTCGATTTGTAATTAACAAAGATAAATCAAAATGAATAGCTCTATCAATGCTATGAATAATAGAATCAACTTCCTCTCATGTCAAATGTGGTAAAACATTTTCCTATAACTGGTGACAAACTATACAATAATTACAACCGTCGAAAGTTTAACTCCCTCCTCTCACATCTACCCAAGCAACCAGGTAGCCAGGGTAAACATGTGATGAGAGGCCACTATCATATGACTCAACCTCCTAAGTCATGTTAAGGAAGTGGAAATAATGGAAACACACCATACAAACATTACTCATCAGCTACAAGACACTCAAGAACTAATCCAATACTTTTGGCAACTTGCCTTGGGGTCACACTGAGTGTTTGGAAAATTTAAGGCTCAATTGCTCCTATGCTATAGGCATGAGTGTGACCAACAACCTAAAGTCACTCTTACAATCTTTCCTACCAGAGACCAAAACTATCAGTGCTATGCCAACGACT
Source organism: Pinus tabuliformis (assembly GCA_031772625.1). Taxonomy (NCBI): domain Eukaryota; kingdom Viridiplantae; phylum Streptophyta; class Pinopsida; order Pinales; family Pinaceae; genus Pinus; species Pinus tabuliformis. The sequence continues at coordinate 1,191,707,304 of CM062809.1, forward strand.
CCGGGATTTGAGCCACTTTTTTAGGCCCAGAGCCCAGGTCACTACCCAAAATTGAACCATCTCTTCAGATCAATAAAATAACATAGAAATGACAATACTATAGAAAATATTTATTTAATACCTTGACTGGACCCCTACTAGCCATGACAGGCATTTCGTCAAACATATTGCAAATGTGTAATCTATAGGTGTAATTAAGAGTTCTGAGCATAGGGGCCTCATACTTACTTGATAATCACTAAGAATCATTGATTCCTCAACACATCAACTGCCATTCCATCCATTAGGTCATAAACACATTGATAATTCCATTACAAGTAAAAACATGATGAGAGCCACATATAGTTGCTGTCATAAAACACATACATAACCAGCATAACAAGGAAAAAATTAATCATGAAATCATAGCCATATCCACCACATATAAACCATCAAAATGCACATAGAATTACAATGATAAATAACCTTTCATTAATGATGCAAAATCCAAACCACGGATGGGAATTCCATGTTCCACCTGACCATAGAATGACTGAGCCAAATCTCTCTCCATCCATTCACCCCTGTGCCATATTCCAGGCATGAATGTGGGATCTCATAGAACACATCAATCAAAACTCATCGAGGGTGTTCAAAGACCATCAAGCTCAACCCATGAAACAGTGATTCCACCTCATGATCAGACATCACAAAACCATTATCCAATCGATCTCTATTCCAGCCATCCAGGGATCCAGAGTGTTTGTTCCAACCAAGGCTCTAGGACTAATAACTCAACCCACAATTTCCACCGGGCTCTAGATAATTTGTCCAATCAAGGCTCCAGGTCTAGTAACTCAACCCACCAAGGGCTCCAGAGCATTTGTCTAACCATGGCTACAAGACTAGTAACTCAACCCAAGCTGTTACAAGACTCCTGAGCATTTGTCCAACCAAGGCTCCAGGAACTAGTAACTCAACCCAAGCTAAGGAAACATGAGAACCAACTAAAAACAAACAATGAAAGTAAACCCACAATCACCATGGCTATCCAGGAAATGGCAAGGCTATACAATCCGCTGTCAATCTAGGAAATCCTCCATGTCAATGACATATCACAACCAAGAAACCACACACATGTGACATGCATGCCAAAACTAGTGAAGGAAACATATGTGTAACTCGGTATTGTTAGCTCTACTACATATTGCTGATATTCGAAGAATCATAAGTAAGCTCGGTCCTTGTTTTTGCTCAAAGAAAGCCTATAATGGTCATCCTCACCTTCTCCTTTACCTCTTTCGCTCTCCCTTCATCTCCATTTCCTGCGCTCTTTTGTTGAAAACCATATAAAACTCCATTGTTCTTAAGCCCCGAGCGCTTAAACCCATACCCCCATAAACTCGTGCCCACACGACCACGCGCCTTCACAAACCCTTCCGCCGCAACCTTAGCCGTTGATCTCCATCACCCTGATCCAACGGTCCTCCTGTCACGTCAAACAAAGTGACCCGCACGATTAAAACCCCACCGTCCGATCATCTCCACCGCGATCGGACGGCATTCGCTCTCCCCGCGCCCGCAAACTGTCGGGGCGATAACGCGCGATGGAAAGCGATTTCATCCTTCCCCCGCCACCACGCATCACACTTTGAATGGAATCACATGCCGCTGTCCTTTTACCGCCCTGCGTCCGAAAGCGGTGCGACCAAAACAGCTTACCGCTTAGCCTCCGTTGCCGCCCGATAACTCCCATGCGTCTCCTTCGCCCGATGATTGTTGGATCTGTCCGCTCGAGATCCAACGGCCCGCACTCACATTGCTTCCATATCTCCCGATACCCTCAGCCAAGCAATCCCCACAGTCTATCCCCTTAATCCGACGGCCAGTCTCGCTCCTCCATCTGGCTCGTACATTTTCCATGCAGTCCACTTGCCCTAACCATTCCGTGCACCCGAAGGATGAAGACAACCGCCTACCAGTACCCGATGCATTTTTTCCTCAACAACCGCATTCAACAAACAGTATGACCTAGAAGGAAAAGGACGAAGCACGAGTAGATAACTGCATTTAATAGTTATGGAACTTCATCCTATACGATACTCCACCTACCCGAGAGGACAGCAGAGCACAGAAAAAATCAGATTTATCCACTAAAGCAAGCAAACACACCAGAGACTCCATCAGGCAGTTAAAGCGGTTGGTGGTCAATTATGACCCCTCCATACCTAGAATGGTCGAGTGCCTTTGTAATGAAACTCTATATATACCCCGAAACAAGATGTAATCAAGGTTGATGGTTGTTGTTTTGATGTAAGGTTCAACTTCTGGAGACTGTAACTATTTTGATACTTGCAGCGTCTCGTCTTCATTTTCAGCTAATACAAGCTTCTTTTGTTGTTAATTGCTCACTTTTCATTCTTCTTCTGTTTTAAGTTGTGCCTGATATGTTGTATTTCTGAGCTCTTGATGTTTAACATTAGAGAAGCTGTCATCCTATCTCTGTGTTAAAGTCTTGTATGTATCAGTGAATGATCTATTCAGGTTTCTTTTCACCTAATGCCAGAGAGCTGTCATCCTGTTTGTGTATTAGGGAATTAGATTTGCAGACTTCTTTACTGGTTGTAGCCGGCCATCACATGGTCTTGTGCATATGCTGGTGTGGTCAGTATTCTCCACATTCATCCAATCCTTAAACTGTGAGTAGTTGGTGGTCTAAAGCCTTGTAGTCTC